>JBBELK010000032.1:0-1200000 GCA_037783545.1 Henricia sp. BOLD:AAB3569 | reverse complement strand
ACACGCGCGTTGCGATACGTTCAAAATATTGAGCATGCAGTCAGCTTGTAAACTTGATCGCGATTTTTAGCCTGAAGAAATACGTTTTTATCTTTATCGATGCAACAGCCATGGCGCAACAACATAAAGCAAGGTTATAACAACGGAGGTAAGTGCAACCGATTCTTTTTTTTTGCTCTTTTTTTGCCATTTATCACTCGAGCCACGTGCGTCATGAACAATTTCAACCAAAATGGTGGTCAAAAGGCGTGACATCACCGGAAAAAATTAAATAAAACATAAGGTGTTTGTTGCGCTTGGAACAAGGCGGTCATACAAGTAGAGAGGTTTTGCATAAACTCGTGGCCTGTGAGGTCGCTGTTTTATATGCTGGAGAAGCGCCACGCCACGGACAACAGGCATGTTAGCTGTGGAGCCCAGTACAGTATGCCCCAGACTATCAATGACCGCCTGACCAAGGCTAATTTGCTCCTGGGCTGAGCGACGCAATTTATGGCAAAGTGCCTTGCCCAAGGGCACATGCACCAGACGTGGCACAAGGATTCGAACCTACAACCGTCAGAATTAATCAAGGCATGCACATACAACACCTCACATCAGAAATTCAAATTACGTTGCTAAGCAAATTTACTGGTAACAAAAAGTAGTTTACAACCAAGTCAGGTCTACATTTACATTACAACTTTTCTACGTATACAAAAATAAATATATAACATCTATAACAGTGTCTTGGCTTTCCAGAAAGCTCAACAAATGCATAGTTCCGATTTTACCCAATTAACCCCGCCCCCTTGGATATTGTTGCTATGCCTCACACGTTATGGTCAAAATGTCCACACACACTGCACAAACCAATGGGACTTTCAACGGAAAGCACAGATTCATTGGAGAAAACTCAAAGGTATTCATGTTTCAGGGTCGACAGTTATCTTAGAACACACTGAGTAAAGGGCCAGTAATACAGCCTGGATGTCATATCATGAAATACGTGCTTTGTTACCTTTGAACAGCAAATCGCCCGGCCTTGAAACAAAAAATTCACCCGGATCACCGCATACAACACTGTACGGGCAGAAAATTGCGTGATGTTTGTGAGGCAATGCACTTTGACCTACCGTATGTGGGCGCTGTCTGCTAGCTCTGTTGTGATTGGTGGGCGGGTTCGGCTTGATTGACAGGTCGGAACTATGTATTGAGTAATTGGTAATTATTCAAAATGATACATATTGAAATAAAACAACTAGTGCATACAATGCTGTACATGTACATAATTTACACTTTTAAAGTACAATATAAATTGGGAAATATAAACTGGCCTTTTTCAAATATTTTAAACATCGGTGGCTAAGTTCAGAAACCATACCGGTACTACGGAGATTAAAAAAAAAAAATACACGATGGTTGGAAAATAAAACGTCATATACTGGGCACGATTAGCTTTTCAAGAACCCCTAACGTGCACGCTCCCTCTCTGAAATTTCAGGAGTTAGAGTTTCGCTTTCATTAAAATCGCACCCCACGGGCCAAAACCAGTTGACACCCATGTAAAACGGATATTGGATTAGCAGTCAAAATTGTACATTGTGATGTGTATTACAATTAACTGTTCATCTGCTACTCTTTCTGAATACACAACAGCCCGTTTACACTCGATTCGCCTTTGCCGAATCGAACTCCGCAATTTCCAAAAATGGGAGTTGAAGCCAGGTGTGCGCTAAGTGTAAACGCAAAAGGTGAATTGCAAAAGGCGGATCAGATTCGCCTTTTGCGAGTCACCTTTGGGGTAGGGTTGAATTGCGGGGTTGAACCCTGCAATCGTCAAGGTCGCTTGTAGTGTAAACGCTACCCGAATACAGATTTGGCAATTTGAGTTTCCTTGGGGCGGTGCCCGCAGTGTAGCAGATTTAGTTCACCAATCTGGCACTAGTGCAGCAACACCTAACAGCTCACGCATGCGCTGCAGTTACATTCAGTGGTGACTTTTGCGGTTTCTGAAGGCGAGTTGAAGCGATTTGGGGTGTAGTGTAAACGCGGCAAATGTTCAGTTTTGTGGTCGCAATAAAAAATCCGGGTCTGTATCCACTTTTGCCGGTTCGAGTGTAAACACGGTACAAGTTGACATACAATGACTGCAAGTTGACTGCAAATACAATTTTACAGCTTGATGAAATTGGCCCCTGGAAGACCAGGATACAAGGAATAATAAACATGGGAATTTGCTGGAACCTTGGATTAACAGGAATAAAAACAAGAAGAACAAAAGATTATGGCTTAAGATTTTCTTTGTTTATGCAGAATATTGCATTCTTCTTACGAAGTTCTACTGTATCGAAAATCTGAATTTTATGAATATTGTGTGACCCTGCTCAAATTTAGATAGGAAAAATCGGGGAAAATCCACAAAAAATAAAACGTGTGTCACAACATCACTATTTAAACAAATTCCATTCCAGAAATTTGGGACTTTCTCTTTTGGCATGTTTGGTCTATTTATGCCAGATGCATTGTTAAATGCACCATACGGTACACTGCTGTATGCATTTCCATCCACCAATTCACTTAGTCTACACGTACTTTCATTTTTCATTCCTTTGTACATCTCTACTTTTCACTTGCATTAACTTTACTACAACTTCAACACACAGTACTGGTATGTGCCTCGTTTGAAAAAACTGGTACCGGTACATGTACATAACATGTATACAGGTCGAGTCAGAAAAAAAAAACTCTTTTTGTTTCCGAATTTTCTATCTTGAAAACTTGAACAGATTTAAAGGCACAGGCTCGTCAGCAATGCGCGCGCACCAAATACGCAGCTTCATAGCAAAGGCATGGAGCTGCGTATTTCGTGGAATGAATTTGGCGCGTGCACATTGCTGACGAGCCTCTGCCTTTAAGCCGTGTCCGCATTGGACTTGTTTTTCGGGAGGTTTTACCGAGACGATGGTAAAATGAACAATGGTTAAATTTTACTGCTATCCGCATTTAGACTTTTGACACAGGAAAATTTTACCGAGACTGTGGGAGAGCATGCACAGTGTCTCTTCACAGTTTGACCTTCACGGCCCGAATGTAAATGTCTGCTTCCAGAGTGCTTTTACCGACTCGCTGTGTCCGCACTGGACTTATCGTCTCAGGAAAAGTTCCCTTGTCAATTTTCCTGGGCAGCAGTTGGCCAGGAAAAGTAACCGCTGGACTCAGGAAAAATTACTGAGAGGAAAACGTCCTACACGTACCCATCGTCTCGGTGAGTTTTCCCCAAAAAAGTCCAATGCGGATAGGCCTATAATTTCTATTTGAATATGTAATAATGTTCATATGGTTAATGAGCATGTCTGGTGAATGAATAATTGAATCATTGATTTATGGTATTGCATAACAAAGATAGAAACGATTCTTCCCTAGCTATTTCAGAACCAAGGGAAGAATTTTGTCTATTTTAGTTATACATGTAAATGTAACACCATCAATCAATTAAATTCATTCACCAGACATGTTCAGTAACCATTTCAACATGATTGCATTGTCAAAGAAAAATATCTACCGGTAGGAACGTTGTGGAGATACATTGTAAATTTGCAAAATAAAAAGAGCGGTTTTTTTTACTGACTCAGAATTTGTTTGGACTACATAACAAAAAATACAAAAACTATAAAACCACTGACGGACACTAATTAGTAAAGGGCGCGTTTCCATGAACATGATGAACGCATTTCTGTCTGTTGTGCATACATGTACGTTGAGTGTGCGCTGCATATGTACATGTACATGTATGCATCAAAATTGCCACAAAGAACCAAGTTGACAGTGTACATGTACATGTACATGTACATGTACAGAGCTGCCACCCCTCCTAAATTTTGGGGAAGACATCTGGGAAAACAGGTTCATCCTGTAACTCCAAACACATCTAAAAATCCCCAAGGTTGTTAATTGACAATCCAGGAGGGTTTTTATCCACGCCAGGACTCACAAAATTAGTAATTTTCCGAAGATTTTGTTGCAAAATCCGAGAGGGTTGGCAACTCTGAAAATTGGTGGAAAAGTGCCCGAACTGTGGAAACATGACGTATGCACAAATCAACTTCACATTTGAATGTATACAATATGTACATTTACCCATACAACCTTTACAATAAATACAGAAGTTATCCTGGGCACAAGCGCAAGAATAATATGGATTATAAAATGCCCAAATAAATCCCCTCATCTGATTGGTGCGTCATCAGTCACGTGTCATTGAATTATTTGGTGTAACCCAGTCTTTTGCTGGCATGCCATGGGTTATGCACTCAAACTACACGTTAGTACTTACTAGGCTTGGGCGATTCCATGCCGGAATCGAGTACATTGTAGAATCGATTCCACTTTAGGAATCGGAATCGCGATTCCAGATTTTTGGGGAATCGATTCCCAATAGACATGATAGACCGTATTGAATACATGTAGCTGCCATCTTGTGGGGCACATTTTGTTACTTAAACTGTTCAACAATATAAGCACAATATGTGCAACCATGCATGTCCTCAAGGAACAAAGAAACTGCCCCACAAGATGACGGCTATTCAATACGGTCTATAGAAATCGATTCCCTTTCATTTAGATTCAATTCCCAGAAATTACCTACCGGTACATGTAGCAATTCCGAAGGCAAAAAGTATCTCCAACTTTTGTAAGAATATTTAGCCTCTGATTATGTGGTACAGGCCGACATCATTTTGGGGACGTCAGTGCCACTCGGTGCCAATAATTGGGTCGTCATTGGCACAATAAGTAGTAACGTCGATATATACTAATACATGTACATAAACACGCTCATTTACTTATTAAACACGCTCAGTATATTTAATGTTTTCCCGCGAAAAATGGAATCGATTCTGAATGGAATCGCGATTCTTTTTTGGAATCCGAGTCGACTCCGAAAATGCTGGAGTCGCCCAAGCCTAGTACTTACGTGCGAAAAGTAGGCACGGCTGCCATGGGTTATCCTCTTGAACTACACAATGCTATTTTGCAAATTCAGTTGACGTGAATTTATTCTTGTGTAACAAATAATGAATGCTTTAAATGCGCGCAACAGAATGGATAATTACATTCCGTGACGGGTCTAATGTTACAACATTAAAGGCAAGGCTTGTCAGCAATGCGCGTGCCAAATTCGTGACACGAAATACGCAAAATCATAGAGCTGCGTATTTCGTGGCTGAGTTTGGCGCGCTCGCATTGCTGACGAGCCTGTGCCTTTAAATCCGTCACCTCGTGAAAGGGTCATTTCATGTCAATTCAACGAGCTTTTGGACCTGATCCTCACAAATTGAAATGAAATTTGGTGTGCTGATTGGACTCCTTGAAAAACCCCGAGAACTAAAATTTTATATCATTTGGTCAAATAATTTTTTAGATACCATGTAAATAACATGTGTATGTACATATTATTTACATGGTATTTACATGGTACATGTATTTACATGTTAGCCAATGTTAAAATTATCATAACTCAAAAACTGTAAGAGTGCCCATCCCAAATCTTTCTGGAAATGTTCCTTACATCTTAAGCTAACAAATAAAAAACAATTACGCATTTTTGCAAAAGTTATAAATTTACATAACTTTTTTGTGGTACGAGATACAATATTGATGTTATTTTATAAAATGAAGCCCATTTCAAGAGCTTTAAAATGATGTAAAGTTTATCTCTCTAGGTCCATTACTTTTAGAGATATAACTGTCCAAACATAGCAGGTCATGATAATTAGTCAAAGTTCGTTGACCCGTATCTCAAAAATTAATTGACCAAATGACATAAAATTTTAGTTCTCGGGGTTTCTCAAGGAGTCCAATCAGCACACTAAATTTCATTTCAATCTGTGAGGGTCAGGTCCAAAAGCTTGTTGAATTGACATGGAATGACCCAAAATCATTCATTATTTGTAAATTAGGCCACTCGGTACTAAAGACATACAATAGTGTACATTTGTACGTTTGCATTGAAAACAGTAATTTGCATTTTTTTAAATGTTATACCATGAAATGGAATACATTTCTTTAAAAAAGAAATTTGTTATTTTTATGTTTCATACATTAAAAAACTTTTTCCATTTCCACTTTTTGTTCATGCACAAACAGATAGAAAGTGTGCAATTTACCGGTAGGTGCACTTGTGCATGCAATACATGTGCGTGTTAAAACGTGCTGGAAAGAATCCTAGCAAAAAGTATAATACTCCAGCCTTATTACATGTATAATGTGGTGGTGTACAATGTATCTTTTGACCAATTTTCTTAACAGACATTTAGTACATATGTACAATGTATGTACCTCAAGGCTCCTCTTCCTGATCTGGGGCCAATTTCAAAAAGCTGTTTAGCAGACAAATTTGCTTAATCAAAAATTTGTTTGCTTTATAAAAATGGGTCAATAGTCAAAATTACATGTCAGTTTGTGTTTTTCACAAGAATATCTGCTATTCTTGCTAAGAACACAAGTTGACATAAAACTTTGACTATTAACCCATTTTTATAAAGCAAACAAATTTTTGATTAAGCAAATTTTTCTGCAAAACAGCTTTATGAAATTGGCCCCAGAAAAGAGACCTTGAAGTCTGCATACAGACTGTGCACAGTCATGGCCGCTGTGACCGCGACTGAAACCATTTTTTTGCTAGAGTTCTTGTACGATTTTTTGTTAACTGGTGTCCATTGTTCAAGTTGGAAACGTTTGATATTTAGGTAATAAATGTAGGTTTGGACAAGTGATAATGGCGCGAGCCGCAGGCAAGGAGACATTATCAGCATCCAGGATCCTAGCCGGTTTTAAACGGATTGTTTAAGACTGGCCAAACCCACGTTTATTCCCATTCATAAATACCTTTTTGTTTCAATCGGTAAAACCCACCAAAATTCTTCGTTTTGCAATGTTCTGCATTAGTTACATGCATGACCGTGTTCGTTCAAACTGCTGTGCATCGCGTCGTTTGTTTGATGCGCGCGTTACGCGTAATGCAAGCATGTTGTACACACACACACACACACACCGCCCGGTACTTGTCACAGTGCACATTTTGCTTTTCGACCTGTGCAGTTTGTGTGTGCGTGTTCCATAAGCGGTGAATAGGACGCAGGCGTGGGCCAGGCTAAAAAGTGTTTAACAAAAATGTTCCCGCTACGCTCCCTACTCTGGAGCAAATGTAATCTAATGAAAAAAAAACCCAGCAAAAGCCAAAAGACGAATCTACTGGTGAGACACCCTGTTGTGAAACTACAATGTACTTCAACTATAAACACGAATTGAATTAGCCTTTTGCATGTTAATCATGAACCGACGTACATGCTTTCATATGCACATTATCCACTTGACCAGACTAAATATTTGTTGCTATGTGGTGCACAAGTACAGAGTTAATACCGTGTACACCGTGGGAGAGAAGGGCATAAAGCTACCAGACTGTTGGTTGCTAGGCAATGGCATGATGTACCACATATCAACAGCAGTGTAGTATGTGACCCTCTAAACTGCACCTCTATTTGAAAGTGAAAAATTCAGGGTGCCAGACATTATGCAAATTATGTTACATGCAAAAGGTTAATTCATTATATAAACATTTCAGGCATCTTGTCACTGCCTTCGAATATAAACAAAAGCCAGGTACTACTGACCTCTATCACGGTGTGTCCATCTTTGTCTTGTTCCCCAAAGTACATGTTGGGCCGTGGTTGGGCATGACGAGTGCGTCTCAGTGATCGCATGATAGTGCGTGCGACAGTCGTGGAATCACTTGCTCGTGCTGTGCGTTTTCTTTATCGCGCTATGCGTGTGTCATTGTGACGCACACAATGAACAATTTTAACACAGGACCAAACTATTTTTCCTGCAAGCTTCGATTTGGTTACGTTTATTGGAATAGGGAAAGGGGAAGATGGCCGCACCGTGATAAAGGTACCCGGCTTGGGTGATTCCATGATAACTGGGTCTAAACATTCGCTGGTAATCTGAAGCAACCATTGCTAAAGCGCAGGGAAACAGTTCACTGGTTTTAGTTCAGACCCAGTAACCTTGGCAACACACAAAGGTGGCGTTTTCATGTTAGTACTCTATGCATACAGTGTATGCCGATTTATTTTGGTATTCCACGGCCTCGGCCTAAGGAGAAACCTTTCGTGCCGTCCGGACCAAACGGTGTTCTCAAGATTGCTTCATGATCATTACTATGGAGCAGGTTTTTGCGGCCGAGAAGCGGACTCCCCGCTGGGCTCCCGTCTGGAGCCGCCGCGGCAAGCAGTCTGCGTCTTTGAACCCAGGGACTCGACGTGTTACTGTGATCCGAGACGCTGTCATACATGTTCGTCTTACGGCCTAGTTCGGGACTCCCTCTCGGACTGTTACGTGGACTCTTTGCTAGAGGCGACCGGCCGACAACTTTCCTCTGTTGCCGAGGGCTGCCGTGGGGGCTTGAGCTTGGACTGCCTTTAGGTGTATTTCCTGGACTGAGACGAGCTGGACTTTTACTTTGTGGTATCCCTATTGGTTTGGTTGAATGCTTCCGGCTTGGTAAAGGTGAATTGTCTGTGTCTGAGGAACTAGGTGTACTAGGAAGCTCCAGCACTTCGCCAGACAGTTCATCAACTCTTATGTTTTTCTTTTTCCGCTGACGTTTCTTTTTCTTTGCCGAGTCGCCGGCTTCGCCGCTATCCGATGCAGTAAGATCCCTAGCCTGCGATAATGACAAACCCTCCGAACTACGACGGTTATTACTTTTCTCCTGGGGTTGTTTCTTGTCCTTTTTCTTCTCCTTGGCAAGCACGGACACCGACATCCCCGTGCGCCAGTTATCTTTATCAGTCATAGTCTTTGCCGCTTTGAGTGCCGACTGGCCATTCTCGAACTCGATCAGGGCGCAGACTTTGTTGCGGATTTCACTGTGCCGCTCTATGTGCTTGCGCACGTCTGGCGGAAACGGTTTACCGGGCCGGAGAACTCTGATCAGAGAAATCTCCCCGCATTTGTTGAATAGCTCTGCGATGCTCTCAATGGATGGGTTTTGGGTGGGAAGGTTTATGGCAACTACCGTTCTTGAAGGTGTGGTTTCGTCGTAGTCCGGCAAAGGGGCCTTACGCTTGACTTTTGTCCCCTCTTTGTTAATCTCCAGCGTAGTTGAGCTTCTAAGACTATGCCGCACGGTCCGCCAATCCTTAGTCAAACTCTTGACCTTCTTAAAAGACGTTATGAGTTTAAGACTGACGAAGCCTTCCTTGTTGCGGCGTACATGCTTTAGAAGGAACGCATCCTTTGTGATGTTGCCATCTGAGAAGTAAAACTCGACCTGTTTGATGATCTTGGCCTGCAGTGCTTCATCTGGTGGTGTCCATTCGGCATTCTGCCCCCCTCCGTCATCGGATGACTTGTCCCTTATCTTACCTGATGGTGTGTGCGCATTGTCACTCGCCGACCCACTGCTGGTGTCGCCTCCCGCATCTTCCTCCCCAGATGCTCCTTGGTCAGGTGGACTGGATATTTGCACCTGCAAAGGACATAACAATGCCTGAACTTACTGCAGCCAAAACACAATGTCTTCCTAACAATTATGTGTAATTTCAAACATCAACCAATGGGAGGTTTTTGAGATGCTTGGTGGCAGCAAACTAACCGGTCTTTTTCCATTGTTTACGTCATATTGAGCATGCACACTTCAGAGCCTAGGACCTCTAGCTGGTTTTAAACGGGCTGTTTAAGATTGGCCAAACCTACTTTTAATTCATAAATATCTTTTCGTGTAAAAATTAGCTCGTCGTTTTGCCATGTTTTGCATACACTTTCCTACACCCACAGAATCAACACCACGTTCGTACAACTACTAGCTGTGTATCATGTTGTTTTTGTTCGATCGTGCATGTTACGCGCGCGCACACAACCGGATATAAGTACACAATTTGCTTTCGGGCGCGTGCAGTTTCTTTGTGTATGTGCGTGTTCTGTATACGCGCTGACTAGGGCACAAACACGGGCCAGGCGGCAGGGCATTATCACTGGTCATTATCGCTAGTTTAACTGCCCACGTGATGTGCTCTTAGCTAATAGGATTGCGTAAACTGTCAAAGGTATTTATTAATTACCGTTTAACGTTAGACTGGCTGAAATCGGAGCTAAAAATTTAGCAGTTCACACCCGATACTAAAATGGAATGACCGAGCATGAAGTCACATGAGACTGGTCATCCAATAGAACTTTATCACGGTGCAACATTTGCAACATTTGCGACGGAAATGTCAATGGTAAAGGTATTTTGAGTTCATCCATAGACCATATCGCAAATCGTTTATGGGATCGAAAATGGGTCAAATTTGACCCATTTTCGATCCCATAATGCATTGCAAAGGGCGCCCTCTGTTGGTGAAAAACGATTTGCGATATGGTCTATGCACGGACACCCAGGATTTGCCTTTTTATGATCTAGAATGCTAGACAACTCTAACCCGGGACAACTCTAACCCGGGACAACTCGTACCCCATACCCGAGACATTATTTTTTTGCTAAACATCTTGGGAAACGTCCCCATATGCCGTCTCGACTTTGCCCATCCACCTTCAGAAAAAAAAATGTCATCAGTGAAACGGTTTCATGAAGTGCGTGGGGCCCAGTGGGTGTCCGTATGTGCACGGTAATCTTTCCTAAAATTATAACTTTACCACGGGAGGGCCGCAAGACGCGACAGGGCTGGTCGAAGCACGTGCACCGCCCGCAGCTGCTCCTGGCCCCGGTCGCCTGGCTTGCTCGACGTCGCCGCCACCTCCTTCCAGCTGTTGAGGTGTCGAGCAACTGGTGCCATTTTCTGCCGTTTCCAATGCCGCAGATTCGCTCATGTTGCCCCAGGAGATGGACTTGTACCTCCAAAACCTCTGGACGAACAAAACTGCGCGACAGAAACCGTGCGGAATGTTGAATTTTCCGGGCAGAATATGCACCGATTGTGCAAAACATGCACACGGGGAGATGGTTTCTCGACCCTTCCGACAATTTCGCTGATAACCGACTACCGCGACGTTGCAGACTCTAGCGAAATACGTCACTGGTACCCGGTTATACGTGCGTCATAGCGCGGCATGTTCATAAGGCGTGACGTGTTGAGAAAATCATCAGTAGCGCCCGGCCGGCCACTGTCCAAAATGTGATTATCAAGAACGAAAATGAAATCACTGAAATTAATATTACCCAGAAAATGACAGGAAACGAGGTCTATTCCACGTGGCACAACCTGGCACGTGATTCCGAGCATTTATTCGACGTGGTTGGGTCATTGACTCGCAATCATATAGGTGAAAACTTGGGGCGGTACCTGTGCCCTTGGGCAAGGCACTCAACCACACTTGCTCCATCCTTCGGAAGGGATGTAAAGCCGTTGGTCCAGTGTGTTAGGTAATGGTAACGCACTCTAAAGATCCCATGGATTATTTCGTAAAGAGCAAGGGGATTCCCCGGTGTCTCTGGCCATTTCTAATTCTAATTCTTCATGGGTTTCCTCACGCTTGTGAGTGACAGTGCAATGGGCACTTTAGAGGAATCCTTGGTATGAATACCACAAAGAAATAATAATATTACTTCGATACAAATGTGGACAGATGTCCATGAGTTTGGGAAATCTGGATATGCAGTGAAAAGCAGCGTGGCTCCACCGGGCCGGATACGGACCTTCTGCTTAACGTGCAGACGCCCTACCAATTGAGCTAATAAAATGTGTAAAAATGTGCTAATAGTCAAAATCGCATGTCAACTTGTGTTGTTCACAAGAATATCTGCTATTCTTACTAAGAACACAAGTTGACTTACAATTTTGACTATTAACCCATTTCAATAAAGCACACAAATTTTTGATTAAGCAATTTTTTTCTGCTAAACAGCTTTATGAAATTGGCCCCTGGTGGTCTCGAATCACGGTAGAGCAGCTTCTCCTCACGTGAGCTTAGCAAGCCTTTCGAGGCTAAATCCGTCAATGAGATAACCACCCTACGCCCGGCTTTCGCCCCCAAAAATATTTGTAGGGATTATGACCCAGGGACTGTATGCCGAGGTGAATGCAGTGAAAAACAACTTGGCTCCATAGCACCGGGATTCGAACCGCGGACCTTCTGCTCAACGTGCCTGCAGACGCCCTACTAATTGAGTTATGAAGCCAACTGGTAGTCTCGAAACACGGTATAGACCGATCGAATAGCCGCCATTTCGTGGGGCACCTTTTGTTACTTAAACCGTTCAACAATGGAAGCACAATATGTGCAACCATGCATGTCCTCAATGAACACAGAAACTGCCCCACGAAATGGCGGATATTCGATACGGTCTATAGCCTGCATGTAATGCAGTTGTTCCACACTGATTGAGATTGGCTATCACGTGAGCTTAGCAAGCCCTACAGAGGGGTAAACCCTTGAATGCGATGACCACCCCTCCCAGAGATAAAATACTTCAAGATAATTATATTGTAGACTTGTGAAATGTAGTACGGCGCATGCATTGTAAGAAGTAGAATAAGTATTTATGCGTATAATATTTATCGAATATCACGATTGCAAGAAATTAGACTCCGCTGATTTTATTTTTGTTAAACTACCGACTCCAATCATTTTAAAGAAAGATTACATGTCTTGGAATAGCATCACATAACTAAAATAATGTTGATAAACTGGCTTGTAGAAATTTAAGTTGCAGCTACATAGATGCATTACTAGTTTAGAAAAACTGAAATCGATGTGTTTTTTTAATGAATAGTAAAAAATTGTCTGCAGACATTTTTTTGCAAAGATCTCAGTTCTAATTTCTCCCACAAAGGTACCATTTTACACGAGAAAATTAATTCATGTGGCGTTTGCTACCATTGCTATCACTTGTTGTCGGATTTTTCTTGTCAACTCGTGAAGTAAAATTTTGGGTAACTGCAAATGTTGTATTTATAAGCACATATATTAGTAAGCACATTTTCAGTTTATGTTTTCAAAGAAACAAACAGGAAAATCGTTCGAATTGCATGTTTTTTTCCCGGAATAATCTTCGTCACAAACCAATAAGACAAAAGAAACACATCCCCGGTTAAAGAATGGGACCGATAACTCATTTTGATTTTGTATGCATTAATGCATTTTTATGTACGCGATTACCTATACAAAGAAAACATCACGGTAAAGAATGTTACACAAATTTTTAATAAATGATTGCTATAAATACCAAACTTTGGACGAGAGAAAATTCGCGAGGGCCTTATCGAGATTCGAACCCGAGACCTCCGACTCACAATAGGCAGATGCTCTACCAGCTGAGCTATAAGGCACAGTTGGTATACTCCCTCCCAATTCTTCTCTCGGTGTTGCATGGTGGCGCAACTGGGCAAATTAACCTACGATTTTTCTCTCATCCTAAGGTTGGTCGTTTCATTTCAATGGTGCATTATAGCAGATGTTCTGTTTGGTATAAATACCATACACCTTCGCCACTAATTCTTCCTAATATGACACGATAATGCCCCAGAAATTTTTAATTTAGTGAGGAAACATGAATTTAGCAGTGACAAAATTTCAAGTTTAATGTCATGCTACTGAACTGGCGAAGGTGTATGGTACTTTTTCTAAACGATTTCCTGCCTTATTCCTAACTAATTGGAACTGGGTGCCTGTAAACGAAATCGCTGTACAGTTTGCTCTACTCTGTTAATTTCTATGCAAATTACCTGAAACCGATTTGTGACTAAAAATTTGGATTGTCGTTTTGTTTTTTCGTAAAGGTCCTTAAAAGATATTTGAATCACAAAAATATAACACACTGCCCGCTACAAAATATACATAACAAGTAATGTTAATATAGTATTGCACTCCTTTGTACTCCTTTGGACGTTTAACCGATAAACCATTTTGGTTTTGCCCAACGTTTAAACAAAACACAATTTTAAAAGAATTTACAATAGTTTTCAGAGGGTTATTTGTAAAGACTTCATGAAATTGATATAAATTTATATGGGGTCGTACAATGTAGTAACATTTTGACCAGATTTAAAGGTTCAATTATTTTATTTTTTTGGGCGGGAGGGGGGGCGGGAGGGGGGCGGGGTCTAGGAGTATTGTATACATTGGCATTGCAGGTGCCTTTTTAAACACCAGCAACAATCTTTAGTGTCAGCCGAACGGTTAACCGACACTTAAAAGAATAACAAACCGTTTTCTGAATTAACCGTAAATTCCCATCCCCATCCCAAACCCTTTACCTTACTTTAATGAGCAAATACAAGCATCCTTAAACATTTGAAATATAAATGGAAGTAGAAGAGTAACACAAGTAACAGTAAATGCAGGAAATAATCTGTAGTTTGTAACATCAAATTAAAAAACAAATCGACGATTGACGATTTCTCTCGTTGCCAAATAATTTTCCTTCAATTTTATATCATTGGAAAGCCCTGTTATTCCTCTTTAAGATGATGTGTCATTTGTTATGATTAAGCAATTGGGGGATGTGCAGCACAGCTGAATACGGGGGCGGGTGTAAAGTGAAATGTCACAAAATGCACTGCTATTGTCAAAAAGTGCATCAAATTGACACATTCCCATCCTCCAAGCAAAAGGGGAATGCACTGCATGACAATAGCAGTGAATTTCGTGACATTTCACTTTCCACCCACCCCTGTATTCCGCTATACTGCACATCCCCCAATTGATTAATCATAACAAATGACACATCACTGTAAAGAGGAATAACAGGGCTTTCCAATGATACCAAATTCAAGGTAAATGATTTAGTAACAAGAGAGAAATCGTCAGTCAAGCTTGACTTTCCGAATTTTTGTTGAGGAGTTTATTTAAATAAATTGAATATTACGACAAAACAGATTTTTTTAGTAAAATAAAATATGTTATTCATCTCTGTAATCAGAATAAACAAATCATCTAGGGCAAATTTCATGAAGCTGTTTAGCAGAAAAATTTGCTTCATTCAAATTTTGTTTGCTTTATAAAAATGGGTTAGCAGTCAAAATCTTGTGTGATGTGGATTGCAATCGACTGGTGTTCTGCTATTCTTGCTAAGAACACAACTTGACATATAATTTTGACTATTAACCCATTTTTATAAAGCAAACAAATTTTGGATTTAGCAAATTTTTCTGCTAAACAGCTTAATGAAATGCTGTCTCACGGTGTGGTCAGCGATGGGGACCGCAATCTTCAAGTTTTCATTAGGCATGATGAAGACTTGCAGAATGCGGTCGAAACATTGTGTCCGTACGACGACCACATTGTGAGACAGCAGCATCTGATTTCATAAACAAATTGTGTAGCTTGCGCAATTTTTGAAAATGGCATGAGCCGCATACGCTTGCGTGTAATTATCACAGGAATGTTGCGCAGCTTACGCAATAAAAAGTTGCACAAGCGGGCTTACGCAGTACGTAAGGATTCATGAAATCGGCTGCTTGTGAGTATTTTTTCTTTTAATTTTTTCAGTATACTGTACCAGCTGTTTCGTCCGAGCGCGCCGCCCGGACAAAATCAGAGGGACTGTTTGTGCCCGGACACAAAACTTGGCCGCCCGGACAAAAAACAATCAATTTTCCCTCTAAAACCACTTAAGTACAGCTGAGTCATTCCAAAATTAGGTGTTAAGTCTGTCGCCAAACATGACTCGCTGGCCACTTGGTCATGATCAGCATTGGTAAACAGGGGATTAATCAGAGTTCGCTATGTAAGGGCGCTGCTCAGCGCGCCTGGACAAATTGTCGTCCAGTGGAGAACAATGGAAGAGTACTTTGATTTCATCAGTAGTATTCCTTGGGGTCTCGAACTTTCTTGGCGATTTCGTAACGTGTCATAAGAGCATCCCATTGGACGAACTGCTGAGATAGGAGAGTCACCTGATTGTACCGAGTTAAGGTCAAAAGATTTTGGCCTTTCTTACGCCACTGCTGTGAATTGGCCCTTTGCACAGGAAGCCATGACGGGGGGCAGTCACCCCGTGTACAAATTTCCAATATACGCTCGTAACCGGGACGGCTTAAAATGTAACAAGTGTCCGTCCCAGTTACGAGCGTATATTGGATATTTGTACACGTGGTTTTTAGAAAATCATGTTGTCACACTATTTGTAAACCTTTTTGGGCCTAAGTCATCTCTTCAGAACAACTTAAACTTATTTCTTTTAATTTGAGAACAGAAAATATGGTCTGTGTTGCAAAAATGCCCCCTTTACTGTGGAAAGACCCATATGTTCTGCTCTGATTCCAGGAACCCGTAAAATATTTCATCCTGCAAATGATACATTGGGCCTTTGACAGCAATAGACCGATCCAGTAAGCTCCGCCCATTTTGGAATTGACCAATCACAGCCTCAGGTTGAGGTAACCAAAATATGGATCTCCATTTTGGCTACCCGAGTCCTCAAAATTGTGCACAGAGCTACGGCAAAATGCAGCACGAGTGACGCAAAACCACCATAAACATCATTTTTATCAGCGCAGATGACCCTAGCTGGTTTAAAAACGGATTGTATAAGACTATCCTAACCTGCTTTTAATCCTTTCATAAATGTGTTTTTGTGTAAACGTGAAAAAGTCACCAAAATTAGCTTGTCGTTTTGCTATGTTGTGCATTCACTGCGTTCTAGATATGTGTGTCGAGATGTTTTTGTCCGATCGCGCGCGTTACGTGTATTGCAGGCGTGTTGTACGTGCACACACACGACCGGATACTTAAGTGCACATTTTGCTTTCGAGCGTGCAGGTTCTGTGTGCATGTGCGTGTTTCAATACGCGCTGACCAGGGCACGGACGCTGACGCACGGCGCGGCCACAGGACTCTACCGCACACGTGCCTCACATGTGTGGCATGTTGCTAGGCAACAGTAAAGTAGTGGGTCATTTTGTAAGATTTTTCACAAAAGGATACTATGTTGTTGTATGCTTCCAGTAACTGCTTAACATCCTGACTTTGCTTGTTTGCACGATCCTGTAAGAAATAAAAGGTCAAAAATATTACACAGTACAGACCATAACCATGAAAACCTTCCCTGTTCGGAAACCGTCACATACGCACTGATAGCAAAATCGCGGCCAACAATGCAAAATTGCATTATAAAGGTCCACAATTTTCATAATACGCGAAAATTTCACCTGACGATGACAAAAATGAAAAGAAAATGTCAGTCAAAGTGATAATATAAATGTGAGTACACACTCATATTGTCACAAGATCATTTAAAGGCAGTATACATATGTACATCATTGGTAATCTCGAAAATCAGAAATGTTCACAGATTTACGCCTAACTTACACAATATAAACATGATGACCATAGAAAACTTCCCATGAAATGGTTTTGTCTGAAGTGCTATAGTCTTTGAGAAATGAGTAAAACAATTAGTTTTCGTCTCATGAGACGAAAATTCAATTCGCCCCAAAACCATTTCGCCCCAACCCACTTCGCCCGAGTGCCATTTCGCCCCAAATTACTTTATCCAAACACTACTTCGCCCCCAAACCACTTCGTGCACAGGCCGTGGTTCAGGGCGAAATGGTTCAGGGCGAAGTGGTTTTGGGGCGAAATGACCGCAAACCCTTTTTTAAATGTTTTCTCAAATGTTAGACGAAGTACGGAGCTGGTTTTTGCTCAGGTTGGTTTTAATCATGCATATCTTCAGTCACACAGGGGAATAAAACTATTTGTAACAGTTTACCAATCATACTATCTTTAAGGTTTTCCTTGTGAGATCAAATTTAGTTATAAGCGGTGCAAAAATTTTGTTATAATTACACGAAAGTTATCACATTTTCAATAATTGTGCAAGCTACGTTCTTAGATGCCTCACCTTTTGGTCAAGTTGCACAGTAACAAGTGGCTGAAGCTTGTCATGGAAGGCCGGTGCACCTAGGCAAGAGTTGAGAAACAAAGAAATATGACGTTAGAAAAACTAGCGTGTTTCGTATCCATAGAACACACAAATGTGACATATACCCCAAAAATTCATCTCTAGTCATCTTTAACTGAATGTTAAACCTTTTTTAGAATAACTTGATGGTAATATGGAAATATACTCGGCAAAACATAAAAACAGAAACACATCTACTGTCATCTGAAATGTTATGAGGTATTCATAAAAGGTACGTTACACGTATCTGGCAGACACAAGGTCACAAGCCTAGGCAATAGACCGATCCAGTAAGCTCCGCCCATTTAGAAATTGCCTAGCAACATGCCACACATGTAAGGCACGTCTGCAGTAGAGTCGCGTGGCCGCGCCGTGCGTCAGCGTTTTGGTCAGCGCGTATTGAAACACGCACACAGAAACTGCATGCTCAAAAGCAAAATGTGCACTTAAGTATCCGGTCGTGTGCGTGCACATACAACACGCCTGCAATACGCGTAACGCGCGCGATCGAACAAAAACATCTCGACACATATCTAGAACGCAGTGAATGCACAACTTAGCAGAACGATAAGCTAATTTTGGTGAGTTTTTCCCGTTTACACAAAAACACATTTATGAAGGTATTAAAAGTAGGTTAGGATAGTCTTATACAATCCGTTTTAAACCGGCTAGGGTCCTCTGCGCTGATAAAAATTATGTTTATGGTGTTTTTGCGTCACTCTTGCTGCATTTCGCCGTAGCTCTGTGCACAAAATTTTGAGGACTCAGGTAACCAAAATGGAGATACACTTTTTGGTTACCTCAACCTGAGGCTGTGATTGGTCAATTCCAAAATGGGCGGAGCTTACTGGATCGGTCTATTGGTGCAGATGAAATTTTTAATGCTTCACATGAATGGTGTGAAATTTCGCTGCTCTGTGGCGGCCAACTTGCAAAATACTGGCAGTTGCAAAAATGTGCATTTATTTTTTTGTCGAGTATAAATGTTGAATTTAATACCTTTAGTGTGTTCGCTGTCTAGAGTTCCTTTTAACGATTGATATTTCTCCAGCAATGCGGCTATTCTTGTCAGTTGTTCCTCCTCTGTTTGGGAAAATAAAACACACGTATAAAGGCTGTTGAATACATACATGCAATGAAATCACAATTTAAATGAGCGTGTCCACATCACATTTTTGTGGGCCCCCATTTTTCCCACGTTTGTCATATTTTTCTCATTACCATTCTGAAATTTCGCGCTCTCAATCCGTACATTTTAAAGGATATCATAAAAAAAACACCGTTTTATAAACTAATTTATAAACTAATTTATCTGGTTCCATAAAATAGTGCAGAGATCACACCAACCTTTCTGCTTCCACATCCAAATTGGAGATTGCAAATTTCCTGTTTTCTTCCCATGGGGGGTACATGTACACGTACACTACTCATAATAAGTTACGGATATTGTGGGGTGTACGCATTCCACTTGAATGATTTTGTATAATCATATATGATTAGACAATTGTATCTGCATGACAGACATACCCTTTCACAGGAATAGGTAAAAACATCATTTGAAAAAAAAATCAAAAATTAAACCATATCAATATCCCTAACTTATTGTAAGTAGTGTATTTTATATAATTGATGTTAGGTTAGAACAAAATCCTTCTTGAGAAACCCTGAACAAGCTCCTTGAAAAAAATAATAGTTCTCTTTTCATTAAAGTTTGACTGTAAGTGGAATCTGTATTACAGGGGTGTGAGCGGAGAATTAAAAAAAAATCAGAAGGGGCGTGGCTTTGGGGGCGTGGCTTCCTTGGGGGATCTGGGAGGGGGCGGGGGAGCGGCGTTACATACGAGCGCTTTAACTTTTGAGATCGTTTTCCAACATTGTGCAATGTAAACAAACGTTTTTAACTATCACAAGAACCAGTTTCGTTTTAAACATGTTAAATAGGCCTATTTACCTTGTACAAGTGTGGATAATATTAAAAAGAATCTCGGCAACATCGATCGTTAAAGACAGGCAAGCGAAAGCGGCCAGTAAAATTGGTTCGTTGCCCGCGGTTTGCCGCATCGCGCGCGGGGATCGTCCCGGCCGAGAGCGGTGTAGCGCCCCACTGCACTACACACAACATGCCCACGCGATGCACGAACAGCCGCTGCCGGTTTGCGATCACGTGCGGGAAAAGATGGCGCTTGTTGAGGGATTAGAGTTGTACAAGTCTGTTTAGCCACTCGCTGCAGTCATACACGCGGCACCACTGCACATTTAGCATACACTACGTACACAAATGGAGTGTGCCAAAGCACTTGCTTGGGGACTAGACTTGCACAAGTTTGCTTCACGAAATGAATCAATTGAGGGCGCTGTTTGTATACGTACTCGGTTAAAAAATATGGCACGTTGGTAGGGCAAAAAAGCGGAAATTAAAATACGGAGCGCAAAACAAAAAAGCGGAAAATAAATTCTGGCACGCTCATCAAAAAAGCGGAAATCCGAAAAAAATCAGAGATTTCACACCATTGGTATTAAGACCAACCCTACCTGCAAGTATAATGTCAGCTTTAGCTCCCTCCGACAGAGTCAGTTTATCAGCCACTTCAGGGTCTAGATTACTGTTTAATTCATCCACTGTAAGAGAGACAATAAAGACCAAAATCGGCTCAGGACTTACAATAAGCCCTAAAAAAATTGTTGAGTTGTCCTCACCTCAAAGAATCAGGAGGTTCAGCCGGGACTGTGAATGCATTCTGCTCGGTGATATTTTCCACAGTATGCTGCCCTTCGTTGTCTAGTCTGTTCTACACGACAATGAATATCACGATACGAAACCCAAGTTCACCCAACACGATCCTTTTAAACTCCTTTAAATCCTCCAACAACTTTAAATAAACACCTTGAAGTCGTTGAATTTCTGGAATTTTCCAGAATACAACTATTGGCAATCTTACGTACAGCGTTTCCACAGTGCATGAATATGCTGTTTCCCAGAGGTTTGGTTCCCTAGAGACTGCTTCACACTGTTCAGAGAAGATACCACCTGTTTAAAGTAGTAAAAAAAAAGGCATTATTTCAGTTGTATGACAAAACCCTTTCTGCTCATGGTAAACCTGTGATTTTTCAGTGCGTCGTTTTTTTTAAACGTCAATGAAGGAACGATATTTCTAGAACTTGCAGAAGGATCGTTGCCTCTTGGCCAGATGGATGAAGACTTTTGGAAGGGAACGTGTTTTGGAAAAAGGTATACATGTTCCTCTATGTTTAGGTTGGCTACCTTACTTTGGAAACGGGGTGTTTCAGTGATTTTTTTCTGTGGGGCCCCAAGCTCTTGATTTTCACTTAGGTGTTCAGACAAAACCTTCCAATGCATTATACTTTTTAAATTTTGAAAATCGAAGCTATGGTTCTAAAGCTAGGCACGTTTAAGTGAGAGTAGTCAACCCTAATTTGGAGACAAATGTAAAAATGTATTTCTTTTTTTCTTTATTATGAAGTGTCCGATTCTTGAGTTTGCCTTACGATATCGTATGCTTCATTTTGACACATTGGTAGATAAGATGTATTAAGATAGGGTAAACGCGGGTGTATTCGACCACGAGGGGAATTCGACCAGCCTTAATTAAAATTGTAATAAATATCAAACAACCACGCTGAAATTGTAATTAACCTACAGAATGTCTTGTTTTAAAGTCATACCCTCAATGGCGATTTCGGTACTAGCCCAATATAGCCCATACAATAAAAATGAAATGAGTTTCACATGAAATAAAGTTCAGCGTTATGATTTAACGCGGTCGTCTTATGGGATCCAGTAAGAAGTACACGCTAGTACTTTGTGGTGTCAGTTTGGACGTCTATTGGACAGAATGGTAGGCCTAATTGTAAAATGAACCTTTTGTCATTTTGCATGTTGCTGATTTGACCAGTAAGAAATCGCCGGCTGAAAATGTTGTCTTGTGTTCAAACAATAGGTAGTCGAATAACACATTATTTCATTTCACTGCTTGGATATTCGATCACTAAATGTATTGCCGAGAGTTGCGCGTATTCTTTGTATTAACGAGCGTGGTTATGTACATGTAGCTGACTTTTGTCCCTGTAAACCTATGCATGTCTAATTAAAGTTTTTACGAGGTGAATATGCATTGTTGTACACAATATATTCCGTCACTCAGCTCCGTAATTTCCAATCTCTAATTTCCTGCATAAAAATTGCATTGGACGAATAATGCAACACTATGGTCGATTTCCGCATCATCAAGACCTCATCTTGGTGGCCGAGGTGCACCTCATCCATCCGTCCTCTAGTTTGGGGCTTGATGCAAAATGAAAGGCAATTACCTCGGCATGCGATTGTCGAAAAGTTTTGCCTTGCTCCTCCTCAGACGCAACTGTTATACTCAAATGAATTTTATCCGGTCGAATACCCCCACTTTTACCTTATTTTTGTTTTACCGTGTATTTTGTGGGGATAAGGAATGCTGGACAACTCGCGCCCGGGACAACTCAAACCCGAGACAACTTTTAATGAAGTTTTATTGTTATCATTTAGTTGTAAATTTTTTAACGTCCTGCGAAACATCCCCCCAAAACAGCAAAAGTTTAAGCAAACATCGCAGCAAAAGTAAGCCAAGTTGCGACAGAAATCACGGCAAGATTTCGACAAAGTCCTGGTAAAAATCCCGGCAAATGTCCTGGAAAGTTGTGGCAGAATCATGTGGCTGAAATCGGGTCAAAAGTGTTTCAGCAGGGGCCGGCAAAAGTGGCACTAAAACTCGCGCTAAAAGTCCGAATGTCCCGACAAATGTCCCGGTAAATTCCTGACAAAGGTCGCTGCAAACTTTACGGTAAAAGTGTCGTTCCAAGTAGGGGCAAAAGTGCCGGGGATAAAATTCTCTGCAGAAAAGGAAGTCAGTGAAACGCTTTCACAAAGTGGCACGCGCGTACACTATCACGATAATGAAATGGGTTCGAGTTGTCCCGGGTTCGAGTTGACCAGGGTGTCTTTATTTGGGTGCGAGTTGTCCCGTTTTCGGGATAAACTGCTATAATAGGCCTAGTAAAGGGGGCGACATTGCTTCGGGCGAAGTGACCGACATACAATGCGACATCGCATTCCGGCCCCACGCGACACCGATAGAACTAGTGGCCATATTTCTTTCTTTATTATGAAGTGTCCGATTCTTGAGTTTGCCTTACGATATCGTATGCTTCATTTTGACACATTGGTTGTAGATAAGATGTATTAAAGTAGGGTAAATGCGGGTATATTCGACCACGAGGGGAATTCGACCAGCCTTAATTAAAATTGTAATAAATATCAAACAACCACGCTGATATTGTAATTAACCTACAGAATGTCTTGTTTAAGTCATACCCTCAATGGCGATTTGGGTACTAACCCAATATACATGGTAGCCCATACAATAAAAACGAAATGAGTTTCACATGAAATAAAGTTCAGCGTCATGATTTAACGTGGTCGTCTTATGGGATCCAGTAAGAAGTAATCGCTACTTTGTGGTGTCAGTTTGGACGTCTATTATAATTGGATGGAATGGTAGGCCTAATTGTAAAATGAACCTTTTGTCATTTTGCATGTTGCTGAGTTGACCAGTAAGAAATCACCGGCTGAAAATGTTGTATAGGTAGTCGATTAACACATTATTTCATTTCACTGCTTGGATATTCGATCACTAAATGTATTGCCTAGAGTTGCGCGTATCCTTTGTATTAACGAGCGTGGTTATGTAGCTGACTTTTGTCCCTGTAAACCTATGCATGTCTAATTAAAGTTTTTACGAGGTGAATATGCATTGTTGTACACAATATATTCCGTCACTCAGCTCCGTAATTTCCAATCTCTAATTTCCTGCATAAAAATTGCATTGGACGAATAATGCAACACTATGGTCGATTTCCGCATCATCAAGACCTCATCTTGGTGGCCGAGGTGCACCTCATCCATCCGTCCTCTAGTTTGGGGCTTGATGCAAAATGAAAGGCAATTACCTCGGCATGCGATTGTCGAAAAGTTTTGCCTTGCTCCTCCTCAGACTAGACAGAATGATTCTGTCCCTACGGGATTTCCCGTAGGGACAGAAGGTACCCCTTTCATACAGTGGATTGTTGTCATTTTGCCTCGAAATTAGAATCACACCAAACTATTTCTAGCTAGTTGTTTCCTGTAGTGGTTTTAGATATTCTTGATTAGAAGACAAATAAAAAGCACTACTTACATTGCCGTTTTTGAATCAAAAACGTCTATTTCCGACAATCTTCGACGAAGAAATTGTTCGGACTCCTTATCACGATAAAAACGATTGCAAACGTGTAGTTGTGCATTGACGGACGCCCAAAGAGAACGTCAAACGAAACTGCACATTGTATGCCGTGCCGTGTAAATGCGCGTGACATAAGAGCGCCACCCGTACTCTCATTGGGCCTCCGTAGAAGCACACCAACTGTACGTTCGCAAAAAAAGACCACGTCGAACTTTGGCGCGACTCCACACTAGAATCGATTAGAATGGGTTGTCCTGGACACAATAAGAAATCGCAGTGTACACGTAAGTTTTCATACGAAAAATGGGATCGATCTGGAATAGAATTTTGATTCTTTTTTGGAATCGGAGTCGACTCCGAAAATGCTGGAGCGCCCCCAAGCGTTAAGCCTAGCCAACTTTATTTTAGCTGGTCACATCGTAACAACATATTTTCTCGTCGAAGATTGTCGGAAATAGACGTTTTTTTATTGAAAAACAGCAATGTAAGTAGTTCTTTTTTGTTTGTTTTCCAATTAAGAATATCTAAAACCAATGCAGGACACAACCAGCTGGAAATATTTGGGTGTGATTCTAATTTCGAGGCAAAATGACAACAATCCACTGTATGAAAGGAAAGCTCACTGACTACCTCAGACGCAACTGTTATACTCAAATGAATTTTATCCGGTCGAATACCCCACTTTTACCTTATTCTTGTTTTACCGTGTATTTTGTGGGGATAAGGAATGCTGGACAACTCGCGCCCGGGACAACTCAAACCCGAGACAACTTTTAATGAAGTTTTATTGTTATCATTTAGTTGTAAATTGTTTAACGTCCTGCGAAACATCCCCCCAAAGCAGCAAAAGTTTAAGCAAACATCGCAACAAAAGTAAGCCAAGTTGCAACAGAAATCAGGGCAACAATTTCGACAAAGTCCTGGTAAAAATCCCGGCAAATGTCCCGGAAAGTTGTGGCAGAATGTGGCTGAAATCAGGTCAAAAGTGTTTCAGAAGGGGCCAGCAAAAGTGGCACTAAAAATCGCGCCAAAAGTCTGAATGTCCCGACAAATGTCCCAGTAAATTCCCGACAAAGGTCGTTGCAAACTTTACGGTAAAAGTGTCGTTCCAAGTAGGGGCAAAAGTGCCGGGGATAAAATTCTCTGCAGAAAAGGAAGTCAGTGAAACGCTTTCACAAACAAAGACAAAGTGGCACGCGCGTACGATCATGATGATGAAATGGGTTCGAGTTGACCAGGGTGTTTTTATTTGGGTGCGAGTTGTCCCGGGTACGAGTTGTCCCGTTTCCGGGATAAACTGCTATATAGGCCTAGTATTGGGGGCGACATGGCTTTGGGCGAAGTGACCGACATACAATCCGACATCGACATCGCATTCCGGCCCCACGCGACACCGATAGAACTAGTGGTCATATTTTCTTTCTCTAGTGGGTCCTACATACCTCTGGAGTATCAGTTTCACCAGTGCACTCATAACCTGCGACAAATATCAGCTTTTCAATCAGTTCAATTCTTGACTCGATTCGCTCAAGTACTCCATCGATGGTCGCCATTTTGAGAAACATGTGCTGTCATCAACCTACTGGGGGCGCTAGACAACTTGTTGGTAATATGAGAAAATCGTGACCCCAATTTTTTGTCATGAGTTGACAAGAAAAACCTTACTAAAAGAGTTATTAACAATGGTACCAATTACCAAAAACCACATGAATTTATTTCTGTCCAAAACGGTATTTTGTGCGAGAAATTAACAACTAAAGTGAAGGTGGTTTTCTAAAAATGTCTTTTGCAAAAGACTGTTTTACCATTCAACTCAACACAAAAGCCATGAATGGATTTTTCAAGTTTTCTGAAGTATATTACTGCCTCTATGTGGCTGAAATTTATACAAGGCAGTTTTACCAACATAGGTTTTAATCACGAGTGGAAATAATGCACTTTGTAACAGTTTACCAATCATGTACTCTACCTTTAAAGACAGAAATAAGTCTGTTTTTAATACTGGAGAGACTTTTTCACCGGGATCATAACTCAATTATGCAATGCCAGTTATCTTCTCTAAAAACAAAAGAAATATCTTAAGACAAATCTAAGAAGATAACTTAAGCGGGCCTCCCACTGTGCGATTTTTGCCACGAATTTCCTACGAATTGGTACGATTATCGGAGACTGCCTATAGACTCTACACACATCGTACCCAAAAATCGCACAGTGGGAGGCCCGCTTTAAACAAATAGTGCAACAACATACCTTTCTGAAAAGTCCGTGTACAAATTTCCTATTTATCGTATACATAATAGGACACATGTACTTTGTGACATTTTTTGGTGTCCTCGTTACATACATCCTCTTGCAACAGTTCCCCTTTAACGCACTCCCTAACTCCTGCGTACAGTGGCCCTGTTGAAAAAGGCCCCATTTCGCGGTGGGACTAGCGACAGAAATCTTGTCGCCTCTGCTGAACCAATCAGGACGCTTGGCAGTGCACATGCAGCATGATTGCAGGCATTCAAATGTAACGCGCGCAGATTGTAAACACCGTGCATGCATGTGATACATGTACTCGGTAATGCTGGCTGTTGTCCGCGTCGGCGATTGGCTGCTATTTAAAGCATACTGGGGAATCCGTTCCATTACATTCGTCAGCATGCATCCCTGTTATTAATTTGAAAAACTGCGGAGTAAATTAAGATCGTCGTTTGAAAGTTTGGTAGGAATGGGACAGTCATAAGGAACGGAACCCAATACAATTTCTGGAAAGTATAGAAATCGTTTCTTTTCGGCATAACATGACCGAATTGATTAAATTACATCAAAATGACTCGGGCGTGAGTTGGCTCAAGACAACAGCCGGCTCACTCCACAGATTTGCGTGTTTTTCCTCAGGGTATTGTTACGTCGCTTTGCAGAGTGGAAATTCCCTGATATCTCAGGATGCGTTACATACGGTATTGGAAATTTGCACACAGGGCTTTCAGGAAGGCATGTTGTGGCACTACGGGAGCCCAGGCCGATTTGTTCATCATCACGAGTACAAAGGTCCGAAGTGTGAATAGGTGGGGCAAGTGTGACCTCCGAATGCGGCATTTCTTAAGTTGCAGATCCTGTACCTAAGGGAGGGGGAAGGCCCCCTTTTGACCCCAAAATCACTTTTATTAGTATAGTCGAGTACATCAATCAAACCTTCACCAAACTATCCTCTGATGAACCCTAATTAATGATCGGCATTTGTTAAGTTGCAACTCCTGTACTAGTATGCTTAAGAAAGCCCTTAATTAGTTACAGTATGCTTTAAATAGCAGCCAATCGTCGACGCGGACAACGGCCAGCATTACCGAGTACACAAGTATCACATGCATGCACGGTGTTTACAATCTGCGCGCGTTTTGTACATTTGAATGCCTGCAATCATGCTGCAATGCACTGCCAATTAGCGTCCTGATTGGTCCAGCAGAGGCGACAAGATTTATGTCGCTAGTCCCACCGCGAAATGGGGCCTTTTTCAACAGGGCCACTGTACGCAGGAGTTAGGGAGTGCGTTAAAGGGGCACTGTTGCAAGAGGATGCGTGCCAATGGAATGTGTAATATTCATGAAGGGGCGTGGCAGGCGGAACCATTATACACGAATGGGGAGGATGCTAACTCGCTTTACCATGTACCAGTTACGTTATAGACTTGAATTCCGAAGGAAATACGTCACGTTTTGTGAGTTGCCTTGGCAATGACTCTCTCTACTTTCAAAATTACCGAACCATAACCTGTACTTCTGCAATGTACGCTTCAGCTCAGGGCATTTCTCTGGGGGTTTTCCTCCCACTTCTAAAAACTGCAACTCCTTCTTCGTCATCTCAAGTTGATAATATAGTATAGTTAAAGCTAAAACCGTATAGTGGATGGCATAAAGGGCCTTAGTTGCCGAAGATGCCATAAGATATACAACAACAACAACAACACCATACCACACTCTTTCCTTGAAAAAAATTAATACGAATATTCATATGAATATTCATTTACAATGCACCAATCAGACACCTCGATGAAGCCCCATAGCGAATGTGTGGTACGGAAAAATATCGCGCCCGTGGGTTGGGGGCGGGGGCGGGGTTTGGGAGGGGGACAATTGATAGGTGCATAACATTGCTGAACTCATGCAGTCCTTAAAAAAATAAAAACCGTAAAAAATGACCGTAAAAAATTCCTTAATGGCAACAACATTTCCAGAACGTTTTTCTATTCCGGTATACGCCTACTTTGCGGAAATGTGCTTAATGTGCTATTACAAATACTGCGTCATATACAGTCCATAAAATACGGAACTCATTCTTTAATAAAGTGGGCAAATTTCATAAACATTTTCTACATGCATTCTAGGAAAAGCATTCAGCTAATTTGTATTCATACAATCACAAGTAAATGCTTAAAAATACCAGTAAAAGTATTTGTTTTTCAGGTTAACCTCATAAAAAGTATGACCTTAGTCTAGAGCCTAGGGATTATTCCTTGAAAGAAGGAATCCACTGAATGCAGTGTATCTTTTTAATAAACTGGACGCCCTGCCTTTATAGGTCAAATACACCCTGTCTCCCTGCTGCAGGGTAAGCACCGCGCTCCCTGACACCTGGTCGTTCCTGTTATAGTCGGTCGAGCTTACACTGGACACGATCTCATCGTCATTTTTATAGAGGTGGATGTAAAGGTATTGATTATAGGATCTGGAGCAGGAGAACATAAACACGTAGACGCCTGGCACATTACACGTAAATGTACCAGTTTCAAGGTCAAAGCCAGTACCTGGCAAACGCGTCGTGGCTTCCTCGAAGGTTAAACGAGTTGTGTGAGACGTTGACACTGCCGTGTGAGATGTCCTCACAACTGTGAAAGCTACAGCTAGGGCTTAGAGAGTCGATTGGAGTCTCCCCTGGTTCCCCTTGTTGTCCCTTGACACCAGGTTCCCCAGCTGGTCCAGCCACTCCCGGTGGCCCACGTGGACCGGGCTGACCTACCCCATCGTCTCCTTTAGGCCCAGGATTCCCAAGTGCCCCCTGCTCACCCGTGTCACCCTTCTCTCCACGTCCCATGTCGCCCTTCTCTCCACGTCCCATGTCGCCCTTCTGACCAGACGGACCCGCTTGACCAGGCATGCCAGGGATGCCTAGCACTGCAGTCGGACCCGTGCAGCATGTCTGGCAAACGGGGTCTGCCCTGTCATCACTGGTAGCAGTAGACGGCCCAGTAGTAGAAGCTTGGAGATGGGCAGAGTTGACCAGGAAGTTCATGATTGCTAGGACGATTGGCAACACGATGCCCATCTGCATTATAAGACGCACAGTAAAAGAACATGTTCCAGTTTTTCCCCCCGAGCAAATAACGTTTGATTGACAATATTTTGACCACTAGTTCACCACTGAGATATGACGAGCAGTTTCGAAGGGTAACAAGACAGTATCTAACAGAAGTTGGCCGAGTTCGTACGAGACGAACATGTGCCGAGAACGAGGCGAACGCGATTATTTAAACGCGTTAGGCGTACTCGAAACTATGTACCCGAGTCGAGTGACGGCGTTCTTTAAAAGCGGATACACACTATCGCGGAAAAATCACACTTTCGCGCTGCGCTCACCGCATTGCATGAGCCCCCAATCGCCGATCTTTCCAAAATAGAAAATTCCAGTTCTGGTATCTTGGGGCTTCTCTGATACCTCATTGGCTGCGCGCTGGAAAGGTCAGCGCACCGGTCAAAGTTCAACAAATTTGAACTTCGACCCAGCTCAAAACGTTTTGCGCGTTTGTGTACAAACCAATGGAACAGTGTGATTTTTCCGCGATAGTGTGAACTCCCCTTTAGGTTGAGAGAACGCGAATTTAAATGCACACGTACGCCGACCTACCTGCTGTGAATGATCGCACATCAGGTCTGGGGAATCACGATAAGAGCACATCGCTGATTGGTTGAGGCCCGCACTGACTTTCGGTGCGGGACCCCCGCGAAGCTTTTTGCATTATTATATAAAGCACCGCGGGTAAAGCTCAGAAGACGGAAGGGCGGTCGGGTTGGCGTACGGGTTCTTTCCTCGCCTTTCACCTCTGAAGTATGTGACACACCCCATTATTCATTTTTGTCGGCAAATTAATGGTGCTGTCTACAAAAAAAACTTAATTAAAGAATTATACTATAGTAACATGGCACAGCTCGTCAGAACGCCACGGCTATAATCGGCTATTACGGCGTGTAGTACACTCACCACCCCCACCCACCCCCACCCCCCCCCCCCCCCCACACCACCCCCACCCCCACCACCCCCACCACCCCCACCACCCCCCCACCCCTCAGAAATTAAAGAATTATACTATAGTGACATGGCACAGCTCGTCAGAACGCCACGGCTATAATCGGCTATTACGGCGTGTAGTACACTCACCACCCCCCCCCACACCCCCCCCACCCCCCACACCCCCCCCCCACACCCCCCCCCCCCCCCACCACCCCCACACCACCCCCACACCACCCCCCCCCCCCCCCACCACCACCAGTCACGAACAAACAACCTTTAGTTTCCGGTTTCCAAGTATCCTCTACGGATTTCCGGCTTTGTCTCCGGCTCAGACTTGGTACACTCTGTATCAACTCATTGTTAATACTACTTAGAAGGCGAGTGTACAGGTACTCGCCTTCTAAATTAGTATTAACAATGCATTTCTCGCGTACGAAATTTGGGCTTCAAATTAAATTTTTGGAGTATTTTATTTTTGATGTTTCTTTTCACTTTGACTGAGACTGAGTTGATACAGAGTGTACCAAGTCTGAGCCGGAGACAAGAAACTAAAGGTCAAACATTTGTTTGTTTGTGACTGTCCACAGAATAGACTGCCGAAGTGAATACGTCACCTTTTGTTGGTTGCCTAGGCAATTGGCTTTAAACTAAAAATCACTCAACCATGTCCCAGGGCTTTTCCAATGGTACTTTTCCCGACGGCCATGATAGTTTAGATCCAATTGCCATGGCAACGCACGTCACACTTCGGCTGTCTATAGAATCACGCCGGAAATAGTCTGGTTCCCGGACCAACAATTTCCGATAGATTTTAGAATCCGGCAACCGCCAGTATACATGTTAGTTCGCTATATTGAAACAGGAGGGATTCCTCCTTTCTCCGAAGGTTCCCTAAGTTAACCGAATGCACGTCCGGACTTTATTGTTAATCGTCGGGTACGATTCGTCAGTGTTTCGCCGCGTGTTTATTTTACGATGATGCAGACAAGGTTTGAATTTGATTTTTGATGCTATAATGGGCATGTGTTTTATTGGCCAAATATGGAATAACCCTTTTCAAATTGTTATACACTCGTATTGTTATACACTCAAATTGTTGTACACGGTTATGCGCTCCTAAAAATAAATGCATGACGTAATGCTTAGTGCTATTTTAAAGATAGTATACATGATTGGTAAACTGTTACAGATAGTTTTATTCCCCTGTATGATTGAAGATATGCATGATTAAAACCAACCTGAGCAAAAACCAGCTTTATAATTCGTCTAACTTTTAAGAAAACAGTCAAAAAATGGTTTGCAGTCATTTCGCCCTAAAAGCACTTCGCCCTGAACCATTTCGCCGTCAACCACGGCCTGTGCACGAAGTGGTTTTGGGGCGAGGTGGCATTTGGGCGATGTATTGTTTGGACGAAGTAATTTGAGGCGAAATGGCACTTTGGGCGAAGTGGTTTGGGGCGAAATGGCACTTGGGCGAAATGGTTTTGGGGCAAAATGAATTTTCGTCTCGTGAGACGAAAACTAATTGTTTTACTCATTTCTGAAAGACCAGGCCTATAGCACTTCAGACAAATTCTGTGGAACAGAAATAATCGAGGACACCTTACTCCGCGCTTTGTACCAAACAAACCAATGTTCCTTTAGTTTATGCATAGGTTGCACTTCCTGTTTCCTAGCTTTCCATGTATGGTTATTTTCAGCGACAAATGCTGCTAACTTCGGAAAGCCATGAAAACGATCAACTAGGCGTAGAGAGTATACATTTAACTGTTAGAAACAGTTGGTGGCAATGCAACTTACGGCCGACAAGATTTCAGTCACTTTGCTTTTATAAATTAAGCGAAAGATCAAAACGTGATCAGGTTGGCAAGAAAAAAATTACAGTAATAAAAGTGTAATACGTAGGCCAGGGGGTACCGGTAAGAACATTTACAGACATGCACGACAGGGGGAGGGTCCTGTCATTTTTAGACTTATTTCAAGTCTGAGATCGCGTATACTTCACCAATTATGGGATATTATGGTGGCCCTGAAGGGACTACAATTGACGTAAATATTCACGTGAAAATTCACGTCCCGTTCTCTTGAACACATATTTTCCCACAAATATTCACAAAAATTTCCCACAATATAATGTGTGTCCTAGAGCACGGGACGTGAATTTGTACGTGAATATTTGTGGGAAAATGTGTGTCCCAGAGCGCGGGACGTGAATTTCACGTGAATATTTACGTCAATTGTAGTCCCTTCAGGGCCACCATAGTAAGTGCATAACTGGTACATTATACACGAAGTCAGATTTGAAAAAAGTATACAAATGACAGGACCTACACCCCCGCAGTGAATGTCTACAATTTGTCTTACCGGTGCCCCCGTACCGTAGGCACGTGGATAACGTCACTGAAGTTGCAATGAATCAAACGTTCGCAACATTAATATGCAGCACGATATGTGACAGAAGATACTCCCCTTCTATTGTTCCCCATTGTGTCTCAAACATCCAAGAAATTTTAAAGGAATTCTTTTCAGGACTTCGGAGGGAAGGACGGTGGGGTTGGCGTAGTGGTTCTTTCCTCTACAGGGTCCCGGGTTCGATTCCTAGCCTGGGCGTGTGTGTGGCTGCATGATACCCCCAATAATATTTCCTTGGCCCGGGATTCGTCCCACTTTTAAAATTGCAATGACAAAAAAGGCCGAAAATGCCATAAAGTTAACTACAACAACAACATGTTTAGGTTTTCGTGCGTTTACAAATGAGAATAGCGTGGTGAGGTATAGAGGGGGCGGGGCGGGGGAAGGGAGTCTCTCTGTCACATATCATGCTAGGTGCATTAAAAGTGATAACGTAATTTACTGATTCCCTGTACCTACCTTGATAAGTCAACGGTGAACTTTTCCCTTGAATGTTCTCGACTCAGGAAGCACTTGGCAGTTTGAAGTTTCCTGTCAGACTGATATCTGATGTCAGCGCTCCTAGATTTTATTCAATCACCGAATATCCTGAGCAGTGACTACGGAAACCGCCCCTGCTGTGATTGGTCCATATAAATTGCTGTCAGTGAGAGTGTCACTGACAAGCTGCAGTGACTGAAAGGAAGAGGCCGATCTATATATCACTGTGCCCTGCCCATATACCACTGTGACTTCCAGCATTAGTGAGCACAATCAGTGGATCACGTGCATCACCAACATTTACAGTACAATCTGCCAGGAAATTCGTACGTGTCTTCTGGATCTGTTTATAGACAGCCGAAGTGTGACGTGTTATGGTACTTGGCTCTCAATATCGTGGCTGTCGGAAGTTTGTATTTAGAGAGCGGAACCTCAGTGTCACTTGAGATATATATATATGCAGTTATATATATGTTATATATATATATATATATATATATATATATATATATATATATATATATATATATATATATATATATATATATATATATATAAATCTGGGTTACTCATGGAATAAATCTGGGTTACTCATGGGTAAACCTATTGCGGCAGTTCGCGGAATGTCTTGCAGGCTGGCGTGCACCGGTATGTGTTGATTGCTAGTGCGGGGTGCATATGAATTTGCGCTGTTCACTCAATCTGATCCAAGATTGGGCGGTAAAAAGTTCCCCGAAACTTAAAGCGATTTATATGTAATTGCTAAAATGCAGGAGCTCAGTAACCTGTATTGCTTTTCTAGGCATTGAGGCAATGAAAACAGGACTTGTCTTTCCATTACAGATTTTTGGATCGGAAGGACATAATAATTAACCCTAATTCTAAACGAAAGGTTCCAGCAATATTACCACATTAGGCCTATCCAAACCCGTCTTGCATTCAAATTTTAGAAATATATTTAAATAGTTAAATATACGTGAACAATTTGTCCACAATCGATTTAATTTTTTTTGCATATTTGCATTGCATAAGTATTCTAGATTCATCCTAGAGTATCGTTTTGTCAAAATGTTAAATAAACCTGTTAAAAAGGAGATTTTCTTATTTTCGTCTGCATCAGCTGTGTAACACAAGTTTTTTTCAAAGCTGTTTTTCTCGAAAAGTCTTTCTGGTAACGACAGCGCGCTGCGTCATCTTTGTTGTGTCATATTTCCAAAATGCAGTAGGTTACAGAAATAAATTTGGTGTCATTGGAAAGCTAAGGAACTAGTCTTTCTTATCATGCATAAACCTCAAAAAGTCAAATGTGGGGGACATTCATCATTATGCCGTGGCAGTCGTTGAAACAAACATTTATTATGCATAACCAAAATTACTATTATAACTTTTGTTCATTCTTCATGGTGTACGTTCTATACTTGCAAAAAAGTGATAATGATATCATACGTAAATCATTAAGTGTGTATAAAAGCACAATACTTATCCACAACAGTGAATAATCCTTATTTTTAGTACCAAAATGCTATTTCATTTTTATTCCGTGTTTAATCTGAAATTTGTTTCAGACCTTCAGCTTTCATTTTGACACATTTGTGATGATGGCATGATTTGAGATTTTAAGTCTCGTGTCTACTTGGGCGTCGGAATGCCCGTATCAAGGGTCTGTTTTCCGGCAGTGTAGCCCGAGAACTAGCCATTTTAGTTCTGAGTTTGGAAATGCAAACATGATGCATTGAATAAATCTGAGTCGAATGTCTGCTGTTATTTGAGTCATCATAAAACTACTTTTCATGCGGATGAGCGAAGCGAAGTAGCATTAAATGACCATGAAATACTATAAACCTAAAGTAGCTTTTTTATTTATTCATACAAAAGGAAGGAAATACTTTTGGTACAGCAGAAGCTTAAAAAAGTATTTTTAGTCTTTACCACCATTGTACAAAAAGGATTTGCGATTTTTACAAAAACGTTCCGGCAGTAAAATTTCCAGAAATCTTTAGTTTCACTGTTCCTTAAACTACGCAGCTCAGTCCTTCAATATACCGGGCAAATTCCTGTTACGAAAATACCACAATTTTACCGAAATTGGACTGTTTATGCAATATGTTTGCGCTATTTCAACTACGGATACTGCGTAACTCGTACATAAAAGTACGGAACCGTGTCCTTAATACGAATTCCGTAATACATGTAAAAATACGTTTTTTCCTTCAGTAAAAGCATTTATAAAGACATTTGATTATTTTTTATACAAACACAAGGGGTTAAAAAATAGCAGTAAACGTGTTTGTTATAGGATAGGCCTAACGTCATAAAAAGAACGACCTCGGTCTAAGTTAGAGCCTCGGGATTATTCCTGGAAAGAAGGAATCCACTGAACGAAGTGGCTCTACTCAATGAGTCACTGTACGCCATGCCTGCATAGGTCAAATACACCCTGTCTCCCTGCTGCAGGGTAAGCACCGCGCTCCCTGACACCTGGTCGTACGTGCTATCGGCCGAGCTGCGACCGGACACGATCCAATCGTTATTCTTATTGAGGTGGATGTAGAGGGATTGATCAGTGAATCTGTGGCCGGATAACATAAACACGTAGACGCCTGGCACATTACACGTAAATGTACCAGTTTCAAGGTCAAAGTCAGTACCTGGCAAACGCGTCGTGGCTTCCTCGAAGGTTAAACGAGTTGTGTGAGACGTTGACTCTGCCGTGGTAGATGTCCTCACAACTGTGAAGGCTACAGGGCTAAGAGAGTCGATTGGAGTCTCCCCTGGTTCCCCTTGTTGTCCCTTGACACCAGGTTCCCCAGCTGGTCCAGCCACTCCCGGTGGCCCGCGTGGACCAGGCTGACCTACCCCATCGTCTCCTTTAGGCCCGGGATTCCCACGTGCTCTCTGCTCACCCGTGTCACCCGTGTCACCCTTCTCTCCACGTCCTATGTCGCCCTTCTGACCAGACGGACCCGCTTGGCCAGGCATGCCGGGGATGCCTAGCACTGCAGTCGGACCCGGGCAGCATGTCTGGCAAACGGGGTCTGCTCCGTCATCACTGGTAGCAGTAGACGGCCCAGTAGTAGCAGCTTGGATATGGGCAGAGTTGACCATGAAGTTCATGATTGCTAGGACGATCGGCAACACGATGCCCATCTGCATTATAAAGACGCACAGTAAAAGAAAATTTTCCAGTTTTTTCCCCCGAGCAAATAACGTTTGATTGACAATATTTTGACCGTTTGTTGTCCACTAATTCACCACTGAGATATGACGAGCAGTTTCGAAGGGTGACAAGACAGTATCTAACAGAAGTTGGCCGAGTTCGTACGAGACGAACATGTGCCAAGAACGAGGCGAACGCGATTATTGAAACGCGTTGGGCGTACTCGAAACCATGTACCCGAGTCGAGTGAATCAATAACGGCGTTCTTAGGTTGAGAGAACGCGAACTTAAATGCACACGTACGCCGACCTACATGGGGTGGGCGGGTTTGGTGTGGGGTGGGCGGGTTTGGTGTGGGGTGGGGTGGGTTTGGTGTGGGGTGGGGTGGGTTTGGTGTGGGGTGGGGTGGGTTTGGTGTCGGGTGGGGTGGGCGTTAAGGTGGGGGTTATGGTCGTGCAGCAACTTTAACAGGACAATAACCTAGCGCAATAACCTGCTGCCCAATTCCCACCAAACTTCACCTGATAGTTCTTGAGAACCTTACCTTGCATGTGTCCGTGGTTTGTTGGCAGATTTTGGCCATATAATTATCGAAAATCCAAAGTTTAGAAGTCAGTAACAGTGGCATATCATGCAAAAGCATGCATGTTTCAACCGCTGTTGTTGACTTACAAGATGGATTTTCCAGATTTATAATGGACCAATTCTGCCGAAAATCTATAGACACATGCAAGGTAAGCTTCTCAAGAATTATCAGACGAAGTTTGGTGGGAATTGGGCTGCAGGTTTTTGTGCTAGCCATGGTTTAATGTATGCCTGTTAAAGTTGCTGCACGACCATATTGCTAAATCACACTTCTATGTATCCTCTATAGTTCTATGGGGTAGGGTGGGGTGAGGTTTGGGACGGGGTTCGAGTTTGGGTGAGCGTTTGGAGTTGGCATTAGGGTGGGGGTGGGGGCGGGGTTTGGGGTGGGGTGCCAAATTCCGCCTTATTGTTCTTGCGACTGTTGCATCATTTCGCCAAACAAAATCAAAGTGTCTTGAATTTGATTTAAAAATTGTAAACAGACCGTGTAAGTCTCGCGCCGACGATATGCAGCTCGATATGTGGCGGAGGATACCCACCTCCATTGTTCCCCCATTGTGTCTCAAACATCCAAGGATTTTGGTGCGTTAACAAAAAAGAAGAGTGTGTTGAGTATAGGAGCGTTGGGGGGCGGGTCCCTATGTCACATATCGTGCTGCGTATCCGCGGCGAGTCGGACTTCCGGGCACCACTCAGGGAATGAATGTGGGGGTTAAACGTTGTGAAGATATTAAACAACTCGTATTATTCCCCGTCCACATTTTTGAATCTTTCCTGTTTATCGTGGAGGTGTATGGGTCTACAATACCATGCACCACGACTTGGTTTGTTGATAAACAGGGTTTTGACGTCACCCTGAGAAGAACACAAAACGGCCTGTGCAGTATATTATTGAATGAAAAATATACGGAGTGAATGTTCATCATGCCTGTTATGTCCTTGTAATTCCAAATACAAACGTGGAAAATACTTGATGTACTACGACAATAATCTACTATTACCTATTTTGTAAAACAAACCGGTGAAATTGTGGCTCACAATGAAGCTCTTTTGAAGTACAGCAGTGGGAACGGTCTCTGCGAGCCGTAGTTCCCATGTATTTGAAATTGACACAACACGGTATGTACATCGGCCGGTACAAGTTAGAACGAGCGACTCATTTTTCTCTCTCATGGTAATAAAAAAGAAAATCTTTCTACTCTTTTTTTCCCATGTGTCTGGTAAAGCATACAACCACACAACTACTGGGCACATCTCTGGCTGTTAATGGCAACAGCGCCAGGAGTATATAGGGTAGACATGTGCGCTATACAAGTGTCCACCATTACATTATTAGGTGATCGGGCCAACAGCCCGATCACCTATTACTCTCGTACGATTTGTTTATTTTTATTTTTGGCTTTTTCGCTTTGCGGCGAAAAAGCCTTTGTTTTCGTTTTGATTTTTTTTTTTCCGTTTATTTCTTCTGATTTTTTTCCCATAGACAAAGCGCATAGGCGTTGTCGGCGCTTTTTAAGGTTGTTCCCAAACATTGATCTTAACCAAACTTGGTCACATCAAAGACATAGTATAAGAGGTGTGCACCCAAGAATGGCTTTATTGTGACGTCATCAGTGACGTCATTACAATAGTTTAAAAATGCCTAAAAAGCCGAAAATGACCAGATATGCACATATTAAAATGATTCCCTTGCCAAAACCGCGTGACGCAGGGTCTTCATATTTGACGGACATATAGATCAGATCCTAGCCTACAATGTTCTTAGTGTAGGCATTTTCATTTGACCCTTTCTTCCTGGGTCAATCGAAGGTCAAAGTTCAGCCAATTCAAAAATCACATTGTTTGTATTTTTTTGTACTTATGAAGCAATATTACCTATTAAACTACGCTTGATCTTTATAAAACTAGGTACAGACATGGGCCCCATCACAAACTTCCACCACCATGTAGAACATTACCATGACGTCAATGATTACGTAATTATAATTATTTAAAATTAGCCAAAAAGTGGATTTTCGTCATAAAAATGAGCCAAAAATGCATTTCGTAAAATGTTTCCCTCTATAAAACCACATGACCCAGGGTCTTAATATTTAGCAGACATTATAGATCAGATGATGGGCTACAATGTTCTTTGTGTAGGCATTTTCATCTGACCCTTCCTTCCTGGGTCAATCGAAGGTCAAAGTTCAGCCATTTCAAAATTCACATTTGTTGTGTTTTTGTGTACTTATGAAGCAATTTTAGCTATTAAAGTACGGTTGATTTTCATAAAACTAGGTACAGGCATGGGCCTCATCGCAAACTTCCACCACCATGTACAACATCACCATGACGTCAATGATTACGTAATTATAATTATTTAAAAATGGAAACAAAGTGGATTTTCGTCATAAAAATTAGCAAAAAATGCATTTCGTAAAATGTTTCCCTCTATAAAACCACATGACCCAGGGTCTTCATAATTAGCAGACATTATATATCAGATCCTGCGCTACAATTTGCTTTGTGTAGTCATTTTCATCTGACCCTTCCTTCCTGGGTCAATTGAAGGCCAAAGTTCAGCCAAGTCACAATTTGCGTAAAACCATGCATAAGCCAGGCCATGCACTCGCGTTTTGCTACCGTGAAAGTGATATAGCGCCCTCATAGTGATACATGTATAGCTGAAGAGAGAATGCGCAATACGTGTAAACATATAGTACATGTACTTGTCTGATTACGAAATTGTCCTCCTTGGCCAAACTCTTTTTAATCTCAACAAATTATGTGCTCTGATTTCTGCCTTTGATGACTAATATATGTATATTAGTATTTCGAGTAAACATCGCATTTTCCATCTCAAATGTGAACAAAACAGACTAAAAATTAACAGTTTAGAATTTGCAAAGGGAAATCAAAATTGCCTCTAAACTGAGTTTTCAGGATAAACTTTTTAAATATTTAATTTATAACGCCATGTGACATTATTACAAATAGTACTAATTTTACAGTAACTTAATTTATGTTTTTAAAAGTGCAAAAACTGAAAATTGCCATATTTTCAAATCTAAACAATTTTTTTCTATTTACATAATATACATGTTATTTTGTTTTATATGAAATTTGGCTCAAGACTCTCTTAGTATAAATCCTGAACCTACATGTTATGATACTCCTCAAGGAGCTAATTAAGTAATCAAAAGTTTTTACCGGCACCATGACTTGGTATCTCACAGTTCATCAAACACCTTGAAGTGGTAGATCTGTATAGCAGTACTTCCCCCACTCAGGCAAACTGACACAACTCAAAAACTGTTCATCATCAGTTATAAGATTAAATGAACATACAATTTAATGTTTTCCATATTCAAACATTCGTAACAAATCAGCCGATTCACCTATGATCGTGATTCCTGCGCCATATACGGTCATTAACAAAGGTATTTAACTGATGATCTCATAATGACGTCATCACGTGTCAGATTGAAGGTGATACAAATATTATAAATATGAAATATTAACAAATGCGAGGTACAACCTGGATTCCTTCCCATATACGATCACTAGCAAAGGTCGTTAACTTTTGGCTTTTCGGTTTATTTCTTCTTCTGATTTTTTCCTCATTGACATAACGCATGGGCGTTGTCGGCACTTTTTGAGGTTGTTCCCAAACTTGAGGTTGTTAACTTGGTAACATCAAAGACATAGTAGAAGAGGTGTGCACCCAACAATGGCGTTATCATGACGTCATCAGGTGTAAGTTTAAAGGGGCATGAAATTTAATGTTTCCATATGCAAAAATTCATAAAAAAATCAACCGTTTGACCTACGATCTTGATTCTTTCGGCATATACGACCATTAATAAAGGTCTTTCAGATGCCCACTTTGCCTTGCCATTTGAAACTGGTAAGAGGTATTTGGATGGGGTCAAAGGTGTTTGAGTTCGACTAGGGTGCGGTATCCAAAAAATATCGCCATAACCTGTGACCTTGCTCACTTCCGGTTTCTACCGGAAGTGCATTTAAATGAACCTATTTTGTAAAAGTGGGGAAAGCTGCCAAGATGCGGTTGGTAGTGTCAGTGTCTAAGGTAAATAGGGTTTCCAAAAATGTAAGTTTCTACGTCATTCCATAAAAGGGCGCCCTCTAGCGTCAAAATTAAAAAGTCTTCAAATTACCCTTTCATAGCAGTGTTTGCGCAAATTAGCCCAATAGTTCTGCTTATAGAGTAAGTCGACCACCAAACATGTCTGTGTGGTTAAAACATTGATGACGTCATCAATCCTTTAAAGATAACACATTAAAGGTAAACTTTTTTAAAGTTAAATAGTTGATATGCTAACATCTAATTTTGCAAGGTAAGCATGCTCATTTTTTAAGTTTAAAAAATGTGAAAAAGCCCTACGCTCTGTTTTTATAGAACAGACGTAGCTCTAGTTTTATTTTTTTTTCTTCTTTTTCCACTCAAACGTTTCCAGAGCTTTTCTTCAAAACGGTTCAAGCTATCAACTTAAAACTTGGTAGGAACATCAACCCCAATGTGAAGATGTGCATACAAGTGTGACGTCATTGTGACGTCATTAGGTATCAAATTACAAACCAAAAATGACCAAAATATGCATGTTTTAAAATGCTTCCGTCTGGAAAACCACGTGACCCATGATCTTCGTATTTGACAGGCTTATATATCAGATCATGGCCTACAATTTTCTTCGTGTGGGCATTTTCATCTGACCCTTCCTTCTGGGGTCAATCTGAGGTCAAAGTTCAACGAAAACGAAAATCGCAATTTTTGCACTTATTGAGCAACAATGCCCATCAAACCAAGCTGAATCTTTAAGTAACTAAGTACAGGCATAGGTCCTATGGCAGACTTTCACCAACGTGTATAATATTATGATGGCATCAAGCGTGACGTCATCGTGACGTCATCAAGTATCAAATTACACCCCAAAAAAAAACAAAATATGCATATTTTAAAATGCTTCCGTCTTGAAAACCACGTGACCCAGGATCTTCGTATTTGGCAGGTTTACAGATGACATTCTGTGCTACAATTTTCTTTGTGTGGGCATTTTCATCTGACCCTTCCTTCTGGGGTCAATTGGAGGTCAAAGTTCAACGAAACTGAGAATCTCAGTTTTTACACTTACCAGCAACAATGCCCATCAAACCAAGCTGAATCGTTAGTAAATTAGATACAGACATAGGCCCTACGGCAGACTTTCACCAGAATGTATAGTATCACGATGGCATCAAGTGTGACGTAATCATGACGTCATCAGGTGTCAAATTACAAAAATTGAAAGGTTATTATTTCCAAAATTCATATCTCAAGAACCGTAATAGATACTTGAACAATTCTTTCACAACATGATACGTCTAAATGAACTGAACAAATCATACAATGTCATGACCCCTGTGTGACGCCTACTTCCGGTCCAAACCGGAAGTTGTTCGAAAATGTGCATTTTGTAAGCGTTTTGAATGCAGATAGATTCAAAGTGGTAGTGAATTTGACCATATTTCTACGGAACGAAATGTTTCCACACATGTAGACTTTTTGACTATACCATTTGTGACGTCATCACATGGACGGTGGTTACGTAATGTGGTGTCAAAATACGCAAATTTGGAGCTGAATTGTTTTAAAATGCTGTATCTTGAGAACTACAGCAGATATTTGCATGATTCTTTCGCCACATTTAAGAACTTGATGTTTATCAAATTGTTGAACAATTTGTGCACAACATTGTGACGTCATGATATCGTCACAGGTGTCAAATTACAAAAATTCAAAGGTTATTATTTTTAAAATTCATATCTCAAGAACCGTAATAGATACTTGAACAATTCTTTCACAATATGATAAGTCTAAATGAACTGAACAAATCATACGATGTCATGACCCCTGTGTGACGCCTACTTCCGGTCCAAACCGGAAGAGGTTCGAAAATGTACACTTGTTTAGCACTTTGAATGCAAATAGAGCCAAAGTGGTAGGGAATTTGACCATAGTTCTACGGAACGAAATGTTTTCACACATGTGGACCTTTTGACTATACCATTGGTGACGTCATTACATGGACGGTGGTTACGTAATGTACGTCAAATTACGCAAATTTGGAGCGGAGATGTTTTAAAATGCTGTATCTTGAAAACTACAACAGATATTGGTATGATTCCTTCGCCACATTTAAGAACTTGATGTTCAACATATTGTTCAACAATTTGTGCACAAAATTGTGACGTCATGATGTCGTCACAGGTGTCACATTACAAGATTTCAAAGGTTATTATTTCAACAATTCATATCTCAAAACGGTGCAAGCTATCAACCCCCCAGCTATGGCGGATATATAGGGAGGAGATATTAGTTACTGGATTAGTGTATACAGCAGCCAATTTCACGAAACTTTACGCAATTGCGCAAGTCCACTTAGTTTCGTGAAATCGGCTGCTGAACTTCCATTTTTGCCATTCCACAGGTGATAACAACGTCTGAAATTCATCACAAAATTTTCATTTAGCCCGATCACCTGGCGTTTGTAACAACAAACGTCATACCTCTAGGTTTTTTTAGGTGATCGGAACTCATTCCGATCACCTATTGATATTGTACGATTTCTTTGTCTTTTTTTTTTTTTTTTCATTTTTTTTCTTTTTCCACTCAAACGTTTCCAGAGCTTTTCTTCAAAACGGTTCAAGCTATCAACTTGAAACTTGGTAGGAACATCAACCCCAATGTGAAGGTGTGCATACAAGTGTGACGTCATTGTGACGTCATCGGGTGTCAAATTACAACCCAAAAATGACTAAAATATGCATGTTTTAAAATGCTTCCGTCTGGAAAACCACGTGACCCATGATTTTCGTATTTAGCAGGCTTATAGATAGGATCATGGCCTACAATTTTCTTTGTGTGGGCATTTTCATCTGACCCTTCCTTCTGGGGTCAATCTGAGGTCAAAGTTCAACGAAAACGAAAATCTCAATTTTTGCACTTATTGAGCAACAATGCCCATCAAACCAAGCTGAATCTTTAAGTAACTATAGGTACAGGCATAGGTCCTATGGCAGACTTTCACCAGCGTGTATAATATTATGATGGCATCAAGCGTGACGTCATCGTGACGTCATCAAGTATCAAATTACACCCCCAAAAAAACCAAAATATGCATATTTTAAAATGCTTCCGTCTTGAAAACCACGTGACCCAGGATCTTCGTATTTGGCAGGTTTATAGATGACATTCTGTGCTACAATTTTCTTTGTGTGGGCATTTTCATCTGACCCTTCCTGCTGGGGTCAATTGGAGGTCAAAGTTCAACGAAACTGAGAATCTCAGTTTTTACACTTACCAGCAACAATGCCTATCAAACCAAGCTGAATCGTTAGTAAATTGGATACAGACATAGGCCCTACGGCAGACTTTCACCAGAATGTATAGTATCATGATGGCATCAGGTGTGACGTAATCATGACGTCATCAGGTGTCAAATTACAAAAATTCAAAGGTTATTATTTCCAAAATTCATATCTCAAGAACCGTAATAGATACTTGAACAATTCTTTCACAACATGATAAGTCTAAATGAACTGAACAAATCATACAATGTCATGACCCCTGTGTGACGCCTACTTCCGGTCCAAACCGGAAGTTGTTCGAAAATGTGCATTTTTTAAAGCGTTTTGAATGCAAATAGATTCAAAGTGGTAGTGAATTTGACCATATTTCTACGGAACGAAATGTTTCCACACATGTGGACTTTTTGACTATACCATTGGTGACGTCATCACATGGACGGTAGTTACGTAATGTGGTTTCAAATTACGCAAATTTGGAGCTGAATTGTTTAAAAATGCTGTATCTTGAGAACTACAACAGATATTTGCATGATTCTTTCGCCACATTTAAGAACTTGATGTTTATCAAATTGTTGAACAATTTGTGCACAACATTGTGACGTCATGATATCGTCACAGGTGTCAAATTACAAAAATTAAATGGTTATTATTTTCAAAATTCATATCTCAAGAACCGTAATAGATACTTGAACAATTCTTTCACAACATGATAAGTCTAAATGAACTGAACAAATCATACGATGTCATGACCCCTGTGTGACGCCTACTTCCGGTCCAAACCGGAAGAGGTTCGAAAATGTACACTTTTTTAGCACTTTGAATGCAAATAGAGCCAAAGTGGTAGGGAATTTGACCATAGTTCTACGGAACGAAATGTTCCCTCACATGTGGACTTTATATGACTACATATATACCACTGATGACGTCATCACGTGTACGGTGGTTACGTAATGTGGAGAAATTATTTGTTGGGTCCCTTGATAATTAAGCTAACTAACTCGGGTCAGAGGTCATAATGTATCTTTTTAAGGAGGATGTCTGGGCCACACGGCCAATGATACACGTACGTACGTGCGCGTGTAGTGAATAAGTCCGACAGACAAGACATAATAAGCAGGGCTTGATTTACAACCGAGAAAATTTGACTTTTGAAGATGTAAAACTGCTAGTTTCCGTGGCATCATCGCCAGGAAAGTTGAATGAACACTTGATAGCACAAGGACATTTACTTTTGGTGACTTAGCCGTTGTATCTTGGGCGTAATTATGTACGGCTAGCCTTAGTCGGCGGACCAGAGTAAATGTGTCTTCTCCCCGAAAACTGTGAATGTGACATGCTGGAAATCGTTGCTGTGTTGGAAATAAAATGGACATGGTGGACCGCAACTCAAGTTGACTGGAGCGTCAGTTTATTCTAGATGCAATTGAACCCCAAATGACAACATCTTTAGAACTGTAATAGATATTGAAAAGATTCTTTCACCACATATACATGTCAAAACTTGTTTTTCAGTAGATACTTGAACAATCTGTGCACACAATAGTAACATTATGATGAGATTGACAATTATGACGTCATCAGATACACAATTTTAGCGTTGAACAGTCAGAGTCATGTCTTGAGAATTCCAATACTTTTTCAACATCAAACAACTCAAGTTTTCAAACAATCTTAAAACTGTGTCGTCATCATCATTTCAATGTTTATGTCACCCGATCACCTTGCGTTTGTAAAAAACACAAACGCGAAGCTCTAGTTTTTTTTCTTTTTCTTTTTCTTTTTCCACTCAAACGTTTCCAGAGCTTTTCTTCAAAACGGTTCAAGCTATCAACTTGAAACTTTGTAGGAACATCAACCCCAATGTGAAGGTGTGCATACAAGGGTGACGTCATTGTGACGTCATTGGGTATCAAATTACAACCCAAAAATGACTAAAATATGCATGTTTTAAAATGCTTCCGTCTGGAAAACCACGTGACCCATGATTTTCGTATTTAGCAGGCTTATAGATAAGATCATGGCCTACGATTTTCTTCGTGTGGGCATTTTCATCTGACCCTTCCTTCTGGGGTCAATCTGAGGTTAAAGTTCAACGAAAACGAAAATCGCAATTTTTCCACTTATTGAGCAACAATGCCCATCAAACCAAGCTGAATCTTTAAGTAACTAAGTACAGGCATAGGTCCTATGGCAGACTTTCACCAGCGTGTATAATATTATGATGGCATCAAGCGTGACGTCATCGTGACGTCATCAAGTATCAAATTACACCCCCAAAAAAACATAATATGCATATTTTAAAATGCTTCCGTCTTGAAAACCACGTGACCCAGGATCTTCGTATTTGGCAGGTTTACAGATGACATTCTGTGCTACAATTTTCTTTGTGTGGGCATTTTCATCTGACCCTTCCTTCTGGGGTCAATTGGAGGTCAAAGTTCAACGAAACTGAGAATCTCAGTTTTTACACTTACCAGCAACAATGCCTATCAAACCAAGCTGAATCGTTAGTAAATTAGATACAGACATAGGCCCTACGGCAGACTTTCACCAGAATGTATAGTATCACGATGGCATCAAGTGTGACGTAATCATGACGTCATCAGGTGTCAAATTACAAAAATTCAAAGGTTATTATTTCCAAAATTCATATCTCAAGAACCGTAATAGATACTTGAACAATTCTTTCACAACATGATAAGTCTAAATGAACTGAACAAATCATACGATGTCATGACCCCTGTGTGACGCCTACTTCCGGTCCAAACCGGAAGTTGTTCGAAAATGTGCATTTTGTAAGCGTTTTGAATGCAAATAGATTCAAAGTGGTAGTGAATTTGACCATATTTCTACGGAACGAAATGTTTCCACACATGTAGACTTTTTGACTATACCATTTGTGACGTCATCACATGGACGGTGGTTACGTAATGTGGCGTCAAAATACGCAAATTTGGAGCTGAATTGTTTTAAAATGCTGTATCTTGAGAACTACAGCAGATATTTGCATGATTCTTTCGCCACATTTAAGAACTTGATGTTTATCAAATTGTTGAACAATTTGTGCACAACATTGTGACGTCATGATATCGTCACAGGTGTCAAATTACAAAAATTCAAAGGTTATTATTTTCAAAATTCATATCTCAAGAACCGTAATAGATACTTGAACAATTCTTTCACAACATGATAAGTCTAAATGAACTGAACAAATCATACGATGTCATGACCCCTGTGTGACGCCTACTTCCGGTCCAAACCGGAAGAGGTTCGAAAATGTACACTTGTTTAGCACTTTGAATGCAAATAGAGCCAAAGTGGTAGGGAATTTGACCATAGTTCTACGGAACGAAATGTTTTCACACATGTGGACCTTTTGACTATACCATTGGTGACGTCATTACATGGACGGTGGTTACGTAATGTACGTCAAATTACGCAAATTTGGAGCTGAGATGTTTTAAAATGCTGTATCTTGAAAACTACAACAGATATTGGTATGATTCCTTCGCCACATTTAAGAACTTGATGTTCAACATATTGTTCAACAATTTGTGCACAAAATTGTGACGTCATGATGTCGTCACAGGTGTCACATTACAAGATTTCAAAGGTTATTATTTCAACAATTCATATCTCAAAACGGTGCAAGCTATCAACCCCCAGCTATGGCGGATATGCAGGGAGGAGATATTAGTTACCGGATTAGTGTATACAGCAGCCGATTTCACGGAACTTTACGCAATTGCGCAAGTCCACTTACGCCATAAGCTATTGCGCAAGTAATGGCGTAAGTGGACTTGCGCAATTGCATAAAGTTTCGTGAAATCGGCTGCTGAACTTCCATTTTTGCCATTCCATAGGTGATAACAACGTCTGAAATTCATCACAAAATGTTCATTTAGCCCGATCACCTGGCGTTTGTAACAACAAACGTCATACCTCTAGTTTTTTTTTGTTTTTTTTTTTTCTTCTTTTTCCACTCAAACGTTTCCAGAGCTTTTCTTCAAAACGGTTCAAGCTATCAACTTAAAACTTGGTAGGAACATCAACCCCAATGTGAAGATGTGCATACAAGTGTGACGTCATTGTGACGTCATTAGGTATCAAATTACAAACCAAAAATGACCAAAATATGCATGTTTTAAAATGCTTCCGTCTGGAAAACCACGTGACCCATGATTTTCGTATTTGACAGGCTTATAGATAAGATCATGGCCTACGATTTTCTTCGTGTGGGCATTTTCATCTGACCCTTTCTTCTGGGGTCAATCTGAGGTCAAAGTTCAACGAAAACGAAAATCGCAATTTTTGCACTTATTGAGCAACAATGCCCATCAAACCAAGCTGAATCTTTAAGTAACTAAGTACAGGCATAGGTCCTATGGCAGACTTTCACCAGCGTGTATAATATTATGATGGCATCAAGCGTGACGTCATCGTGACTTCATCAAGTATCAAATTACACCCCCCAAAAAAACAAAATATGCATATTTTAAAATGCTTCCGTCTTGAAAACCACGTGACCCAGGATCTTCGTATTTGGCAGGTTTACAGATGACATTCTGTGCTACAATTTTCTTTGTGTGGGCATTTTCATCTGACCCTTCCTTCTGGGGTCAATTGGAGGTCAAAGTTCAACGAAACTGAGAATCTCAGTTTTTACACTTACCAGCAACAATGCCTATCAAACCAAGCTGAATCGTTAGTAAATTAGATACAGACATAGGCCCTACGGCAGACTTTCACCAGAATGTATAGTATCACGATGGCATCAAGTGTGACGTAATCATGACGTCATCAGGTGTCAAATTACAAAAATTCAAAGGTTATTATTTCCAAAATTCATATCTCAAGAACCGTAATAGATACTTTAACAATTCTTTCACAACATGATAAGTCTAAATGAACTGAACAAATCATACGATGTCATGACCCCTGTGTGACGCCTACTTCCGGTCCAAACCGGAAGTTGTTCGAAAATGTGCATTTTGTAAGCGTTTTGAATGCAAATAGATTCAAAGTGGTAGTGAATTTGACCATATTTCTACGGAACGAAATGTTTCCACACATGTAGACTTTTTGACTATACCATTTGTGACGTCATCACATGGACGGTGGTTACGTAATGTGGCGTCAAAATACGCAAATTTGGAGCTGAATTGTTTTAAAATGCTGTATCTTGAGAACTACAGCAGATATTTGCATGATTCTTTCGCCACATTTAAGAACTTGATGTTTATCAAATTGTTGAACAATTTGTGCACAACATTGTGACGTCATGATATCGTCACAGGTGTCAAATTACACAAATTCAAAGGTTATTATTTTTAAAATTCATATCTCAAAAACCGTAATAGATACTTGAACAATTCTTTCACAACATGATAAGTCTAAATGAACTGAACAAATCATACGATGTCATGACCCCTGTGTGACGCCTACTTCCGGTCCAAACCGGAAGAGGTTCGAAAATGTACACTTGTTTAGCACTTTGAATGCAAATAGAGCCAAAGTGGTAGGGAATTTGACCATAGTTCTACGGAACGAAATGTTTTCACACATGTGGACCTTTTGACTATACCATTGGTGACGTCATTACATGGACGGTGGTTACGTAATGTACGTCAAATTACGCAAATTTGGAGCTGAGATGTTTTAAAATGCTGTATCTTGAAAACTACAACAGATATTGGTATGATTCCTTCGCCACATTTAAGAACTTGATGTTCAACATATTGTTCAACAATTTGTGCACAAAATTGTGACGTCATGATGTCGTCACAGGTGTCACATTACAAGATTTCAAAGGTTATTATTTCAACAATTCATATCTCAAAACGGTGCAAGCTATCAACCCCCAGCTATGGCGGATATGCAGGGAGGAGATATTAGTTACCGGATTAGTGTATACAGCAGCCGATTTCACGAAACTTTACGCAATTGCGCAAGTCCACTTACGCCATAAGCTATTGCGCAAGTAATGGCGTAAGTGGACTTGCGCAATTGCGTAAAGTTTCGTGAAATCGGCTGCTGAACTTCCATTTTTGCCATTCCATAGGTGATAACAACGTCTGAAATTCATCACAAAATGTTCATTTAGCCCGATCACCTGGCGTTTGTAACAACAAACGTCATACCTCTAGTTATTTTTGCACCAGAAAAAATTCTTCAAAAAACACCATTGACACTAGGTGCGTTCGAATAGCTTCTCTGGGTCAACCCGACTTGGTCCTCGTTCCCATGGTCTCCTTGACTAATCGCACATGGCACGATCATGCCCAGGTCTGGACTACCCCAGGGAAGCTACTCGAACGCCCCTACTATGAACATCTAACAATGGAAATTGGGCACGTGTACCATTGTTACTAACAATGGGGTCACAATGAACGCGTACATGTTTTTGCTCATAGATCATAGTGTGAACAGAGACGGTTTTCTGATTTTTTTTCGTGTACTAGTAAACGTATGGAACTGCCGACCGTGTTTACTCGTGTTTCTCAGGTTTGCGTCACGGGGTCATGCGCATATTATTAATACCTAATGAGCGTTTCGAAAACCGCACTTTTGCTTTCGGTCCAGGCACAGAGAGTATACATTTAACTGTTGGAAACAGTTGGAGGCAATGCAACATACGGCCGACAAGATTTCAGTCACTTTGCTTTTATAAATTAAGCGAAAGATCAAAGGGGATTTCAATGAAGACAAAACGTGATCAGGTTGGCAAGAACAAAACTGATTGTAGTAAAAGTGCAATACGTAGGCCAGGGGGTACCGGTAAGAACATTTACATACATGCACTACAAGGGGGTGGGTCCTGTCATTTTTAGACTTATTGTCTGAGATCGCGTATACTTCACCAATTCTGGGAAGTACCCCATGCACAACTGGTACATTATACACGAAGTCAGACTTGAAATATGTATACAAATGACAGGACCTACTCCCCGTAGTGGATGTCTACAAATTTTCTTACCGGTGCTCCCCGTGTACGCACGTTTAACGTCACTGAAGTTGCAATGAATCAAACGTTCGCAAAATTCATTTGCAGCACGATATGTGACAGAAGATACTCCCCTTATATTGTTCCCGTATAGTGTCTCAAACATCCAAGGAATTTTAAAAGAATTCTTTTCAGGATTTCGGAGGGAAGGACGGTGGGGTAGTGGTTCTTTCCCCGCCTTTTTCCTCTACAGCGTCCCGGGTTCGAATCCTGGGCGTGTGTGTGTGGTTGCATGATATCCCCAGGAATATTTCCCTGGCCCGGGATTCGTCCCACTTCTAAAATTGCATATCTTTTGTTAATGACAAAAGATTTCCGAAAATGCCATAAAATTAACTACAACAGCAACATTTTTAGGGTTTCGTGCGTTTATAAAGGAGAATAGCGTGTAAAGTATAGAGGGAGGGGTGCGCGGGGGGGGGGGAGTCTCTCTGTCACATATCATGCTAGGTGCATTTAAAGCGATAACGTAATTTACTGATTCTCTGTACCTACCTTGAAAAGTCAACGGTGAACCTTTCCCTTGAATGTTCTCGACTCAGGAAGCACTTGGCACTTTGAAGTTTCCTGTCAGACAAATATCAAATGAAATTTCGATTAACACAAAACGTGATCAGGTTGGCAAAAACAAAAATTATAGTAATAAAGGTGTAATACGTACGCCAGGGGGTACCGGTAAGAAAATTTACAGACATCCACTACGGGGGATCGGTCCTGTCATTTTAAGACTTATTTCAAGTCTGAGATAGCGTATACTTCACCAATGCATAGTTCCGATGTTGCCCAGTTAACCCCGCCCCCTTGGATATTGTTGCTATGGCTCACACGCTATCGTCAACATGGCGACACACAACGCACAAAGCAATGGGACTTTCAACGGAAAGCACAGATTCATTGGAGAAAACTCAAAGGTATTCATGTTTCAGGGTCGACAGTTATCTTAGAACACACCGAGTAAAGGGCCAGTAATACAGGGATGTCATGTCATGAAATACGTGCTTTCGTACCTTTGAACAACGAAACTACCGGCCTTGAAACCAAAAATTCACCCGGAACATCGCATACAACACTGTACAAATTGTATGGGGCAGAACATCGCGTGATGTTGTTGCAAACATTGCACTTTGACCTATGTGGGTGATCTCTGCTAGCTCTGTTGTGATTGGTCGGCGAGTTCGGTTGATTGACAGGTCGGAACTATGCATTATGAGAAGTACCCTATGCTAGGGACTTGGGAAAAGTTCGATTTTGATTGAAAATATTATCTCGCATTACATATTATTTTATGTAAATTCCAAAACAACCATCGCATAAATTGAGCAAGCGGTATAGCCGAGATATACATCTTAGAAATCGGCCGTTATTCCGCGAAATCATGTGTGTAAACTGATTAGGAGAGAGCTAGAAGAATGCGATGCAGTATGAAGCGCCCCCACATTGACATAATAGTGAGGTTTCGGTGTGCACGGTTAGTGATTACGACTACGATTAGCCAAACCTGTAACCTTTCGCTGTCCATTTTTTACTAAGGTGTAGAGGCGTTGCTATCAGTGTGAACAACAAAACTACACTTGGGATATTTGTGTAAACGCCACAAGTACGCACAAATCGATGACATAAAATTCACTAATAGTCGTCGTTTTGCCTAACCGTATGCGACCGAAACCTCCCTATTGCGCCAAGCCAGCGAAGAATTCCTCGACTTCAAGTCTGATCAGTCTTATTTCAACACGCTGTCTCGTTTTCTGCTAAACTAAATCTTTGTCACGAAAGTATCGTGGCGTACAAGGGACATCGCAAATCGCAAATATCTTTGCAAATATTTGCAATGTCGCACAATGTTTCGCAAAAATCTTTGCAAATATTTGCAATGTCGCACATTTTTTCGCAAGTATATTTGCAACCGTATTGGTGAATCACGCCTCTATATGTATATCCCCATAGTTCTAGGGGTAGAGGAAACACTTTCTACTTATTTGCGGCGCAAAAAAATCGCTTTCGTGTTATTTTTTTGCGCCGGAGATCCGTGTGGAGATAAGCTTTTGCTTATCTTCACACGAATTTTGTTTGTTTTTTCTTCCCTGTTTTATACAACGCAACGTTATTTTTTTCGCTTGGCACAAGTTCAGAAATAGCGGTACGCAAAACGGTCGAGTTGGTCCGAGTCCAGTTGGCAATCCACGGTCGAGTTGACCTGCAACCGTACGAGCATGATCACAGTAGTAGTATACGTCCGCGCCGCCCACGCCGTCTTCGAAGCCCAAAATACATCACGCTTAGGCATGCAAAGTATGCGACAAAGTATGCGACAAAGTATGCGACAAAGTATGCGACAAAGTATGCGACAAAGTATGCGACAAAGTATGCGACAAAGTATGCGACAAAGTATGCGACAAAGTATGCGACAAAGTATGCGACAAAGTATGCGACAAAGTATGCGACATTGCAAATATATGCGAAGATATTTGCAAAAGAAATGTGCGACATCGCAAATATTTGCAAACATAATTGCGATTTCCCTTGTACGCCACGATACGAAAGCCTAAATGCAGCAGAATTACTTTGCACACATGGGGGCACGCAACGTCATTGTCAATGTTTATAATAGCACACATTTACGCCTGGAATAAAAACTACGCACTTGACGACGCTCACAAAGAGGAACTGATAATCATGTTTGTGTGCTAAAACAAACAAACAAACAAACAAGCAAAGTGCATGTTTTTTACACTGAAATTGTCCACAAACACAGACAACAATCTTCCAAAACTTTCGCTGGTTTCACAAATCTGTTTCGCAACACAAACTACCCTTTTTGAACCAGAAATTTCACCGTCAAAGAAACATCTTGCTGTATTCCAATTTAAATATTAAAAACAAATTCGTTTTGAAAATAAATATCGTTAGAAAGTATTCTTTATTTTCAGTATCTATTAAAAAAGTTGGAATTGAACAATGCTGTGATGTTTTACAGCGCATTTCTCACGATGCGCCACTTTGCATACATCCTGAGATCTCAGGGAATTTCTACTCTGCAAAGCGACGTGACAATACCCTGAGGAAATACACGCAAATCTGTGGAGCGAGCCGGCTGTTGTCTTGAGCCAACTCACGCCCGAGTCATTTTGATGTAATTTAATCAATTCGGTCATGTTATGCCGAAAAGAAACAATTTCTATACTTTCCAGAAATTGTATTGGGTTCCGTTCTTTATGACTGTCCCATTCCTACCAAACTTTCAAACGACGAACCTTATTTACTCCGCAGTTTTTCAAATTAATAACAGGGATGCATGCTGACGAATGTAATGGAACGGATTCCCCAATATGCTTTAAATAGCAGCCAATCGCCGACGCGGACAACGGCCAGCATTACCGAGTACATGTATCACATGCATGCACGGTGTTTACAATCTGCGCGCGTTACATTTGAATGCCTGCAATCGTGCTGCAATGCACTGCAAGCGTCCTGATTGGTCAAGCAGAGGCGACAAGATTTCTGTCGCTAGTACCACCACCTAATGGGGCCTTTTTCAACAGGGCCACTGTACGCAGGAGTTAGGGAGTGCGTTAAAGGGGAACTGTTGCAAGAGGATGCTTTGCATACGGCAGAAATCCACTGTGAAACTGACCAGTATTGGTGTACCCAGTGTGCGCGCGATGACGTCACAGATTTCCAAGTCCCTACCTATGCATAACTGTTACATTATACACGAAGTCAGACTTGAAAAAAAAGTATAAAAATGACAGGACCTACTCCCCGTAGTGGATGTCTACAAATTGTCTTACCGGTGCCCCCCGTGTAGGCACGTGGATAACGTCACTGAAGTTGCAATGAAACAAACGTTCGTAAAATTCATATATGCAGCACGATATGTGACAGAAGATATATGGAATTCCAAAACGGACAGCTAGGCAAACGTCGTACTTCAACTTTCGCAGATATCTTTGCCAATATTTGCGATGTCGCACATTTTTTCCGCAAAAATCTTTGTTCGCATACTTTGTCGCAAACTTTGCATGTTGATGCTTGACATGCATGCCTATAAGCGTGATGTACTCTGGTATAAAGCTAGAGGGCTTCGAAGACAGCGTGGGGGGAATACGGTTGCAGGTCAGCTCGACCGTTTGCCAACCGTTTGCCAACGCAAATATTTCGCTTTCGTGTGTTTTTTTCGCGCCGGTGATTCGATTTTGTTGTTTTTCATTCCCTATGTCTTATACAACGCAGCGTTATGTTTTCGCTTGGCACAAAAACACGCGTACAAGAAGTTCAGAAATTGCGGTACGCAAAACGGTCGAGTTGGTCCGAGTTCAGTTGGCAAACGGTCGAGCTGACCTGCAACCGTATTCCCCCCACGCTGTCTTCGAAGCCATCTAGCTTTATACCAGAGTACATCACGCTTATAGCTAGGCATGCATGTCAAGCATCAGCATGCAAAGTTTGCGACAAAGTATGCGAACAAAGCTTTTTGCGAAAAATATGCGACATCGCAAATATTTGCAAAGATATTTGCGAAAAATTGTGCGACATTGCAAATATTTGCAAAGATATTTGCGATTTGCGATGTCCCTTGTACGCCACGATAAAGATGCCATAAAATTACCTACAACAGCAACATTTTTAGGGCTTCGTGCGTCAACAAAGAAGAATAGTGTGGTGAAGTATAGAGGAAGTATACAGGGGAGGGGTGTGTCACTCTGTCACATATCGTGTGTGTATTAAAATTGATAACGTAATTGTACCTACCTTGACAAGTGAACTGTTCGCTTGAATAGTTTAATTCTTGACTCAGGAAAGCACTTGGCACTTTGAAGTTTGCTGTCAGACTGATATCTGATGTCAGCGCTCCTAGATTTTATGCAATCATCGAATATCCTGAGCAGTGACTACGGAAACCGCCCACTGCTGTGATTGGTCAACCATAATCACTGTCAGTGAGTGTCACTGACAAGCAGTCACCGGCAGGAAAAGGATCCATTATTAAACCCGCCCATTCATCACTGTGACTTCCAGCATTACTGCGCACAATCAGTAGATCACGTGTATCACCAACATTTACATTACAATCTGCCAGTGTACATATATTTTCTGGATCGTCTGTTGCAAGGCCAAGGTTGTATTTAGAGAGCGAAACTTCAGTGTCCTGGCGGTGACTTCATGAAATCATAACACGTGATCTTTGCCTGGCGTAATGTAACACTCCTTTACACGCGCGAATACGTACATATTGTACGTGTATCGGCCGGCTCGGACAATTTTGACAAATCTGTGAAACAACCAAACTTACGATGGGAGAAAAATCTTAAGGGGCCTTATCGGGATTCGAACCCAATAACTCTGACTCAATAAGCAGATGCTCTACCAGCTGAGCTATAAGGCACAGTTGGTATACTCCCTCAGGTTTTCCCTAGTGGACCCAATTCTTCTCTCGGTGTTGCGTGGTGGCGCAACTGGGCAAAGTAACGAACACAACATGTGTATGGTGCCTGATCACCATTGAAATCTTTAATAGACGTCAGTTGCCATGGTAACTGGGTGTACACAAATGCCGACAATCTTAAACAGCGCGTGCATGGCAACCGATGGGGAAGTTTGAACGGATGCTCCAAACTTGTGATCTATTCACTTTCAAGTGAATTGATCGGGAACAAGATAAGAGTTCCCGGATGTCGTGACAGCCAACTGTCGTGAAGTTATTTCCCATATTTCCTGTTTTCAACGCTTCTAGTTATTATAGTACCATTAAATTAATTTAAAGGAGCGTGACCGCCATATCACATTTTTTATTGATCCTATGATTTCCCCATACATGTAGGTTTTGAGATTTTGATACCATATCATTTGTCATATTTTCCTCATTATCATTTCTCAGCCCGTATATTTTTAGGCCAGGATATCGTCGAAAAACCATAGATGTTTTGTCAACTAATTTATATCCGGTTCACTAAAAGCATGCAGTGCAGTAATTACACCAATCGTTTTTGCATCCACTTCCGAATTGGGGGTTGCAAATTTTTACTTTTTTCCCCATGGATAGTATTTTGGGGAGGTATTTTTTACGATTGTTAGGTCAAAACGAAATCCGTTTTTCTGCACACTAGCTCTTCTTTAAGGTACAAAAATATCATTTCATCTGGTGAGTTGTTCCTTGTAAATGTTTCTACAGATCAAACTCGGTCATCGTGTCGAAGCAAAAGACGGCGTAAACCGTACAGCTCTTAGGGAAATTAAACTTCTTCAAGAGCTTAAGCATGAAAACATCATTGGGGCAATAATACCCCCAATTTTACACATTATACCACAAATTTTATACATTATAACAATACAATACACAGTTTCAGTCATCCTGAGATCTCGGTGTATTTCCACTCTGCTAAGCGCCGTTACAATGCCCTGGGGAAATACGAGCAAATCTATGAGGTTAGGCGGCTGTTACGTTTAGCAAACGCACACCCGAGTCTTAATTAGGGTTTGTTTGCCTTAACCGACGTAATTATTAACACTTTATACTCGGTGCTTTCCTGAGACACTGTGATTGCAATTAATTACTGATTAATTGCAATCATCGTTGCAAAATGGTTCGAACCGGCCATTCAACACCGGCTAGCTCGGTGGTCGAGTGGTTAAGACATCTGCCTTGTTTGCAGGAGGTCGTGGGTTCGAGTCCCACCCGAGCACGCTATGAAGTTTTTCATAGTGTCTCGAGAAAGCACTGAGTATACAGTGTTAATAATTACGTCGGGTAAAGCCAAAACAAACCCTAATTAACATTCATTCTCCCCGACGCAAGCTAAATCAAGCACACCTCATTTTGATGTAATAGAAACAATTTCCCCGAAATTGGATTGAGTTTTGTTCTTTAGACTGTCCCTTCCTACCCAAATTTCCATGTAACAAAAGTGTGTACATGTGCTGTACATGGTATTTACATGGTATTTAATGTTAAAATTATCATAACTCAAAAACTGTAAGAGTGCCCATCCCAAATCTTTCTGGAAATGTTCCTTACATCTTAAGCTAACAAATATAAAAAAATTACGCATTTTGACAAATACGCATTTTTGCAAATCAAGGTCAAAGGATATAAATTCACATAACTTTTTTGTGGTACGAGATACAATTTCGATGTTACGTTATAAAATGGAGGCCATTTCATGAGCTTTAAAATGATGTAAAGTTTATCTCTGTAGGTCCATTACTTTTAGAGATATAATTGTCCAAACATAGCAGGTCATGCTAATTAGCCCAAAGTTCGTTCACCCGTATCTCAAAAATTAATTGACCGAATTACATAAAATTTCAGTTTTCGTGGTTTATCAATGAGTCCAATCAGCACACCAAATTCCATTTCAATCCGTGATGGTCAGGTACGGTCCAAAGGCTCGTTGAATTGACACGGAATGACCCTATTGTAAATTCTTTCCTGCAGGGGATTTTGCCGCCTTAATTTTGACCCATGCAGGGTGGCTTGATTAGGGACTTGGAACAAAAAAAAGGTTCGATTTTGATTGAAAATGTCGCATCACATTTCAGACTATATCCTGTAAATTCCAAAACTACATTCATCGCGTATATAAATTGAGTAAGTGGTAGCCGAGATATATACATTTCTTAGAAATCGGCCGTTTTCACGCGAAATCAGTATGTAAAAGAGCTTGAAAAATGTGATTTCCCCACCTTTCTAGGGATGTACAGTGATCACGGTGAAGGATTAGTGATGTCCGTGAAACAAATACTTACTGCGTAAAACCACACTGACAACAACCAGGACGAAATAATGACAAAAAACTCGACGCGACAGTGGGCAAAGCAACGTTAGTGTTGACGTACCTGGGCGCAGCCATCTTTACTGTGTCAGATGCAGGTCATGTGACAGAACCAACGTCAGGCTACATAATCTAGCCAATCATGGCAAGTGTCATCCAGGCTCGGTGTTGGGTGACGTCACACCCACGCGCTTCGAAGGATATGCTGCGAAGTTTAGCAGTGGTTGGAGCGGGCAAACTAAAGTGGAGCGCGCAAAGCACTGCTAAAGGAGTGTACACTTCCGGAGACCAGTCAGGGAATGGCAATGGGGTTTTAACGTTGTGACGATCTCCTTTAAAAAGCGCCCAAACACCAATAAATGGGAAAGGCACCTTAAAAGCTACCGATTAAATAACTAAAATGAAGAAAATGTTGTCTGAGTTTGTCACGTGTGCTTTTACGAATGGCAGGCTCAGGCTTAGTGCATTTCAGAAATAATAACGTGGCTAAACAATTATCTGGTGTGAACGTCAACTTGAACTGATGATCACTTTCGTTGAGAGTAGATAAAAACCACCAACAAAAACCTGAACAAATAAAGTATACATACGGTTAGGACAGAAAATCGCAAAGTCCATTCGAATTTAGCCGAATCACAAGTGGTTTTGAAAACGGCTACAATGCAAGGTATTCGCGTCAAATAGGGCATATACGCGCAAAAATGTTCGTGCCACTTGCGGACTACCATAGCGATGCGCGCACTGCGTGGTTTTTATATACATCAAAGCCTGGGATTACCAGTTTATCTCAGAGACGGAAATAAAAGGTCAGATTTATAATTTTATGAAACGTGTGACGTGTTACCATGGTAATTGGCTCTAAACATCATGGCCGTCGGGAAAAAAGTACCATTACAAAAGCACAGCAGGGACACGGTTCAGTGTTTTGTATAGTAGAGCCAACTTTAAAAAATGACGTGTTCACTTCGGCAGTCTGTATCCTGCAAGTTTATATGCGACCCGCTCTGCAAAAAAAGGGTCATATGCTAGGAGTCCACTCGGCCAGCGCCAGTTGGTGCCAGTTCGCGCCAAAGATTATGTGATTGGCGCGTAGTGGCTCGCTGTGGCGCCGAATTAATGTCCGCTCGGCATGTGTCGCCAAGTGGAATAAACTGGGTGCCATATGGCGTGCGCCAAATGCCACCCGGCTTGCTCCAAAATGTTGCGCCAGTTGGCGCCATTACACGGCCATTTAATTCCAAAATTCACCCTGTTGGCGCCATTCGCGCCAATAGACGGCTACTTTGCGCCACTTGGTGATTAGTTTGTGCCAAAGGTCGCCAAATTGGTTTGAACTTGCCGCCGCTTGGCGCTACTTGCCGACTATATAAATACCGGCCATCGGCTACCTGGTTCAGACCCTCCTCAGCTGCTGTATGAACAACATCTCTACTAAATATTTACAATTTTGATATGTCTGAGGCTTTTGATAATGTTGGAGTGATGATGCTGCTCCATCAGAAGATGATGAGAGATGCTGAGGTGGCCACTGCCTATCAACTTATGCTGGCCAATCCTGAAGAAGAAGAGCCTCCTAAGAAGAAAAGGAAGCACAACTGGTGGTTTAGACCCATGCTCCACCCACAGTTGAGGGCCGAACGTGGACAGTACCACACTTTGATGGAAGAGCTGAGGGAGAATGACAGAAGGAAGTTCAAGAACTACACCAGGGTGTCCCCAGAGATGTTTGATGACCTGTTGGTCAGGCTTACACCCCACTTGCAGAAGAAGGACACCCACTTCAGGAAGGCCATTCCCCCTGGTCTCAAGTTGTCCGTCTTCCTGCGCCATCTCGCCACTGGGGCCACCTATGCCGAGCTGTCTTACAACTTCCGAGTGGGCAACGAAACCATCCAGAAGTTTGTCCCTGATGTAGCCAGAGCGATAGTGGATGAGTATGCTGCAGAAGTCATCTCCCTCCCCACAACCAATGAAGGCTGGCTTGAGGTTGCAGGTGATTTTGAAGCCAGATGGAATCTTCCTCACCTATGATGGAAAGCACATCCGTCTCCAGAAGCCCAACAAATCAGGCAGCCTTTACTTCAACTACAAGCAGTTCTTCTCGGTTGTTTCTTGTAGAAATTGTGAAGGAAAAACTGCGTGGAGGCGTTGTCGAGTCGAATCTTGAAAGTTGTGTGAAAAAGTCCTGCGATGCCGCCCTGCTTTTATAGGCGGCAAGTGGCGCCGAATGGCGGGCAACCAGGTGGCATTTGGCGCGAAGTAGTCACCAATCGGGTGCCGTTTGGCTCGCGCCACTGCACATTTGGCGCGCTTTGGCGGGCTATCCGCCTCTGTTGGAATTATTTTGCGCGTAGTGGCGCAAACAAGGTGCCACTTGGCGCCAAGTGGCGCCATGTGGCGCGAAATCTCATTGGCGCAACTTGGCGCGCGCCATTACATTCCAGTGGATTCCAATAGGCGGATTGTTTGCGCCAAAGGGCGATATGTTCGCGCCATTTGGTGCCACTTGGCGGACACTTGGCGCTGATTGCTCGATGCAAGTGGCGCGACGAAAATTTCAAACATTTTGAAATTTTCTTGCCGCCACATTCAAATTTGGTGCCGTTACGGGCCACCACGAGCCAGTTGGGAGGCAGTTTGAGCCACTACACGCCACTAGGCACCTTATTGGCGACACTAGGCGCCACAGCAAATTGCATTGGCGCAAACTGGCACCAACTGGCGCTGGCCCAGTGGACTCCTAGCATTAAGTCGCGCTGGCTAGTTGGCTTTTTCGCTTTGCGGCGAAAAAGCCTTTGTTTTCGTTTTGATTTTTTTTTTTCCGTTTATTTCTTCTGATTTTTTTCCCATAGACAAAGCGCATAGGCGTTGTCGGCGCTTTTTCAGGTTGTTCCCAAACATTGATCTTAACCAAACTTGGTCACATCAAAGACATAGTATAAGAGGTGTGCACCCAAGAATGGCTTCATTGTGACGTCATCCGTTACGTCATTATAACACTTAAAAAATGCCTAAAAAGCGGAAAATTGCCGAAATATGCACTTTTTAAAATGGTTCCCTTGCCAAAACCACATGACCCAGGGTTTTCATATTTGGCAAACATTTAGATCAGATCATGAGCTTTAATGTTCTTAGTGTAGGCATTTTCATCTGACCCTTCCTTCCTGGGTCAATTGAAGGTCAAAGTTCAGCCAATTCAAAAATCACATTTTTTGTATTTGTTTGTACTTATGAAGCAATATTAGCTATTCAACCATGCTTGATTTTCATAAAACTAGGTACAGGCATGGACCCCATCACAAACGTCCACCACCATGTAGAACGTTACCATGACGTCAATGATTACGTAATTATAATAATTTTAAAATGGCACAAAAGTGGATTTTTATCATGAAAATTACCAAAATATGCATTTCGTAAAACGCTTCCCCGTATGAACCCACATGACTCAGGGTCCTCATATTTGGCAGACATATAGATCAGATCCTAGCCTATCATGTTCTTAGTGTAGGCATTTTCATCTGACCCTTCCTTCCTGGGTCAATCGAAGGTCAAAGTTCAGCCAATTCAATAATCACATTGTTTGTATTTTGTTGTACTTATGAAGCAATATATACCTATTAAACTACGCTTGATCTTTATAAAACTAGGTACAGGCATGGGCCCCATCACAAACTTCCACCCCATGTAACATCACCATGACGTCAATGATTACGTAATTATAATTATTTGAAATTGGCAAAAAAGTGGATTTTCGTCATAAAAATGAGCCAAAAATGCATTTCGTACAATATTTCCCTCTATAAAACCACATGACGCAGGGTCTTCATATTTAGCAGACATTATAGATCAGATCCTGAGCTACAATTTCCTATTTGTAGTCATTTTCATCTGCCCCTTCCTTCCTGGGTCAATTGAAGGCCAAAGTTCAGCCAACTCAACATTTCCGTATATACAGGGTGGATACAAAAAAACGAAACCGAGATATTATTGCTAATTGTAACTAAAGTAGGGCCCGTATTAATGAACAGGAGATATCATCTGTTAGGGCTGAATCTCCTCTTTAAAATGACACCATGATCATGCCATGATGTTTTCGGTTTACTGAGCAGTGACCAGTGTTATGCCAGGGGCATAGTTTTAGATTTGATCGTTCTCAATGCGAGCAAACTTCGCATCAATCAATTTTTACCGTAGATGTCTATTCCGTGTGCCCTGTGTGACACGGCGCCGGAAGCAGTCTTTTAACTGTCTACCACGGACGTGTAATTCAACAGAAGATGGTTTAACAAAAGTTCAGTGAGTAGGATACAATATTTCATGTTATTTCAGTCTTATTTAAGAGAGTCCACTCTCTACAAGAAAGTAATTGTATGCTATTGAGGGAATGTCATAGTTTTGCCGTGAAGCATTAATTCCAATGTTTGTTTTCTTTCTTTTTAGGTTTAGTAAGGTGCAAAGCTTAATATAGGCCTGAAATCATTAAGTCATTGTTATGATTTTATTGAACCATCTTCAACAAATCTAATTACAAAATTGTTCCTTCCTGGCCAAACTCTTTTCAATCTTAACAAATTATGTGCTCTGATTTCTGCCTTTGATGACTAATATATGTATATCAGTTTTTCGAGTAATCATCGGATTTCCATCCCAACTGTTAACAAAACAAACTAAAAATGAACAGTTTAATTAAATATTTAAATTAAAATATATACGATCAAACATTCATAACAAATCAGGCACCTATGATCGTGATTCCTGCACCATATACGGTCATTAACAAATGTATTTAACTAATGATTTTATAATGACGTCATCACGTGTCAGATTAAAGGTGCATGAAAATATTTTAAAATGCAAATTACAACATTGATTCCTTCCCATATACGATCACTAGCAAAGGTCGTTAATGTATGGCTTTTCCGTTTATTTCTTCTTCTGATTTCCCCCCCGCCCCCCATTGACATAACGCATGGGCGTTGTCGGCACTTTTTGAGGTTGTTCCCAAACTTGAGGTTGTTCTTAAACAAACTTGGTCACATGAAAGACACAGTAGAAGAGGTGTGCACCCAACAATGGCGTCATATGACGTCATCAGGTGTAAGTTTAAAGGGGCATGAAATTTTAAAAAATTCATAAAAAATCATCCGTTTGACCTACGATCTTGATTCTTTCGGCATATACGATCATTAATAAAGGTCTTTCAGATGCCCACATGCCTTGACATTTGACCTCATTCCCTATTGGTCAAACAGACTTTGCCTTTCCATTTGAAACTGGTAAGACGTATTTGGATGGGGTCAAAGGTGTTTGAGTTCGACTAGGGTGGGGTATCCAAAAAATATCGCCATGACCTGTGACCTTGCTCACTTTCGGTAGAAACTGGAAGTGCATTTAAATGAACCTATTTTGTAAAAGTGGTGAAAGCTGCCGAGATGCGGTTGGTAGTGTCAGTGTCTAAGGTAAATAGGGTTTCCAAAAATGTAAGTTTCTACGTCATTCCATAAAAGGGCGCCCTCTAGCGTCAAAATTAAAAAGTCTTAAAATGACCCTTTCATAGCAGTGTTTGCGCAAATTAGCCAATAGTGCTGCTTATAGAGTAAGTCCACCACCAAATATGTATGTTGGTTAAAACATTGATGACGTCATCAATCCTTTAAAGGTAACACATTAAAGGTAAACTTTTTTAAAGTTAAATAGTTGATATGCTAACATCTAATTTTGCAAGGTAAGCATGCTCATTTTTTAAGTAAAAAAAATGTGAAAAAGCCCTACGCTCTGTTCATAGAACAGACGTAGCTCTAGTATTCTTTTTGCGACCATAAAAAGAAATCCGCGGCAAATCCACGCTCAATAAAATACCAAGAAAACACAATGGAAATTCCTGGCGGTGCCCAGATACCGCCTGGAATGTCTGTGTTCCCCTGGAATTTCTTTTGTGTTTAGGTATTTTAATGAGCGTAGAAATGCCACAGATTTCTTTTTATGGTCGCAAAAAGAATACTAGCCAGCGCGACTTAAGACCCTTTTTTGCAGAGCGGGTCACATATTAAAGAGCGGAACCTCAGTGTCACGTGTGAGTGGCTCTTGGCCCAGCAGTGTCCTGGCGGTGACTTCGTGAAATCAGTTTTGCCTAGCGTCATTATGCATTATGTATTATGCATAACTAAAATTGCTATAACTTTTGTTCATTCTTTATAATAGGTTCTTTATACTTGCAAAAAAGTGATAATGATGTCATACATAAATCATTAAGTGTGTATAAAAGCACAATACTTATCCACAACAGTGAATAATCATTATTTTTAGTACCAAACTGCTATTTTATTTTTATTCCGTGTTTAATCTGATTATTTTTTTAGACCTTCAGCTTTCATTTTGACACATTTGTGCTGATGGCATGATTTGAGATTGTTAAGTCTCGTGTCCACTTTGGCGTGGGAATGCCCGTATCAAGGGTCTGTTTTCCGGCAGTGTAGCCCGAGAACTAGCCTTTTTAGTTCGGAGTTTGGAAATGCAAACATGATGCATTGAATAAATCTGAATTGAATGTCTGGTGTTATTTGAGTCATCATAAAACATACTTTTCATGCGGATGAGCGAAGCGAAGTAGCATGAAATGACCATGAAATACTATAAACCTAAAGCAGCTTTTTATTTATTCATACAAAAGGAAGGAAATGCTTTTGGTACAGCAGAAGCTAAACAAAGTAAACTATGGGTACTTTTAGTCTTTACCACCATTGTACAAAAAGGATTTGCGATTTTTACAAAAACGTTCCGGTAGTAAAATTTCCAGAAATCTTTTCCGTAATTCTACGGAATTAATTTTCACTGTTCCTTAAACTATACGCAGCTCAGTCTTTAATATACCGGCCAAATTCCGTATAAAAAGTACGACCCTAGTCTAAGTTAGAGCCTCGGGATTATTCCTTGAAAGAAGGAATCCACTGAATGCAGTGTATCTATTCGTTGAGTAAATCCGCGCCTTGCCTTCATAGTTCAAATACACCCTGTCTCCCTGCTGCAGGGTAAGCACCGCGCTCCCTGACACCTGGTCGCGCGTGCTATCGGTCGAGCTGTAACCGGACACGATACTATCGTCATTCTTATAGAGGTGGATGACGAGGCTTTGACTAGACTGTCTGCAGCCGGAGAACATAAACACGTAGACGCCTGGCACATTACACGTAAATGTACCAGTTTCAAGGTCAAAGTCAGTACCTGGCAAACGCGTTGTGGCTTCCTCGAAGGTTAAACGAGTTGTGTGAGACGATGACACTGCCGTGTCAGATGTCCTCACAACTGTGAAAGCTACAGGGCTAAGGGAGTCGATTGGAGTCTCCCCTGGTTCCCCTTTTGGACCCTTGACACCAGGTTCCCCAGCTGGTCCAACTACTCCCGGTGGCCCACGTGGACCTAGCTTACCGGGCTGACCTACCCCATCGTCTCCTTTAGGCCCAGGATTCCCACGTGCTCCCTGCTCACCCGTATCACCCTTCTCTCCACGTCCCATGTCGCCCTTCTGACCAGTCGGACCCACATCTCCTTTCGGCCCGTACGGACCCTGTTGGCCAGGCATGCCAGGGATGCCTGGTACTGCAGCCTGACCCGAGCAGCATGTCTGGCAAACGGGGTCTGCCCCGTCATCACTGGTAGCAGTAGACGGCCCAGTAGTAGCAGCTTGGAGATGGGCAGAGTTGACCATGAAGTTCATGATTGCTAGGACGACCGGCAAAACGATGCCCATCTGCATTATAAAGACGAACAGTAGAAGAACATTTTCCAGTTTTTTTCCCCCCGAGCAAATAACGTTTGATTGACAATATTTTGACCGTTTGTTGTCCACTAGTTCACCACCGAGATATGACGAGCAGTTTCGAAGGGTAACAAGACAGTATCTAACAGAATTTGGCCGAGTTCGTACGAGACGAACATGTGCCGAGAACGAGGCGAACGGGATTATTTAAACGCGTTAATTGGGCGTACTCGAAACCATGTACCCGAGTCGAGTGACTCGATAACGGTGTTCTTAGGTTGAGAGAACGCTAATTTAAATGCACACATACGCCGACCTACCTGCTGTGAATGCTCGCACATCAGGTCTGGGGAATCACGATGAGAGCACATCACTGATTGGTTGAGGCCCGCACTGAATAAGCACCGCGGGTAAAGCTTAGAAGGCGGGTTTGGTGTGGGGTGGGGTGGGTTTGGTGTGGGGTGGGGTGGGTTTGGTGTGGGCGTTAAGGTGGGGGTTATGGTGGTGCAGCAACTTTAACAGGACATTAAAACATGGCTAGCGCAATAACCTGCTGCCCAATTCTCACTAAACTTCACCTGATAGTTCTTGAGAACCTTACCTTGCATGTGTCCGTGGTTTTTTGGCAGATTTTGGCCATATAATTATCGAAAATCCAAAGTTTAGAAGTCAGTAACAGTGGCATATCATGCAAAACAATGCATGTTTCAACCGCTGTTGTTGACTTACAAGATGGATTTTCCAGACTTATAATGGACAAATTCTGCCGAAAGTCTATAGACACATGCAAGGTAAGCTTCTCAAGAATTATCAGACGAAGTTTGATGGGAATTGAGCTGCAGGTTGTTGTGCTAGCCATGGTTTAATGTATGCCTGTTAAAGTTGCTGCACGACCATATGGCTAAATCACACTTCTATGTATCCTCCATAGTTATACGGGTAGGATGGGGTGGGGTGAAGTTTGGGACGGGGTTTGATTTCGGGTGGGCGTTTAGAGTTGGCATTATGGTGGGGGCGGGGGCGGGGTTTGGGTTGGGGAGCCAAAATCCGCCTTATTGTTCTTGCGACTGTTGCATCATTTCGCCAAACAAAATCAAAGTGTCTTGAATTTGATTTAAAAATTGTAAATAGACCGTTAAGTCTCGCGGCGACGATATGCAGCACGATGTGGCGGATATGTGCGCTATACAAGTGTCCACCATTACATTATTATTTTTTGCACCGAACAATTCACGGGGTCATGCGCATATCATTATTACCTAATGACCGTAAAAAAAATTGCGAAATTCGAAAACCGCACTTTTACTTTCGATTTATCCACTTAAAACGGATAATAAACAGCGGTATAAGTCGCCTTGAGAGATATGTGGACTATCGAAAAAGGTGCAAATGCTGGATTTTTCGTCAAGGGGGATACTAGCCCTTTAACCACTTTAACGTACCACTTTTGCAAGCTGCCAAACGCCACTAAATTGAAAGGGACCGTCGATTTTACCGATTTAAAATAATAAAATTATGAAAATGCTGTGTGAACCAGTCACGAACAAACAAAAATGTTTGACCTTTGTTTTCCGGTTTGTAAGTACATATTTTTTTCATGTATCCTTTACGAATTTCCGGCTTTGTCTCCGGCTCAGACTTGGTACACTTTGTATCAACTCATTGTTAATACATTGTTAAGTGTAGGCCTACATGTACTCGCCTTCTAATCAGTATTAACAATGCATTTCTTGCGTACGAAACTTGGGCTACAAATCAAGTTTTAGGAGCATTTTATTTTCGATGTTTCCTTCCACTTTGACTGAGTTGATACAGAGTGTATCAAGCCTGAGCCGTAGACAAGAAACTAAAGGTCAAACGTTTCTGTTTGTTCGTAACTGTCCACTCACGCCAAAATAGTTCCCGGACCACAAAATTCGATCACTAGACTGATTTTAAGGTCCGGCAACCGCCAGTCCGCCATATTGAAACAGGAGGAATTCCTCCTTTTTCCGAAGGTTCCCGAAGTTACCCGAATGCGCGTCCGGACGTTATCGTTAATCGTCGGGTACGATTCGTCATTGTTTCGAGAATTTGAGTTGACGCCGCGTGCACGCGAGCCGTTGCGTCTTTATTTATGGTGATGCCACGGATTTAGAACTACACAGTGGCTATAGTTACGGTAACCGTAACGCGTAATGAATGGCTATATAGTTACGGGATTGCAACATCAGGTTAAAACTACATTATGGGGCTCATGGGTGATGCAGACAAGGTTTGAATTTGCTTTTTGATGCTACATGTATATTAAAATGGGCATGTGTAATATTTTAAGGTTAATAGGCCTATATTACATTTTTATTGGTCAAATATGGAATAACCCATTTCAAATTGTTATACACTCATGCCGTATAGCGCGCTTTGAAAATTAACGGTTATGCGCTCCTAAAAATAAATGCATGACGTAATGCTTAGTGCTATTTTAAACACGACGGTGTATAGCCGGTCCTCATATTCAGTCGTTGTATGTGGAATATGTGGAGCGGGAACCAGTCTGACGCCGAAAACTGCTTGCCAACCTCTAGATTGGTTCCCGATCCCTGTAGATTGGTTTGCTTACTGCGAAAATATAGGGATCGGTAAAGGGCAGCCATGACGGGCAGAATTCTGCCCGTCACGTGGTTATTATTATTTTTATTTTTTAAATAAGTGCGCAGATTTTGCAGTGACATTAGTAACTTGGCCGTGCGTGTCGAACATATCCAATTATGTAAATGAGGTAGGCCTACATTGCCTAAAGCAAAGGGCTTGGCCAATTTTTAAATATAAAAAAACACAATGCGCACGCGCAAAGACGACCAATTACAGATCAAGATGAAGCGCCCTTTACCTGTCCTTATATTCTCCTGTGTGGAATATGTGGGCGGGAACCAGTCTAGCCAACCTCGTTCACCCTGTATCCCTTACAATAAATAGACTGGTTTCCGTCCACATATTCCACATAGGAGAATATAAGGACAGGTAAAAGGCGCTTCATCTTGATCTGTGATTGGTCGTCTTTGCGCGTGCGCATTGTGTGTTTTATATTTAAAAATTGGCGAAGCCCTTTGCTTCTGCCAATGCACTTTATTTACATTTGGATATGTTCGACACGCACGGCCGGGTTACAAATGTCAATGCAAAATATACGCACTTACTAAAACAAAAATAATAATAATAACCACGTGACCACGGCAGATTTCTGCCCGTCATGGCCGCCCTTTACCGATTCTTATATTTTCGCAATAAGCGATAGGATCGGGAACCAATCTATTACAATGAAGTCCTCGAAACTCCAATCGTAGTGTCTTCTGGAGATACATTACTTTATTAGTATGTATATGCGAAGGACTAACCAGGAACACAAAACGTGATCAGGTTGGCAAGACAAAAATTACAGTACTAAAAGTGTACGTAGGCCAGGGGAAACCGGTAAGAACATTTACAGACATCCACTAGTCAGGGGAGTGGGTTCTGTCATTTTTAGACTTATTTCAAGTCCGAGTCGCGTATACTTCACCAATTATGGGAAGTACCCCATGCATAACTGGTACATTATACACGAAGTCAGACTTGAAATAAGTATACAAATGACAGGACCTACTCCCCGTGGTGGATGTCTACAAATTGTCTTACCAGTGCCACCTGTGTGGGCACGTGGATAACGTCACTGAAGTTGCAATGAATCAAACGTTCGCAAAATTAATATGCAGCACGATATGTGACAGAAGATACTCCCCTTCTATTGTTCCCCATTGTGTCTTAAAATATCAAAGGAATTTTGAGGAATTCTTTTCAGGATTTCGGAGGGAAGGACGGTGGGGTTGGCGTATGGTTCTTTCCTTTACAGGGTCCCGGGTTCGATTCCTGGGCGTGTGTGTGTGGCTGCATGATACCCCCAGGAATATTTCCCTGGCCCGGGATTCGTCCCACTTCTAAAATTGCATCTCTTTTGTTAATGACAAAAAAGGCCGAAAATGCCATAAAGTTAACTACAACAGCAACATGTTTAGGTTTTCGTGCGTTTACAAATGAGAATAGCGTGGCCGGTGAGGTAAAGGGAAAGTAGAGGGGGCGGGGGAAGGGAGTCTCTCTGTCATATATCATGCTAGGTGCATTTAAAGTGATAACGTAATTTACTGATTCTCTGTACCTACCTTGATAAGTCAACGGTGAACTTTCCCCTTGAATGTTCTCGACTCAGGAAGCACTTGGCAATTTGAAGTTTCCTGTCAGACTGATATATGATGTCAGCGCTCCTATATTTTATTCAATCACCGAATATCCTGAGCAGTGACTACGGAAACCGCCCCTGCTGTGATTGGTCCATAAAAATTGCTGTCAGTGAGAGTGTCACTGACAAGCTGCAGTGACTGAAAGGAAGGGGCCGATCTATATATCACTGTGCCCTGCCCATATACCACTGTGACTTCCAGCATTATTGAGCACAATCAGTGGCTCACGTGCATCACCAACATTTACAGTACAATCTGCCAGGAAGTTCGTACGTGTCTTCTGGATCTGTTTATAGACAGCCGAAGTGTGACGTGTTATGGTACTTGGCTCTCAATACCGTGGCTGTCGGAAGTTTGTATTTAGAGAGCGGAACCTCAGTGTCACTTGAGATATATATATATATATATATATATATATATATATATAACCGCCGAACCCCGAATAGGACGACACTTTTGGCTAGAATCCCGCCAGTGACCACTAAAACCACAAAATTCTCGGTAAAAAGATCGTAAATGGACACTAATTTTCTCCTGAAAATCTCTATAAAACCATTTTTTGCAATCTAGACGAAAATGGTTACAAACCTAATAGAAATGGTTACAAACCTAATAAAAATGGTTTTTGACCTAATTAAGATGCTTTTTGGAGCCATTGTTGTTAGGACGACCGGCGATCGGTCGTCCTAACGCGACCGGTCGTCCCAACACTATTGTTTAACCCCAAATCGGTCTTCCTATTCATGAATTAGTAGTAATATATATATATATATATATATATATATATATATATATAAATATATATAACCGCCATAGATGAAGTATGCAATAGCAGTTGGCTATACTATGATGAAGCCAATACTAATATATCGGCTTTAGGCAATTTTGGCAAATGCGTGGAATAAATCTGGGTTACTCATGGGTAAACCTATTGCGGCAGTTCGCGGAATGTCTTGCAGGCTGGCGTGCACCGGTATGTGTTGATTGCTAGTGCGGGGTGCATATGAATTTGCGCTGTTCACTCAATCTGATCCAAGATTGGGCGGTAAAAAGTTCCCCGAAACTTAAAGCGATTTATATGTAATTGCTAAAATGCAGGAGCTCAGTAACCTGTATTGCTTTTCTAGGCATTGAGGCAATGAAAACAGGACTTGTCTTTCCATTACAGATTTTTGGATCGGAAGGACATAATAATTAACCCTAATTCTAAACGAAAGGTTCCAGCAATATTACCACATTAGGCCTATCCAAACCCGTCTTGCATTCAAATTATCACTATGATACATCTAATTTTAGAAATATATTTAAATAGTTAAATATACGTGAACAATTTGTCCACAATCGATTTAATTTTTTTTGCATATTTGCATTGCATAAGTATTCTAGATTCATCCTAGAGTAGTTGGTTTTGTCAAGATGTAAAATAAACCTGTTAAAAAGGAGATTTTCTTATTTTCGTCTGCATCAGCTGTGTAACACAAGTTTTTTTAAAGCTGTTTTTCTCGAAAAGTCTTTCTGGTAACGACAGCGCGCTGCGTCATCTTTGTTGTGTCATATTTCCAAAATGCAGTAGGTTACAGAAATAAATTTGGTGTCATTGGAAAGCTGAAGAACTATAGTCTTTCTTCTCATGCATAAACCTCAAAAAGTCAAATTTGGGGGGCATTCCTCATTATGCCGTGGCATACTTTTATTATGCATAACCAAAATTACTATTATAACTTTTGTTCATTCTTTATGAGTAGGTTCTATACTTGCAAAAAAGTGATAATGATGTCATACATAAATCATTAAGTGTGTATAAAAAAACTATGAATTGTAGGTTAGGGCGACAAATCGTGTGTAAAAAAGGTATATTAGGGCGACCTGCTCAATAGGGCGACATTTTGGTGTCGCCCTAATATTTTTGAGTTTAAAATTAATTTTTTAAGGTCAAAAACCATTTTTTTTAGGTCGAGAACCATTTTTATCGGGACTGGAGTTGTTTCTCTTCGGTCTGTGACCATCTCCGGAAGCTTTGGGTAAAAAAATAAGGTGTCATTTTGAGTGATTCTTGCCGAAATTTCGGTGGTCTCCGGTGAGAGTCTTGCCGAAATGTCGCCCTATTGCGTCATTCAGCGTTCTTTAAAGCACAATACTTATCCACAACAGTGAATAATCCTTATTTTTAGTACCAAACTGCTATTTTATTTTTATTCCGTGTTTAATCTGAAATTTGTTTTAGACCTTCAGCTTTCATTTTGACACATTTGTGCTGATGGCACGATTTGAGATTTTAAGTCTTGTGTCCACTTTGGCGTGGGAATGCCCGTACCAAGGGTCTGTTTTCCGGCAGTGTAGCCCGATAAATAGCCCTTTTTTTAAGTTCGAAATTTGGAAATGCAAACATGATGCATTGAATAAATCTGAATCGAATGTCTGGTGTTATTTGTTACTTTTCATGCGGATGAGCGAAGCGAAGTAGCATGAAATGACCATGAAATACTATAAACCTAAAGCAGCTTATTATTTATTCATACAAAAGGAAGGAAATGCTACAGCAGAAGCTAAACAAAGTAAACTATGGGTACTTTTAGTCTTTACCACCATTGTACAAAAAGGATTTGCGATTTTTACAAAAACGTTCCGGTAGTAAAATTTCCAGAAATCTTTTCCGTAATTCCACGGAATTTAGTTTCACTGTAGCTACCCCCGCTGCCCCATTGAAAGAAGGGCAGGGGACAGTGCTTCCGGCGCCCCTGTGCCTATAACTATGGTCAATGGGAAAAATACTTTTTGAGTCATGATTTTGGCCGCCTGAAATTTCGCGGCCCCTAAACTTCAGTGTATGTACGGTTACGATGTGCGAATTCGAGTGCGAATGCATACGAATGTCTGCGAATATTTTCTTTGTGGTCTCCCACTGTACGAATTCTTACGATTCCTTACGATTTGCTACGATACGACACGGTACGATCAAAAGTGTTGAACATGTTCAAAACTCTACGACAACCCACGAAAGCTAACGACAACCTACGAAACCCCACGACGAGCTACGACAAGCTACGATTACCTACGAAAAACATCCTCCCACGGTGCGACAATCGTAGACAATCTTAAGCGGGCCTCCCACTGTGCGATTTTTGTCACGAAATTCCTACGATTAGGTACGATTGGGTACGATTGTGTGTAGAGTCTATAGGCAGTCTCCGATAATCGTACCAATTCGTAGGAAATTCGTGGCAAAAATCGCACAGTGGGAGGCCCGCTTTAGGTAATCTTATCTTATCGTGGCAATTCGCAGCAAATTCGTAGCAAAAGGTTAAAAGGTTAAACAAAAATAGCAGTAAAAACATGTTTGTTTTAAGCGGGCCTCCCACTGTGCGATTTTGGCCACGAATTAGCTACGATTGGGTACGATTGGGTACGATTGTGTGTAGAGTCTATAGGCAGTCTCCGATAATCGTACCAATTCGTAGGAAATTCGTGGCAAAAATCGCACAGTGGGAGGCCCGCTTTAGGTTAGGCCTAACGTCATAAAACGTACGATCTATAGTCTACGTTAGAGCCTCGGGATTATTCCTTGAAATAAGGAATCCACTGAATGCAGTGCATATATGCGATGAGTAACTGTCTGCCTCACCGTGAAAGGTCAAATACACCGTGTCTCCCTGCTGCAGGGTAAGCACCGCGCTCCCCGACACCTGGTCCCGCGTGCTATCGAACGAGCTGTGACCGGACACGATCCTATCGTCATTCTTATAGAGGTGGATGTTGAGGGGTTGATGAATGTATCTGCAGCCGGAGAACATAAACACGTAGACGCCTGGCACATTACAGGAAAATGTACCAGTTTCAAGGTCAAAGTCAGTACCTGGCAAACGCGTGGTGGCTTCCTCGAAGGTTAAACGGTTTTGGCCAGACGATGATGCCGTGTAAGACGATGATGTCCACACAACTGTGTCAGATGTCCTCACAACTGTGAAAGCTACAGGGCTAAGGGAGTCGATTGGAGTCTCCCCTGGTTCCCCTTTTGGACCCTTGACACCAGGTTCCCCAGCTGGTCCAACCACTCCCGATGGCCCACGTGGACCCATCTTACCGGGCTGACCTACCCCATCGTCTCCTTTAGGCCCAGGATTCCCACGTGCTCCCTGCTCACCCGTGTCACCCTTCTCTCCACGTCCTATGTCGCCCTTCTGACCTGACGGACCCACATCTCCTTTCGGTCCGTACGGGCCCTGTTGGCCAGGCATGCCAGGAATGCCTGGTACTGCAGCCGGACCCGTGCAGCATGTCTGGCAAACGGGCTCTGCCCTGTCATCACTGGTAGCAGTAGACGGCCCAGTAGTAGCAGCTTGGAGATGGGCAGAGTTGACCAAGAAGTTCATGATTGCTAGGACGATCGGCAAAACGATGCCCATCTGCATTATAAAGACACACAGTAAAAGAACATTTTTACCCCCAAGCATTGGCGTATACTTCACCAATTATGGGAAGTACCCTATGCATAACTGGTACATTATACACGAAGTCAGACTTGAAATAAGTATACAAATGACAGGACCTACTCAAATTTTCTTACCGGTGCCCCCGGCCGTGTAGGCACGTGGATAACGTCACTGAAGTTGCAATGAAACAAACTTTCGTAAAATTCATATGCAGCGTGATATGTGACAGAAGATATATATGGAATTCCAAAACGGACAGGCAAACGTCGTACTTCAACTTTCAAACGTCGTGGTTCAACTTTTCAAACTTCAGTCTTCAAACGTCGTACATCAGTTTTCAAACGTCGTACACCAGAGACACCTGGGAATCCCCTAATCGCTTTTCACGAAATAATGCTCTGAGATATTTGAAGTGCGTTGCCGTTACCTAACACACTGGACCAACGGCTTTACATCCCTTCCCAAGGATGAAGCAAGTGTGGTCGAGTGCCTTGCTCAAGGGCACAGGTACCGCAGCAGGGGGAGGTTCGACACTATGAGCAACTAACAATGGAAATTGGGCACAAACCATTGTTATTAACAATGGTCTGTGCCCAATTTCCATTGTTAGTTGCTCATAGTGCGAACCCGCAACCCCAAGTTTTCACCTATGATTGCGAGTCAATGACCCAAACCACTCGGCCACGCTCTTAGTGGCGCGATTGGTCGATCTGAGCTATAAGCGCACACACTTCCCCTCACAAAAAGTAAATATTTATTTGTTCCGATACAAATTAATTATAAAATCGCTGGGTCTGGGTATCATTCTCTTGTAGCGTTGGGCGGCTTTTGGGCGCGATCAGTCGCCCTGCGCTAAATCGCGTTGCGCGATGGGTGGAACCATTCTGCTGAAAAGGTTAACCAGATGCGTAAAAGTTGAACCACGACGTTTGAAAACTGATGTACGACGTTCTTCAATTTCTTTTCAGGACTTGGAGGGAAGGACGGTCATATGCAGCACATGTGGCAGAGGGACTAACCCCTACTATTGTTCCCCTATTGTGTTTCAAACATCCAAGGAATTCCAAAGGAGTTCCTTTCAGTTTTTAAGGGGTGGGGAGTTGGTGTGTTAACGAAAGGGTAGAGTGTGTTGAAGAATAGGGGCGTTAGGGGGAGTCCCTTTGGCACATATCGTTCTGGGTATTAAGGACGGTGGGGTTGGTGTAGTGGTTCTTTCTCCGCCTTTCACCCGAGTCCTGGGTTCGATTCCTGGGCGTCAGTGTGTGGTTGCATGATATCCCCAAGAATATATCCCTCGGGGTTTCCCTCCCACTTCTAAAACTGCATCTCCTTTTTTGTTATCCTAAGTTGATAACAAAAGTTAAAGGTCGAAGATGCCATGAAATTACCTATAACAGCAACGTTTTTAGGGCTTCGTGCGTCAACAAAGAAGAATAGTGTGGTGAAGTATAGGGGAAGTATACAGTGGAGGGGGATGTCACTGTCACATATCGTCGACGTGTGTGTACATGTATTAAAATTGATAACGTAATTGTACCTACCTTGACAAGTGAACTGTTCGCTTGAATAGTTTAATTCTTGACTCAGGAAAGCACTTGGCACTTTGAAGTTTCCTGTCAGACTGATATCTGATGTCAGCGCTCCTAGATTTTATGCAATCATCGAATATCCTGATCAGTGACTACGGAAACCGCCCACTGCTGTGATTGGTCCACCATATTCACTGTCAGTGAGTGTCACTGACAAGCAGTCACTGGCAGGAAAAGGATCCATTATTAAACCCGCCCATTCATCACTGTGACTTCCAGCATTATACTGCGCACAATCAGTAGATCACGTGTATCACCAACATTTAAACTACAATCTGCCAGTGTACATATTTTCTGGATCGTCTATTGCAAGGCAAAGGTCCTACCTCCATGGTTGTATTTAGAGAGCGAAACTTCAGTGTCCTGGCGGTGACTTCATGAAATCATAACACGTGATCTTTGCCTGGCGTAATATAACACTCCTTTACACGCGCAAATACGAACATATTGTACATGCATCGGCTCGGAAAATTTTGACAAATCTGTGAAACAACTAAACTTACGATGAGAGAAAAATCTTAAGGGGCGTTATCGGGATTCGAACCCAAGAACTCTGACTCAATAAGCAGATGCTCTACCAGCTGAGCAATAAGGCATAGTTGGTATACTCCCTGGGGTTTTCCCTATGGACCCAATTCTTCTCTCGGTGTATGATGGCGCAACTGGGCAAAGTTAAGCCTGGTTTCCATATAGACGTAACAAACGCAGAGAGTGCCGCAAACTACCAACGCAAACAGTAACGCAGACAGTCGGCAAAGTTGAACCAAGTTCAACCTTGCCGACTGTTTCCGTCGGTGTTTGCGTTGCGGTTGTTTGCGTCTAGTCTGCGTGCGCGCGTTACGATTATATGGAAACCAGGCTTAACAAACACAACATCTGGTATGGTGCCTGATCACCATTGAAATCTTTAATAGACGTCAGTTGCCATGTTAACTGGGTGTACAAAAAATGCCGACAATCTTAAACAGCACGTGCATGGCAAACATTGGGGAAGTTTGAACGGGTGCTCCAACTTGTGATCTATTCACTTTCAAGTGAATGAATCGGGAACAAGATAAGAGTTCCCGGATGTCCGCGCTGGCCTATAGACTAAGCCGACTGTCGTGAAGTTATTTCCCATCTTTCCCGTTTTCAACGCTTCTATAGTTATTATAGTACCTTTACCATTAAATTAATTTGAGGGAACGTGACCGCCAGATCACATTTTTGACCCATCCTATGATTTTCCCCATACATGTAGGTTTTGAGATTTTGATACCATATCATTTGTCATATTTTCCTCATTACCATTTTGAAATTTCGCGTTCTCGGCCCGTATATTTTTAAGCCAGGATATCGTCGAAAAACCACAGATATTTTGTCAACCAATTTATATCCGGTTCACTAAAAGCATGCAGTGCAGTAAATTACACCAATCTTTTTTTGCATCCACTTCCGAATTGGGGGTTGCAAATTGGATAGTATTTTGGGGAGGTACTTTATACGATTGTTAGGTCAAAACGAAACCCAGCTCTTCACTAGCTCTTCTTTAAGGTACAAAAATGTCATTTCATCTGGTGAGTTGTTCGTCGTAAATGTTTTTACACATTTCCTTCACGTCTTATGATAGCCGATTGGCAAATGATTTGAAAAGTTAAATAAATTTCGAGTCACTTTCCTCGAGTCCGAGTCACGAGTCACTTGTTCGCAAAATTAATTAAACTGAATCTGCTATATTTCGTTCACACAACATGTAAAATGATGACGTACTAATGCGCTCCTTGCCGGCCTGGTGGGGCATTGTACATATTCAAGCATCGGACTGTTTCTTTTCCAAGAATCCTGCATTAAGCGGGCAAATATATATCTTTTTTAAAAATGTGACTCGTGAGTTACCATGTTTGAGTCCGAGTCATCATGGTCGAGTCCGAGTCCGAGTACGAGTCATTTTCCAATGTGACTCGAGTCGAGTCGAGTCCGAGTCACGAAGATTGGGACTCGAGTCGGACTCGAGTCCGAGTCCTGGACTCGAGTACTACAACACTGGTTATAAGTAGTGCAAAACATAATAATTGAGTTTAATTTGTTAAGTTTGTTAGGCCATGTGTATTTATGCATTTTCAATTGTTACGTGCTTGTGACGTCATGATGACGTCATCTTCGGTCGTTATCCGGGGGAAGGGAAATGTGTTAAATGTGTTCCATGTATGGTATTCGAAATCCAGCAGGGGAAAACTAGGCAAAGGAATTGGCCCATATTACAAACAATATAACTTTAATAAGGAAACGGCTTTTTACATGTTTTTAAATACACATTATATTTGCATACAATACAGCAAAATCGGATCATGAAGCCTCAATTGTCTCCCCCGCACTGCCCCACCTCTTAAGTGGGGGTTTGGGCACATTTGTCATGCCCCCAGGGTGGCGATTTTGACCCATTCAAAAATATATTTATCCGAAAGCAAGATGCGCATGTTGGTGCGGATTTTTGTCACCTAAATTTTGTCCCAGGGGTGGGGATTTTGTCACTTGAAAAGTGATAAGCACCACCTCTTAGGTGAGGTAGCCTGGGGAGGGGGAGGTGGGGTAGCCTGGGGAGGTGGAGGGGGGGGGGGGGGGGGGGGGGAACAATTAACTGAAAGGTGCATTAGGGCACAAAGCAAACAATTCCACTAGTGCAATAAACTGCTGCTCCTAATTTACCCATGGAGCAAGGTCATAATCCACCCTAGGTTATTTTGTAACATAACTTGGGTGATTAAAGGCAGTATACATGATTGGTAATCTCAAAAATCAGAAATGTTCACAGATTTACGCCCAACTTACACAATATAAACATGATGACCATAGAAAACTTCCCCTGAAATGGTTTTGTCTGAAGTGCTATAGTCTTTGAGAAATGAGTAAAACAATTCATTTTCGTCTCATGAGACGAAAATTTAATTTGCCCCAAAACCATTTCGCCCAAGTGCCACTTCGCCCGAGTGCCATTTCGCCCCAAATCACTTCGTCCAAACATTACATCGCCCCAAAACCACTTCGTGCACAGGCCGTGGTTCAGGGCGAAAAGGTTCAGGGCCAAGTGGTTTTGGGGTGAAATGACTGCAAACCCTTTTTGACTGTTTTCTCAAAAGTTAGACGAAGTACGGAGCTGGTTTTTGCTCAGGTTGGTTTTAATCATGCATATCTTCAATCACACAGGGGGATAAAACTATTTGTAACAGTTTACCAATCATGTATACGGTCTTTAAAGCGAATAACTTTTAGGTTTCTAGAAAAATATCAATTCCAAAAAACTTTTTTTCCCGAGGTGCCACACCCAAAATGCACGGACTGTGTTTAAACACATTTTTCTGCTAAACAACTTGGCCACTGATCATTTTGGTTTTCCAGTAATAAGCCCAACATATGAAAAAACTGTATTTAGATACAATTTATTTCATACAAAATGATGGCACTTTAACCTCTTACATGTGAACGCTGGTGGTGAGCAACTTGCTAGAAGAGCAACTTCTTTGCTAACTGCCCTGTAAAGAGAAACGGTACATGGTACATTAATAGTGTCCCTCCTTGATTTAGCAGTGCCCCAACAGAAATTTACCAGTGCAAGCCCTGTACTCCTCAAAAAAAGTTCGGAAAGTCAAGTTTGACTGACGATTTCTCTCTTGTTGCAAAATAATTTTCCTTGAATTTTTTATCATTGGAAAGCCCTGTTATTCCTCTTTACGATGATGTGTAATTTGTTATGATTAAGCAATTGGGGAATGTGCAGCACAGCTGAATATGGGGGCGGGTGTAAAGTGAAATGTCACAAAATGCATTGCTATTGTCAAAAAGTGCATTGACACATTCCCATTCCCAGCAAAAGGGGAATGCACTGCATGACAATAGCAGTGAATTTTGTGACATTTCACTTTTCTTCCACCCACCCCTGTATTCCGCTATACTGCACATCCCCCAATTGATTAATCATAACAAATGACACATCACTGTAAAGAGGAATAACAGGGCTTTCCAATGATACCAAATTCAAGGGAAATGATTTAGTAACAAGAGAGAAATCGTCAGTCAAACTTGACTTTCCGAACCTTTTTTGAGGAGTTTATTATACTATGGGTATGCACCTTAGCAAAAGCCTCAGACAGATTACATGATTGGAAAACTTTTAAAAACAGGAACAACAGCATTACATAACTAAAGAATAATGTTGATAAACTGCCTTGTAGAAATTTCAGCCACATAGATGCAGTAACACCTCAGAAAACCTGAAAAATGTCTTTTGTGTTGAATGAATGATAAAAAATAATAGTGATGCATGCTTTAAAAAAAAACACCTTCAGTTGGCAATTTCTCACAAGGATACCATTTTATATGAAAACAATCATGTGATGTTTGTTACCCTTGCCATCAACACTAGTCAGCTTTTTCTTGTCAACTCGTGAAGTAAAAATCACTGCAAATTATGTACCTGGGCTTTAAGTGTCAACTGATAAGTTCCCATCATGAAATTGGCCTGGCAACAAATCAGCGAAAATTTTTTTTGCACAAATATCTGCAATATTTTCTTTTCTCCGCACAACCCAAAAAAGAAAATCTCATACAAGTTTTGGTAGGTAAGACTTAAGGCTATGCTTGAAATCAACGTGTGTATGGGTTTACGGTAGCACCATGTGAATCTCTTTAGCGCCTATCGGCCATAGCGCCCATCGACAGATGGCACCCTTGACGCATCAGTGAAGCTATCGAAATACACAAGCACAACAAAGTACCTTAAGACATTGGCTTCAACATCGGCAATATCTGGCACTCCCTATTATCCAACCAGACCGATGGGTCACCTATACCCTAGGTCGCACCACCCCCTCCCACCCCCACAACAGCCACTGCCACAGTGACACACACCAGTGCTAACCACAGTATTAGGATCTAGCACAACCACGCCTCATCAACCCAAGCCCTTCCGCTTCAGTGCACACATTGTACACTTAATTCCCCTTAACCAGTACTTATTAGCCCTGCATCATCACAAGTCCGGCATTACTCCTGAAGACGAACAGAGCGCGCTGTTCGAAAATGTTGAGTTCACACTCACCGGTTCTTTTCAGAACCACACATATACAAAAGAGATTCACATGGTGCTACCGTAAACCCATACACAAGTTTTGGTAGTTCTCCAAGCAAGCCAGTACCAGAGCTGCCAACACTCCCGGATTTGGGGGAATACATCTGTGAAAACAGGTTCATCCTGTGACTCCAAACACATCTAACAATCCCCAAGGTTGTTAATTGACACAATCCAGGAAGATTTTTATCCATGCCAGGACTCATGAAATTAGTCATTTTCTGAAGAATCTGTTGCAAAATCCGGGAGGGTTGGCAGCTCTGCAGTACTAGTATGTGAACCTACCTGAATCGTCTTGGTGTTTTCTCTTGACGGCTCCCTTAGTATGTTGCTGTTCCTTTAATACTTCGGCTGGTGCCCCGGGTATTGGGAGTTCGGGACCTGGTGTGGGGCCGGGCTTCCTGCTGAAGTAATTCATCTTTAAGGCCTGAAAAAAGAAACCTGGGGTCAGAATTGATAACTTGACAAGGAATTTTGAGTATCTTTAAAGAAGTAAAAATGGACCGAAAAACGTTCGGTCCGATTTTACTTCCTTTGAAATTCCTCAATGCTGGCAGCCCTAGGGGTCGGCAGCCAATTTCACGAAAAATTGTGTAGCCTGCGCAATTTTGAAAATGGCATAGGCCCCACAGGCTTGCGTGTAATTATCACAGGAATGTTGTGCAGCTTACGCAATAACAAGTTGCGCAAGCGGGCTTACGCAGTGCGTAAGGATTTGTTAAATCGGCTGCAGGTCTAGTTGGGTCCTGGTAGGTTTTTACTTGGATTTCAATTACTTGGATTTCCCTATCGATTCCAGCAAACTACACTACTCACAATAAGTAAAAGATATTGGTACATGTATGTTGTCAATTTTTGATTTTTATTTTTTAAATGACTTTTTTCACCTATTCCTGTGACAAGGTGTGTCTGTCACGCAGATACAATTGTCTAATCATATACAAAATCATTCAAGTGGAATGTATTATACCCTTAAGTGGGGTGTTATGGCCGAGCGGTCTAGTGCGTCGAACTTAAGTTCCTGTGCTAGTACTAGAATGTAGGTTCGATTCCGGGCCGCGACGGGTTGTGGCACCTGTTCCCTTGAGCAAGGCACTCAACCACACTTGCTCCCATTCCTGTAATTGGCGGTCCCTCCGCTTTATAAATAAATAAAAAATGAAAAGAAAAAAAATTTGCGTACACCTTACAATAGACAGCCGAAGTGTGACGTGGTTGCCATGGCTCTAAACATCATGGCCGTCAAAAAAGTACCATTGCAAAAGCACAGGGACATGGTTCAGTGATTTTTAGTGTAGAGCCATTGCCTAGGCAATCAACAAAAGATGAGGTATTCACTTCAGCAGTCTATATCCATAACCGATTGTGAGTAGTATATAACATTCACCTGTGGAGCAGAGCATCGTTTCATAGGATTAATAGAAAGAAGAGCTGCTATAACTTCGAGAAGATCGTCGGTTGCAGCCGAAAAGATATCCGTCAGAGGAACGCCGGGAAACTTCTTGAACTCTATGTAATCGGGTAATAGCACCATTCCCTGTGGACAAAAAAAATATTAAATATTAAACTTAAAAACGTCTGTAGAAACCTAGTGAATGCATGATCAGCTAGAATAGCGTTTTTTTTTTTTTTTTAATAAAACGGCTCAGGTTTCACAAAACAAATAGGTTAGAAAATGATGTGCATATTGGTCATTCCATGAAGTAATAGGGAATAAAATACAGACGTGTCCATGTAGCATCATCCCCTTGCAACAGTGCCCCTTTAACGCACTCTCCTACTCGTGCGTACCGAGGCCCTGTTGAAACCGGCCCCATTTCGCTGGGGAACAAGCGACATAAATCTTGTCGCCTCTCTGGACCAATCACGATGCTTGGCAGTGCATTGCAGGCATACAAATGTAACGCGCGCAGATTGTAAACACCGTGCGTTTAAAGCATACAGGGAATCCGTTCCATTCACGTTGGTCAGCATGCATCACTATTATTTATTTGGGGAAACGCACGTGGCTGCTGCTAGAAAAGCATGTGACTCACGGTGGCTGCTAGCAGAAAAGCATGTGGCTCTATTGTTCTCTCCCGATCTGGAGGACAAGCAGTATAGTGACCCGTAACCATTTGACCCCCTGTGGAAGCGCCCTATACACTAAACACGTACAATTATGTTGCCTGACCTACTGGTGATTTTTTGTTTAAAAATGTACAAGATTGCCATTTTGGTTTTTAAAAGTATTTCAGTTGAATTTGTCATGTCAAACAACATAGGACACAAAATTCATTTAAATCGGGCAATGTTAAGTGTTGGTAAATTTAGATTTGACCAAAAGTGCATTGACCTTTCCACATTTCCGGTCACAGTGACCTAACAAGAGGTCAGAGATAGGTCAAACTATATATTTTTGGATTCAGTATGATTGAACATGCATTGTAATTTGACATGCATTGTATTAAGATTGGGCCATTTTTGAAATTTGACCCCCATTGAACCCAGTTATGACCCCTACAAAAAAATTGCAGACATTTTGAATAGGGTTACCCAAGCTAGATTTGTTCAGTAACCCTCAGGCAACCCAAAACCACTCTCAAACCTGTGTCTCCGTGAAAGTGTCACAGAACATTAGGATTGTTCCTCTACTAATGGGGGCCGCCATCTTAGCTGCTCATAACAACTCAAACGTTGCGCCCTCATGTGGAAGTCTGATGTCGTACCTGAATGAAATGGCATTTTATGGTAGATATCTTTTGGTTATACATGTACGGCAATTGGCGTTTTTTAAGAAAAGAAAAAAAAGAAAAAACGAGATCGTACATGTACGACCTTGGCACTGAAAAAGTTAATCTCGTAACATCTTGAAATTTTACTTACAGGCCACTGTTCTTCAGTCACCGTTCCGAATGTCTGAAATATTCTAGTTAACTGATCGAGATCTGATTCTCCTGGAAGCAAAGGAACTCTCAGAAGCAACTCGGCAAGGATGCAGCCAACAGCCCACATGTCAACACCAACACCATAGATCCTTGCTCCAAATAGCAGTTCTGGTGATCGGTACCATCTGTGTCAAAGGCAATGTTTCACAGAGACAAAGCATTTAAAGATAATATACATGATTGGTAAATTGTTACAAATACTTTTATCCCCCTATGTGATTGAAGATATGCATGATATGCTCCGTACTTTGTCTAATTTTTGAGAAAACAGTCAATAAAGGGTTTGCAGTCATTTTGCCCCAAAATCACTTCGCCCTGAACCACAGCCTGTGCACAAAGAAGTAGCATTTGGGCGGTGTATTGTTTGGACGAAGTGGTTTGGGGGCGAAATAGCACTCGGGCGAAGTGGTTTGGGGGCGAAAAGGCACTCGGGCGAAGTGGTTTGGGGGCAAAATGGTACTTGGGCGAAATGGTTTTGGGGCGAATTAAATTTTCGTCTCATGAGACGAAAAATAATTGTTTTACTCATTTCTCAAAGACTATAGCACTTCAGACAAAACCATTTCAGGGGAAGTATTCTACGGTCATCATGTTTATATTGTGTAAGTTGGGCGTAAATCTGTGAACATTTCTGATTTTTGAGATACCAATCATGTATACTGCCTTTAAGCCCCAATACATCTGTTGCAGTTACCCAAAAGTTGTAAAATAGAAGTGGTTCCAACTGTCCAATGCAAGATTCCGCCCGAGATGATATTTTTTTATAAGAAAATTATAATTGAAGATGAATTTATATAAAAGCGTGTGCACTACTGCTGGGCGAATAGCTCGATTAATCGATTAATTGCAAGTAGCAAACGGTACTCGTACTCGTGACTGTCATTTTTAAATTACTCGATTAATCGTGATTATATGCTATATTGTTACACTTTAACATGCCTGTTTCACAGTACACTTAAAAGGTGACCTGTGTGCAGGTGACTTATTTGTTGTGTAAATAATGCCGACTATTTAAATTCATTGTGTCCTTTGTGCTAGCTGAAAGTCCGACAAGCATGTTTTGAACCATCTGTCTTGATTATACAAATATCACATGGTTTGAGGGTGGATAGTCGATATTAGCTCCCCGATGTATTGAAAGTTGACACGCTAGATCCCGAGGCCAAATATCACATGAACCATGTGATATTTGTTTTACCATACCTCATGCATATTCTTCCCTAGTTTGAAATCACTGACCGCAGGAAAACAGTGAGTAAAGTTTTGCTTGTGTAGCCATCTTTTCAATCAGCTCGTGTGCGTGTTGTACCCGCATGGTGCTGTTGCGCGTACTGCACGCTATACGCGCTACGCCCGGATGTTTCGTAAAGCGCATGCATGGTGTACTATTCCCGGGCTGCCGAAAAAGAATGCTTCGCAAAGCGCGTGCACAGTGTACTAGTTATTTCCCTAGCAGTCGCAAGTAGTTTACTACGCTTGCGCTTTTGGCATGCGCGCGGATAAACAGCAAAAATAATTACTGGCACGTGACGATGAATGGACCAGTGCGAACGGGACTCCCCCTTATGAATATAAAAAGCAGTATTGAATATACCCACCTTGTGACAACTTGGTGTGTGTACACTCTGTTGGGACTACCATAAAATTTAGCCAGGCCAAAATCTCCTATCTTCAGTATTCCATTTGCTTGTACTAAGAGGTTATTTGGCTTCAAATCCTGAAAGGGAACCAAGAAAATGCAATCAATAATGACAACACATGTCCCAAAGACAATGTACTGCAGCTGGGTATTTACAAAATGATGATTATTACATTTCTATAGCGCACATTCCATATGAGCATGTTTACATGCGCTGTACATTATGTTTACAGAAGCTTATAAGTATCTTCCACCTAAACATCGAGATACATAGGTGGGTGGCGCCATTGGCAGCCGACGGCCAGAGAAACCGAGGAATCCTGTTTTACTCTTTACGAAAGAGTGCCTCTGGGATCTTTTAAGTGCGTTACTCAACACACTGGACCAACGGCTTTACATCCCTTCCGAAGGATGGAGCAATTGTGGTTAGATGCCTTGCTCAAGGGCACAGGTACCATGGCCGGGTATCGATCCCACAATCACCCGAGTATTGTGATTCAACAACCAAACCACTCGGCCATGGTACACCACTAAACATTTCACAGGCACTATTGTTAGGGTGGGATTCGAACCCACGATCACTACATTGCAAAGTTTGTGTCTTAGCCATTGGACCAGCTAGACAAGCCTAATTGTTTCAGTTAATAGATCAAAGTGAGAAATCCGCCTCATTGAATGGAACATTCCATCTTTCAACTCATAAACATTCATTAGGCCAATGAAATTAGATTACTAGTTTCTCGTCAGCGCCCGCATGTGATTTTGACCTCGCACCAAAATATTTCATTATTCCAAAATTTCATTATTTTGAAAAAAAATTGGGAAAATTAGATGCAAACTACTCCCAAGCGAAACGTTTCCATTTTAGTTGTGCACTCGTGATCTGTGTTTTGCAGCTTTTGTGTTTGCTCTTTCATAACCAGACATCTCCTTTTGTCATTTCCCATGATTTTGTCATCTCAACTTGTTCCTTCAAACACAAGCTACCCGGTTTAACTCAATGGAATTGATACTGGCACCAAACCATTTCTAGACGAGTTTAGAGCCTTAATAATCAGTTTCTAAATTGCAGTTTGTGTATGTGTAAAGGATTGTAATGAATAATGAAAAAAAAAACTCACCAAAATTTGATAAATGGTTTATTGACGAGAAACTAGTAATCTAATTTCATTGGCCTTATTTGTATAATAATTGCTTGACATTTTGAACTTACTCTGTGCAATATCCAGTGGCTGTGTAGATATTCCAAACCTTTTAGCGTCATGATTAAGTATGCTTTGACATCACCTGGTTTCAGAACCACGCTGTTGTCTTTGATTACGACCTGTGAAAAAAGAAACTATGCGTATCAATATTAAAAGGTACTGTACATATGTACACGTACAGTTGAAGTCAGAAGTTTACATACATGTACACCACTACCATCATCACCCAAAATGGTAAACAGGACTACCCGAACCATTGCAAGGTGTGCAAGCTATGTTTTAAGTACTGCATGCACGTGAGGAATTCCACAGTAAAGACTGTTACTAAAATGGTAACAACGCAAGTTTAAGCACACCAGTTTTAACACAGTTAAATGTAAACTTCTGACTACAACTGTAAGTAAGGGTGGACTCATATGGAGACGTGGTGGTTTAGTGGATAGAGCGTCGGACTTTCGGTTGAGAGGTCCATGGTTCAAAGCCTGGTCATTGCACCGCATAGTGTCCTTGGACAGGACACTTTCACCCTACATTGTCTCTCTCCACCCAGGCGTATAAATGGGTACCAGCAAATACGGTTGGAGAAACCCCAACTAACTGCTGGGGGTAGACCTGCGATGGACTGGCATCCCATCCAGGAGTAGCAATGCTCCTCGTCACTCCATGCCACGGAAACCAGGTATGAGTACCGGCCGCATGAGCCGGTATGGGCGCGTAAACGACTTACCTCACACTAAGCGTTTTTGCATGTAAATGTGATGCTCACCGCTTCAAGAAAAACTACGAACTGAAAATCACAGAATCACAAATATACTTTTCTCAAGTTTGTTCAGTGGTTTTTAGTGCCTCGTTTTACCTGAAATTAACACACACAAAAATACAGTGCCCCTACTGGGATTCGAACCCAGGTCCTTGGCATACATGGCATACATGGCCAACTGCTCTACCAACTGAGCTATCTGGGCATCCTGTTGGAGCACCACAACAATCTCGTGCTTGCCACTCTTTTTCCAACAATGCAGTGGGGCAAATCCATGCCAACCTATTTCGCTACACTGATTGCCTATCGTGAAGAGATAGGTCTTACCTTAATATGGGGGGCAAAACAAAATAAAAAAAATTAAAAAATATTACCTCTAAATCTGTATCCATGAAGTCGAACACCAAGCTTATATTAGATTTATGCCCAAAAACATCCAGCAACTGCAAGTAATACCAATAAAAAACTCACTTGTGAAAAAAGGCGATGATTGCGTCAGTCCATAAATAATGTTAAGCATGTTAAATTGATGTATTTTGTTTATACATGACACAATATATGCACCGAGCGCTTTTTGGAACATGCCAAAAACTCGGAGCCTGCTCGGGTGGGACTCAAACCCACAACCTCCTGCAACCAGGATTTGCCAAAATATTGCACAAATCAATCATAAACTGGTGGTATACTTTGAGTGATTGTGCAACTTTAAACATACAAGTCATTAACAAATTAAACTAATGCTGTGTTTGTAACTTGTACTTTAGATGTACTGCAATGCAAGTATCCGTGCAACATTTAAAAAAATTTGGTTCTTTAATAGTGCAAACTGGGGCTCGATCTTGGCTCAGCTGGTAGAGCATCTGCCTGCTAACCACAAGAGGACGGGCTCACTACAGGTATGTGTGCTGGTTGGCTCGTGAGCCCGCCCTCTTGTGGTTATCAAGTCAACTAGAAATAACGTCCAACAATTTTTCTCCTGTTTAGAAGATTCATTGGGAAAAACCAATCATTGCACAGAATTTTTGAGAGGAGAACGACCTCCATGGTATGTTTTTCAAAGTTTGATTTTAACACGTGCAAACTGACGAGAGTACTGATGTAAACACCATGCGATGGCCACCATGGTATTTTTGCAAATCCTTTAAAGTGAAGTCTTCCTATCCAAAAGTTAAAGGCACAGGCTCGTCAGCAATGCGCCCGCGCCAAATTCGTGCCTCGAAATACGCAGCTCCATGCCTTTGCTATGGAGCTGCGTATTCCGTGGCACAATTTTGGCGTGCACGCATTGCTGACGAGCCTGTGCCTTTAACGTCAAAGAGTCACTTTTAGCTTTCTTAAAGTAACTGCGGAGTAAAAAGAAATGTCACTGGAAATTTCAGTAGGAAGGGACAGTTTGAAGAACAAAACTCAATCCAATTTTGGGGAAATTGTTTCTTTTCAGCGTAACATAGCCAAATTGTTTAAATAAATTACATCAAAATGACTCAGGTGTGCGTTTGCTAAATGAACAGCCGCCTAACTTCGTAGATTTGCTTGTATTTCCCCAGGGTATTGTAACGGCGCTTAGCAGAGTGGAAATACCCCGAGATCTTAGGATGACTGGAACTGTGCATTGTATTGTCATAATGTGTAAGCTTGGTGAAGCAATAATTACCCCAATTATGTTTTCATGCTTCAACTCTTGAAGAAGTTTGATTTCCCTGAGAGCTGTACGGTTGACGCCATCTTTCGCTTCGACACGATGACCGAGTTTGATCTGTAGAAAAACGAGTACATGTAGTATGTGTACATCAACAAGAAAATTACAAAATGCAATAAAAAAAAAAGTGTTTAATCTACTCCGGACTAAGGGCCCACCCAAAATAGTCAATGTTTTAAAAATTTCGATCTTTTTTTGAAATTGTGGGTGGATGGGTCAAAAGAAATAACTGAAAATCGAAAGTCGTCCTTTGACCTCAGTGAACCGTTTATATACCCAGCAGCACGATATGGGACAAAGGAATTAAAAGGAATTGCTTTGAAATTCCTTGTTTGAGACATAATGGCGGAAACGTTGAAAACCTTGAATCATTAAACACAACCGGACGCACTGGTACGATGGTTAGTCGTTGAATGGAATATTCCATTGAAACATTCATTATACTGGGGAGCATGCGACTTTGTTGCACCAAAAATAGCATAACTTTAGTTCGCTTTACTGATTTTGATGCAATAAGACCACTTTTTTTTTCATGTAAAAAGATTCCCTTTCAGGACCCCGGGATTCTGAGGTTTCCAGGTTTTATTTGAATTTTTTGGGGGATGGGAGAGGGGGGAGCTAGGGGACACTGTATAAACAATGTTTTATTTAGCATACCGTACCTTTTTTACAGCTACAATCTTGTTCTCTTCGATATCTTTGGCTTTGTACACAGTAGCAAACTGTAACAAAAAAAAATGCAAAAAATACTTTCCCCTGCAAGTTATACTCTGAAGAAATGGGAAAATCCTAGTGCCCTGGCCACTGGCCGCATTAGACAGGGGCCACTGGCCGCATTAGACAGGGGCCACAATATCAAGGTGCTACCTCCATTTGATTATGTACAAACTGATTAGGGATCGAACAAATGTGGCCACTTTAGGCAGGTGGATTTTTTAAAAAAGTGGCTAGAACAGCAGGTTTAACTGTATCCCTTTAGAACGTCAAACCCCGAGGCCGCCCTGGGAACCCCCCCGAGTTTAACCCTGTGTCATTTTACACTTGTCCTTCTCAAACCACACGTATTTTGCCATGAGCTTGCCCTGGGGATCAGAATTTAGGGACGAGCACGTGTCAAGTAGAATTTCTCGTCATTCCGTTCATTTGCTGTTGTATTTTGCCCCCACCACCCCCCACAGGGGTGCGAATTTCAAGTAGGAAACAAGGCTTATTTTCACCCCACGGGGCCACCCCAAAAATTTGGTCTTGTGAAAAAAGGCCCTAAAGGAACAGGCTCGTCAGCAATGCGCGCGCGCTAAATTCGTGCCACGAAATACGCAGCTCCTTAGCAAAGGCATGGAGCTGCGTATTTCGTGCCACGAAATTGCCACGCGCACATTGCTGACGAGCCTCTGCCTTTAAGTGACTCAATTTGAATTTTAAGACAAATAAAGTTGTGGTTGACCTTTAAAGACTTGTACTATGACTTTACCTGCCCTTCCCCAAGAAACTGTATTTTCTCATAGCGGTATGATCGGTCACCGCCAGTATTTCCAATACCCAGACGAATGCCTCGTGTCGACATGTTTCAACTAATGTGAAGACTCAATGGGCACTAGCTTCAATAGACACATGCTGTGCAAAGAGAAGAAATGTCACATCAAAGAAAACAAACAGGCAGTGTGGTCTGAGGAAAAGTACAGTATGAATTCCAATCATTGGTCGCCACTGAGATGCCGTGTTTATGGAACAGAGCAAGAAAAGTATTTTCAAGACCCACACAAACCTAACAAATGTAACGTTATTAATTTTTAAAACAATTACCATTTGCCTATTTTGGCACAGTTTGCATTCCCACCAGACCTGGCCCACTGTGCGCCGGTAGTCCGCATGTGGCGCTAATATTTTCGCGCCGTGCAGTTGGCATAAATACATTGCATTATACTACCGTTGTCAAAAGTTCTAGATTCGGCTTCAGATGGTCTGTGTGATTTCGCTCTTGTACAATTTCCGTCTATAAGATGTATACTTTATTTGTTTGGGATTTTTGGTGGTTTTAACTACATAAGTGAATGTTTAAGATAACGTTAAAACCAGATATTTAATTTAGCAACACTAAATGAAATCTTTGCGATTTCTGAAACGCTCATTAAGTATTAATGATATGCGCATGACCCCGTGACGCATTCCTGAGAAAAAACGATTAAACACCGTCGGCAGTTCCATACGTTTACACGCAAAAAACTCTGAAAACCGTCTCTGTTCAGTGGTGTTTTTTGAAGAATTGTTCTCGTGCAAAAAGCCAGAGATGTGCCCAGTAGTTGTGTAGTTGTATGCTTTACCAGACAAGAAAAAAAAAGAGCAGAAATGTTTTCTTTTTTATTACCAAGAGAGAGAAAAATTAGTCGCTCGTTCTAACTTGTACCGGCCGATGTGCATACCATGTTGTGCCAATTTCAAACACGTGGGAACCACGGACCACTGTGTGCCGTTCGTTCCTCGACAAAACCACCGGTTGCAATGTACCAGTATTTACTTCAAAAGAGCTTCATTGTGAGCCACAATTTCACCGTTTTTTTCACAAAAAAGTAACAGTAGACCGAGTAGATTATTGTCGTTTTATATCAAGTGTTTTTCACGTTTATATTTTGAATTACAACAAGGACAAAACAGGCATGATGAACATTATAACATACACTTTGTATATTTTCCATTCAATACTGCACAGGCCATTTTGTGCTCGTCTCAGGATGACGTCAAACCCTGTTTATCAACAAACCAAGTGACCTCGAGCGTTTCAGAATTTCGGGTTAAGGGGTCGGAACTGAATAAACCTTATCGACGTTCTCAATGCATTATGGGATTGGATGACAAAATTGCCCGGTCAAATGTGCATAAACCTATGAGGCGGACACCAACTAGGCAACGTTTTTACTCATTTTCACGAAAACCAAAAAGAGTTCAAGAATCAACCTCCCACCACTTTATCTTTGACACATATCAAACATACTGACAAACATGTCCCGAAACAGAAATGTTGCAAATGCGAGAAATCATCGGGGATTCCCTTCGTATCGGCAGTCCGGGTACCACGCTCGCAGCTCGGTATGCGCTACAGTATGCAACACACGCCGGCTGCGAGTCCGTCCTCACGGACTCGCAGTGCCGATACGGCGTGTGTTGGGGAGCGCATACCGAGCTGCGAGCGTGGTACTCGCACTACCGATACGAAGGGAATCCCCGATGATTTCCCGCATTTGCAACATTTCTGTTTCGGGACATGTTTGTCAATATGTTTGATATGTGTCCAAGATAAAGTGGTGGGAGGTTGATTCTTGAACTCTTTTTGGTTTTCGTGAAAATGAGTAAAAAAGTTGCCTAGTTGGTGTCCGCCTCATAGGTTTATGCACATTTGGCCGGGCAATTTTGTCATCCAATCCCATAATGCATTGAGAACGTCGATAAGGTTTATTGCGTTTTAAACAAAATGTTGTTGATTTTTGGTGTAAAACAAGTTGTGATGGTGTTGTAGACACATACACCTCCATGATAAACAGGAAAACTAAAAACAATGTGGACGGGGGGCCGGGGATGGGGCGATACTAGCTGTTTAAAATACTTACCTCCGTATTGATCATCACGATAACACGAACCAGATAGCGCACATATCATGTATCAGACACATGCACAGCTAGCACTGTACTAGTGCATACTGCATAGCACGTGCGATGTGCATGTGCGCCCTCTATCGTCGCCAACAATTCCGAGTGGAACTTCGCTCGTACCAAAGATATACGCGCGCTTTACCATCTTTGGCTCGTACCCACCGTCTTACGCACTGGGCGGACGGGCTGATGTGTCTTCACAGATTTCTGTGAAGGAAACACGTGAGGCAAAGCCAAGAGGCGTGTAACAGCACAATACCGAGATACGTATGGCAGCGTCCGGTATGCTGCAACCGAGATGGCTTGTTGCCAAGGCACCCCATATCTGGCATTGTTCGTCTTGACATATCCACATGCAACACTTGGCATATAAAATTACATTTGTAGGAAAAACCCGAGGAAAAATACCACTGTGCCTCGTGGCTCAGATGGTAGATTATCTGCCCGGAGTGTCAGAGGTCTTCAAGAAAACCTTAATGCAGTACAGCACTGCATGCAGGGCCTCATAGCTCAGCTGGTAGAGCATCTGCCTGGTGTCAGAGGTTTTGGAAAAAACCGAGGGAGTATACTATGGCCACTGTGCCTCAAAGCTCAGCTGGTAGAGCATCTGTCTGGTGTGTCAGAGGTCTTGGGGGGAAACCTGAGGGAGTATACTACTGTGCCTCGTGGCTCAGCTGGTTTGTCAGAGGTCTTGGAAAAAAACCGAGGGAGTATACCATGTGCCTCATGGCTCAGCTGGAGACCATCTGCCTGCATGGTGTGTCAAACGTCTTGGGGGAAACCTGAGAAGTATATTACTGTACCTCATGGCTCAGCTGGTAGATCATCTGCCTGATGTGTTAGAGGTCTTGGTGGGGAGGGGGAGAACCAGAGGGAGTATACCACTGCCTCATAGCTTAGCTTGTCGAGCATGCATCTGCCCGGTGTCAGAGGTCTTGGGGGGAACCTGAGGAAGTAAACCCCTATACTGTGCCTTATAGCTCAGCTGTTAGAGCATATGCCCGGTGTGTCAGAGGTCTAGGGGACAACCTGAGGTAGTCTACCACTGTGCCTCATAGCTCAGCTGTTAGAGTATCTAGTCTGCCTGGTTTGTCAGATGTCTTGGGTAAACCCGAGGTAGTATACCACTGTGCCTAATGGCTCAGGTGGTAGATCATCTGCCTGGTGTGTCAAAGGTGTTGGGGGCGAACAGTAACGCACTTTAAAGATCCCAGAGCATTATTTTGTGAAGAGCAAGGGGATTCCCCGGTGTCTCTGGCCATTTCTAATTTCGAATTCTTCATGGTTTCCTCGCGCTTGCGAGTGACAGTGCAATATGCACTTCAGAGGAATCCTTGGTATGAATACCGGAAAGAAATAACAATAATAATAATAACAATAATTTAAAGAACTCTGGATGCTGCAATAGGCGACATTTTGGGAAGACTCTCCCCGGGGACCACCAAAATTTCGGCAAGAGTCACTCAAAATGACATCTTATTTTTTACCCAAAGCTTCTAAAAATGGTTCCAGACCAACTAAAAAAACAACTCAAGTCCCAATAAAAATGGTTTTTGACCTTAAACAAAATGTTTTTTGACCTAAAAAATGATTTTAAAAAAAAAAATATTAGGGCGACACCAAAATGTCGCCCTATTGAGCGTGTCGCCCTAATATAGCTTTTTTACACACAAATTGTCGCCCTATCCTACCATTCATAGTTTTTAATGTTTAGATATTTTATTGAGTGTCCTAAGCATCAAGTTTCATTTGAGGATGCGAGGACTACATGTAAATGTATTGCATGCACCCTTTTCAGCTCCCTACCTTTTCTACATGTACAAGAGCTGTCGGGAAGCAAACAGGTCGTACCTCCATGAGAAATCACAACACGTCAACGACAATTAAGTGGCGTCAGTGTGTATTTATTCTATTTATAGCAAAGTGCCTTGCCCAAGAGTACATGCACCACAATTTGGCAAGGGCTGCATTCCATTTACGCGAATTACGTGTATTTGGAACGCAGCCTAACTCTAAAATAAAATAAATAAGATAAATTACAAAAGGTACCCGTTCTCGCTATTGGGGATTTCCAGAGTTGACAAGGCATAAAATCTAAAATTATGATATAATTATTGCTGCAGACAATAATTACAAACATACAACAAAAATATTTGTCACCTTTTTAAACACCCGATTTGGAAAGTTAAAGGCACAGGCTCGTCAGCAATGTGCGTGCCAAGTTCGTGCCACGAAATACGCAGCTCCATAGCAAAGGCATGCAAGTACATGTTTGGTTTGGAGTGGAAAAAGCACATATTCAATTTGGTAAAATGCTGATCGAATATTTGATAGGCACAGCCTTATGCTGCTCTCACACTGTGGCGAATATGCTAGCGAATGTGCTTACCAATGGAAATATTTGACAATCGCTCAAACTTCGCAACATTCGTCGTGTCTTCGTAAGCGTTGGTAACAAATTCGGAACGTTCACAAGTCATTCTCCACCTCCTTACGAAGATCGGTCAATTTAGGAAGCGCTTCCTAAATTTCAGCGAATGTTGTGAAGACGGTCATTCGCCGTAGATTTTCGTAAGCATTGGTAAGCCATTGGTAACGTTGGTAAAGCGTGCGTAAGCGTTGGGAACGTTCGTTAGCTATTCGTAAGGCATTGGCAAGCATTGGCAAGCGTTGGTAAGCATTCGTAATATATTCGTAAGATTTAAGGAGAGAGGTCGAGGGACGACCAAGATGAAAATATTCACTATCCAATCCCAATTTTTGGGCGAAATCACCGCGAAATTCAAATATTAATATTCGCTAGAATATTCGCCACAGTGTGAGAGCAGCATTAAGGCATGGAGCTGCGTATTTCGTGGCACGAATTTGGCGCGTGTGCCTTTAAAAAGGATACCCAAGAAACAAAAGACATTTTGTTCAACAAGTGCAGCCCGTACGTTAATGTTAAACAAAGAACACAACATTTTACATGATTGTACCACTGAAATGTGAATACGAACTTCACACAGAATTGCAACTGCAACGATGACTTGTAGTATGGGAGCCGCCATTTTGTCCGAAAACTGGGCCACGAATGACCTTTTTTTGCATTGCCATCGGAAGGTCTTTAGTTTCTTGGTTATACACTAGCTGTACTAGTCGTTATGAGACAATAAAATACCTCCAAAATAATATTACAGAAAATGTCACTTGTTATTCTTTCAGTTGTTTGTCACATAAGTAAGCCAGCCTTTCCACAGTAATGGGGTAAATTTGTGTGACATACAAGATCTTGGGTCCCAGTTTACTTTAAATGTCTTAATTTATCTTTAAATAATGCAGCTAAACTGAAGAAATAACTTTTGCACCAAGGAGTAGGAAAAATAGTCCTACATGTACAACATAGGCTACATTTGTGAAAACCCTGTGCACACATTTTCCAATGTCACAATTGGTCTGTCCACGTTACATACGTAAAGGGGAAAAATGTATGTTGTGGCAGCAATTTCCCACTTTTTGGGGCAAAAGTAATCTCCTGAGAACAGTACAAGGAAATTGCTTAAATTATGAGATATAAAGACATACCGGTATATAAAGGATTTATTTACTTATTTTTCAAATGTACCCCATCACTGTGGAAAGACCAACATGCAAAGTGTAAAATACAAGATGAAAAATACCAGGTAGGTTACCACAAATTAAGTACTAATTGCACCCACAATATACTCTTATATTTTCCTAATTTTGTTTGGCACATATACATTTACATAATTGGGGTCTAATTAGGACGAACAATCGTAAAAAGCGAGCAATTAAATTTAGACAAAATATACAAGATGGACAGAAATACGTACATCATCAGTGACACAGACAATTCTACTCTGACATTCAGCAATTACTGAACTTTTGAAGAATACGTAAAGTGAACAAATGTACTGGATTCATAATAGGATACCACTCAAAATTTGCTATAAAACAAATATTGACTGCTGTTTATTCTGGTCGTTTGTTAAGATTATAGGCCCTCGGTGATCTCGAAGCCATGACTATGCCCCCTGGCTTCCGCCATGGGGCATAGTCATGGCTTCGAAATCACCGAGAAACGACCAGAATAAACAGCAGTCAATATTTGTAGTGCGTCCGTCCCAACCGCTGCTCAACTTCGCAATGTATCCTGCGAAGGGCGTGCATTACGTCACCCAACATCAGTGCTGGATAACACTTGACATGATTGGCCAAACTCCTTCACCTGACACGCTAAATATGTCACCTGACTGTCATGTTTACTGCATCAGGTGACAATCATGGCAAGTGTTATCCAGCACTTGCGTTGGGTGACGTCACGCACGCGCTTCGCAGGATACATTGCGAAGTTCTGCAGTGGTTGGGACGGACGAACCAGTAGTAGTGGGCATGCAAACCACTGCGAAAGGTGTAAGTTTGCTAAGGATTACTTACTACTTTTTATACATTTTTTTGTTGTTTTTGAATACTGGAAAATTATGCAAGATGCTTGCTTTGTAATATGTTTTTTTACATACTGGATCAATAAACCTACCTTTTCCTTAACAAAATCTTAATTTTTACTTGTAATTAAAATATGAAAATATCAGTCATTAGCAAATTTTGAGGAGTATTTTTTTAGTGTACCACGCCAGTGCATTGTAGCTTTTTTTCTTTCGTGAATTTTATTGTTGGTTTGTTTTTGTTACGGCCCACTACTGTTATTACGTAAAAGGGGTGAATTGCAACCGGTCTAAGAGACCTAGTATAGCTGGCTATCCAGCTTAGCCATAGTCTCGGCTTTATATTCATTACAAAAAAGGATAATAAAGTGATTAAACTATACAGACTTCAGAAATTTCAAATTGTTGATGTGAAAATTCTTGCTTTATCTACCCTATTCACACAAGTGTTCTCTAAATCAGTTCAGTACAATCCCAACTGCTAATTGGAAAGGTGTTAATTATGTATGCATTGCAAGCCTTGACCTAGCTAAGATAATCTCAGCTCTTGCTTTATCATTTTTCATTGGGATGTGGTCTTTTCACCAGTAGAGCTGAGAATGTTTAAGAACATGAACACACTATCACAAAACAGGACAAAACAAATGTGTCATTTTCTCACCGTGACACACTAATTCCCCCCTGGGACTCACCCAAACCTCGTCAGGCATAACCACTACGCAGGTCCTTGAGGGAAATAACCAGCCACGATAAAAATTTTGCCAACAATTCCAGCGAAACAAACCGGTATGCTTACAGCCTAGCCGTTTTTGTCTTGCGTTAAAAAATATACTGTCTCTAGTCTGTGTACAAAGGAATACCAATGCGCATTGGTTACCAGACGTGATCTAAAAATAACTTATTTTCAGATAGCGTGTTCATGTTCATAGGTAACCTCGGCTCTAAAAGATTACACCACATGAACAAATTCGAGCCGAGGTAACCTTGTCTAGCCTTGACCTGAAGACGAGGCATGGAACGCATAAGTAGTCGGGCATCTTTCCGATCCGCAGCTTGCATTCAATAGAAGTGACTCAGGAGGCCTGATTACTAATCGTTCAAAGATATGAACAGGGTCTATATCAACATGATTTTGAGACCTTAAACTGTAAATCATCAGTTGTTAACATGGAATTTTAAAGTTGGTAAGTTCAGGGCACACTCAAGCCCGCTTGAGCGTTTGCCAAAAAAATTGTAAGAACTTGCATTGCCGACTAACTATATTTGATCATGACGGCAATATTATTAACGAAACTCATAAGAAAATATGTTTATATGTTTCCATATAAAAAAAATATCTCTCTGGTGGAATGATTCTATAGTAAATTTGGTACCGTGTCAATTATAAAGCAATACAAAATGGTTTGGTAAATTGTAGGTTCTTGTATGCACAAATGCACAAATCTAGAAAACGAGGTGTTTAGGGCCCTATTGACCTTTATCACAGTGCGTCCATTTTTGTCTTGTTCCCCACAGTACGTGTCGAAAACGATCATGCGTCTGCGTGACCGCGCAATAGCGCGTGTAATCCTCCGCTGTTTTGAGAGCATCACTGCTCGTTTTCTTGATCGCGATACACACAATGAACAATTTGAACACGGGGTCAAACTTTTTCCTCGAAGCCTCTATTTGGTTACATTCTTAACCCCTTTGCGACGGGGAACTAGCTGCATATGCAGTTCTAAGTTTGACTGTCTTGGGGGCGGTTATACAGAACTAGCCCATAGGTCAGTACTAGCAGGGCACAGCTGGTCTCTCATCTTGTTGGCTTGGGGTCAAGTCAGTTTTTTGGTTTTTGACTTGTGACTGGACTTGGGAAATAAATAAGATTGATTTACGACTTAAAATAAAAACTAGTCATCAAGTCCCCAGCCCCAGAGACATACCGGGTACATGTATACTGCATAACCAAAACTGCAAGTGCAGTCTCCCGCTCCAGAGGAATAAATTGGAAAATGCCTAGTCGCCACGAAGTGGTTAACAAGGGGGAAAGGAAGATTGCTGCACCATGATAAAGGTATATTATATTAGTTCCCTGGGGAGCATGCAGCATATTAGGCTTGTTGAGGTAATCAAACACACCTTACTCCTGGGTGGAGACATGTTATGGCAAAGTGCCTTGCCCAAGGACACACACAATGGATGTATCCTGGAGTCTGACTCACAACCTGTTACATTAAATAGGTCTGGAATAGAAAGCACTGGGTGCCTGACTACACTACTCAAAATCACTTAGATACATGTTTGAGTGACGTGCAAAATGTGAGAAAGTAAATGTGCTTTTTGGAGTTTCTATACCTCAATCTATTCCTCCCCCTTCCCCCTCCCCTTCCCCCTCTCCTCCCCTTCCCCCCACCCCCGAATTGTGAGCATTCGCAAGGGCATTCGTAAACATTCATAAAGACCATCATAAATATTCATAAACTATTGTAAACATTCTTAAATGTTCGTAATGATTCCGGTTGGTCGCAAAGTCATTACAAACTCGTTTGGAATGTTCAAAAATTTTGTTTGTTAACGGTCGTATCTTCGCAACCGATCATGAGAGATCGTAATAAAGTCGTATATGGCCAAACAAAATAAATGATGCGTTTACGGTAACGGCCTAAACAAAATCCAGGTAGGTATGTAGGAAAATAATTTAATTTTGTTATTTTTTTTACATTTTAGTTCATACATTTGCGTGTTGTTTTGCAATGTTTGAAACTCACTATTAACACTATTAACCATGTTCATGTACAAGTGCAGAAAATGTTATGTTCGTTGGAAATTATTGCAAATGGTGCTCATTTAAAATTATCAACTTAAAAATTGGCAATAAAAAGTTTGAGGTCGGTAATTTGACCTCAAATTCCAGGTAGGTCGGGTTACCGTAAACACACCATTTTTTTTGGGCCCAAGTAATATAAAATTAAATTTGATCTAGCTTATATAATATCATTTCTATTGCATACTTCCAAATTTTTTTTAATTACAAATTGTCACCTTCAGGAAATATAAAGCTTCTATGCTTGGTGGAAAAATAGCACATATTATGGGAAATCACTACAGCAACATAATGAAATATCAAGACAATATTTACGACGAATGAACAACAAAGACAAAATTGACTTGAATAATCAAAAACATCTCGCAGACCTCTCTGAAAATACCCCTTTCACATCTTCGTCGAAAAAATACAACCGCGTATTAAACGCCATTAGGTATGCGTACGCACATCGTGAAAAATGTTTATAACACGAGTGTGTTTTGCTCAATATTTATTCGAAATATGGTGCAACTGATGTGCGACACAAACATTTACATTCAAGATCCTAATGCATGTAGCAATCTGTAGGCAGCGATCCATTACTGTTTTGAGACGCCGTTTTTTTTTTGTTGTATCATTCATCCAAAATGAATTTTTGGAAATTACGGTAGTTGTTATCTGTAGGCAGGACGGAGGAACTATGCCAAACTGCACCAGCGAGTTGTATAAAGAGCATCAAGCGCGACTCATGAGACCCGTATCATGCATTCTTCGGTCGACACAGCGACAAGTGTGCCTCTGGTGAAGAAATATTTCACATTAGATGGGAAAGGCATATGCTGCACGATATGAGACAGAGTGAACACCCCCTACCGAACGACTCCCCCCACCCCCCCTACCCCCCTAAAACCTGGAAGGAAATTCCTTGGATGTTTGACACAATGGGGGAATAATGGAAGGGGGAGGGGTTTTTTCTGGCGGTACTGCCTGCACAAAGGGAGGAAGATTGTGGTTTCTCCCTTCGTGCAGGTGATACCGCTTAAAATACACCGCCGGTACCGCTGTTGGTACCGGCGGTTAGACTTGTGTGTCTTCCCTAATGCTTTTTAATGGGGTACGTCATCAAAAAAAAAACACGTTATTTTGTATTTTGTCTCCAGTAGAAAACAGAACGGTTAGGATGGATTCACACAGGCAGGCAGCTCCAGTAGTCTCTTAGGTTGCGCACTCTGGAAAGTCCCATGATGAAGAGAATCCCAATCCACAGTGACAACTCATGGATGGATGTGAGCCTCTTGTTTGTGCGTAATTTTCACGCACGTCCCTTTGAGAAAAAGCGGCATGTAGGGAATTTGGAGTGAAACCACGCACTCAAAAACCACAGAATCAACTTGGAAGAAAATTATTATTTTTGCGATTCAGAAATTTTTAATTCGTTGTTTTACTCCAAATTTCCTTCACGGCGCTTTTTCTGAAAGTGATGCGAGTCAAATTTACGTGCGAATCCACCCTCAAAGACGTTGCGCACAGAATTATGTATTTTTCAGGGAACAAAAACTTTAGGGCAGCATCGCAAAACGCAATAAACAGTCAAAAAAAATAAAGATTTCAGTACATTTTCGATTGGTGGTCCCACACATTTGTCAAATAGTTCATTGGCAAACTGTGTTATACCCACAAAAAACTGTTTTACTTAACCGTAATTTGTTTAATATAAGCTGCCCGGGGTATAAGGAGCGACGTCTGAAAATTTATGGTATTAGTTGTAAAACAAAATAACAGTTTTCTTAAAGGCCAAAAAGGAATATATAGCGTTATGCGATGAAACTCTTCAATTATTTAAAAGATTGGTTGACATTTAGATTTTACCTTTATCGACACTCCTGGTCCTGCTCACTGCATTCATTCTGTTCTTTAGTACTCCAATATTTATAATTATTCTTCAGATTTTCCATTACCTCAGGACAGTCGATAAATGCTGCAAAATGTTAAAAAAAAGAAAGGATTTTAATTAGGGTTTGATTTGCCCTACCCTACGTAACTTGATTAGCACGGTATGCTTAGTGCTTCCTTGAGATAGTAGGAGAAAATATTCATAGCGTGCTCGGGTGAGAATCGAACCCACGACCTCCTGCATGCTGGGCAGATGTCTTAACCACTTAACAACTGAGCTAGCTGGTGTTGAGCAGCCGGTTTGAATCATTTAGCAGTGGGTACCGCAACTGAGGAGAGAATGCGATTTGGCTTGCGTTAGGGAGAATAAATATTCATTAGGGTTTGTTTTGCCCTTACCCTATGTAACTGGATTAGCACTGTATACATGTACTTAGTGCTCCTAGAGATACTACATGTATGAGAAAAACGTCATAGCGTGCTCGGGTGGGACTCGAACACACAACCTCCTGCATACTAAGAAAGGATTTAAAACTTGCCACCATATTAAGCATTCATAAATACCTCAGTTTACGCATCACTATTGGCCGAGAGCACGTCACATGGCCAGTCATAAACAGACCGGTTTTAAACACCTTCTGGTCTGGCCCACTGTGCCCTACCGGTAGTCAGTTTCAGCACATTTGAAACACACATGTAGTGTTCCCCACTGCTAAAAATCTTGTCCGAATCAGTGTTCGCCGCATAAGGGGGGTTTTCAAGCCGAATGCATGCAACTGCCATGGAGAGTATTTTAGAGGGGGAAATTAATTATCTTTGTCCGGGCGGCCAAGTTTTTTTTTTTTCGGGGGCTAATGGTACTTCTGATGATTTTGTCTGGTCGTCGCGCCCGGACAAAACCGGTAGTGGAGAACGCGAACACGCACACACCCAGAACCAAATTTGACACATTGTGACAACAAAATTAAGTTTTCCGGGCTGTGTGCCTGTGCGTACAATACGCGTGTAATGCGCACACTCGTTTTGCTGGTTAGTACTTGGGCCATGTGGGTCAAGATCGTCAAAATGACACAAAATGGCAGAAAGAATGATGTCACAGGAAAGCTGTCTATACACCGTATTGAAAAGCTGCTATCTTGTATGGCAACATTTGTTGTTTTAAATTGTTTTAAATTGGTCAACAATTAATGCAAGCACAAAATGCCTATCCACACATGTCCTTGCGGAACAAAGAAACTGCCCTACAAGATGGCAGCTAGTCGATACGGTCTATATGTAAAAAGGACACAATTTGTTGCAATCTTACCATCCCAAGCATCAAACATGTCCATGATGAAATATTCAGTGAATGAAATCTGAGACTTGGGAATACTGCACGTCAAGCGGTCAAACACTGGCATCACCACCGGCAGTCCTCTCTTCTTCTCTTCATCCGTCTAAATTTTGGAAGATTTTTTATTTTATTCGACAAGTATTTTTACAAAAGACATTTTTACATTTAGACGTTTGTAAAGTTACATTGCTAATTCTGTCGCCTGTTTGTGCAAGGTCCAGCTGGGAGATTTGATACACAACTGGCAAGTCTTGTCTAGAAAATGGGTTTCGTTTTAATCTAACAATCATATAAAATACCTCCTAAAAATACTATCCATGGGAAGAAAACGGAAAATTTGCAATCTCCATTTTGGATATGGAAGCAGAAAGGTTGGTGTAATCAGTGCACTGCTTTAATGGAATGGACAAATTAGTTTACAAAACATCAGTGGTTTTTTGACGATATCCTTGAAAATATAGATGGAGAACACGAAATTTCAGAATGGTAATGAGAAAAATATGACATGGTAACAAAAATCTGAAATCTGGAAAAAAATGGGGGGTTAAAAAATGTGACCTGTCACGAAAAAATGGGGGGTTAAAAAAATGTGACCTGTCACGACAAAATGAGCGTAAAGTTGCACTTTGCTTTTTCCTATGAGGACGGTTTAAAGTCAAAAATTGAAGGGGAGGTCAATTTTAGGGTTTTTTAATATTTGGAAAGAGTAGCTCCTATTCTATTTGATTCAAAATTTTTAGCATCATCCAACAATTAAAAACATCATTTTCAGACCAATTTTGACGATAGCTTTATTTGTGGCTCGTAAGAAATTTTGTAAGATTTGTAAAATTTGTTTGAACAATACCACTTCTCTAAGCTGTGTTGCATTGGGGGAATAGATTTACCTTATGTATTATATACCATTGGAAGGCTCTTTTTCTGCTAAATTCAAAAATACCAAATTTCAAATTTTTGCAAATTCCGCTCATTTCATCATGACTGGTCACAAATGTGATAGAGACACGGTTTTTTAATCAAAGCTTTTTTTACTCAAAGGAAACATTTCCGTTATCGTGCTCACCAGAAACACGCTCTGCGACTACAACTAATACACTTACTTGTGCGAAATACTCTTCCGATATTCTGCGGGCCCATTCCATGCACATCTCCAAAGGTCTGGTCGGATTGGAAACATCAGCACACTTGATCAACATCCGGCGAATCAATGCTCGGTTTTCAGGACTTGCTAAACTTGACGAGTCAGGGGTACTTCTGCCAGTACTCTGCTGTTAAAAAAAATAGTGAACGATTTCTGCGCCCTTTGAACAGAAACTCAAAATCTGAAACAAGGTTTCTTTAAAAATTGACTGTCTGTGTTTTAGTGAAAGGTTTAAAAAAATAATTTACACAAGCGAATGAATTTAGAAAGCTTACGTGTCTCTGTAACGAAAAATACAACAAAACAAAAATTTCGAACATTGGGAATTGGAGATACCAGCCTTTTTCTTAAAACGGGGTTGATTCTGATTGGCTTACCGGCGACCAATCAAATATATTAATGGTAATGCATATTCATGACTTGTGACCCAGGCAGACCCCTTCTCACGAGTGACATGTACAGTTGTAGTCAGAAATTTACATACAACTGTGTTAAAACTGGTGTGCTTAAACTTGCGTTGTCACAATTTTTGTAACAGTCTTTACAAAAATTTTGTGGAATTCCTCACATGCTTGCAGTACTTAAAACATAGCTTGCACACCTTGAAGTGGTTCGGGTAGTCCTGTTTACCATTTTGGGTGATGATGGTAGTGATGTACATGTATGTAAGCTTCCGACTTCAACTGTACGTTCGTGTGTACATGTCTATGTAGTATAGGACCCTCTTGTGGTCACTCACAGTCCATCGGGCACACAGACGTGCACTATTTGTGACCGACTCTGGCAAAACCTGACGCTTCTCGGCATTTCCCATTACGTGATATGGGCCCACAACCTTAAAAAATGGCCTCTGGGACCAACTTGAACATTTGGCAGAATCAACATCGGGATACATTCAAGATTTGTTTTGTTGTTTGAACTATCTCAAAATTCCTCATATTATTGACAAAAAATTAAATAATCAACTAGTTTGTCAAACTTTAAAGACCAATAACTCCATTTCACTTTTTCTGATCTGTCATACTTTAATTAGTCATAACTTCGCCAAAAATTATCAGAATTTCCTCAAACATGTTTTAAAAGATACCTTTTTGTATACACACTAAGCTGATACCAAAACTTAAATTTTGAATTTTCATCACAAGTGTTGGGTTTTGCTGGAGCCGGTCATATTTGTCACAAAGCAAAACATATGCCTGGTACATGTATAAGAGCATTTTTTTGACAATTCTTACCAACGACAGTGTGTCTTCACCGTCTCGTAAGACTGGCTTGTTGATGCAGTTGACAAATTTAGACAGATGTTCAAAATGCTTTGTCATCTCCGTCGCGAGAATCATGTCGATTATGGTGTGCCGCATAGCACGGTAGTCCTCCCTGTACAAATGCATGTGAATGGTATATAAATATTGACCACAATGGTATCCAAATATTGGTGTAAACTAATGATAACGGCATCTTATATAGCGCACATATCTATCCTGTAGGATACTCATGGCACTTTACACATTATCACCCTGGTCATTGGGCACAACTCCCTGGGGAGTACACAGCCCCCGGCAGCCTGACACACAAGCGCTTAACGTCTGCGACCCTTGCAGGTACCCATTAACTCCTGGGTGGAGAGAGGCAACTTATGGCAGAGTGCCTTGCCCAAGGGCACACGCACCTTAGTCGGGGCCAGGATTCAAACCCACAACTGCAGATTTTAAGTACGGTCTTGAATTCAATACACCAGACCGTTCAGCCATATGGTACTCCATATGGCACTAATGCCCCTCGGGGATCTTGAGACAGCAGGCTTGGAATCTCCCCGAGGCAATATTTGTTTTATTGCATTGATTTGTATTTCAGGAGAGGATTGAGTTTTGATGAAAGCAAAAACACACTCGCCATTATTGTCCGCATAAACGCGAATACCACTGGTTGCTTCTGGACAGAAGCCAGAGACTTTTTGTCATCACAAAATAATTTTAGAGTTACTAAGCAAAAGTGAATTGGAATATAAAGCCACAATACAACATCAGCAAAAGATTTCACGAAAAATTGCGTAGCTTGCGCAATTTTTGAAATTGGCATAAGCCCCATAGGCTTGTGTGTAATTATCACAGGAATGTTGCTTACGCAATTTAAAGTTGCGCAAGCGGGCTTACGCAGTGCGTAAGGATTCGTGAAATCGGCTGCTGCAGTACTTAAAATGTTAACTCCACGAGCTAACAAGAAAAACCTGACTAAAGTGTTGATAGCAATAACAAACAACTACTGTAGGTGCTTTTAAAAAAAGTTGTCTGCGCATTATTTTTTAACATTCATTCAACACAAAAACCATGCATGGATTGTTAAGGTTTTCTGAAGTATTAGGCCAAAAACAAAAAGAACTATGTTTAGCATTAGTTGAAGTCTCCCAAAATGACGGGATGACGCTGCTTTTTTTGTTTTGCGTTTTTATTTTTTTTGTAGTGGATTCCAAGCACTAAAGGCATGTTTTTAATCGAAACAATCAACAGACAGTGCGTGTCTAAGTTAAACAAAAAAACTTTGACGCACAGGGTTTAAAGTGACGTGTGCGCGCTGACAATATTTGAATTTTTTTGGGGGCCGTTAAAAAAAATAAGAAGATTTTGACACGCAGAGTTGAAAGTGACACGCGCGCTAACGCTAAACATATTTTATTCTATTTTTTTCCTTTTGTATTTTGGTCCTACTACATCTATGTGGCTGCATTTTCTACGTGTGTACAAGGCAGTTTATCAACATTATTCTTTAGTTATGTACAGCAGTTGTTTTTCGATCATGTAAACTGTCTATAACCAACCTGTCTAATTCTTTGAATATGTTGCACCTTCCCTCCCTCGTCGTGAGCTGGAATGCAAGCGCTGCATGGTGACTTTCCAGAACAGCTCTGAAATCATAAATTTACAAAGAGGTAAATTACCTTATAGGTAAATGTACGTACCATATATAAAGCCTGCTGCACATGAGGGCGATCTGAGCAAAAATTCATTTGTGGCGGTTTGCGCAGCATGTAGCTTGTCAGCTCAGGTGCAGTCGACTTTTGGGGCGTTTTGGCTTCACACGGCCGTGAGACAAATAGGTCATTCCGTGAGGTTGGGTATATAAAAAAAGCGGTGTCCATGTTGCGATGGTACAAGTTTTTTTATTTAAAGACTGGACAATTATTTATCTGGTGAAATATTTGTTGTACTGAATATGGCTAGGTGTCCCAATATAATCATGTTGTTTTCACTGACCAATCTCTCACAGATCATGAAATATTTGTCTTACCTACGCAACATGGACACCACATATGTTTAACACTACCAGTACATTTTGGAGGTCTGTAGTTTTGTTACAATGTGATGTAAATACTTCTATTGTAGTGTAACATGCGTTTCTTTATGAAATGAATATACTTACTAAAGTAGCTGGGCTGGAATGTTACTCATATTAAGATCTGGTATGTCACACTTTTTGTACCCAACCTCGTGGAATGACCCGTCTCCCAAGGAAGTTGAGGATTAAGGAATGATATTGAGTTCAAGAAACAGGGGAAAATAAAGTGCACTGAAGAAACGTATTATTAATTAAAACTCTTAAAACTTACATGTCATTATACAGTATGGCAAGATCGCTGGCAGCATTGCAAAGGAATGAATTCGTCCTTCCAGGATGATCAATGTCGTGTAACGTGGCAGCAATTAATGACGCTACTTCATCAGCAGGCTCAAAACATGTCTGCGGAAACATAAAACCACAAATGTTGGGACTTTTTGAATATTCGATTTTGATAAGTACAATCCGGTTTCAACATTTGGAAACCGAATATTCAAAATCAATGCAAAAAAAAAGCAATTTATCTATTTTTAATTGGACAGCCCATGAAAAAAGCGTGTTAAGGCAGTTTACGGAAATTGAATGAATCCAAGCAAAAAGACATTTATTTTTTAGCTAGTTAGCCAAAGTGCAAGATGCAGCAGCGCTATCATTATTTGTGAGTGGACTCGCCATGTGTCAACGCATTGTTTATTTGGGTGCTTTGGTGTTTGCACAATTTTGTGAAATCCAAGGATCAAATATTAGGTTTTTAAAATTTTGATTTTTTGATTTTTTTTTGACCCACCCATTTTCCTATGCGTATAGAGATTTTGATACCATATCAATAGTCATATTTTTCTCATTACCATTCTGAAATTTCGCATTCTCAATCCGTATATTTTCAAGGACATCGTCAAAAAACCGCCGATGTTTTGTAAACTAATTTATCTGGTTCCATAAAGCAGTGCAGTAACTACATGTACACCAACCTTTTTGCTTCCACATACAAATTGGAGATTGCAAATTTCCTGTTTTCTTCACATGGATAGTATTTTGGGGAAGTATCTCAAAAATAAATCCTTTTTTTTGAAAAATCTGAACACGCTCCTTTAAATTTTGCTTCTTGATGCATCTATGTAGCTGAAATTACGATTTTTCTCTCATCCCAAGTTTGGTTGCTTCCTGATCACAAATTTAGAAAAATAATTTTATGACAAAAATAGCATTAAATGCAGTATACATGATTGGTATCTCGAAAATCAGAAATGTTCACAGATTTACGCCTAACTTACACAATATAAACATGATGACCGTAGAAAACTTCCCCTGAAATGCTATAGTCTTTGAGAAATGAGCAAAAGAAATAGTTTTCGTCTCATGAGACGAAAATTCAATTCGCCCCAAAACCATTTCGCCCAAGTGCCATTTCACCCCCAAACCACTTCGCCCGAGTGCCATTTCGCCCCAAATCACTTCGTCCAAACACTACATCGCCCCAAAACCACTTCGTGCACAGGCCGTGGTTGAGGGCGAAATGGTTCAAGGCGAAATGGTTTTGGAGCGAAATTACTGCAAACCCTTTTTTTACTGTTTTCTCAAAAGTTAGACGAAGTACGGAGCTGGTTTTTGCTCAGGTTGGTTTTAATCATGCATATCTTCAATCACACAGGGGGATAAAACTATTTGTAACAGTTTACCAAATTATTTATTTATTTATTTATTCCATTTATTTACCCAGGGTGTGCCCAAATTGCGGCGCCAGTTACAGCAAAACTCGAGGCGAAAGACACCTTTCGTGCAAAGGGAATTTTCAGTGTCTTTTCGGCAGATTGACAAGTTTCACGAGTTTGTACGTAAGGTGTAAATAGGCTTGCCATATACTGCGGGGCCAAGGAATTGATGCTTTTAAAAACAAATATAGTATCATGTATACTATCTTTAACACTTAATATAATAAACATTATCCAATCATGTGCAAGGCAAGGCATACAATTCATTGAGAGAACCCTTAAGCAGTGAAAATATACATGATTCGACCCTGCTAAATTTTTGAACCAAGAAGAACTCTCAAGTCCCAGTCAACAACCAATATTTACCTTGAGTTTATCTCTGCGTATGAAGTAGGCAGTAGCCTGCAATACGTCAGATGCGTGTGTTGAGTTGTGATACGGATTGGAACCGTGGTAATTGGCTTCAACAACCTGAAGCCAGTTACGGAGTACCGTCTCCGAGATTCCCAGAAAACGTCCGACTTCAAAACGACTGAATATCTTTAACCCAAGATAGACGAGTGGTCTGGGAATAAAAATGTACATAAAAAAGTATTTATAGCGCCACCTTAGGTTTTTTTTTTTAATTTGATGGATTAGAAAACGTCCGACTTCAAAACGACTGAATATCTTTAACCCAAGATAGACGAGTGGTCTGGGAGAAAAAAATGTACATAAAAAAGTATTTACAGCGCTACCTTAGGGTTTTTTTTTTTAATTTGATGGATTAGATATTTTTATGGCTCCCGAGTCGGCCGCATAGCGGACATTTTTAAAGTTGCTAAATGAGTTCCTATGTGGCTTACTATTCTCTGAACAACACCAAGTACTGAGTTTACTGTACCTGTGTGTAGTAAGCCTCTCCAGCTCCATTACATTGAAATCCCATGCCGCATCGTCTTCCAGAACCTTCTGGACTTCAGCAGGAGCCTGGCTAAGTTGGGAGGGCAGATTGCTGGGAGACTGGTGAGGCGAGCCTGAAAAGAAGAGGACGTCAAAAACTCACCAGTGGTCTAGAAATGTAAGACCAGTAGAAAATCAGGACCACCACTCTTGCAACAGGGGCTATTTAAACTCACTCTTCTACTCGCATGTTAAAGACCCTGTTGAAATTTGCCCTATTTCGTTGTGGAAGAGGCGACAGAAATTTAGGTAGGAAGGTATAGTCATAAAGAACAAAAAACTTAATCCAATTTCGGATAGAAACTATAGAAATTATTTTTGTTAGCAAAACACATGACCAATTGGATTAAATTACATCCAAATGACTCGTGTATGCGTTCGCTAAGCGCAACAGCTTTAAAGCTTTGCTGGGATTTTATCAGGGGATTGTAACACGCTTAGCAGAGTGGTCTCTAGGTCTGTCAAAAACACTGTTGCAAATGGCAAGTGAAAACATTCCCAGCTGCTGGAAACATTTCCTGATCGCCAGGGGCGGATCCAGGATTTTGAAAAGGGGGGGGCGTGAAATTTTTAAGCATGAAATGCGAATGACAATGAAATAGCGAGCGCGTAGCGCGAAGCCCTGACGGCTTCTAGATGGATTCTAGATGCTGTGGTGCAATCTGAGGCAATATTTAACCACTTTAAGCAGAAAAAGTGTGCGTGCGCCCCCCACGCCTCCCCTGGATCCGCCCCTGATCGCTGCAAACATTTTATACTAAATGCACTGAATTATAAATATCTGTTATAGGGCTTGGGAATGTGATGTCATGCAACGTCACAATGCAGTGGTTTCCGCCATGTTTGTTGCCAGTAACGTGCGCGAAGTACGTTCAGCTTGTCTTGTTCTCACGCGTGCAGGGCGCGCGCGCCACGACATGTGGAATTCAATTAAGTAGGTCGTTGTTTGCGTGATATGGAATCGCGTGGGTGCCGCACGCATATCCAAACTTGACGAGGCTGCACACCAGTTCGCACAGCAACCACTCACTACCTTGATGTATGGCGGCCAAGAATGACGTCAATAATGGCGTCGTGACGTCGATTCCCAAGCCCTATACAACATTGACATCCCACCACTTACTTGAGACTTTTGACCAGAGGCCTTCAGGTCCAGACATTCTTCTCTTGGTATTATAGCCACCGTGCTGGGGGAAACAAAAAAACAAGGTATCGTGCATTCCCAACAGCTCCACAAATATCGTTTGGGTTGACGAGGCAATTGAGATTAAGTGTCTTGCCCACAGATACAAACACGTTAGCACAAGTGGGGCTAGAACCCATAACCCCTCTATCAGGAGCATGGCTGCGTACCCACTAGACCACACGTGCTCTCATATGACATGATATGGTAACAAAATCTCACCACCCATGGGAAGGTCAAAGAAGTGATCTGGACAGATCTTATTGTAATTCTGTGTTTTCACAATCCGACTGCATGTAACTTACAGTCATAAGTCCACCAACGAGATCCGTGGTCATCTGGTCTTCCTCCTTCACTTGTTGTGAGCACAGCTGGGGGTTATACAGCTCGGATGAACGCAAGATTTCAAGGACTCTATCCAATGCTTGGACGACCGTCACTGGGCTGTTTTCCTGGGCTGCGTTAATGATATTTATGACCTAAATAAAAAGAAATAAAAAAAGGTTACTTTAGGCCTTTTCACACTATGAACGTTTGACCCGTGTCGAAATCTACACGGTTCCAACCCGTGTAGACTTTTAAAAAAAAATCAACACGGGTCCAATCAGCTACGTTTTCACACTACTAAACGCAATATTTTTTTCTACCCGTGTATCGTGCGATCGTTTCACACTACACACACGGCCGGCCGTCAACACAGGTCAAATTTGAAAATCCCCACATTGCATTGCGGCGAGTTATCTCCTTCTCCAAATATTGCTATCTCTTGTTGTTCCATCGAGCTGGTTTTGGATAGAATTGTCAGCCCAAATGTTCAACATATAGCAGCTACCTCCTCTTAACTCTATGTCGGCCTTTTGTCTGATTTCGGGGATCGATTTATCGCACATATTAGAGAACAAAGTTGTAATACGTTTAGCACGGTAAAATAAATATGTACACGAACTGCACTGAATGACTTGTTTTCGTATGGCCATTAAATCTCACCCTCTTTTACAAAACTGATGAAACTCACTCAGTCAAATTTGTCAGGTCTTGTTTACATGATGTGAAATTTTGATTCCAATCCATTGGAAAATGACAAGGTTATTCAAGATTAAAAATAGGACAGTTTTTTTTTGACACGTAGTATTTATAAAAATAACGGCTCTTCTCCGAAGATACATGTATGTAATTATACACAACTAAATATTACCTTTGTAATGGGTGCCTCTATGGTCATTGAGTGTATTCTGGCTATGGAATGACGACGCACTGATGTACCTTTAACGGAAACAGTGAAACAGTGAAATAAATTTTTAAAATATAAAAAAACAGACATACTGCAGTAATACTTCAGAAAACCTAAAAAAAAAAAAAAATCCTGCATAGTTTTTGTGTTTAATAAATGGTAAAAAAATAATTTTCAAAAGTGTGTTTTTTTTTCTCTCTCCTACAAAAAGGTACAGGAAAAAAAATCATGTGGCATTTGTTACCATTGACGTTTAGTCAGATTTTTCTTGTCAACTCTGTCATGAAGACAAATTTTAGGGCAAGTACAAATGATGTACTGTATATTTTAAGTGCACAGGGCGAATTGTCCTAAAAAATAATTTGGATAAAACGCCGTATTCCTGAACGCGTAAGGGGCACTGTCAAGTGGACCGCGCCCATCGCACGTTACACGTATATTCGAACACAAAACCGGGATGGACATTTTAGGCCGTCCCGGTTAAGAGCGTATATTAGAAATTTGTACACAGGGTTTTTGGAAAGGCATGTTGTCACACTGTTTGTAACCCTTTTTGGGCCCAATTTATCTCTTCAGAACAACTGAAATTTATTTCATTTATTTTCAGACCAGACAAAGTTATTTTTTGGAAAATATGGTCTGTGTTGCCAAAATGCCCCCACTACTGTGGAAAGACTCATGTGCGTGTGCGTGTTCCAAACGCGCTGACTAGGGCCGAGCACAAATGCTGGCCAGGTCTTTATCATCCATTTAAGACTGGCCACGTGACGTGCTCTCAACCAATAAGGATGCGTAAACTGTCCAAGGTATTTACAAATGAAATTTAATGTTAACACTAGCTTGGGAAACCCCAGGGTAACAACTTGTACATGAAATAACATTTTTATTTATTTGGCTTTAAATGAAAAATATCCTACCATTTGAATAGTCTGAGTTTATCTTGTCAACATGTTGTAATTCCTGGCTGAATACTGGCACATTCTGGCTGGATACTCCCACAGGTGCCTTAATGTTGAAAACATGATGCCTCACTTTGCTGTAAGAGAAATGGGGAAACTTTCACTTAAAGGCAGTATACATCATTGGTAATCTCGAAAATCAGAAATGTTCACAGATTTACGCCTAACTTACACAATATAAACATGATGACTGTAGAAAACTTCCCCTCAAATGGTTTTGTCTGAAGTGCTATAGTCTTTGAGAAATGAGTAAAACAATTAGTTTTCGTCTCATGAGACGAAAATTCATTTCGCCCCAAAACCATTTCGCCCAAGTGCCATATCGCCCCAAACCACTTCGCCCGAGTGCCATTTCGCCCCAAATTACTTCGTCCAAACACTACATCGCCAAATTCCACTTCGCCCCAAAACCACTTCGTGCACAGGCTGTGGTTCAGGGCGAAATGGTTGAGGGCGAAGTGGTTTTGGGGCGAAATGACTGCAAACCCTTTTTTGACTGTTTTCTCAAAAGTTAGACCAAGTACGGAGCTGGTTTTTGCTTAGGTTGGTTTTAATCATGCATATCTTCAATCACACAGGGGGATAAAACTATTTGTAACAGTTTACCAATCACGTATACTATCTTTAAAGGCCCATTGTATCATTTGCAATGACCCAATTTTGTTTTTCATGAGTTGACCAAAAAAAACTATACTCAAAGTGTTGATAGCAAAAAGTCCTGTGCACGGGACTTTTTTTACCATTCACTTGTACACAAAATCCATATATAGATTTTCAAAATTTGCATTGATGCATCTAAGTAGCTAAAATTACCTCAGGCTAGTTTACCAACATTCTTCTTTAGATATGTTACACTCTTATTCCAGGAATCTGTAAAAAGTTTGATCTTGCATATGATACATAAGGCCTTTAAAGGAATAGAGTTATTCATTGTTGTGTCGTTAATATGATGATAATTATACAATGTGGGACAATTTTTGAGACAAAAAAATAAGCAGAATGTTAGGAGTCAATAGTTTCGATCTGTGGATGTTCATTTGTGACCGACAAGAACGTGTTTTGTCGAGCACTATGGAGGCTCTGTTTTAGTTTGTATGGAATTACTTGCAGTACTAACGTTGTGGTCTAGTGGATAGCGCGTCGGACTTTTGGTCGATACGTCCATGGTTCGAAGCCTGGTCATTGCACCGTTTTGTGCCCTTGGACAAGACACTTCACTCCACATCGTTTCTCTCCACCCAGGTGTATAAATGGGTACCAGTAAATACAGGAAACTCAACCAATGCATAGGTCCGACCTGTCAATCAAGCCGACCAATCACAACAGAGCTAGCAGACATCGCCCACATAGGTCAAAGTGCATTGCCTCACAACAACACAACAACATACAGTTTGTACAGTGTTGTATGCGGTGATCCGGGTGAATTTTTTGTTTCAAGGCCAGACGATTTGCTGTTCAAAGGTAAGAAAGCATGTATTTCATGATGTTATGGCATCCCTGTATTACTGGCCCTTTACTCAGATAACTGTTGACCCTGAAACATGAATACCTTGGAGTTTTCTCCAATGAATCTGTGTTTTCCGTTGAAAGTCCCATTGCTTTGTGCGTAGTGTGTCGCCATTTTGACGATAGCGTGTGAGGCATAGCAACAATATCAAAGGGGCCGGAGTTAACTGGGCAAACTCGGAACTATGCATTGGTAGGGGTAGACCTGCGATGGACTGGCTTTCCATCCAGGATAAGTAGAAACCGGGGATGAGTACCGGCCATATGAGCCAGTAAACGACTTCAATACCTACTAATGTTTTACAGGTAAATCAGGTTGTTTTTGTTAAATTTTTATTCAGAAGTACTCTTACCTTCCCTGTCCGGTTACTGGTTTAATATTTACATATTGAGGTACAGTTTCTCCATTTTTCTTCTTGAAATACAGCACTCCATCCCAAGGCTGTAAAAAAAACCAATAACACGGTTGTCGGCAGGTTCCTGTGCCAAGTTTCAATTTAAGTCTCGCATCTTGGAGAGCAAGTCTTGTTTCAAGTGCTTAGTCTTGGAGAGCAAGTCTCAATTCAAGTCTCAAGTCTTAGAGATCAAGTCTCATTTCAAGTCCCAAGTCTTGGACAGCAAGTCTTGATTTAAGCCCAAAATGTTTGAGACCAAGTCTCGATTCCCCTCTCAAGTCCATGAACGTGTTTTTAAAGTCACACGCTCGTCAGCAATGCTCGCGCACCGAATTCATGCCACGAAATACGCAGCTCCATGCATTTGCTATGGAGCTGCATATTTTGTGGCACGAATTTGGCGTGCACGCATTGCTGACAAGCCTGTGCCTTTTAATGAGCACAATTTTACTGAGTTTGTAAAAGTGAAAGTGTTTTTCACTTGATGTACACTAGCCTGAAGGACATTTTATCCTATTCAACACAACGGCCATGGCACAATAACTAGGTAAAGCAATGGAGCTAAATGCAACCAATACACTTTTCTCACTCATTTTGCTGCTTAGCACTCGGGCCACAATCATCAAATGACACCCAAAATGGCAGAAGGCATGACGTCACCGTAAAGCAGTCTATAGACCATTCCAGTAACTGACTCCTTCGCTGTATCTCTGCAAATAGCTGGTACCTGGCTAGTGCCCAACTACATGTGTTATATGATGATGTTGAGTCATTAAACTGTCGTCACTTCGAAAAATTGCATGTTTATTGTAAGGGAGGATTCACACCGAGCCTTTTCATGCATAATTGCAAAGAGCGTCGCTTTGGGGGAAAAAACACTTTCCGTCCAAGCTAATTCTGTGGTTTTCAGTGCATTGTTTCACCCCAAATTCCTTCCACAGAATTAGCTTGGACGGAAAATGTTTTTATAATTCAGTGATTTTCAGTGCATCGTTTTACTCAAAATTCCTACCACACCGCTTTTTCTCAAAGCAACGCAAATCGCGATTATGTGCAAATAGGCTCAGTGTGAACTCACCCTAAACTTGTGTGTGCGAAGTGCTAGTTGTATGCGTCATACCTGTAGATGCGCGCTGTTCGATTTAACCACAACACACACAGTCCATGCACTGTAAAAAGCTGCATCCCAGCTATGGCAGACGTGTACAGGGAAGGAGTTCTTGGAATTTATTTATCTTTGATTTATTTACTTATTTATTAACCACATCAAACAGCGGAAGAACCGCCAATTACAGGAATGGGATCAATTAGATATTCGAATAACTAACAACTTCTAAGTTGAATTATAAACTGCCAGAGACACCAGGGAATCCCTCCCCTTGCTCTTCACGAAAGAATGCTCTGGGATCTTTAGAGTGCGTTACTGAAACCTAACACACTAGACCAACGGTTTTACATCCCTTCCGAAGGACGGAACAAGTGTGATTAAGTATCTTGCTCAAGAGCACAAGTGGCACAACCCGTCACGGCCCGGAATCGAACCCACATTCTAGTACTGCCATGTACAGGAACTTGAGTTCGACGCACTAGACCGCTCGGCCATAACACCCCACAATGGTTTATACCTTGGGCTTTTTGAGCTGAGAATAGACAGATTCCAATAATTCCTTGTTCTTGGCACAACGAAGCATATCCTCCATTTCTTGGCCGATAACGCTCTTGCTGGTATATCCCATCTGATGTTCGATGGCTGAATTGGCATATTGGACAACTCGATTCTCGCTAGCGATCACAACGGGCTCGGTGCCCGACTCAAGGGCTGCGAATAATGCATTGGCAGCTCTGAAAAATAATAAAAAATTTAGTTTTGGTCAATTTACACTCAATGGTTGGTGACTCAAGTCCCTGACTTGAGACTCGAGTTGAACTTGACTGACAATATTTTGGGACCTGAGACTTGACTGAATTTGATTAAGACTTGATTTTTGAATGACTTGGAACTTGATCTTAAATGACTTGGGACTCGACTTGATTGAAATGACTTGGGACTCGACTTGATTGAAATGACTTGGGACTCGACTCGATTGAAATGACTTGGGACTCCACTTGGACTTGATTGAAATGACTTGGGACTCGACTTGGACTTGATTGAAATGACTTGGGACTCCACTTGGACTTGATTGAAATGACTTGGGACCTGCAGCCAATTTCACGAAAAAATGTTGTTTAAAAAAATTTTGTTAAAATTTAGTTTTGGTCAATTTACACTCAATGGTTGGTGACTCAAGTCCCTGACTTGAGACTCGAGTTGAACTTGACTGACAATATTTTGGGACCTGAGACTTGACTGAATTTGATTAAGACTTGATTTTTGAATGACTTGGAACTTGATCTTAAATGACTTGGGACTCGACTTGATTGAAATGACTTGGGACTCGACTTGATTGAAATGACTTGGGACTCGACTTGATTGAAATGACTTGGGACTCGACTTGGACTCGATTGAAATGACTTGGGACTCGACTTGGACTCGATTGAAATGACTTGGGACTCGACTTGGACTCGATTGAAATGACTTGGGACTCGACTTGGACTCGATTGAAATGACTTGGGACTCCACTTGGACTAGATTGAAATGACTTGGGACTCCACTTGGACTTGATTGAAATGACTTGGGACTCGACTTGGACTTGATTGAAATGACTTGGGACTCCACTTGGACTTGATTGAAATGACTTGGGACCTGCAGCCAATTTCACGAAAAAATTTTGTTTAAAAAAATTTTGTTAAAATTTAGTTTTGGTCAATTTACACTCAATGGTTGGTGACTCAAGTCCCTGACTTGAGACTCGAGTTGAACTTGACTGACAATATTTTGGGACCTGAGACTTGACTGAATTTGATTAAGACTTGATTTTTGAATGACTTGGAACTTGATCTTAAATGACTTGGGACTCGACTTGATTGAAATGACTTGGGACTCGACTTGATTGAAATGACTTGGGACTCGACTTGATTGAAATGACTTGGGACTCGACTTGGACTCGATTGAAATGACTTGGGACTCGACTTGGACTCGATTGAAATGACTTGGGACTCGACTTGGACTCGATTGAAATGACTTGGGACTCGACTTGGACTCGATTGAAATGACTTGGGACTCCACTTGGACTAGATTGAAATGACTTGGGACTCCACTTGGACTTGATTGAAATGACTTGGGACTCCACTTGGACTTGATTGAAATGACTTGGGACCTGCAGCCAATTTCACGAAAAAAAATTGTTTAAAAAAATTTTGTTAAAATTTAGTTTTGGTCAATTTACACTCAATGGTTGGTGACTCAAGTCCCTGACTTGAGACTCGAGTTGAACTTGACTGACAATATTTTGGGACCTGAGACTTGACTGAATTTGATTAAGACTTGATTTTTGAATGACTTGGAACTTGATCTTAAATGACTTGGGACTCGACTTGATTGAAATGACTTGGGACTCGACTTGATTGAAATGACTTGGGACTCGACTTGATTGAAATGACTTGGGACTCGACTTGATTGAAATGACTTGGGACTCGACTTGGACTCGATTGAAATGACTTGGGACTCGACTTGGACTCGATTGAAATGACTTGGGACTCGACTTGGACTCGATTGAAATGACTTGGGACTCGACTTGGACTTGATTGAAATGACTTGGGACTCCACTTGGACTTGATTGAAATGACTTGGGACTCGACTTGGACTTGATTGAAATGACTTGGGACTCCACTTGGACTTGATTGAAATGACTTGGGACTCGACTTGGACTTGATTGAAATGACTTGGGACTCGACTTGGACTTGATTGAAATGACTTGGGACCTGCAGCCAATTTCACGAAAAAATTTATATACCACATCCAACAGCGGAAGGACCGCCAATTACAGGAATGGGAGCAAGTGTGGTTAAGTGCCTTGCTCAAGGGCACAGGTGCCACAACCCGTCACGGCCAGGAATCGAACCTACATTCTAGTACTAGCACAGGAACTTAAGTTCGACGCACTAGACCGCTCGGCCATAACACCCCACAATAGGCTTGAGTGTAATTATCACAGGAATGTTGCGCAGCTTATGCAAGTTAAACTTTGCGCAAGCGGGCTTACGCAGTGCATAAGGCTTCATGAAATCGGCTGCAGACTTGGACTTGACTGAAATGACATCTTCGCAGCAACATAATTCCCAGTTTCCGGACAAAATGGCAGCGCCAATAAGTCATTCTTTGTGAGGTTTGTATTCAATTTTTAGCGGGTCAAATTTCTTGTTCATTGTGTAAAAACAGTGTACCAGTTACATGTGTTCAGCATAATGTCTCGTTTCTTGGGTACAATTCTTCTGTATTGATTTTACCTAAGTTTAAGTTGTACGCTAACATCTGTGTGTTCCAGTTGATGCAGTTCGTTCAAGCAGGCCGTTGTATTTGGATTCTCAATAATGCGTCGATTGAAGCCGGCACTGAGAAGGGGCGTGACGCTGGCCTCGTCCTTGTCTGATGAACTGGAAGTAAAACAGGGACGCGTACAATAGCGCAATACGAATGGCATACCCGCATACCTTCAACAATATAGGGAAAAACCGCATACAGGCGTACATGTACATGTACGTACTGCGATATTTAACATGTTCCAGATCAAAGCAGGACTTTCCAGACCTTTAATTGAGAGGTTTTGCAAGCTGACGAAATTGCGTAAGCATGCGCATAGCTATCCCTAACCGTTAGTGGCATTTCTGTAGTTTTGCAACTACAAAACAACAGCGTGTTAACAGGGCTATGTCACATCTGCGCATGCATAGCAAAACAGAAAAAGTTGGCCTAACTTTTTCAAGTTTGAATAATGCATATCTCGTTCAATCTTGGCCATCCTTTGTAATACTTCAGTAATTCAGACTATGGTGTAGTTTAAGTGTCTGGTTGTTATCCCGAATGCATCATTTCCTTTCGAACTTGCACTATTTGTCGTACCGGTATAATAGAGAAATCCGGGAGCTTGGGACTCCTTCCATAGCAAGGAGCTATCCATTGCATGGACTGTGTGTTTTGTATTGTTGTTAAATCGAACAGCACGCATCCATGACGGGTGCAACGCGCCCGTTCAATAAATGCGCAAATAACCAATGACTACATGTATAGCCCTACAGTACACGTCTGAGCGCGCACGCACATGTACGGTAAGCCAAAACGTTGCAAAGATTTGGCGCATGCGCAGACCATAACACAGCCCCTTTAAAGCTAAATGAGTCGATTTCCGACAGCAGGAAAACTACCCGGCCCAACACGGCTTTAATATTTTCTGCACACACAAGCTTTGTGCAGTCATGCACAATGATGCTGTTAAATGTCAATATTTCGATGTCAACTTCATTACAACATAAATTTTCATATTTTAATTAAACTGAACATTTTTTCTTCTTTTTTGCTCGGCATAATTACAGTGTACTGGTAGATCAAAGTTCATTTTCCAGAAAATCTGAACACACTTATTTAAAATCCTGCACCAACACAAACCTTTTTCTTGTTACAGCCGCTATGACAACGTAATCACTTTGCTTTGTTGCTCTGATTGACCTGAAAACAGAACAACAGACAATTACCAGTAGTTTAATGGGTCTGTCCATGAAGTTAGTTCACATTTTGTGACATAGCATTTTTTTTCAAAATTATGTCTTATTCTGGCCCAGAAACATGTACTTTGCATTATGGTGTACCAAACTCGGGCCTCAAAATTCGTGTTCAAAAGGGCACAGCAATAATTGCCTTGCCTTTTTCCACATTTCAAGGGCATCACGGCAAATCTGTCAATTTAAAAAGGGCATCACGGCAGTTTGCTTGAACTTGGAGGGGCACCACAGCAATCATTAATGGTACTTAGCTGGGGTTGCAGTCTGAGGGTTGTCTCTTTTATTTATCCGCGTTGATCATGGTATATTGCTTCCACCTCATCGATAAATCGTCTAGATACTAATCGGACCTTTCGTTGACAATCGCGACGAAACACGGTACCTGCGGTCGCCATTTTGTGTGCTACGCAGGCGCAATGACCACGGTTATATCACAAATGCCATGCTAATGTTTGTGCATCTTCGTCTTTGGCCGTATTCTGCGCAAATTAATTTCAATCTTGTTGAGAAAAAAAAAATATCCCCTGTTCATTCAGGCATGAAATGCCTATGATCATGATCATGACATTATTATAATCTTGAAACCTATCTCAACCAATATTTGTATGAGCCAGTTTTCCAAATAAAATACAATCTCCATTTTATCTACCATTTTTTGAGTCTATACTTTTTCTTATAACGATACATCCTGTAGTGGGGCTGGAACCAACAACCTTTCTATCAATAGCACAGCTGTGCACTCACTACAACCAAATGCGCTCCCGGTAAAGCACTCAAATTTGGGTTTACCTGCACAATCCCACCGCATCAAAGTTCTTGGAATGCCTGTGATCAATGATTATGACGTCATGTTGTTTCTCATTGAAACATTCCAAAGCGTCAACCGGATTGCGCGCAATGTTACATTTGTAGCCACCGCGGTCCGCCGCCCACCAGAAACCATCGCTTTGTGCATCCTCCTTGGAGAAGACTAGTAAGACCTGCCAGGGAATATGAAAAATATGAGTTTTTAAATGAGTGTGCATTTTTTCGAATTCACTTGACATAAGAAGAAATATTGTAAGAACTCTGGATGCCGCAATAGGGCGACAATTCGAAAAGCCTTTCCCCGGGGACCACCGAAATTTCGGGAAGAATCAGTCAAATTGACACCAAATTTCTCTACCCGAAGCTTCCAAAAATGGTTACAGACCTAAGAGAGACAGTTCTAGACCTAATAAAAAAAAAATTTAAAAAATGGTTTTTAAACTCAAAAATATTAGGGCGACACCAAATTGTCGCCCTATTGAGCGTGTCGCCCTAGTATAGCTTTTTTACACACAAATTGTCGCCCTATCCTAGCAAACAGAGTTTTTTTGCACATTGTAATGCACTGTATCAATCATCTCTGCAGGTGGGCAACTTTTGTATCAGTATTACTGCTAAATAAAGAATATTATACCTCTGAAAATTTTATAAGTTTTAGTGAATGAGTGGGGAATTAAATTTCAGGAAAGGTCATTTTAAGATCACGTGGTCCACAAGGTCAAATTCGAGGTCATAGCAAAGGTCAAGGGTCAATGCACCCCAACTTAATTTAATCCCAAAAATAATGGCAAATTTGGAATCCTTGACTAATCCCCTTTCCAACAACACCAATGTTGTGAAGATTGGCTCAGTATATAGTTTTAAGATACGAGGATTCAAAGTGCACGTCCATGCCGTTTTTAGTCAAAAATTCCAAAATTCGGGGAGCCGTATCTCCGGAACCACTGGTCCGATTGAACTAAATTTTGATATTTGGTGCTGTGGGATCCCAATTAACAAGTATACCAAGTTTCACCAAAATCTAAGAGGGTCGGGTTTAACCCATTGGGTGATTTGACATGGAATGACCCGTTAGTGTTGAAAGTAGTGCGCAGAATTTGCAGTTCTGTGCACGACTTTCTTGATCGTTTCGCGCAACTCATCAAGAGGTGCAAAGGGAACTCCGACATACATGTATATATGTAGACAATTTCCTTAAAAAAAGAGGATGCAAGTCGAAAGTGGCAGATTCTAAAAAAAAATTTTAGATCAATTTTGTTTTTAAATTTTGTAAAATAATCTCACGCTCTTGGACAAAACTGATGCAAGTCACTCAAATTTGTCCTGCCTTGTTTACATGATCTAAAATGTTGGTTTACAGAACATGTTAGTTCATTGGCAAATGACAAAGTTATTGTGAATCAAGTAGGACATGTTTTTTGACAGGCACATGTATGTCCATAAAAAAATTACTGTTTTGTGAATTGGTCTCTCCTTCAATGGTTTTTAATATACATTTACACATACATTATAGCATAATATTTTGTAACTTATCTGAAGACTAATTTCTGAAAATATTACTGGCAAACATTTATTTGAAAACCCCATGGATTAAATAATAGCCAGTTGTTGTATTAAAAGTGTAGCATACGGTATGCAGCACGATATGGGGCCAAGGGTACCTGTCTACCCCCCACTGCCCCGCCCCCGGTAATTACCCTCCCAAATAATTCTGAATTATTATCTTTAAGCTTACTTGTTATCAAGATGGTAATAGTCGTAAACATCCTGTGAAATAATTTTGTCTGAATTTCCCCCATTCATGAGAAAATTGACAAAAATTGTACTTGGATTTTTCCGGTTTTCTGAAGTATTACTGCATCTACGGTATGTGGCTAAAATTTCTACAAGGTATTTTTCTCGACCTATGCTTTAAATTACCAGTGGAAATCATGCCGTTTTAATAGTTTACCAAATATTACAGTTACTGCATTGTACGCTTACAATGTACGTATGCGTGTACACGTACATACAGTGCATTATACGTGTACATGTATACATGTACACGTACAGTATGTGTAGGCCTATTGAGCTGTCGTACAGGTACAGTACGTGTAGGCCTATTGGGCTGTCTTACACGTACAGTACGTGTAGGCCTATTGGGCTTCCCATTATGTCTCCATGTATTTTGCAACACACGTATTTTGACTTTCGGGAGACCCAATGTAAACAAAAAAGCACTGTTGCAGTTGGTGCATGGTTCCAGTTGTCAAATTTTAAGTAGCCAACATCTTTCGCCAAAATATGCACACATTTGTAGCCAACATATGTTTTACAGTTTAAATACATTTTTTAACCGACAAATCAGGTGCATAATAGCCAAGTTGAAATTTTAAAAAGCTACATGTACATTTACAGCAATATAACACTCAGCACACTCTAGAAAGGCGTTACAACAATTTCCCTATTTCTTTCTCTTTTTTTTGGCGTATTTTACAACATGACCTTACCATTAATTGGTCCCCGCACAAATTATGGAAGCCAGCCACTCACGCGCTGTCCTCATTTCAAACAGTGTACTAATGATTGATGACAGTTGGTGATCAATCTAATTAGTAATTGGATCTCAATATTTTCTAGCATGGGGATAATTTGCTCTGCATGTTCACTGTACCGTATAAATCCCGAACATCACGGGGATTTGTTTGCAGGCCAGGGCTTCCATACAGTCGTATTGGTTGGCGTATGGTAAATTGTGAGACATGGTGCTTGATGGAGATATGGAGCTTGATGGAGATATGGTGCTTTTACCACCATTCTCCAACATAAGGTCACACATGTCCTTATTTAAAAAAAAAACCACTGAATTAAACTAGGAATTACTTAGTTTATGGACAGGGGGCCGTGCATAAAGTATGTACGCTTTTTAGACCCCCCTCCCCCCCGTACGCATGTCGTACGCAGTGGCTTCAACTCCCACCCCCTCCCCCCTTTACATGTACGCATACGCATTCCATATATACCTCAGATTGTATTTAATACTACATGTAGTACAATTCGCATGTCGCCTCCAATGTATAAATTTCTTTTGCATTTTTTTAAAAACTTAAAATGACATTAATTATCAGTAAATACAGATTGAATGAAAAAGAACCTAAATTGAGGAGCGACAAAAAGTTTGTGGCCTAGTAATGTTTTGTACAAGGTCTGAAACCATGGTCAACTTGTCCATCCTTTCCCGATTAATACTAAAAAGCAAATTTTTGGTTTGCGTACATACGCATTGGATTGGACACCACCACCCCCCACCCCCACCCCCCCCCCCACCCCCCCCCCCCCCCCACCCCCCCCCCCCCCCCCCTCTCTCCCCCCTCCCCCTTTATGCATGGTGTACGCAATGTCAATGTCAATAAAAAACACCCCCTGCTCCCCTCGTGCGTACGTACTTTATGGACGGCCCCCAGCTTGCTTGCTAATGAAACCAACCACACATTTACTGTTTTCTTACAAAAATAAAAGCTCTGATCATTTGAAAAAGCTCAGTGTACAAAAACTCAAAATGAAGAAAAGAGTTTAGACGGACTTGCCTGCATTGTTCGTTGACAAATCTTCATTGGTCCAAAGGACAGCTCCGATTTCATTCCCTGAAAACAGGCATTTGAAAACTCAATTACAAACTATCGACGCGTAAATGTGTAATGACACATTTTTGTGATTGAGGGTGTCTGGATGTGCCATAAAAACCATGTGTACACAAAGTCAGCCGAGTACCTCATCTAAGGCCGCGGTCACACAGGAAAATACTTGACTGTGATAAGATTGTAATACAATTGTAATATATGTCTAACGATGACCGAGGTCACCGTAATCGGATTGTAATCGTAATGTAATAAAGTCGAATCGCACGTGCACACAAGTCCAATGTTTAATGCTCTGAATGCTCCGTGTGGATTGAGCGGCGCGTCGTAAACAAAACATTCCAGGCATCATTTTCAAGCAAGGGCTTATGGAATAGATTATAAGGATTCGGATTATAATACGATAACGACAAAATTGGAGTCGCACATATTTTTTTGCGAATTTATTGTAATCCGATTACAATCGACTACAGCACTAAAAATATCTCTCACCTTCATGTTTACAGCCGATTTACTCGTTTGTGTCTCGGCTTCAACACTTGTGGTTCCCCTACGTCCCTTTTTGTGGTAAAGCGTGACCGCTGTTCCCGCGGTCGCCAATCCCGTGTCCGACAACTCAGCCGTATTACTCGTTCTAATGTGTACAACTTGTTGTCCAAAAGAAGGCTTGGGAGAGTTGGAGTCGTCCGAGTCTCGACAGTAAACAACACCGCTCTGCGATACTGTAATACTGGGTGCACAACCCATATCATTCATGGACTGTGCCCTGTAAGAGGTCCGTTTTAAGAGTCCTTGGACCATCTAGTACTTGTAGGCATAATGGTGCTGAAGTGGTTTATATCCATTCACTGCGCTTTGGTCGTGTTTCCAGCAAAAGGCAAATCTGTTGAAATTCACATCTTTGATGAGTGTGTGGTTGCCTTTTTCAATGTCATTGACCTCCAGATTCCAATGAAAACACAAAAATAGAAACTCATGTACATGCTGACTGAAGATGAAGGTTAGGTGGTAGTGGGACGCTGCACACTCCGGTTGGGATTAAAATCCTGAAGGAGATAAAATACACAGTGTACGTACATGTCGAACAAAAGCATGATTTAGCAATATGGCCGTGCAGAGACTTTAATAGGTAGACATTAAAACATGGCTAGCACAATAACCTGCAACTCAGTTTGGGGCTAGCTCTCACAATTTTTACTCGCACACGGAAAAATCTCTGGTGCCAGCAGCAGAAGTTTCACGAGTTGGTGAATTCGGGAAACTCGTGAGACAACTCAGGATGATTCCTGAACTCGAGCATAACTCGAGCTAGACTGGTTTTCTGTCCTTATATTTACTTCCCCTTCGTCGCATGTAGACGAAGGGAAGTAAATATGAGGACAGAGAACCAGTCTAGTGTTGACCTCTCCGCTCTCGCGCATGCACATATTTGATTTTTGTGCAAACGGTCTGTATTTTATCGCACGGAGAGTCTCAAGTTTGCCCACGAATTCACCGAAACTAGATATCGGATCGATGCGTACTCTTCGGAATATTTGAACATTGGGGTGAGTGCACCTATTGAGCAAATATCAGAGCCAAGGGACAAATTTCATTTGCGTGAGTTTGTCACAGATTTGGGGTTCAAACAGGCTGAGGATTTTCCGAAACCCTGTTCACGGGTCTAATCTTGAAGGACGTGATAATAACTCTTTAATTTAGGACTAAACAAGAAAAAATAGCGTGCTTCGTGTCAAAGAGGGCGCTTTGCATCACATCACAATTTTGAAGTTTACGCGATTCCGCATGTAAATTTGACGCATTTTAACAAGCATAAAACAGCAACCGCTTAATGATATTTTGCAAACAAAATATTTTTAAAATCTGTTGCAACTTGTCTGTTGTGTGAAAATGGTTTTAACTCAAAATAGAAATTTTGAATTGTTTTCCAAAGTCGCTATTAACTAGCATGATGACTAGGTCTCGGGGACTGGCTGCGTAAATTCTTTCGCCTGTTCGCTGCGGTTGTCAACATAATTTTTCGGTAGGAAAAACCGCCATCTCCATACTCATCACTAACTGACTAACGTGGCATCGCACACGGTTAACGTTAGGCCTAATTGATAACAAACTTACCGCAGATAGTTTTGTTGACAGCTACAGAGCTAGCTAACCTTGACATTTTGCAGTTTTGCACAATCTCGATAAATAATGATATGGCCGTGCAAGAAGGACAACTCGACCGTTGTACCAACTCGCCCGTTCTACCAACTTGACTGTTCTACCAACTCGACCGTTCTACCAACTCGCCCGTTCTACCAACTCGACCGTTCTACCAACTCGACCGTTCTACCAACTCGACCGTTCTACCAACTCGACCGTTGTGCGCTTGACAAGAGAAGTCAATTCGACCGTTGTAGCAATTCGACCAGAGACGTCATTCCGACTGTTGTGCGTTCAACAGGAAAAATTCGTGAAAGCGAAGGCGACTCATCAGTGAAACTGACATAAATATGACGTAAAATATTTCCCTGCGAACCTTTGCGCAAGGTGAAACTCTAGCTAAACTTTCTGAAAACTCGCGATTCCGATTCCTAAAGTGGAATCGATTCTACGCGATTCCGGCGTCACGGTGGCTCTATACGTACTGAATCTGAATCTATATAGTCGGCAAAGCATCCTTCCGGGAACATCACACCAACTAAGCTTTTGGTTCGGTAGGCAATACGTGTGGAGGCGAACGTCTAGTTTATAGTTTCTACTTTTATCCAAAAAACTTGAAAAGTTGATCTCTGAATAGACAGCCGAAGTGTGACGTGCGTTGCCATGGCAATTGGATCTAAACTATCATGGCCGTCGGGAAAAGCACCATTGGAAAAGGACTGGGACACGGTTGAGTGATTTTTAGTTTAGATCCAATTGCCTAAGGCAACCAACAAAAGGTGACGTATTCACTTCGGCAGTCTATTCGGAGTGAGTTTTTTTCTTAACATTAAAGGAACACGTTGCCTTCAGATTTCACGAAATCTCACGTTTGAGGGTGTTCCTTATACTTATTAAGAGTTGTTTTTGCAATAAAACACATTTAATGTGTTATAATTAGTGAATGGTAATTTAAAAAAACAAACACTGACCTCTGACCCCCACTACATGTCCCGCGAAATGTATACGTATTTCAAGCCGTCAATACGATCGTCCGGGTAGTGGGCAAAATGCAGCGACGAACAGGAGTTAGGCTGGCGCCGTAGCCAGTGGTCAGGTAAACCTATCAGATGAACGCAAAGTACCATACCATTCTCCGCCTCCCGAGACATGTGTGAAATGTAAACACAGTCACACACACACACACCCCGACTGGCTGTCAAAAAATGGATCGTCAAGAGAACACAGCAGACGCGTCAAAAAAGAAAAAACGAAAACCTCGCCAATCAGGGTAAGAATATTGTCATGGGACAAACCGATAGAAAGGACTTGGATGATTTATAAATACCCAATGGTTATTGTAGACACGAATTTAAAAAACAGGCACATCACACGCAACGGAGGAAGGAAAAATAATTTCTTTCTCCAGGCTGGAAATAAGACTAATATAATTTCTCCGCCATTTATGGGAGTCAAGATTTTGACTCCCATAAATGGCGGAGCGTGCTGCTTCGAGAAATTACGCAAAATTGAAGCATTTCTAAGGCACGTTTGTGTGGATCATTATATTCTACTTTTTAAACATCTTTCAGATCGTGCTCATAAGCCTTTTTGAGGTATGGCGGATACTATACCTGTCGCTAGAGGGCGCCCTGTCATTTGGGTAAACGCATCTAAAAATGGCAGACGGTTACCGTAGCGTGTACGTTGTTGTATTAAAATGCTTATCAAAACTTCATCTGTTTGATTGTTTAGAGATAACTTGACGACCAATATTGTACGTGGTTTTGGAAATAGGATAATTTTCTATTGTATAAGAACAACTTTTGGTCTGTTTGTGGCAGATTTTGATCCGTTTTCGTTATTGTTTTGCCTAGCATACGTGAAAAACGTCGTACTTCAAAAAATGCTGATTCGTTCACGCACGTTTCTAAAGTCCGATAGGGTAAGAATTGATAATTTAACCATTAATATTTTGGAAAGAATTTACGAGTCGGACGTCACATAAACCCTCCTGCACTAAACGTATAAGACATCTCGGACGATTTCTTAGTTTTTCCTCGTAAAATCTTCACTTTTTCCCCCTCCAAAACTTGTTTTTTCATTTGCACTTTAGAAAATGTGACGGGCCGAGTATGGAATTCTTTCCAAGGTCTAAAACAATATGGTCAAGTTATGAATTCTTTCCCGTGGTTTCTGGAAGTGCACATGTAAAGTTCTTTGACAGTTTTGACAGTTTTGACATCTGTATTTTCAGATTTGCCAATGAATAAACTCAGTGTCGTGCGGCTTCAAGTTATCTTGTTTCACTTGGCCTTTTTATTTACACTCATTTGTCCATGGCCAAAACAAAATTTCATGTACTAGCTGTATTTTTTAGTGTTCCACAACTTGCATAGTCAAGCTTTATGAATAATTAGGAATGAACACGATGAAGAATAGGAAATTGTCTTCATTATGAGCAGAATGTTCAATGAGCAGTTCTCTTATCAGAGTTTTGACTGTACCATAACATGGAAGCTTAAGATGGAGTGATTTTTAGAGCATCTATACATGCATAGTTAATGGTACTATCGATTGGTAAATTCTTAAAAACGGTGATTAATTGAGGGCCTGTGTCGAGAAAACTACATACAAATAGTCTAACACTGATTATAAGAGCACTGTTAATAATGCTTATAACAAGGACAAATTTGGGTCCCAACTCTTTCTTCTTCTTTTTCAAGATTTAACTATTATAACAAGTTAAATTGGAAAAAGCTGCAATTTCTTCCAGGAATGATGATAAGGCACATTGTTGGTTTTCAGCCAGTCATGCAGGATCTACTGCTTGTAAACTCAAACTGTCATTTGCATTATTCATCTGGACTATAATTAAAAGAGCAAAAAGACACAAATTAAAACATAACACACTGATTGGTCTTTTGGGAAACAGTCATAGCGTAACTTAGCTAGTTAAAATAGGCCCTACTAAGCTAAGGATACGTTATAGAGTAGACCAAGGCTTGCAGAAATTATTAAGTTTCACTAGGCCTAGCCCAACTTTGCTCGGTTTCCTTTGCATGTGTCCATCATTTTGATATATGACCGTGCGCGGGTTGGGTAGGCCACGGGCTAGGCGCATCCTATGCCTTAATGCTGGGTTAAATCAGCCAGATTAACACATATCCTGTGCCGTAGATAAATGAGTATCCTTAACCCGTCCATTACCGTAATTAAGCACTAAAATGTCATTTAAAAAAGGCGGCTTTAGCCGTCGGTAAAAATGTAAACGTACACCCACCCGCACAAACGTACGTACAAGCGTCGGCCTTTTTGGTTTCTTTTACCCAAATCAAAGGGCGCCCTCTATAAGGCAGCCATACTTCAAAAAGGCTTATTATACTTCAAACGCTTGTAATAGCCCAAAAACGCCCAATAAAGCGCAACCCGAAGGCAACGTGTTCCTTTAATGATCTGTGGAGGGAGGTTGTTCCAGTCTTTAATTGTTCTGGGGGAAAAGCTGTTTTCATAGATTCTGGTTCTGGTATACGAAGCTGCTTTAATTTCTGATCATTGTGGCCTCTGGACGGACGATTACTAAGGTTCAGTATGCTTCAGGAGAAATGTCCACTGCTTTGTTGAGAATTTTGTACATCATGGTTGTTCTACTGATTTTCCTTTGTTCTTCTAGTGACAACCATCCCTGTTTTTTAAGCAAGGTTGTTAACTTGTTCCTGGTGTTGTACTGTAGTTGTTATGGACGAATCGAATAGCTTGCCTTTGTATTTGCTCCAAAGGTAGATGTCAGATTTTAGGTGGGGATCCCAAGCAGGTGATGCATATTCTAGAATGGGTCGAACCAGCATATTGTAGGCCGTTTCTTTGATCGATGCACTGCAATTCCACAAGTTACGTTTGATCATGCCTAACACTTTTTGAGGTTTTTTGGACACATCTGACACATGTTTGCTGCAAGACATACTATTGGAGATGGTGACCCCAATATATTTTTGGGAGTCTACGCTATAGGATTTGTCCACAAAGGCTGTAGGTAGTTTTGATAGGTTTCCGGGCTCCTATAGTACACTTGTTAGGGTTGAATTTCATCTTCCAGGTGGATTGCCAAAGTTCCAGTTTTTGGAGATCTTGTTGGAAAACATGTTTATTTGTATTGTAGATGAGGCAGTCATCTGCAAAAAGCCGAACTGTTGATGAAACATTTGCGGGGAGATCATTTTATTTATGTAGATCAGGAGGAGCAGCTGGCCCAATAACTGTAAAATGTACAGCCCGGTTTCCATATTTGCCGAATTTGGAGTTTTCCCGGACTGATATAGACGTACCAAACGCAGAGAGTACCGTAAAGCCCGGTTTCCATATAGACGTAACAAACGCAGAGAGTGCCGCAAACTAGCAACGCAAACAGTAACGCAGTCGGCAAAGTTGAACCTAGTTTAACTTTGCCGACTGCTTCCGTCAGTGTTTGCGTTGCAGTCTTCGTACGCGCGTTACGATTACATGTATATCCCGGGAAACTAGGCTACAGTTGGCAAACGGACGAGTTGACTCGACGTTTAAGTCGAGTTGGTGAATGGACGAGTTGGTACGACGGTCGAGTTGGCTCAACGGTCGGGTTGGTAAACGTCGGTCGAGTTGGTAAACGGTCGAGTTCACTATAAACCCGAGTATAGCGCCCCCAGTGACGACTCCACATTATGAGTTTCGTTCGAGCAGCTTACACAGATAGTTCGCTCGTTCCCGCCGCCCATACTGGGCGCTGGGACGGGCTGATGTGACATCTTCACATACCATTTCTGTGACGAAAACACGTGACACAAAAGCATTGTGGGTTGCTTACTGAAAGACGAAAAATTAATAAATAGTATGTATGTTCGGCAAAACGAACACCATGAGTTTTCGTGTTAAATTCTGGGAACACAGGTCAAAGGTTGTTGCCAGAAGGGGCGTTTAAAAACACTGTTATCGTTTGATTCACAAGGGAAAATATTGGCTCGTACCCCCGCCTTTTTTTCTTGCGCAACATTTGCGAAAATATGCGTCAACATTAAATTATCAGTGTTTAATCATTTTCGCTTTGGCGTAATGCCATAGTATGGACACAGTAATGGCGGATATCAACCTGTTGTCAAGAAAGTGAAACCCAAGAATATTCATGTATGATTCAAAATTGAATGGTAGTTAGGGAAAGAGCCAATCACGGTAATTCACACGCGCCTCACTGCATGCACTTCGTGTAGTGGTAGCATCCATTTTTACCGGGGGGAAGGGGGGTGGTGGGGGTGGGGTGGTCTAATGTTTACTGAATGAACAGTAAGGACATTTCAGACAGGCACTACCTTCGAAAGTAAAGTTAACAACGATAGTCCCACTAATAACGACGCGTGTCCACACGGTGATTTTAACAACGACGCGCAGGCATGCACACGGCCCATATACCAAAGGTACGGTGCGCGCTCGTAAGTAGCGCGCTACTCATAAGATTTCTCGTTGGTAAATCGTCGTTGTTAACTCATAAGTAAGTGCGTCCACACGGTCACTACTTACGAGCTTATCTTTAAGTTAACTTTAACAACGACTTAACTTTAAGTTAACAACCATCGTCTGAACGCACCTAATAAAAACATTTCTCAATGCGCGTTGTGCGCGCGTAATGGGTGCGCGTTGTATAAGCCTTTTCGCGCATTGATTTACATACATATATTATATATATATTATACATATATACGTGTTTGTAAACCGATTCAACTTCGGAGAGTGCTCTATTGATATTATACATATATATATATATATATATATATATATATATATATTATATATATGTAGCTCAATGTTTTCGCGCGTGAATTTGGCGCGCGTCGCGTTGACGCGCCCCTTCGCGTAGTACACAATTACGCGCAACTTGTTCGAACAGACGACGGCTTAGCAACAGCATAAAACGTGTACATACTGTAGGCATGCATTATTAATCACTGGAGCCTTTTCTAAAAAAAAAAGCTAATGGCGGGTAGCTGTTTGCCCAGTCAACCATAAAATTGAACAATGCTTGTGTACGTACTGAAGGCCTACTCATTCATATAGCTCAATAGGGCCGTGGAGAGCTTTTGATCGTTTGATTTGTTATTCTTTGGAGATTACGTGCTAAATAATCACCAGGGTGTGGTGTTGTTGGCCTGGGTGGAATTTGTACCGTAGGCTAGTTGTGTTTGTTCGTACGTGTGTGGTTGCTCCTCATTCGGCACAGAGACATTGCAGCTGACGCAGCGGAAACTGTCAACGAGATGGCGTGGGATTCAAGCAGTTGCAAACCTGTGCCGAGGGTTATGTTGTGGTCGGCTCCTCGCTCACTCTCAACCGTCTTCGAGAGGGCCATCATTGCCCTGGACGATTCCGATGTGTACAATGAAATGTACACGGCAGCCTTCCTATTCGGGGAACAACGAGTCTGTCTCAAGAAAATACCACCGCTCGCTCCAACGCTTTCCCATGCAAAGATCACAAGGAAGCTACGCAAAGCGGCTCGAAACAAACATGCCCCCAGTGTCGTCTTCGCCAAGGATTTCGCCTTTGCGGTCAAGGGGCACTTTCATGACATCCCCGAAGAATTTCAGCACACCTTTCTTATCCGAGACCCTGTGAAGGTTTTCGCGTCTCTGAAGCCTCGACTAGAGGCTTCGCGATTCAGCAAGATGGTCGTCGGCACGAGTATTCTGGGCTGCATACCAGCCGAAGGATACACCATCAAAGAACTGTACGACCTCTTCGAGTATGTAGAACACAAGACGAGAAAGACACCGATTGTTATTGATGCAGATGATCTGGTGAATGATCCCGAAGGAATGTTGAAGCAGTACTGCACGGCAACAGGCATCCTGTATGACGAGAAGATGATGCACTGGAAACCCGCTAAGGTATCGAACTTGAGATGGCATTGCCCCCGGGTCTTAAAAGTTAGTAACTTTTTTATGGGGTGGTACGACAGCGCTCTCGCCAGCTCGGGATTCCGGAAACCGACACCCAAGAAAGTCGATTTGAATGAGCTATCATGTGAAGTACGGGAGGCATTGGAAGTCACGATTCCTTACTATCAAGCCATGTACAAAGTGAGACTACGACCTGAGGATGCAAACGAAATATGCACGGAACATTCTGACGAAGCTTCATCTTGATGACGGCAAGCTGGTACGGCAAGTCAACACGTAGTACCCCTCCACTGCAGTTATACCCAGCGGTAATGTTTCCCCAAGCACAATACAATGCATTTTCCAGCACAATATTTATTGTATTACGCATACGACGAAGTAGAACCCCTGTTTCAGTACTGAAATTATAAATTTGTATGTTAATATTATTTTGAATTTGTAAGATGTGGTTACTGCTAGAATTTAAAGATTTTAAAATATTAGCTGATGATTCTGAAAAAAATCCCGTTTTTTCGCACCTGCATTTTCTTTGCAAGTGTTGCGAAATTCAAGGGAACAAAATTTTGTCAAAATGTTTCCGTTCAGCTTTGGTGAAATTCTAGTTGTGAACAAGTCGGACAAAAATACCTCTTTTTTTATTGGAGCCGTGGTTTAAAAGTAGCTTCATTTCCGATTTGGTTTACAACTTACAAGTTTCTATTCTTTATAGGCCTGCTGTGGTTCATGATCCGTCCGGTTGAAAAATAACTAGACTCGGTGAAACGCCAACACTGGGCCTCTTTTAATTTCCGTGCCCGATAGACCACTAAAGTGAAAGGCCCTTTGTCTGTTCCGCGATCCGTTGCCCAGGTTGCTGGGTCTATACACTAAAACCAGTGAACTGTTTCCTTGCGCTTTAGCAACGGACGTTTGAGATTGCCAGCGAATGTTTAGACCCAATTACCATGGCAATTGACGCCACACTTTAGTAGTCTATTGCTTTACATACAATAGGTGAAATTAGTGTAAGATATAATTAGTGTCTCTTAACTTTAAAGGTCTATTGTACCATTTTGCAGATGCTTATTACTAATGTTTGCAGCAACTGCATTTTGAAGAAAAAAAACAGCCTGCAGAAAGTACAGAGATATACCGGAACTGCAGTGTTTAGATGCACATTTGTTGGTAAATAAATGCTAATACTGAAATGAGCGCATACGCTTTCAAAGAAAAACAATTTATTTAATTTTTTACCATTACTATTAATACATTGAGTTAATGTTACATTGTGTCTTTAAATGCCAACGTATCATTTGCGAAATTGGCGAGTTGCCCAGGGCACCTGCAAAATGGTACAATGAAAAACTCTATTAAATTATTATGCCTGAGATGGTGTTTTTCTCGAGGACAAAAGTAAACATGGTTCTTAAAACGTGTGCGTGCATGCAAGCTTGAGTTAATGTATACATTCGCCTTTAAATGCCGACGTATCATTTGCGAAATTGGCGAGTTACCCAGGGCACCTGCGAAATACTATGATAAATTATGCCTGAGATGGTATTTTTGTCGGTTAAGAAAAATAAGTAAATATGGTTTTTAAAACGTGTGCGTGCATGCAAGCTTTTTTAATTGGTTATATTTTGCGAAGTCCGTTTTTATTTCGGCAAATCCTCGTTGCGGTGACCAACTGAGAACTTAGTGAGCTGAATGATTTACATTTTGGAATTCTTTTGAAATAGTCTACAGAATTGTAGCGTTGTTGGTCCGAGAATTCATCAAAAGAAGGCTTATTTTAAAATACAGGAATGCAAAGGAAAAGATGGGACCACGCTCACTTTTCTTATTGTAATCCTGTACTTTAATATTCGAGTCGCTGTATGTAATTATTTCCCATCTAGTTTTGATTTTACTTGTAGCATTTCTAGTTTCAAAACGACCAGGGGCCAATTTCATGAAGCTGTTCAGCATAAAATCTTGCAGAGCACAAAATGTATTTGCTTAAAGATAGTGTACATGATTGGTAAACTGTTACAAATAGTTTTTATCCCCCTGTGTGATTGAAGATATGCATGATTAAAAGCAACCTGAGCAAAAACCAGCTCCGTACTTTTGAGAAAACAGTCTAACTTTTGAGAAAACAGTCAAAAAAGGGTTTGCATAGCAGTTATTTTGCCCCAAAACCACTTCGTGCACAGGCCGTGGTTCAGGGCGAAATGGTTCAGGGCGAAGTGGTTTTTGTGGCATTTGGGCGATGTAGTGTTTGGACGAAGCGAAAGGGCACTTGGGCGAAATGGTTTTGGGGCGAATTGAATTTTCGTCTCATATGAGACGAAAACTAATTGTTTTACTCATTTCTCAAAGACTATATAGCACTTCAGACAAAACCATTTCAGGGGAAGTTTTCTACGGTCATCATGTTTATATTGTGTAAGTAAGGCGTAAATCTGTGAACATTTCTGAGTTTCGGGATACCAATCATGTATACTGCCTTTAATGGGTTGCCAGTCAAAAAAATATCAACGTGCAACAGTAACAGAATACCAGTAAATCGTAATACACATCACACACGGTTTTGGCTGGTAACCCATTTTGCAATACAAAGAAATGTTGTGCTGAGCACCGTTTTATTGCTGAAAGAACCAAAGATGACACAATAGGCCTACTTTCAACGTGCATGGCCTGTTTGACATTCTCACGTGCTTTTTTGTCATACATGTATAATACATACTTTGTGTATATCTTTTTTTTAAAATCCAGTCAACGATGTGTTGTTCGTTTGCTGTTATTTTGTCAATGCACAATATTTAAATCACACAATTTTGCAAAACTAAAAAAAGCACAGGTTTCAGTTTTTTGCCATGCCAACTGCCTTAAATTTTCCAAATTTACGTCCGTGTGTATGTGTTTTGCCATATGTAACCCGCTCTGGAAAAAAGGTAACGCGCAGGCTATAGGTCGAGTTTTCGCGAACATAAGTAGAAATCTGTGGCGGATCACGCTCATTAAAATACCAAAACACACTAGAAATTCCAGTCGGTATCTGGGGAGTACCAGGAACTTCCATTGTATTTTTGTATTTTAATGAGCGTGGATATCCGCCACAGATTTATATTTATAATTATCGTCGCGAAAACTCGGGTCACATACGTACAAACCCATGAACATGTTAAAATCTGTGTTCTGACACAGCATTCAGGTGCCCGCATATCGCATAAGACGCGTGCGAGCGCTTTAACAGAACAGTACGGTAAACGTGAAATATGGTTCCACGCTTTTCTGATAACGACGGCAAACGTCATTCCCGTTTACCTTTACCCCACAGGTTACATCTTTTGCGATAGCTGTGTAATATTGTGGTCATGTGATTTTGGCTCAACCATGATTGCAACAGTATTGGACTTTGACAAACCTAACTCTTCGTTGCTTTTGAACTGTTCAAGTTCATTCTGTACACTATTTGCAAACGTGTGGAAAGTTCAAGCAACGACTATTGTCATTGAAATATCGAGGTCTCGGTGCTTTTTGTGATAAAGTTTGCAAATAAAAAGACTTGTGACGTAATACAATAATACAATATGGCTCAGTATCTGAACGAGGCTGCCAGCGTTACATGCAGCAAATAGTCCCTTGTCTAAGTCTGATATTTTGGGTTCTGTTCGGTCACACAGTTGTACACTGGTGAACACTGTTGTTGTTAATTTTATGACATCTAAGCTTCGGCAACTAATGCCATCAACTATACGGTTTTAGCTTTAACTATACTTTATTATCAACTTGAGATGACGAAGAAGGAGATGAAGTTTGAGAAGTGGAAGGGAAAACCCCCAGAGAAATCCCCGGGGGGGGGGGGGGGGGGGGGGGGGGAACCCACACGGTCAAGTAGGGACTGCAAACCCAATCCACATACACGCCCCGGATTCGAACCCGAGACGCCAGAGGTAAAAGGCGAGGAAAGAACCACTACGCCAACCCGACCGCCCTAATTTCAAATTCTACTTCGTAGTTCGTACTGCCTAACAGAATTCGGAATCGGCTGTGCGTGCCGATTGGAATTTCTCAATAGTTCGACCATTTTGGCCCGAACGCAGTCTTGTTACGATTGGTAGTCGCTAGTCGACTATTTGGAGTACATGCCTTATATGTCTACCCATACATGTACCTCCAAAGGGCACATATGCAATGGACAAATCGCGGAATCGAACCCCACAACATGCAATGTACACGCCTTCTATCTTTCCCGTTTGTGATTTTTCTCGACAGAAATTAATGCCGCACTCAAAAACGAACACATCGGTTTATATCGAGATTTTTAATTGCCCCGAGTCAAAGATAGCGTAACTCATACTACATCAATATTCTCAAATTGCATAAAACGCATAGCGTAAATTACGAGGTAGCCTAAACATTTTAGTAGCACTGAATACATGGTGTCCCATGCTATTAACCAGACCAGTGAGTCTCTGCCTTTAGAATTTGTTTGCCCCGCCATTCAACCTCTATAGCAACGGCGTCAGCCTCTATTGGCAATTGTTGTTAAGGCTGCGTGCGTTGAATACAGATCAAGGTAGCATCGCTCTATATCTTGAATTGAACTGTGTTTGCCAAAACGCGTAAAAATCGATTTAGGATTTATAAACCTCAAAAAGCTAAAGCAGATGTTTGGAATGAATACCCCCTTTGTTATATTAAAGTTGCATTGCCCGTGTTTCGGTGAAAGGATTTAAAAAATTAATTTACACAAGCGAACGAATTTAGAAAGCTTACGTGTCTCTGTAACGAAAAATATCAAAAACTTAAATTTCCGACGTCGGGAATTGGAGATACAAGCCCTTTTCTTGAAACGTGCTTCACATGTTGTACATGTGCGCGTACGCTCATATGTACATAGTATGTGTACAATGTACACATGTACGCGCACATGTACATTTACGTCATAACCCTGTCGATTAAATGACCTGCCAGCCTTTTAATCATTTCTTGTTTTTAATCGACTGGCATTAATCCTTGACGGATTTTTACGTTCTTGGTACCAAATGAAAGCTGATAACTTTTTCTGTTCTAGAAAAATACCTATTTAACTTTTTAAAAAAAATTGTACGCCCAAATCGGCCCAAACACGGGCAGTGCAACTTTAAATACATGTACCAGAATGATGTATGAGCTATCACTATGAGCAAGAACATGTACATGTTCATTGTAACCCCATTGTTATAGTAACGATGGTGTGTGCCCAATTTCCATTGTTAGATGTTCATAGTGTATACTGTCATATACGTGAAATCAATGCAATTTGTGCATTATGAGGTACAATACATGAAACTTTATTACATGTACCAAATTTAGCGATTGATACAATCGTATTTTCTTCAAAATGAAAGCACACGAGACGGCTTTTCTTGCTCTATGATCGTAGCAATGCTTCAAAAACCTTTAAAATATATTCATGGTTTTTAGTGAATGGCAAAAATTAGTGAGCGCACACCTTTTGTTCTTTAAAACCACCCTGAGATCGGTTGTTAATTTCTATGTTGGACAGAAGTAAACTTATGTGATGTTTGTTAGCATTGCTCTCAGCACTTTGAGTAGGCCTAAGGTTTCTTTTTCCAAACTCTGAAATGAAATTTTGGGTCATTGCAATTGTTTTTGGAATCAGAAGCACAAAATGCCTCATCAGCAGTGGATTGAAAACTAGTATGCATCTCATTGTTCTGCGAGCTGTATATGGGCATGTTTAAAGTGTTTATTTGGTGCCCTCGTAATGACCAAATAGATGGAGGCAATTTACATACATTATCGCATCTATTTTTTATACATAAAAATTAACCCGGGTCATCACGAGGCAGGTACATAAAAATAGTAAGAAAAATTATAATCCCTTGTGGACGTGCGATGGATGCAAAATTATTAGATAGGCCGAGTTCATGCTTGGTTTAATTTCTGCCGTAGGGAAAATCATACAAAAAAGCTTTCCCTCATATATGAGCAACTAACAATGAAAATTGGGCACAAGCCATTGTTAATAACAATAGTGTCACAACACAGGTTTGTTTCTCTTGTACATTCCGACCGAGAGACTTGAACTTTGGTACAGCATGTGCGTGCAAACTAGGTGTCAGATTCTCTGCCTCGTGGTGACCCGGGTTAATTTTTTAAAGAATTTTACATGGGCGTGCTGCTGAGACAATTAGAGAATCACTGATTAATGAATAAGTTACGTATTACATGTACTTTGTCCCAATCTCAAGTACGAAAAGGCGCCATTTGAGCAAGCGAACTAGACGCGCGCCTCGTGCGTGTTTGCCATGCCTCTCGTGGTGTAATCTGTGTTGCGGCGAAAATTTTAAGCAGCATCCACGACAGGCATTACAGACACGAGGCGCGTCTAGTTTGCTTGCTTAAATGGCGCCTTTTCGTACTTCTCACTTTATTAAATTGATTTCGCACGAGTCATATCATTTTTGGCAGAAATATTAACATTTTTAGTTGTTACTTTGGGGTGGGGAGATAATTTCTACATTTACAAACAAACAAACATCAGTTTCACTGATTTTTAAACGATTTTTTTTAAATCTGTTTTTTTACACATTTTTAATAAGATTGGGCCCTACCATATTTGTGACTTTTTAAATCCCGGGTCCATTTTGCAATGCAGGTTTCCTAGAAATTTCAAAATAGTTTTCCAAAGTGTAATAAGTATTTTTTGTTTTAGTCGTGCTGTCTGTATGCATGTTGCAGCATTTCGCCTTAATATGCGATATTTTACATCGACTGGATTCAACAATGTCGCAACATAAGCGTGCATATACAGGTGTATATGCAATTCAGTTATTAAAAAAGTGTGACAAAATGTGTAAGAAACGTTTGTGTTAAAATAGATGGAAGAAAATGTATACATGTATTTTCTTTTCATACAAAAAAATAATAAGAATTAATTTTTTTGCAAAATTTCCAAATTTTGTTTGTGTGGTTTTTTCTATAGTAAAAGATATAAGACTTATCTGTGAACTAAAACACATGAAAAATAATAACATGTATATTAAGAGATTGTAAACAAATTTTGGGAAAGTTTTGTTAGTTACGTGTATTTATTTTGTTGTGCAGCAGTATACATGTATCGCGCAAACTCAGGGAAAACACTGAGTGTAGTTCGTTATACGACAGTATGTAAGTATTCGTTATTTAAAATTCTAAAAAGAAACATCGTTTATCGATATTAGGTGGAACATTATAGCTTAAGTTGCTAGTATTTAGTTTACAGCTAATGCACACAGTATGACATTGACTAATTTGCACATGCATAAATGTGGTTAATGTGCGTCTGCATAAGGGTCCGTCGATTATGATGTTTTGTGTAATAGACTGTGCTAAAGTGTGACGTCAGGTACCCGAGGGTTTACTGGGTCTAAACATTCGCTGGTATTTCGAAACGTCTATTGCTAAAGCGCATGGAAAAAGTTCACCGGTTTTAGTGTGGACCCAGTAATCTTAACAACAAACAAAGAATGACGTTTGCACTTAGTACTCTATTGAAAAACTGAATACGAGACCCGGTGAATGTGCGCTGTTGTTAAAGAGATTTTTTCCTGTGCCGCAGGAAAGATTCCACCTCGAAATATATATAAATTTGAAAAAAAGTACCTTTCTCGCTAAATTGCTACAATTTGACTGAAATATGGGTCAATGAATTCTCGGAAAGATACGGTGCACAAAATTTTGAAACATTGACATTTCGCCATAGTTAATGCACAAGCCAATCATGAGCCAATATACAAAACAAATTGACAATATTTAGTTATAGAACTAATTAAAGAAAAGAAACGCACATTTTCAGTTTAATTAAAACTGAATTGCAAATGTTTTTGTAATTAAGTTGACATAGAAATATTCACATAACAGCTTCATTATGCATTGACTGCATGGCAGTCTTGTGTCACGACTGCACATTTCCACTCTGAGATGGACTGCATGCGTTTTTCAATTAAAAAGTGGATAATATTTCTGTGTTTGTTTTGTCGCTTGGCGTAAACGTGTTTGGAAGTGTTTAAATATCGAACGTTTATTCACTGTTCAAGAAATTGGGAAACCATCCCAATTACATGGTTAGATTTTGATTGTTTTTATTTTTCAGTTTATGTACTTTAGACACTGTTTGTTTGTTCAGCCTTCTTCATGCGGTGGAATTAATTGTAAATATGACTGCAAAATTAATTTATTATATAATGGTAAACGCCGTTTGTTGTAAATTGCGTATAATATAGATACTTTTTATGTGTGTGTGTTAAATGAATTATTAAAATGAAGCTGATGTGCGCTTTCCGTTTTTCACAATGTATATCTCCTGTTTGTAGAGTAACGAATTTCGTTCTGGCCTAAAAATCATAAAATACCTCCCCAAAATGTACTATCCGTGGAAGGGAAAACCAGAAATCTGCAATCTCCAATTTGGATGTGGAAGCAAAAAGGTCACTGCACTGCATTATGTTAAATAGTTTACAAAACATCAGTGGTTTTTTTGTCGATATCCTTGAAAACATACGGATTGAGAACATGAAATTTCAGAATGGTAATGAGAAAAATAAAACACATGATATATCAAAGAGTCGACACTCATTGGAAAATAGTGGTGCTAAAAAATGTGATGGACACACGCTCCTGTTATGAAAAATTACACATGCATACAACAATACGTTCTGAAAAGCCGACATGTTAAAATGGGAAATGAAACCAGTCGATAATCAGCTATACATACACGAACACAATTTGTGCGACTGCAACTTAATTGGATGTTAATTTTAATTCATCCACCATCGATTTGTATCAGCTAGGCTATACTTATAAACCCATCCGGCGGCAACACACAACGAATGGCCGCCACGGGGTTGCTATTGACTACGCATACGGGTCCTTGTTGCTATAGCACCTAGACGATGCGTACTTTGTTAATAATTAGCCGTTTTGCATGTTTTACATGAATAGCGTCTGATGTCTTGACGTACTTTCTTTCACGTGCACACTTAGTAACCAGATAACCAGACTAAATGTTTGTTGCTACATACCGGCTGTACGCGGCAGGTGTGAAGTTCAGAATCATTTTTCATGTTGCAATGATATTGAACAATGTGATTAACAATGCCGCATGGTTTCAGACTCAATAATATTATTTTGTTCTTAAAAATTACACTTTCTGCAAATGTTAGTGGGTTCATTAAATCTGACTTTAATTTACACTGCTATGGGGGACGTATTATTATTAAGTCGTGAACCCCAAACACTACAAGACGAGTGAAACTGGCACCAGACTATATAGTAACTTTGTGATGTCAGCAGCACAAACCATATAGACTTGGTTCCAAGTCCGAGATCGTGGTTTGTTTTCCGCAGCGCCCTCTTTTAATTTGTGAAATATATGGACAGGAAACTAGTCTATTTCGATCCACAACATCGAATATAATCACTGGATGAAGCAACGACGTCTAAAATTGAAGCCACCCCACAAACATGACAAAATACAATGCCTTGCCTTGACTGGTCATACTGTCTTCACTAGTCAACATCATGGTCTACATGTGTTAAGTGGAATGCAAGCAATGGCATGGACCGGGGAGCAGTCTAGGCCAAACATTGTTTGTGGGGTACAATGGCGGCCGGCGCACGGCTTCAATTCTCGTATAGCCAACTGCTATTGCATTCTTCATCCAGTGTATATATACATCGATGCTTGGTTCCTAGTCCGAGATTGTTTTCCGTAGCGCCCTCTTTTGATTTATGAAATGGACAGGAAACTAGTCTATTTCGGTCCACAATCGCATTAGACTGGTTCCCGTCCACATATTCCACACAGGAGAATATAAGGACAGGTAAAGGGCTCTTCATCTTGATCTGTAATTAGTCGTCTTTGCGCGTGCGCATTGTGATTTTTTATATTAAAAAATTAACCAAGCCCTTTGCTTTAGGCAATGTACTTTATTTACATAATTGGATATGTTTGACACGCACGGCCAAGTTACAAATGTCAATGCAAAATCTGCGCACTTACTAAAAACAAAATAATAATAATAACCACGTGACGGACAGAATTCTGCCTGTCATGGCTGCCCTTTACCGATCCCTATATTTTCGCAATAAGCGAACCAATCTATAGGGATCGGGAACCAATCTACAATCGCATGTGGTTATTATTATTTTTAGTTTTTTAGTAAGTGCGCAGATTTTGCATTGACATTTGTAACTTGGCCGTGCGTGTCGAACATATCCAATTATGTAAATAAAGTACATTCCTAAAGCAAAGGGCTTGGCCAATTTTTTAATATAAAAAACACAATGCGCACGCGCAAAGACGACCAATTACAGATCAAGATGAAGCGCCCTTTACCTGTCCTTATATTCTCCTGTGTGGAATATGTGGACGGGAACCAGTCTAGTACGAGGACCTGGAGCATTATTTGTTGTTATTACAGACCATATGAGAACGTCTTGAGAAGAGACTAGGGTAGGGGTAAAGGGTTCGTCTGGTGTAGTGGTTGGAGTGATAGACTTGTGTTATGAATGTCCCTGGTTCGATTCCCATTTGTGACACATTTTCTGCAATACTCAATACTTTGTTTTAAAAGATAAAGTAGTTAGAAGCGGGAAAGAGCCTGAAAAATGGTAGTCTTTGTTCAGAGTGTTGAAGGCCCTGTAGATGATCTGTTTTTGAGCGATTCTGCGAATAAAACCATTATAAATCAAAAGAAAGACATCAACAGACTCATCCGAAGAAATTTCAGCTTTGTCAAATGTACCACGTTTAAAAAAACCATGAAAATCCATATGCGTTTTCCTGGTCTTGGCGAGGGGTTTCAAATATTCGTTCTCAGTTGATCGGTACTATGTGGCTTGCGTCATGCACTCTGTGGCGCACATCATACTGCGTGTGCGCGCGATCCATAAAAATGCATCGCGTTGGAACACGCACACGCAGTACACAGCGCCTATGCATTTTGAACCGCGTATAGATGCGAACCAAAAATAAGTAAATCGTTTGCAAACGATCTAAATAATTTCATCTTTACGGATTATTTTCTGGTAAAATTATATCATTTTGAGCGGAAACCTTTTATTGGGTAGTTGCTATTAATTCAATCTTTACTTTAAGAACTTTTCCCCTGTAAACTCGTCGATTTCTTTTTGGGGTCATTGCAAATGATCCACTGGGCCTTTAAATGTGTTAAAGAAAAATGAGAAAATTGGGCTTATGGTCCAGGGGTGGATTGCAATATAACCGTCTTTAGTCTGAGACACATCATGTGTCCTAACTGAGTTTATGACATCTTAGCTACGACACATTGAAAAATGCCTTGCAATATCCAAAAGTTAGTACGTCTTAGCTAAGACATAAAAGCTTGTATGTCTTTACTGTTGTGAGCGGCGTTTCAATCGCATTCGTGCGTTTGCATACCATCGCGCATGTGCACTACATTACTTGCCGGTTGTTGATGCCGTACGTACGCGTGACAGTGGCGTGAAAAACATCGTCAAAACTTTCAGAATTAACATAGGCCCAGCTTGAATCGTAATTTCCTTTCAGTGGAAACTGAGTTTAAGAAAGATAAATTATCAAAAAATTAACTTTTGATCCTAGTCACAATGCTCCTTTTGTCTAAATTTAGCAGGAAATTTAGAATTTTTTTCCAAAGACATAACTTAGGACACATATTAGGTGTCTTAAATTTTATGTGTCCTAGTACACAAGTTAGGATACATAAATGTTTATTGCAAGGCAAAATAATCTATGATGTCTTAGTGATGTCAGACTTAGGACGTCCTAGGGGTTAGGACGTCCTAACTGTCTTTATTGCAATCCACCCCTGGACCAGAATTGTAGGCCCAAACTCACGCGTGCTCCACAATCTCGAGATTGGGGACCATCGATATATAATTACTGGATGAAGTATGCAATAGCAGTAAGAGAATTGAAGCCATGCGCCGGCCGCCATTGTACTCCCAAAACAATGCATAGACTGCTCCCCGGTCCACGCGATCGCTAGCATTCCAGTGAACACATGTAGACTATATAGTGAAGACAGTATGACCAGTCTAGTCAAGGCATTGTATTTGGAGAGTACAATGGCGGACGGTGGCTTCAATTTTAGACGTCCTTGCTGCATCCAGTGATTATATTCGATGTTGTGGACCGAAATAGACTAGTTCCCTGTCCCTACATTTCACAAATCAAAAGAGGGCGCTACTGTGAACAAACCACGATCTCGGACCCAAATCTACACAAACCATGAAACCAATGCAAGTCCATGGTTGGCAGTCATTTGTGGGGGGAGGGGGTGGGGGGTGAGGGGGAGGGGAGGGGAGGGAGGGGTGGGGGGGGGGGGGGGGGGGGGGGGGGGTGGGATGGCGTCACAACTCTGAATTTTGAATTAACAATAACTGATAGGAATTAGTGTTATTTTGTATTTTAATGCAGTTGGAATATCACGTACATGCGTATTAGTCCTTGCATGTCAGTATTTTGTTTTTTGAGAAAATGAACTTTTGATAACATTATCGTATAACATTAAATCTATTACTTTCGTATTAAAATGAATACAAAGATTGGGTTCACTGACCTTATATTTTATTAGAAACATAAAAGTTATTCGCTTTCAAATGAGACATCAACGAAAAAAATCGACCAACGTTTAGTTATCGAACAATTACTGTGAATATTATTTAATAGCGGTCAGCCAATAATTCAAGGCGTAGATCTGCCAAAGTCTGACGTCCCCTGTTCGGTCTGCAACGCGCAGCGCATAGTGCGGCCTTCGGACCGGTGGCCTGTCTAATCTGTTTTCTTCTGTTTCCTCTGTCTCAGAAAGTCTTCCAAGACAGAAGAAAAGAGACTTGACAGGCCATCAGTTCAGAGGGCGCGCTGCATGCTAACCGCACCACAGACCAAACACGGGAAGTTATACTGGCAATTCTAGGCAAGGCGCAATAGACTGCCGAAGTGAATACGTCATCTTTTGTTGGTTGCCTAGGCAATTGGCTCTAAACTAAAAATCACTGAACCGTGTCCCTGTGCTTTGCAATGGTACTTTTTTCGACGGCCATGATAGGTTAGATCCAATTGCCATGACAAACGTCACACTTCGGCTGTCTATACGTGTCTTTACGGTCGCCCCCACAATTCACTGCGCGTATGCGCGCTGTACATGGCGCAGTGCATGATGGGATACAAATATAGTACACTTTGCATCGGCGTTCAATCTTCTCGTGTAGAATCGAATGAGATTTGGCAGGTCAGTGGAGCTATCATCCGCTTCAAACTCGTAAAACGCGGCGAACTTATGTTTTTGACACATTGTGTTCGCTGGTAATATAGAGCTCGGATACAGATTCAACCAACTGTATATCTGTTTTGGGATTATATCGGCGTCTAGGGGTGGAATAATTGAGATGACTGTCGACAACCCGTTGTCACTGTAATCCGTGAAGCCGAGCGGGTGCGTTTTGCGAGTGCCGTGGGGCGCTCAAAAACACAAATTTCGCCGCGTTTTACGAGTTTGAAGCGGACGATAGCTCCATCCACTGACCTGCCAATTCTCATTCGATTCTACACGAGAAGATTGAACACCGAGGAAAAGTGTACTTGATTTGTATCCCATCATGCGCATCGCGCAGTGAATTGTGGGGGAACCGTAAAGGCGTAGGCACGTATAACGGCCGTATAGAAAATCCGTTAACTATACAGCAGTGGGCCTGCCTGTGAGTAACAAATTATTTCACGCATTTTGCCGAAATTGCCTGAGCCGATATATTTCGTATACATTTCGAATATTGACAATTCTTAAAATTGACACTGGCACCCTCGTTTCAAATGTTCAGCCATTGCATTACATCACGTGTCTTTTCATTCGCACTTTTTTCACAAAAGAAAGCACCGAGACCCTCATTTTTGATGACAATTTAAAATTCCCCAATAAGACACTTAAATCACGCCAGGCAACGATCATCACGTGTTATGATTTCATGAAGTCACCGCTAGTATCCGCTATAGGACACTGTGGGTCACGAGCCACTCGCAATTGACACTGAAGTTCCGCTCTAAATTTGCAATATACAGATCCAGAAGACACGTACGATCTTCCTGGCAGATTGTAATGTACATTTTGGTGGTACACGTGATCCAATGAGTGTGCGCAATAATGCTGGAAGTCAGTGATATATGGGCTTGGCTCACTGGGCAGACCTCTCCCACCTGGTCACTGCTCGTTGGTGACACTCACTGACTTATGGACCAATCACGGCAGTGGGCGGGTGTCCCTAGTCACTGCTCATGATGTCCGGTGATTGAATAAAATCTAGGAGCGCTGTCATCAGATATCAGTCTGAAAGGAAACTTCAAAGTGCCAAGTGCTTCCTCAGTCGAGAGCATTCAAGGGAACAGTTCACCATTGACTTGTCAAGGTATGTAAAGGGAATCAGTACATTACGCGTCCAGTTAAAAAAAGTTAGTTACTTTAATTTCAATGCCAAAAAGTTTGACTAAACAGTTATTTACATGCCTGCCTAAATTTTAAATAACTTTCAGTTGTGTTCAAGCTGAATACTTTTACTTTTGTTTCCACTCAAATTTTCTGCGATGCTTCGCTTTTCCTATAAACTAATCCATTGAAATTTCGTCGACAATAGGTTGCGTTACAACCACATATAGGGTATTAGGGAGACACGAGAGGGTTATTATCGGGGTATTAGGGAGACACGGGGTATTAGGGAGACATTGCCATGTCTCCCTAATTCCAAGAAGGTTAAAAACCATTTTTATTAGGTCGAAAACCATTTTTATTAGGTTCTTAACTATTCTTTTTAGGTCGAGAACCATTTTCGTTTAGGTCGAAAACCATCTTTTGTAAGCTTTTTTTTGAGAAAATTTGTGTTTTTAGAGAGCTTTCTACCCAGAGTTGAGTGGTCCTAATTAAAACGCTTCCCGAAAATGTCTCCCAAATGCACCATTGTCATCACACGTCAGACAAAACAAAAGTAAGTGCGCCACAGAGTGCATGACGCAAGCCACATAGTAGGCTACCCGATCAACTGAGAACGAATATTTGAAACACCCCGCCAAGACCAGGAAAACGCATATGGATTTTCATGTTTTTTTTTAACGTGGTACATTTGACAAAGCTGAAATGTCTTCGGATGAGTCTGTTGATGTCTTTCTTTTGATTTATAATGGTTTTATTCGCAGAATCGCTCAAAAACAGATCATCTACAGGGCCTTTAAAGTCTATAGACAGACTCAGGTATTCTCGTCAAACCTTAACTTTTCATGGAAAATTCGCAGCAAAATCGCACAGAGGGAGGCCGGCTTAAAGCTGGCTTAGGGCTAATCACACACAACACATTCACTGTCCTCACAAGTACCAATGTGCTCCTGGAAGGCTTTTTGTGGCAAAGTGCCTTGCCCAAGGACACACCCCCATGGACGAGGGCTGGATTCAAACCCATTACCTGCAGAATTAAGGTCAGGTGTTTGATGCCAGACCACTCGGTCATGATACCACTTAATAAGAACTTAAAGGGCCTGTGACATGCTAAACAACTTTGTGCCTAAGCTTTGCTTCATAATGACGGATTACTTGTTCAGCAAGACATGCTATTGTTCGTTTGGATGTAAAATCAATAAAAGGTGGCCTTTTTCAACTTTGAAGATTTCATTGCAATAAATCACAGACAGAGGGCGCTGTTTTGAGTGCTTCACATAAGGAAGACAGAAGGGAAAAGTTAAGAAAAAACATAAGACTTGAAGTTGGACTTGTGGCAAATTGCTGCAGTTTCTACCCCCAGTTTTGTCATGGCTTACAGCAGGCAACATGTAAAACAAACTCAAACAGCCATGGATTACAAAAGTTTCAGGAAAATTGAGAAAAAAAGTGGAATCTTTTGTGCACAGTTTAATGTGATTTTGCTGTGTTTGCCTCTTGTGACATCGTGACCTTGGTCATGAATATGCATATTCGCATTAGCATAAAAACTAAAAACCTTTGTTTTAACCCCCAAAGCAAGCTCCAAATAGGATTTTTATGACTTTAACTGAGTAGAGTGGTTTTAAAGCATAGATTTCATTGATAAAAATCCTAAATAAGGGGCCCTTTAATAGGAACTTTGTACGATCTTCACGTCCTGAACAAAATATGCGTTCACATCGGAACTTTTTTTTACCGGATCTGGTTTAATGTTAGTCGCAGTGCTGACGTAAGCGCGTCGCGCCCCACGTGATCAACTCCGTTTCAATCATCGCGTTCGACTCGTACACAGCACGCGTGCGTCTAGTACTGAACATCGGGTTACTAGTATCTAACTGCTCGTTACATCTCAGTGGTAGCCTTGATCAAGGCGTTGGGCTTGTCTTCTAGACGGCCCGCTGAAGATAAAACTGAACAAAGCGCTTACAAGCTACGGAATCTGTTCCACGTATTGGCTCACAGCGCCCTGCGCTACGACTATGCACACACGCACGTACATGTTATGTATCGGTACGGTCTGTAACCCAACGCCCTGATGGTTCTGCATTCAGCCAGCGAAACTCATTACAGTAATAGGAAAACCACCCCAGCGTGAGCTGAAATTTCATTGGTCGACGCACGGAAGGTTATGTTTAAAAAACGCTATGATCTGCGATCCCCATTTTGTTCATCCGAGGCAGTTAAGTATGAAGAGCTCCCACAAATCATTCAGGAAAGCGGTCACATTACGACCGTTGTCCCCCAGAAGTGTAATCAAATACGTAAACAGACAAGCACAATAAATGCTACGAACCCGATAATATTTGTTGTTTTCGTCCATCGACCATGCCACGGTTCTCGTAACATGAGGACGCCATCACATGCATAATGCATGCATCCCGTCATTATACGTGCTACTCATAAAGCTCTTGATTGGCTCAAGACAAATGATAAATATTCATACCTTGCATACCCGCATATCCAAAGCCCGGCCATTTTCGGCCAAAACTGGCCGAAAAAATAAAGAAAAACATTAAACCCGGAAGTGCAGACTCGACAAGCTCCCAGGTAGCATTCCCACATGGGGCCCATATTGGCCCCATATGGGCAAGTATATGGGCCCCATATGGGTCCCGTATGGGCTGCACCCAACGCCCATGTGGGGCCCATATGGGTAGACCATTGTTCTCCTGCCCAGATCATTCCCACATGGGTCCCATGTGGGACCAATATGGGCCCCATGTGGGAATGTTACCTGGGAGGCTGTCTTTCGAGCTAGGCCAGGCCGTACGCAGCTAGTACGCAGTATGTACGCAGCCAGTGTGTTGCCGTACGGGTTTACTACGGAAGTCGTTATCTTACAGTGGCTCGTTTTGATGCCGTCTGAGTTTGCATGCGCTAGACCCAATATTCTCTCGTACAGCAAAACAAACTGGAGACGGCCTTGGACAAGGCTATCTCAGTGGTGAAATAAATGGACACGATTGTCAAAACTGTCATTGCTTAAACGAAATTGGGGAAATCAACAGGATTTTTTGTTTACTGTGTGTCTTTATATGCAGATGGGCATCGTGTTGCCAATCGTCCTAGCAATCATTAACTTCCTAGTCAACTCTGCCCATCTCCAAGCTGCTACTACTGGGCCGTCTACTGCTACCAGTGATGACATGACAAACCCCGTTTGCCAGACATGCTGCACGGGTCCGGCTGCAGTACCAGGCATCCCCGGCATGCCTGGCCAAGCGGGTCCGTACGGACCGAAAGGAGATGTTGGTCCGTCAGGTCAGAAGGGCGACATGGGACGTGATGGGGGGAAGGGTGACACGGGCGAGCAGGGAGCACGTGGGAATGCTGGGCCTAAAGGAGACGATGGGGTAGGTCAGCCCGGTAAGATGGGTCCGCGTGGGCCACCGGGAGTAGTTGAACCAGCTGGGGAACCTGGTGTCAAGGGTCAAAAAGGTGAACCAGAGGAGACTCCAATCGGCGCCCCTGGCCCTGTAGCTTTTACTGTTGTGAGGACATCTTCAACGGCAGTAGTGTCAAATCCGGACACAGCTCGTTTAACCTTTCATGAAGCCACGACGCTTTTGCCAGGTACTGACTTTGACCTTGGAAATGGTACATTTACGTGTAATGTGCCAGGCGTCTATGTGTTTATGTTCTCCTGCAGCAAATATTCTGGTAATCGCCTCGACGTGAATCTGTTTAAGAATGACGATTGGATCTTGACCGGTTTTAGCTCGTCCACAGACAACTACGAGCAGGTGTCAGGGAGCGCGGTGCTTACCCTCCAGCAGGGAGACAGGGTGTACTTGACCTTTCCCTACCGGGCGTACAGTGATTCAACGTGGAAAAACCACTACGTTCAGTGGATTCCTTCTTTCAAGGAATAATCCTGAGCCGTAACTTAGACCCGGAGTGGTATTTTTGTTGTAGTAGCGTGTTCAGATTTATCAAGAACATGGATTTCGTTTTAACCTAAGAATCATAATAAAATACCTCCCCAAAAAACTATCCATGGGAAGAAAACAGGAAATTTCCAATCTCCAATTTGGATCTGGAAGCAAAAATGTTGGTGTAATAGTCCGTGTAAGTCTCGTTTCGGGTCACACTTCTGGAGACCAGTCAGGGAATGGCAATGGGGTTTTAACGCCGTGACGATATTATTTGAGTTGTCACTTTAACGTGCCCCGTTTGTAAGCACCCCAAACGCCAATAAATTAAAAAGACACCTTAAATTCTACCGGTTCAATAAATAAAATGAAGAAAATGTTGTCCGAACTTGTCACAAACAAATAAAAATGTCTGACCTTTAGTTTCCGGTTTGCAAGTACCCTTTACGAATTGGTAGGCTCAGGCTTAAGTGCATCTCCGCAGAAATACTAACGCGGCTAAACATATCTGGTTTGAACTTCAACGTGAACGTTCATTTCTGCTGTGAGTAGATTAACCACCAACAAAAACCTACACAGATAGAGTACACATGGCCAGGACATAAATTCGAAAAGATCGTCTGAAGCCGAATCAAGTGGTTTTGAAAACGGCTATAATGCAAGGTATTCGCGTCAAATACACGCGCAAAAATATGTGTGCCACTTGCGGACTACCAGCGATGCGCTGCGTGGTTTGTATAATACGTCCAGGGTTACCAGTTTATCTCAGAGACGGAAATAAAAGGTCAGATTTAAAATTGTAACTTTTTGCTTTATTAACTTTTCGCACAAGTAATAAATGGAATATTAAGAATTTTTACAGTGGACCCCGAATCGGTAGGTGAAACTAAATACTGACGTAGTTCAAAATGGTACCGGAAAAAATGTCGCCGCACGTGCTTAAGCTCCTATACATGGTCTCCGGAAGTCAATGAATCTCTCAGCGTGTATACCACAAGTTCTTGAGATTAACTTACACGGTCTATTACTGCATTGCTTCATGGAACCAGATAAATTAGTTCACAAAACATCGGTGGGTTTTTAACGATATCCTTAAAATATAAGGATTGGGAACGCGAAATTTCAGAATGGTAATGAGAAAAATAGGACAAATGACATGGTATCAAAATCTCAACACCTGTGAGAAAAATATGGGTTTTAAAAATGTTAGCTGGACATGACAGTGCATGCTCCTTTAAAAATATTTTCAAGTTATTTTAACTGCTATTTTAAAAGTACCTATATGTTTGTATGAATAAAAATTAGTCAAATGCTTTTATTGCATATGTTTTTATATTTAATAATGTTTTTTAAAAAAGTACTTTTACAGACAGTTTTTGCGAAATTTGCCTTGGGAATATGAAGGACTTAGTTTCTCATACTTTAACACATTATCGGCATTAAACAACACAAGCATATTGCATTTTTCCCCGCAAAATAAAGCACGTAATATTACGGAATAGGACCTGGGTTCGAATCCCAGTCGGGGCACTGCAAATTTCTCGTGTTTCTAAATTCATCTCGATTAGAAAAAAAAGGTTAATTGTGAAAACAATTCCGTATTATTGCATTATTCACCCAGTTTATTAAATGGCTGATCTGCGCAGTTTTTCACTCCTAAATTCACTTCCCCTTAAAATATTTACGTTTTGGTGGTTAGGCCTACTGAGTTATTAAATGGAGAATAAGTGGCGACCAGTAAACGGAATTCTTCAGGTACTGTTTAGCAAGGTTATTATTTGCTACAGTTAGGCCTAGTAGATATCAAAATGACAAATCAGCAACATTTTTGTTACGCAGGGGGACATTCTTGACGCAAAAAAAGCATCAAGCGTGCACATAACACACATTTCCTTGTATATTGGTACAAATGACACTTTCATGACACATATAAAATAGCCGATAGTTATTGCCGAGCAGCCTGTTGCAGGACAGAAATGCGAATGCCCATGTTATTTTGAAACACGCCTGCTCAAAATCTTAGAAAGGGAGAGCCATTACCTGATTAAAACGTCCGGGTCATCGGCAGTGGACTCAATGTCATCCACTTTATCTTGGGACGACAATCACATTCGACTTCAGTCTTGCTTGGTCTTCATAATAATCATACGTGTGATCATACCTCCATGGTGTGATCATCTTCCATTCGCACCAGCCTGTTTCCAGCTCGGTATCACTGAATAACTGTCGGACACACTATCACGGTCCCACTGCTCGTTTCAACCAAAACGTGGCTCAAAAGGATTATCATTTTCGCGAAAATTGCAATTTAATTGTGTATAGACCGTATCGAATAGCCGCCATTTCGTGGGGCAGTTTCTTTGTTCCTTGAGGACATGCATGGTTGCACATATTGAGCTTCCATTGTTGAACAGTTTAAGTAACAAAAGGTGCCCCACGAAATGGCGGCTATTCGATACGGTCTATTGGCATACGTAAAAACACATATCGCGTACCGTACCGACATTCACGAGAGCACGAGTGCATATGAGGACAGGTTCCTTCCTCCATGACTACACATAATGTTTGGCATAAATATCCAGGAATTCCTACAGGTTTATGCAAATTAACGATTGCGAAATTAACTCTAAAAAATAGACCAATCACGTGTGGTTATTGCTCGGCGTAGCGCACATGTGCATTTTACAAAGAAGTTTTAGCACACACGCACGCGCATTTTGGTACCCGGTATGTCACAGATGGAACCCATATATTGGCCCTTTTCCAAATCTCGACTCCGTCTTTAGGCTCCAGCTTTATGCGGCTCCGACTCCAACCGCCTCCGGCTTCACTTCACCGAAGCCAAACCAAAAACCGTTTGGAACACTAGTCGGGCCTAGTAGGCCTTCCACTCTTTTTCACCGGCTTTTTTTAAAGCGCTAGCAGACGAGTTTTGTCGGCGACAAAGTTTAGCAAACCTGCAAAAGTTCAAAGTTTTTGTTGCCGTCACGTGATTTTCCAGTTCATGACGTCACGAAGCCGGCCGAAGTCACATCTTTAGTTGACTTCGTTTTGGAGCCTCATTTGGGCCAAAACGAAGCCTCAAATTGAAGCCTGAAGCCGAGCCGAAGTTTGGTATGCGGCTTCAAGATGGAGGAATGGAGACGGAGCCGGAGACGAAGCCGAGATTTTGAAAAAGGCCATGGTGTCTCTATTATGCCTCAAACATCCAAAGAATTTTAAAGGAATTCCTTTCAGATTTTCAGGGGAAGAAAAACTGCGCATTGCTACTAAAGTGTGACGTCATTTAATATATATAGTAACTGGGTGTACACATTGGGTGGTAATCTGAAACGTCCATTGCTGAATACCGGGGAAACAGTTCACTGGTTTTATTTATTGTTTTATTTATTCAACACATCCAACAGCGGACAACCGCCAATTACATGAATGGGATCAATTAACATAGATATTCGAATAACTATCAACCCGTCACGGCCCGGAATCGAACCCACATTCTAGTACTGGCACAGGAACTGGATTTCGACGCGCTAGACCGCTCGGCCATAACACCCTACTTTAGTTTATACCAAGTAACCTTGGCAACACGCAAAAGGTGATATTTTCACTTTATAATACCCTGTTCACAAAGGCTCGTTGCAATTTGTAAAAGTGTGTTCTAGTAGATAAAAAAGCTAAGTTAGGCTATTGTAGATAATACGCAAATCATGCAGCTCATATTAAAGATATATACGGTCCGTGCGTTTTGGGTGTGGCACCTCGAAAAATAAGACGGTTTCTAGAAACATAAAAGTTATTCGCTTTCAAATGAGACACCAACGAAAAAAATCGACCAACGTTTAGTTATAAAACAATTACTGTCAATATTTCGAATTATTTCGGACCGCCAATACATGTAGTTCAAGGCATAGATTTGCCCAAGTCTGTCCCGTATCTGGTCTGCAGCGGGCCACGCACAAGTAAAGCACGCCCTCGTTTCTTCTGTCTCAAAGTTTTCAGAGACAGGCGAAAAGAGATTTGGCAGGCCACTACTAGTTTAGAGGGCTCGCTGCACGCTGCGGTCACAGACCAAATACCAAGTGAGACTTGGGCAAGTCTATGGACAAGGCGCAAAAAACGGCCGTACAAAACGTTGTTTTTTTTTTTCCCAGGGTTGCCGATGTCTAAAGTTTGATGTTTTCTCGTTAAAACAAAGTAAATGCTTTAAAAATTCGTTCAGAGAAAAACAATCGAATTTGCAGAGAATCACGGATTGTATATATCTTTAATTTGCGAGAAATTTCTTTTGACATGCACTCCTAGAAAAAAAAAATACTTGCACCTTTTAACCAAATTATTATACATGTACCATTTTTCGCAAAAAAGGATATTTGATTTAAAAAAAAAACACGAAAAAGAAATTAATTTGACACGTTGGTACCGAATTCCAAATCTGGACACCGCCTGAAATCATCATATAGACAATTGCAATAAAGTCTAACCCTTACCAAGTACACATTTTATAGAAAATAAACATTTAACAACTTAAATATCGCTAAATTTCTTATAGGTGGCACCCTGTTGCAGTGATTGTATTAATTTACCCAACGGCGTTTAAATAGTAAAGGCATGGAGCTGCGTATTTCGTGGCACGAATTTGGTGCGCGCGCATTGCTGACGAGCTGTGCCTTTAATTAGTACCTCAAAGACGACGAATGGTGTAAATATTAGCTCCGTAACCAATAACAAATGAATCCATTGGCGCCTTCTTGACTATTTCCCATGCTCCATCCTGCACAAGCGCATGGATTGCGTCTTCAAAAGTCAACATGGTGTCTGTGTGTTCCTTGGGATCGTCCGGAAAAAGGAGCCAACTCAGTGTGAAGACAATATACCCACCTGTAGAGTAGTTTAAGAGAGACCAATATTAAAGAAGTTAGTGGTATACATGTGTGGAAAAAACTATGAAATAAACCAATATCCTGAATATATTAAAGCTTATACAGGATTTGCCGGTCCCATTTTACCAGGAAATAAAATTGAAAAGATTGAATTGGTTTCAACTGAGGTAATATGGTTTCGTCTGAGATGTTATCTCTTTGTAAGAAAACGATAATTAAAGATGAATTTGTATAAATGTGTATGCACGGGGGCCTTTTAACCCCCACCCAGATTTATTTTTCAATTTTGTATACATATTACATTATTCACACCATCGTACTTTACACCAGAGAAACAGCACTTTAAACAGTTTCAGTGGAAAAAATTATAAATTAAACAGAAATTAAATTAAATTAAACATTAAACAATAAAAGTTCTATGGGGAAAGCCATGCCACCATATTTTTCTCCGTTTGCCAAATTTCCAGGGGGGGGGGGGGGTGGGGGGGTGGGGGGGGGGGGGGGGGGGGGGGGGGGTGGGGTGGGGGGGGGTGGTGGGGGGGGGGGGGGGGGGTGGGGGGGGGGGGTGGGGGTGGGGTGGGGGGGGGGGGGGTGGGGTGGGGGGGGGGGGGGGGTGGGGGGGGGGGGGGGTGGGGGGGGGGGGGTGGGGGGTGGGGGGGGGGGACTTTCCTTGGGGGTGCCCCACAGATACGCCGCTGAGTACATCGCTGGAGACGGTGGTGGAATGTGTGCTGCAGCCGAAAGCTTATGAAGAAAGGCAGGATCACTCCAAATGTTATTCGATCGCTTCGAGCATTTTATCAGGAGGTGCAAAGGGACTTGGACATAGACAGTTTACTTGAAAATGGCGGATGCCAAGTCAAAAGTGGCACATTTTGGAATTTGGACAAAACTGATGAAACTCACTCAGTTAAATTTGTCAGGTCTTGTTTACATGATGTAAAAATTTTAAAAGTAGAACGGAATTTTTAGACGCGTATAGTATCTTTAAAGAAATATTCACATCGCACATTTTCTCAACACCGATAGAATAGGGTCGGCCATAGCCTTGTCCAAGTCTATGGCGTGAGCGACCTCTCGCGATAAAATATCTTGGTCTGAAATCCAGACTTACACGCGTGAGGCTAAATCATAGCCGTGTTTCTTTATATCTGCGTCGGAAATCTGACGCAATTACTTATGCGAAACCCGAGTGGTTATAAATATTCATATCTTACATAACATCTAATCAGAGTTCACTATTTTATACCGTGCGACGCCAAGTTGTAAACATGTCTGTACGCGCCACGTTGTTGTTGTGTATGCGTGCACAACGCATCTGTTACAACTGAGGAAATAACGGTATAGTTTGAATTATGTAGCCGACAAATTGCAAATTTATGACTTTCACGAAGACCAGAAGATAGCCCTCACATATTTTCTGTAAAGGTATGACGTGTTTGTGAAATTACCAACTGCATACCTGCCAACATTGCCGAGTAAAAAAATCGTACTGTAGTGAAACTTGCAACGGTCGAGTTGGTACAACGGTCAAGTAGACCTGTTACTGCACTGTTTTCATGTACACAACAAATGCGGCGCGCGCGGAGAGTCAGGTCAAGTCGACTGTTACGATTTTCAACACTTTTAACACTTAAAAATCGTAACAAATACGATAAAATCGTACTAGTTGGCAGGTATGCGACTGGGTATACGTACGGAAAATCTGCTATTATTCAAACAGCACCGTGTTGTTCTGTCAAAACAACCGTCAACCAATGAGCTTTTACGTCACAGTGCTCTCTTAAAGAAATTAGCATAAACAGCCCCCGCCCATAAAACACGTCGGGTACAGAAAGCTTAGAACAAGGCTATGATTTAGCCTCTCGCGTGTAAGTCTGGATTTCAGACCAAGATATTCCAGTAACCAGCCTAGTCGCTGGCTACAGTTTATCGCGAGAGGTCGCTCACGCCATAGACTTGGACAAGGCTAAGTCGGCCATAGACAACTAAAGTTTGACGTCAGTTGCCAGGGTAACTGGGTGTAAAGCAACACACAAGGGGTGACGTTTTCACTTTTGTACTCCGGTCCCAATGGGATCCCGTTGAGTCCCATTCAATGGGACCCAACGGGAATTTTCTCCATTGGTTAGGCCAGTTTGTTTTGCTTTTAGCAAAATTTGCAAGGGTTTTTTTTGTGCTAATGAGAAATTCCACACTCATGAGAAAAGCTGTGATGTTATCTCACCAACAACAGAGGATTCTCCTTAGACATATAGATTTATTCGTTTGAGCCCCGGTGAATTAGAATAAATCTGCTTTATCCTTGTTACGTAAGAGCAACGGTTCAGTGCTCTAGGGGGTTGATAAATAAGGGGTGTTCACGGGTGTTGGGAATTCTCACGTTGCTTGCATACTAAAGCGCACATCGCTAAAATTTTGTGTTTTTCGGAATTTTAACAGTTGCATTGCTGGCCTGATAGCCGTTGGTTTGCATAGGTCAGGCGTACGTTTCCATTTTTCCCAATGGGTTTTTGTGGTTTTTCGTATCTGGCAACCAACACAGCAACTGTTTTTAGCAGTCTGATCACACTCGGCGATGATCTTCGGTTTGTTAAAGGGGTTTTGCTTAACAGACAAGTTTACTTTGCATCGTAACAATCATCAAGTGTTGTCGTAATTGACGATTGTCGCTTTTAGACAACTTTTGACCAAAGTGACTGGATTGTACATGATAAGACATGTGAGGTAGCTGAATAAACCAGGTCACACCTGCAAGCCGTGATCTTCCCAATAATTCTATTGGTGTGATCGTTGATTGTGTTAAAAGGATAATTACGTCTACAGAAAGGTTGGTGTAATTTTTAGTGGCTTCTTGGTATCACGGACTGTATTACATGTAGTTTACTCAGTTTGTTTAGTATGTCATTTGCAACAAATCCCGTAAAGTTGTTTGAGTCATAACCATGTTGCTCTTTGAAATGTAATTGGCTTTTTAGGTGATCGGGCCAACAGCCCGATCACCTATTACTCTCGTACGATTTCTTTATTGGCTTTTTCGTTTAGGACGAAAAAGCCTTTGTTTTCGTTTTGATTTTTTTTTTTTTTTCCGTTTTCTTCTGATTTGTTTCCCATAGACAAAGCGCATAGGCGTTGTCGGCGCTTTTTAAGGTTGTTCCCAAACATTGATCTTAACCAAACTTGGTCACATCAAAGACATAGTATAAGAGGTGTGCACCCAAGAATGGCTTCATTGTGACGTCATCCGTTACGTCATTATAACACTTTAAAAATGCCTAAAAAGCGGAAAATTGCCGAAATATGCACTTTTTAAAATGGTTCCCTTGCCCAAACCACATGACCCAGGGTTTTCATATTTGGCAAACATTTAGATCAGATCATGAGCTTCAATGTTCTTAGTGTAGGCATTTTCATCTGACCCTTCCTTCCTGGGTCAATCGAAGGTCAAAGTTCAGCCAATTCAAAAATCACATTTTTTGTATTTGTTTGTACTTATGAAGCAATATTAGCTATTCAACCATGCTTGATTTTCATAAAACTAGGTACAGGCATGGGCCCCATCACAAACGTCCACCACCATGTAGAACGTCACCATGACGTCAAGGATTACGTAATTATAATAATTTTAAAATGGCACAAAAATGGATTTTTCATCATGAAAATTACCAAAATATGCATTTCGTAAAACGCTTCCCTGTATGAACCCACATGACCCAGGGTCTTCATATTTTGCATACATATATATCAGATCATGGGCTACAATGTTCTTTGTGTAGGCATTTTCATCTGACCCTTCCTTCCTGGGTCAATCGAAGGTCAAAGTTCAGCCATTTCAAAATTCACATTTGTTGTGTTTTTGTGTACTTATGAAGCAATTTTAGCTATTAAAGTACGCTTGATTTTCATAAAACTACGTACAGGCATGGGCCCCATCACAAACGTCCACCACCATGTAGAACATCACCATGACGTCAATGATTACGTAATTATAATAATTTAAAAATGGCAAAAAAGTGGATTTTCGTCCAAAAAATGCATTTCGTAAAATGTTTCCCTCTATAAAACCACATGGCCCAGCGTCTTCATATTTAGCAGACATTATAGATCAGATCACGGACTAAAATTTGCTTCGTGTAGGCATTTTCATCTGACCCTTCCTTCTTGGGTCAATCGAAGGTCAAAGTTCAGCCGATTCAAAAATAACATTTGTTGTATGTTTTTGTACTTATGAAGCAATATTAGCTATTAAACAACGCTTGATCTTTATAAAACTAGGTACAGGCATGGGCCCCATCACAAACTTCCACCACCATGTAGAACATCACCATGACATAACTGATTACGTAATTATGATAATTTAAAGTGGCAAAAAAGTGGATTTTCTTCATGAAAATGACCCTAAATGCATTTCGTAAAATGTTTCCCTCTATAAAACAACATGGCCCAGGGTCTTCATATTTAGCAGACATTATAGATCAGATCATGGACTACAATGTTCTTTGTGTAGGCATTTTCATCTGACCCTTCCGTCCTGGGTCAACTGAAGGCCAAAGTTCAGCCAAGTCGCAATTTGCGTAAAACCATGCATAAGTCACCCCGCCCCAGGCCATGCACTCGCGTTTTGCTACCGTGAAAGTGATATAGCGCCCTCATAGTTATACATGTATAGCTAAAGAGAGAATGCGCAATACGTGTAAACACATGTACTTGTTGTAAGTTGCGCGAACATGCAGTGCACGTCCCATTTAAAAACAAAAGCTTAATATAGGCCTGAAATAATTAAGTCATTGTCTAGATTTTATTGAACCATCTTTTAAAAATCTAATTACGAAATTGTCCTCCTTGGTCAAACTCTTTTCAATCTTAACTAATTATGTGCTCTGATTTCTGCCTTTGATGACTAATATATGTATATCAGTATTTCGAGAAAACATCGCGTTTCCATCCCAAATGTGAACAAAACAAACTAAAAATGAACAGTTTAGAATTCGCAAAGGGAAATCAAACTTGCCTCTAAACTGAGTTTTCAGGATAAACTTTTTAAATATTTAATTTATAACGCCATGTGACATTATTACAAATAGTACTAATTTTACAGTAACTTAATTGATGTTTTTAAAAGTGCAAAAACTGAAAATTGCCATATTTTAAAATCTAAACAAATCTTTTCTCAATCGATGAAGGCTACTGTACTATTTACATAATGTACATGTTATTTTGTTTTATATGAAATTTCGCCCAAGACTCTCTTAGTATAAATCCTGAACATACATGTTATGATACTCCTCAAGGAGCTAATTAAGTAATCAAAAGTTTTTACCTGCGCCATGACTTGGTATCTCACAGTTCATCAAACACTTGGAAGTGGCAGATCTGTATAGCAGTACACTCAGGCAAACTGACACAACTTAAAAACTGTTCATCATCAGGTATAAGATTAAATGAGCATACAATTTAATGTTTTCCATATTCAAATTTCGTAACAAATCAGCCGATTCACCTATGATCGTGATTCATGCGCCATATACGGTCATTAACAAAGGTATTTAACTGATGATCTCATAATGACGTCATCACGTGTCAGATTAAAGGTGATATAAATATTATAAATATGAAAAATTAACAAAGGCGAGCTACAACCCCGATTCCTTCCCATATACGATCACTAGCAAAGGTCGTTAACTTTTGGCTTTTCCGTTTATTTCTTCTTCTGATGTTTTCCCCATTGACATAACGCATGGGCGTTGCCGGCACTTTTTGAGGTTGTTCCCAAACTTGAGGTTGTTCTTAAACAAACTTGGTAACATCAAAGACATATTAGAAGAGGTGTGCACCCAACAATGGCGCCATCATGACGTCATCAGGTGTAAGTTTAAAGGGGCATGACATTTAATGTTTCCTTATGCAAAAATTCATTAAAAAAATCAACCGTTTGACCTACGATCTTGATTCTTTCGGCATATACGATCATTAATAAAGGTCTTTCAGATGCCCACATGCCTTCACATTTGACCTCATTCCCTATTGGTCAAACAGACTTTGCCTTGCCATTTGAAACTGGTAAGAGGTATCTAGATGGGGTCAAAGGTGTTTGAGTTCGACTAGGGTGGGGTATCCAAAAAATATCGCCATAACCTGTGACCTTGCTCACTTCCGGTAGAAACCGGAAGTGCATTTAAATGAACCTATTTTGTAAAAGTGGGGAAAGCTGCCGAGTTAGTGGTAGTGTTAGTGTCTAAGGTAAATAGGGTTTCCAAAAATGTACGTTTCTACGTCGTTCCATAAAAGGGCGCCCTCTAGCGGCGAAATTAAAAAGTCTTAAAATAACCCTTTAAAAGCAGTGTTTGCGCAAACACACAGCCGGGTTACAAATGTCAATGCACAATCAACGCGTTTACTAAACAAAATAACCATGTGACTACAGCCAGATTTCTATCTGTCATAGCTGCCCTTTACCGGTCCCCATATTGCAGTACCGAGAGAGCACGCAATTCTGCGTACGTGTTAATGTCCGTTTTATTACATCTGTTAACTCCGCATCATATAGTAAATGTCAAATCCATAGGTTTCTCCACGACTTTCAACACTAACACAATTGTGACCTCCGGTCATTGCGCACTTCCGGTGCACACCTTCCTCACTTCCAGTCGAAACTATAACTGGCCCTTAGTTTAAAAATGGTAGGAGGTGTTGAGGTGGGTTCAACAGTCTTAGTGCCAAAGCCCATCACACTTTCCAAAAAAAAGGTTACATCATCGTACGTAATAGTGCCCTCTACCGGCATGATGACATTCTTTAAAACGCAATTTTAACAGATGTCTGTGGGGAAGTTTGTCTAAAATTGTCAGGTTGGTATATAACATCGCCTCACGTCAGTATGCCTGTTGTGTGAAACTTTACAAACGTTTCTTGTGCAATATTGATTTGTAAAGCTTTTAAATTGTACACAGTTGGATGACTTATTTCTGCAAAACTCAACATCGGAAACAAAACTTCAAAGATATGCTGTCTGCGATTACCTTAAAGACATACATGTATTATAATGACGTGATGACGTCATCGTAAGTCATTATTACAATGAATTGAAAATTTCACTGACAAATTTTTAAACATCAATACAATATACAAGGTCGATCACCTTGACAGTCTTTTTACGTCATGAAATAGATCATTCTAAAATATTGCACTGTACGCCGGTGTCGTACGCACGACCTACCCCCAAAAAGAAATAAATAAATTTAACAGACAACAAAATAAATACATGTACAATTGATTTTCATGTAAAAAACGCAACATTCGCCCAACCCCCTGCAAGCGGCGAAAAAGCCGTACGATCTGTTCAACGAACAGACGTAGCTCTAGTTTTTTTTTTTTTCCGTTTTCTTCTGATTTTTTTCCCATAGACAAAGCGCATAGGCGTTGTCGGCGCTTTTTAAGGTTGTTCCCAAACATTGATCTTAACCAAACTTGGTCACATCAAAGACATAGTATAAGAGGTGTGCACCCAAGAATGGCTTCATTGTGACGTCATCCGTTACGTCATTATAACACTTTAAAAATGCCTAAAAAGCGGAAAATTCCTGAAATATGCACTTTTTAAAATGGTTCCCTTGCCCAAACCACATGACCCAGGGTTTTCATATTTGGAAACCATTTAGATCAGATCATGAGCTTCAATGTTCTTAGTGTAGGCATTTTCATCTGAACCTTCCTTCCTGGGTCAATCGAAGGTCAAAGTTCAGCCAATTCAAAAATCACATTTTTTGTATTTGTTTGTACTTATGAAGCAATATTAGCTATTCAACCATGCTTGATTTTCATAAAACTAGGTACAGGCATGGGCCCCATCACAAACGTCCACCACCATGTAGAACGTCACCATGACGTCAAGGATTACGTAATTATAATAATTTTAAAATGGCACAAAAATGGATTTTTCATCATGAAAATTACCAAAATATGCATTTCGTAAAACGCTTCCCTGTATGAACCCACATGACCCAGGGTCTTCATATTTTGCATACATATATATCAGATCATGGGCTACAATGTTCTTTGTGTAGGCATTTTCATCTGACCCTTCCTTCCTGGGTCAATCGAAGGTCAAAGTTCAGCCATTTCAAAATTCACATTTGTTGTGTTTTTGTGTACTTATGAAGCAATTTTAGTTATTAAAGTACGCTTGATTTTCATAAAACTACGTACAGGCATGGGCCCCATCACAAACGTCCACCACCATGTAGAACATCACCATGACGTCAATGATTACGTAATTATAATAATTAAAAAATGGCAAAAAAGTGGATTTTCGTCCAAAAAATGCATTTCGTAAAATGTTTCCCTCTATAAAACCACATGGCCCAGCGTCTTCATATTTAGCAGACATTATAGATCAGATCACGGACTAAAATTTGCTTTGTGTAGGCATTTTCATCTGACCCTTCCTTCTTGGGTCAATCGAAGGTCAAAGTTCAGCCAATTCAAAAATAACATTTGTTGTATGTTTTTGTACTTATGAAGCAATATTAGCTATTAAACAACGCTTGATCTTTATAAAACTAGGTACAGGCATGGGCCCCATCACAAACTTCCACCACCATGTAGAACATCACCATGACATAACTGATTACGTAATTATGATAATTTAAAGTGGCAAAAAAGTGGATTTTCTTCATGAAAATGACCCTAAATGCATTTCGTAAAATGTTTCCCTCTATAAAACAACATGGCCCAGGGTCTTCATATTTAGCAGACATTATAGATCAGATCATGGACTACAATGTTCTTTGTGTAGGCATTTTCATCTGACCCTTCCGTCCTGGGTCAACTGAAGGCCAAAGTTCAGCCAAGTCGCAATTTGCGTAAAACCATGCATAAGTCACCCCGCCCCAGGCCATGCACTCGCGTTTTGCTACCGTGAAAGTGATATAGCGCCCTCATAGTTATACATGTATAGCTAAAGAGAGAATGCGCAATACGTGTAAACACATGTACTTGTTGTAAGTTGCGCGAACATGCAGTGCACGTCCCATTTAAAAACAAAAGCTTAATATAGGCCTGAAATAATTAAGTCATTGTCTAGATTTTATTGAACCATCTTTTAAAAATCTAATTACGAAATTGTCCTCCTTGGTCAAACTCTTTTCAATCTTAACTAATTATGTGCTCTGATTTCTGCCTTTGATGACTAATATATGTATATCAGTATTTCGAGAAAACATCGCGTTTCCATCCCAAATGTGAACAAAACAAACTAAAAATGAACAGTTTAGAATTCGCAAAGGGAAATCAAACTTGCCTCTAAACTGAGTTTTCAGGATAAACTTTTTAAATATTTAATTTATAACGCCATGTGACATTATTACAAATAGTACTAATTTTACAGTAACTTAATTGATGTTTTTAAAAGTGCAAAAACTGAAAATTGCCATATTTTAAAATCTAAACAAATCTTTTCTCAATCGATGAAGGCTACTGTACTATTTACATAATGTACATGTTATTTTGTTTTATATGAAATTTCGCCCAAGACTCTCTTAGTATAAATCCTGAACATACATGTTATGATACTCCTCAAGGAGCTAATTAAGTAATCAAAAGTTTTTACCTGCGCCATGACTTGGTATCTCACAGTTCATCAAACACTTGGAAGTGGCAGATCTGTATAGCAGTACACTCAGGCAAACTGACACAACTTAAAAACTGTTCATCATCAGGTATAAGATTAAATGAGCATACAATTTAATGTTTTCCATATTCAAATTTCGTAACAAATCAGCCGATTCACCTATGATCGTGATTCATGCGCCATATACGGTCATTAACAAAGGTATTTAACTGATGATCTCATAATGACGTCATCACGTGTCAGATTAAAGGTGATATAAATATTATAAATATGAAAAATTAACAAAGGCGAGCTACAACCCCGATTCCTTCCCATATACGATCACTAGCAAAGGTCGTTAACTTTTGGCTTTTCCGTTTATTTCTTCTTCTGATGTTTTCCCCATTGACATAACGCATGGGCGTTGCCGGCACTTTTTGAGGTTGTTCCCAAACTTGAGGTTGTTCTTAAACAAACTTGGTAACATCAAAGACATATTAGAAGAGGTGTGCACCCAACAATGGCGCCATCATGACGTCATCAGGTGTAAGTTTAAAGGGGCATGACATTTAATGTTTCCTTATGCAAAAATTCATTAAAAAAATCAACCGTTTGACCTACGATCTTGATTCTTTCGGCATATACGATCATTAATAAAGGTCTTTCAGATGCCCACATGCCTTCACATTTGACCTCATTCCCTATTGGTCAAACAGACTTTGCCTTGCCATTTGAAACTGGTAAGAGGTATCTAGATGGGGTCAAAGGTGTTTGAGTTCGACTAGGGTGGGGTATCCAAAAAATATCGCCATAACCTGTGACCTTGCTCACTTCCGGTAGAAACCGGAAGTGCATTTAAATGAACCTATTTTGTAAAAGTGGGGAAAGCTGCCGAGTTAGTGGTAGTGTTAGTGTCTAAGGTAAATAGGGTTTCCAAAAATGTACGTTTCTACGTCGTTCCATAAAAGGGCGCCCTCTAGCGGCGAAATTAAAAAGTCTTAAAATAACCCTTTAAAAGCAGTGTTTGCGCAAACACACAGCCGGGTTACAAATGTCAATGCACAATCAACGCGTTTACTAAACAAAATAACCATGTGACTACAGCCAGATTTCTATCTGTCATAGCTGCCCTTTACCGGTCCCCATATTGCAGTACCGAGAGAGCACGCAATTCTGCGTACGTGTTAATGTCCGTGTTATTACATCTGTTAACTCCGCATCATATAGTAAATGTCAAATCCATAGGTTTCTCCACGACTTTCAACACTAACACAATTGTGACCTCCGGTCATTGCGCACTTCCGGTGCACACCTTCCTCACTTCCAGTCGAAACTATAACTGGCCCTTAGTTTAAAAATGGTAGGAGGTGTTGAGGTGGGTTCAACAGTCTTAGTGCCAAAGCCCATCACACTTTCCAAAAAAAAGGTTACATCATCGTACGTAATAGTGCCCTCTACCGGCATGATGACATTCTTTAAAACGCAATTTTAACAGATGTCTGTGGGGAAGTTTGTCTAAAATTGTCAGGTTGGTATATAACATCGCCTCACGTCAGTATGCCTGTTGTGTGAAACTTTACAAACGTTTCTTGTGCAATATTGATTTGTAAAGCTTTTAAATTGTACACAGTTGGATGACTTATTTCTGCAAAACTCAACATCGGAAACAAAACTTCAAAGATATGCTGTCTGCGATTACCTTAAAGACATACATGTATTATAATGACGTGATGACGTCATCGTAAGTCATTATTACAATGAATTGAAAATTTCACTGACAAATTTTTAAACATCAATACAATATACAAGGTCGATCACCTTGACAGTCTTTTTACGTCATGAAATATATCATTCTAAAATATTGCACTGTACGCCGGTGTCGTACGCACGACCTACCCCCAAAAAGAAATAAATAAATTTAACAGACAACAAAATAAATACATGTACAATTGATTTTCATGTAAAAAACGCAACATTCGCCCAACCCCCTGCAAGCGGCGAAAAAGCCCTACGATCTGTTCAACGAACAGACGTAGCTCTAGTTTTTTGTTTTTTTTTCTTTTTCCACTCAAACGTTTCCAGAGCTTTTCTTCAAAACGGTTCAAGCTATCAACTTAAAACTTGGTAGGAACATCAACCCCAATGTGAAGATGTGCATACAAGTGTGACGTCATTGTGACGTCATTAGGTATCAAATTACAAACCAAAAATGACTAAAATATGCATGTTTTAAAATGCTTCCGTCTGAAAAACCACGTGACCCATGATTTTCGTATTTAGCAGGCTTATAGATAAGATCATGGCCTACGATTTTCTTCGTGTGGGCATTTTCATCTGACCCTTCCTTCTGGGGTCAATCTGAGGTCAAAGTTCAACGAAAACGAAAATCGCAATTTTTGCACTTATTGAGCAACAATGCCCATCAAACCAAGCTGAATCTTTAAGTAACTAGGTACAGGCATAGGTCCTATGGCAGACTTTCACCAGCGTGTATAATATTATGATGGCATCAAGCGTGACGTCATCGTGACGTCATCAAGTATCAAATTACACCCCCCAAAAAAACAAAATATGCATATTTTAAAATGCTTCCGTCTTGAAAACCACGTGACCCAGGATCTTCGTATTTGGCAGGTTTACAGATGACATTCTGTGCTACAATTTTCTTTGTGTGGGCATTTTCATCTGACCCTTCCTTCTGGGGTCAATTGGAGGTCAAAGTTCAACGAAACTGAGAATCTCAGTTTTTACACTTACCAGCAACAATGCCCATCGAACCAAGCTGAATCGTTAGTAAATTAGATACAGACATAGGCCCTACGGCAGACTTTCACCAGAATGTATAGTATCAAGATGGCATCAAGTGTGACGTAATCATGACGTCATCAGGTGTCAAATTACAAAAATTCAAAGGTTATTATTTCCAAAATTCATATCTCAAGAACCGTAATAGATACTTGAACAATTCTTTCACAACATGATAAGTCTAAATGAACTGAACAAATCATACGATGTCATGACCCCTGTGTGACGCCTACTTCCGGTCCAAACCGGAAGTTGTTCGAAAATGTGCATTTTGTAAGCGTTTTGAATGCAAATAGATTCAAAGTGGTAGTGAATTTGACCATATTTCTACGGAACGAAATGTTTCCACACATGTAGACTTTTTGACTATACCATTTGTGACGTCATCACATGGACGGTGGTTAGGCCAATGAAATTAGATGACTAGTTTCATTATTCCAAAAATTTCATTATTTTGCAAAAAAAATGGGGGAAATCCGACAAAAAATACTCCCCCAAGCGAAGTTTCTGTTTCGGTTGCGCAGTCAGTGTTGTGCAGCTAGCTTCGCAAAATGTATCACAGAATGCAGTATACCAACCGTACAGCATATCAGCGCTACCCCAGCACCCAGTATGGGCGGTGGCCGTACCAGCGAAAACCGTTCGTTGCAGGTCGAGTTCGGGCGGTCTGTTCTGAACTCGTTCTCGACGGATACGTGGTGTGTGATCCTTTTCCTAGTGCAGTGTTCTCGGGTCGCGTTCGCGCCATGCGTGCCAAGAACAGCCGCCCGAATTCGACATACGATAATTTGTGACCTCGTTTCCAGATCGCGTTATATGCACGGCCTTTGTACACGGAACTCGGGTTGTATATTTTTGCTGTGGTCACGAGGTTGGTAGATCGATTGTTTTCTGGCGCGCATTCACATGCAGATTTGTGTATCTTTTGCAGTTTTGTGTGGATTTTTCCCGCTATGATTATGTTTTCCCTGGCGGTTTATCATGAAGACAGGTGTGTGGTTAAATGGAAGATTGTGGACATCGGGGATGTGAGCGATTCATATTATTTTATTCAACTTTTCGACAACTGAAGGCCGGTTTGGTCGATGGCATTGGCGAAGCAACGGAGTGGTTTCGCAATCGGAACTGTGCATTGGTTAATACACTATACAGCAACAGGGACTCAGCGTCCACGGATTTTGGAACACGTGCATCTAGACATGGTCTAGAGTAGGTTTCGTGGGTAGGAGCTGTACCGGTCTTATGGAATGCACACCCTCTTTGGGCCGGCCATGGGGGCCGTAAAGGCCTGCCATATTAAAATGTATTGCTCTTTCAAAACTCCTTTGTAATTTCCCATGATTTTTGCCATCTCAAGTTCTTCCTTCAAACACAAGCTAAAGTACATGCAGGCCTACAACTCCATGGAACTGAGGAACTGATACTGGCACTAACTTTCTGGGCAACTTTTAGAGCCTAAATCAGTTTCAAAATAGCAGTTAGTGTATGTATAACGGGTTGCATTTTTCATTGATAAGAATTTAAAGAAATAATGAATAATGAATAATGAAAAAAAACCCTCATCAAAATTTGAAAAGTGGTTGACGAGAAACTAGTAATCTAATTTCATTGGCCTTACGTAATGTGGTGTCAAAATACGCACATTTGGAGCTGAATTGTTTTAAAATGCTGTATCTTGAGAACTACAGCAGATATTTGCATGATTCTTTCGCCACATTTAAGAACTTGATGTTTATCAAATTGTTGAACAATTTGTGCACAACATTGTGACGTCATGATATCGTCACAGGTGTCAAATTACAAAAATTCAAAGGTTATTATTTTTAAAATTCATATCTCAAGAACCGTAATAGATACTTGAACAATTCTTTCACAACATGATAAGTCTAAATGAACTGAACAAATCATACGATGTCATGACCCCTGTGTGACGCCTACTTCCGGTCCAAACCGGAAGAGGTTCGAAAATGTACACTTGTTTAGCACTTTGAATGCAAATAGAGCCAAAGTGGTAGGGAATTTGACCATAGTTCTACGGAACGAAATGTTTTCACACATGTGGACCTTTTGACTATACCATTGGTGACGTCATTACATGGACGGTGGTTACGTAATGTACGTCAAATTACGCAAATTTGGAGCTGAGATGTTTTAAAATGCTGTATCTTGAAAACTACAACAGATATTGGTATGATTCCTTCGCCACATTTAAGAACTTGATGTTCAACATATTGTTCAACAATTTGTGCACAAAATTGTGACGTCATGATGTCGTCACAGGTGTCACATTACAAGATTTCAAAGGTTATTATTTCAACAATTCATATCTCAAAACGGTGCAAGCTATCAACCCCCAGCTATGGCGGATATGCAGGGAGGAGATATTAGTTACCGGATTAGTGTATACAGCAGCCGATTTCACGAAACTTTACGCAATTGCGCAAGTCCACTTACGCCATAAGCTATTGCGCAAGTAATGGCGTAAGTGGACTTGCGCAATTGCGTAAAGTTTCGTGAAATCGGCTGCTGAACTTCCATTTTTGCCATTCCACAGGTGATAACGTCTGAAATTCATCACAAAATGTTCATTTAGCCCGATCACCTGGCGTTTGTAACAACAAACGTCATACCTCTAGTTTCTTATGTTTTTTTTTAACCGTGGTTTCTCTCCATCAGAGCTATGAACAGCGCTCCCATCCGTCAAGATGGAAACAAACTTGCGTTTGCCCCTCTGTCTCCGGTATCCTTGATTGTTGTATAAAAATAAATTGTCAATTTTCATTGGGTGTTTTTTTGTTTCGGAAAGGGCACTTTTTTGGGGGGAAAATGGAACAAAGTAAAAGACTTTTATTAGGCTAATCCTTTTAAAAAATATTATGCCTACCCTTTTTAACTATCCGTGTAAATTCTGGAAACACGTCAGGTTTAAGGTGTCCAATGGAAATACCACCCACGCAGGTCAGCCCGGAGTAATAACCTGTTTCAAATTTTAAGAATACACAGATGGTTATACCTGTAAAATTTAAACAATAGACCGTATCGAATAGCTGCCATTTTGTAGGGCAACTTTTGACATTTAAATTAGTCAACAATGTAACCACAAAAATGTGCAACCATGCATATCCTCATTGAACAAAAAAACTTCCCTACAACATGGCAGCTACTCGATACGATCTATTAGTAGCCTTCATAAAGTACGATGGCACAAAAGGAGAGGGCGCAATTTTATTTGTGTACGAAATATTCGTAAAAATGTATTTCTTTCAGAAAATCTGATTTACTGGTTGTAATTATAGACTGAATAATGTTTGCAACAAAATGAAGCACATCGCAAATGTTTGCAAAGATATTTGCGACAATTTGCGACATCGCAAGTAAAATTTTTGCAAAGATATTTTGGGATTAGCAATGTCCCTTGTGCCACTATAATCAACCAACAGGCGAAACATTGATAAATTTTCCCCTTTTTACCATAAATCTTCCCCTTTTTGCCATAAATCTCTTCATTTTTAAACTCGCGTATAGATTCTTTAATGTCCGCCATGTTTATTACTTGCAATTCATTTACCAAGTGACGCTTAGTTACCAAGTGACGTTATTACACCGAGCCTTCCACAGAGACCCGCTAAAAACAAAAAGAAAATTATGGTTGGATCGGCGCTATGGAGTGCCAAAGTGTGACGTGTGTAACTGTTGCCATGGTAACTGGCTCAAAACATCATGGCTGCCAGATAAAGCACCAATGCAAAAGCACTGGGATATGGTTCAGTGATTTGTATAGTAGAGCCATTGCCTGGGCAACTAACAAAAGGGTGACGTATTCACTTCGGCAGTTCCTCGCAATCAACTTTTTTTCGACACGTCTTTTTTAAGTTTAAGCATTTTTTCCCCCGGTTCTCTATTCACAGGTTCTTCAGATAACCTAAAAATCGTTTAAGATTACATCAAATCGTTTCTTGATCAAGAACTTACCATCTTCAACATCCTTCAGCTTTCTTCCCTTGCCGAGTGTGTCGCAAATTAGTCGGTCGTAGACGCCCTTCGAAGCGCTAATCTCCAGACATTTTGTAGAAAAGTCCACGGCGTCAATTTTCGTGTGACCACGTTTAGCCAACTGTAGGGAAGAGACAGTGCAAGCAGTTTACTGGGAATGACAAAGAAGCTTCAGGCTCGAATTAGCATTGGGTATCTTGTGTATCACTTGCAACGTTAAAGGACCACAATTTGGTTAATTGATCACGTTCAAATGACGTCACTTCCCTACAAATTGCCACGTGCATCATGATTTTGAGCGTATTTTTGTGTTATAAGCGCATCGGTTGCGCCGTATTTCGAACAAATGTCGAGCAACACGCGCGCGTGTTTGGAACATGTTTACATGTGTGCGTGCGCGTACTTTATGGTGTTTAATACGCAGTAGCATTTTTTTCCTACGAAGATGGTGTCTGTGAACGTGATCATATTAACTTAAAACAAAATGACGTCACGGTTTGTTTACATGAGCGCAATTCTACGTAAGGACGATGTGCTCTCTGACGTCACAGCAAACCAAAACATGCCCAGTGTGGTCGCATGTCAAATCGTCATTGAATTATGAACTTTGGCATCATGGCCAAACCCAATTTAAGCAAGTAGGTAGGGCGTCTGCACGTTAAACAGAATGTTTGCGGTTCGAATCCAGGTGGAATCCCAAACTCTTGGACATTGGTCTACATTGGGCCAAGGGCCAATTTGTATCTAATTTAAGCAAAACGGGATGCATGCACATGACGACAAATTTTCAACAGAGGTCACAGAGAGCACATCGTCTAAAGAACCATAGGAAAGCACAATGTAAACAAACCGTGACATCATTGTGTTTTGGATCTATCCAATAAAGGAGCGTGTCCAAATCACATTGAGTCCCCCCCCCCCCCCCCCCACCCCCCTCCCTCCCCCCCCCCCCCCACACACACACATGGGTGTTAACATTTTGATATATCATTTGCCATATTTTTCTCATTACCATTCAGAAATTTCGCGTTCTCAATCCGTATAGTTTCAAGAATATCGTAAAAAAACCACTGATGTTTTGTATTAAAACTAATTTATCTGGTTCCATAAAGCAGTGCAGTATTGACACCAATCATTTTGCTTCCACATCCAAATTGAAGATTGCAAATTTTCTTTTCTTCCCCTGGACAGTATTTTGGGGAGGTATTTTATATAATTGTTAGGTTAAAACGAAATCACCAAAGCTAAAATGTGGAAACTGCTCCAATTCACCTCTTCACCGACCCGCCCCGTCCCCGCTGCACAGTCGACAATGGGGGCGTTCTTATCCGCCAACATCTGACTCAGTGCTTCGGCACTGATTGCGGGTCCGCTGTATTGCTTAGCCGTGTTTTGATGGATCTAAAAACAGTGGAATTTGGATGTCAACATACAGGTTTTACCATTATTTCTAAATGAAAGTCCCGTTCCTATTGGTCCATTCACCAATAACAGTCGATGCCTCAGGACAGCCCTTGTTGAGGAATGGGCAGCTTTTCCATAGACTCATCCGATCTATATGCTTGATCGTTGTATGGAACTTCCGTGGTGTCCGTGGTGGTCACAAGTTTACTGACATTTAAATACAATTTGTTACAATTAAATCTGATAAACAAATAGTTAAAATAATTAAAATAATTTCACAACATTCATCATCATTAAAGGGGAAGAACATGATTATGGCACATAGTGACATGCGATGTTAAATTCATTAGAAAAAAACCTTTAAAAATACTATACTGTCAGATCAAGATTAAAAATTATAGGCCACAAAATATAAAAAGTATGGTTTGTTCCCTTAAAGTTGCACTGTCCGATTTCAGGCCGATTTTAACGTCTAACTTTTTTAAAAAGTTAAATTGCTATTTTTCTAGAATAACAAAAGTTATCAGCTTTCATTTGGTGCCAAGAACGTAAAAATCCGTTAAGGGTTAATGCCAGTCGATTAAAAACAAATATAAAAAGACAGGCCCTGTCTTTTATTTGACAGGGTTATGACGTAAATGTACAATGTACACATACTACGGGCAATTCCCAAAATTAGGGGTCCAAAAGTGTGACATGCTTTTTAAGATTTCCAAGTGTTTTTAGTGATAGAACGTGGTTTCCCAGTAAACAATAATTATTTTTATTTCAACAAATGCCACTTAAATTTAATGTTTGTGTGTAGATATGGCACCAAGGTTAATGCAAACTCATTCTATACAGCCAATTTTCATTGGCGTAGGTAACCCGGGACACAAACTCCTATTCAATAGCATGAAACAAATTATAAGCCTTTATGGTATTTTTTTGTGAATATTTTTCAGGAATCGGAGAGAAAAAAATATTCAAGAAAATGATGCTGCCCCCTATAATCACAGGCCACAGTCCATTACGGAGAATGTGTGATCATGAGTGGTGATTTTTGAAGCAGAGAGTATACGTAACCGGGACACCAAAAATGTTGGACCCCTAATTTTAGGAATTACCCATATGGGTCTTTCTATAAATTAGGGGTCCAAAAGTGTGACATTTGGTGTCCCCCGTTACACCTGATATGTGTTATTTTTCGTACAAAAATCATTAAAATGGCTTTTAAACCATTTTGTATGAATTTTACTTTATGTACTCACTCATTGAAATGGAAAGTATTTAAAGAATGTGTCCTGAATTTACAAAAACAAGATGTAAAATGTAACGGGGGACACCAAAGCTGGACCCCTAATTTATAGAAAGACCCATATATGAGCGTACGCGCACATGTAAAACACGTGAAGCCCGTTCGAAGAAAAAGGCTTGTATCTCCAATTCCCGACAGAGACACGTCAGCTTTCTAAATTCGTTCGCTTGTATGATTTTTTTTTTAAAATCATTTCGCCCAAACACTGACAGTGCTTCCCGTTTTCGGTACCCGTGGGGACATGGGTATAATAGGCAACAAAATTATCAAAAGGTCTCCACAAGGAAATTTCTAAAGGATGAAAAGGTCTCCACAAGGATGTCAAAAAATAGAAAAATGGATTTTACTCAAAAAAGAGGAATTTCCAAAATATTCTGATCGCTACAATTTCGAGTGTATAAAATAAGGTAGGCCTAGATACGGTCGAAATTTCAGCCCAAGAAAATAATTCTGGTTTAAATAGGAGCGCTATGACGATTTTGAAACCAGTTTTTAGAGGGTTGTACACCAGGTAGTGTAATTAATCTTACGTCATGGTCTTGGTCATAGGTTGAAGCCCACTTATCATAGTGCTCTTGCACGGCCTGTGCGTGGCCTTCTTTTGCCGCCAACTGGTGAACAGTGCGCAAATGTTGTTCGAGAGCCTCGTTGTTTTCCATTTTTATGGTTTAACGTGAAAGTAGCCGCTACCGGGAATGGCCAACGCGTACACAAACCAATATCGACGAGAATAATTTTGGGCCATTTAGTTTCGTTCGCTTGAATGATCAATATGGCTTTGTACGGTTGTTTGTATTGTGCGTAGGCCCTCATGCGATATGCACGAACGCCCCCACATTAGTATGGGGCGCCGTTCGTCAACTAATTATTTAGGCGAATTATAGCATGTTTTTTCCATGGTTTATCTTAATTCTGTGTAAATAATGCATTTGTGTCAAAGGCCGTTTATGGTTTACAAACAACTCGATTCTTTACAAAACAGGAAATACACTTGTAGCTGTGCAAATTCATTATTTACAAATAATGAAAATTAACTCGGCGTTCCATACTTTATTAAAGAAACCGACCAGTGTACATTTCAATGGTTTACAAACAAGAGAATTGTATCGTTCATAGACAATTCCATGGTTTATAAATAATGAATACTGCACATTGCTGCACGTTTTTCTGGTTTACAAATAATACAAAACTATCCAGTGCGCAATTACATGGTTTGTAAACCAAGAAACTTGCACCGGGGTCTGATTTTCTATGGTTTATAAATAATGAAAATTGGTTAGTGGACGTACAATTCCATGGTTTATAAACAATCTAAACTGCGCCGTTCTAATCAATTTTGTGGATTCTGTGGTTTGTAAACAATTACAAATAGTCAATAGGTGTGCATTTTGATGGTTTGTAAATAATTGAAAGTGATCGTTGGCTCACAATTTCATGGTTTATAAATAATGAAAATGAACTATATAGTGTGTCGCAAAATTTCATGGTTTACAAACAGAAAAAAATAAAGCTTTATACACTTGTCTGTCGTTTGTAAAGGTTGACTATCGATAAAATAAGAAGTATTATGCACTCGGTACATCTCAAAATACGATCATTGACGAAAAATTGAAGGGTTTGTAAATAATGAAAATGGACTATAGTTAGTGTGTCGCAAAATTTCATGGTTTACAAACATAGAAAATTAAAGCTTTATACACGTTTCTGTCGTTTGTAAAGGTTGACTATCGATAAAATAAGAAGTATTATGCACTCGGTACATCTCAAAATACGATCATTGACGAAAAATTGAAGGGTTTGTAAATAATGAAAATGGACTAGTTAGTGTGTCGCAAAATTTCATGGTTTACAAACAGAGAAAATTAAAGCTTTATACACGTTTCTGTCGTTTGTAAAGGTGGACTATCGATAAAAAGAGAAGTATTATGCACTCGGTACATCTCAAAATACGATCATTGACGAAAAATTGAAGGGTTTGTAAACCATGAAAAACACGCTTCATAAACGTTTATTATAATCCAGTAACGTTGCGAGAGCAATGGGTGCGTTCAATTAGCTATCATCGAGTCATAGGGGTGCTCGTTCATAGTGTGAACAGTCCGGCAGACCATGGTAACAAAGGTATTTATGTTTACAGCTCATCGAACGCCACTGCACAGCCTTCAGCGCGCGCGCGGGAAATTCCAGGTTCATTACCCGACTAAACCTAGCCGCGTATTGGGCCCAAAATCCAGCTGCGGTCTCAGCCGCGGTCTTAAAATCTCAAACGGATGTAGTAAAAGGTGATAAAATCTTATTTTTTATTACACGAGTTCTGAGACTCTGGCAATGAAATTGTTAAAATTCTCATAGAAATGTATTTCTTTTCACGGTGTTACCTAAATCAGTCATCTACCGGGCTGATTAAATTATAAATGATAATTTTAATAAATTAATTTTTAATTAATTTTAATTAATGAGGAGTCTCCATTTTCCACCCTAAAAGTGCCGAAAACTTAATACCGACAAAATGGTCCCTTTAAAAGAAAATGTACACCACATAGTTTCAAAAATTAGCATTTTTATTACATAATCTGTTTGATCCGTCAATGGGGCACATCAAATTTTGGATGAAGCCAAATCGGTCCACAAATTAGTGCTTAATTAAATGGCTAATAAGGAGTCTGGTTTCCACTATAAAAGTGTCGAAAACTTAATACTGCTGACAAAATGTCCCTTTAAAAGTAAATGTACACCACATAGTTTGAAAAATTTGCATTTTTATTACATATTCGTTTGTTCCGTCCATGGGGCAGATCAAATTTTGGAGGAAGCCAAATCGGTCTACAAATTAGTGCTTAATTAAAGGGCTAATGAGAAGTCTCCATTTTCCACCCCAAAAGTGCCGAAAACTGAATACTGCTGACAAAATGGTCCCTTTAAAAGAAAATGTACACTACATAGTTTCAAACGGATTATGTAATAAAAATGCAAATTTTTCAAACTATGTGGTGTACATTTTATTTTAAAGGGACCATTTTGTCAGCAGTATTAAGTTTTCGGCACTTTTTTAGTGGAAACCAGACTCCTTATTATCCCTTTAATTAAGCACTAATTAGTGTACCGATTTGGCTTCCTCCAAAATTTGATCTGCCCATGAACGGATTAAATGGATTACTAGTATGTAATACAAATGCCAATTTTTAAAACTATGTGGTGTACGTTTTCTTTTAAGTTTTTGGCACTTTTGGGGTAAAAAATGGAGACTCCTCATTAATTAAAATTAATTAAAAATTAATTAATTAAAATTACCATTTAAAATTTAATCAGCCCGGTAGATGACTAAGTTAGGTAACACCGTGAAAAGAAATACATTTCTATGAGAATTTTAACAATTTCTTTGCCAGAGTCTCAGAACTCGTGTAATAAAAAATAAGAATATGTTTACATAGATAGATGGCGCTTTACAAATGCATGTGTTATTATTATTATTATTTTATCACCTTTTACTACATCCGTTTGAGATTTTAAGACCGCGGCAGAGACCGCGGCTGAAACCGCGGCTGAGACCGCGGCTGGATTTTGGGCCCAATACGCGGCTAGGTTACACTCCTTTAGCAGTGCTTTGCGCGCGCCACTTTAGTTTGCCCGCTCCAACCACTGCTAAACTTCGCCGCATATCCTGCGAAGCCAATCAGCACACCGCTTACAAAATCGTTAGGATTGTTGCACGATAGCCAATCACAATCGGGTATCGCGCCGCGCCTCCTAACGTTCATGCATATGCATATACCGCCGGTCCGCAGCGCGAGAAGTGAAATATACGCTTGCAAAAAAAGACGATAAAACACACACCAAAAATCGGCAAATATTTCCCACTGCTAATACTCAAAACAGTCCATGTTTCCCTTCTACACAAAGAATATGTAATATTCTACCCATAAATAATGAAAATTCTACGTACATTTGTCTAGTCCAGTCGGGATCCAACGAAATATAACGGCATTTCGAAAAAACAGAAATCCAAAATTACCGCCGTGGCGGTAATTTTCCAGATTAGACTGCTTTACGGTCCACCTATTTTGCGTTGGTTAAGTTGTACGCAAAGAGCTTTATTGAATCGCCCCGAATTCAAGTACACATACCTTATTTTTTTAAATATCTATATTTCTCTTCTTTGAACAGTATTATTAAGCCCCACTAAATCAAAACCAATAAGCTATTAAAACTCAAAGCATAGCCAATAAGCCAGGCGTGTATTTAATCAAGTTTTGATAAGTTTTTACTTAAAATCACTTAGCAAGGATTTGCAAGTTCGAAATTTAAATCTGAAGATTTTACTTTGTTGTACACAAGATTTAAGTAAAGGTCAGCTACTCTATTTCCCAATCTTCTGTTTCCTTGCTCTATGTTTACATCTGCCCAAATAAATTTAAATAAACAGCCAAACTCACTTTGGGAAAAATATATATTATGGTCTTGTTTTTGTGACACAGAAACACATCATGACATAAAATGACTGTTAACGGTTTTCTTTATTTATTCACTGTCACACAACTTTACATAGTCACTACACAACTGATAAATATGACATGGTGGATTTTAAAAACGTAAATATTGCCAAAAATGTAACCCATAATACACTGTACATGCAAAACCATCTGCTGAATAAATAGTCACATCAATTAAAAGGTTTTGCTGTTGCAGAGAGTACATCATGAAGAAATATTAATAATTAAACTCCTTAACAGCATTGTTCAATTCCAACTTTTTGAATAGATACTGAAAATAAATAATACTCTCTGACGATATTTATTTTTAAAACAATTTTTAAAAATATTTAAATTGGAACACAGCAAGATGTTTGTTTGACGGTGAGATTTCTGGTCCAAACAGGGTAGTTTGTGTTGCGAAACAGACTTGTGAAACCAGCGACAGTTTGGGGAGATTGTTGTCTGTGTTTGTGCACAATTTCAGTGTAAAAAACATGCCCTTTGTTTGTTTGTTTTAGCACACAAAAATGATTATCAGTTCCTCTTCGTGAGCTTCGTCGAGTGCGTAGTTTTTATTCCAGGCGTAAATGTGTGCTATTACATTGACAACGACGTTGTGCCCCCACGTGTGCTACGTACTCGTCCTGCTGCATTTAGGCTTACATGACAAAGCTTATAGTTTAGCAGAAAACGAGACAGCGTGTTGAACTAAGACTGATCAGACTTGAAGTTGAGGAATTATTCGCTGGCTTGGCGCAATATATCTCTGTGGGCACCGCATTCTTCGGTATTTTTTTCGTATACATTGAACAAAGATTTTAAGGAAATTACCTCCTGAAATCAACACATAATGTAATTTTAAGATATACTTCCCACTTGCACTTTTGTCGCAAATGTTGCTTTTCTGTAGAAAAATCACGTTTTCTTCCTCAAAATTTGCCTTCAGTTAGTGCACAAGATAACCATTCACGCGCGCGCGCAGTGCCCTCTGTTGTCGCGCTTACGCACAGACCGCTCGCCACGTCATTTTAATGCAGTAATTTTATCATTAATTTATCTCAGAAATGCAACATTTGGGACGGCAGTGTCAGTGGGAAGTATATCTTAGAATTGAATAAGCTATCGATTCCAACATATAAATTTACCCAAATCCGTGTTCAATGTATATGAAAAAAATACCCATTCTTCATCTCCAGCTCTCCCCTAATCAGTTTACACACGGTAAAAGAAGAGCTTGAAAAATGTGATTTCCCCACCTTTCTATAGGGATGTACGGTGAAGGATTAGTGATGTCCGTGAAACAAATACTTACTGTGTAAAACCACACTAACAACCAGGACGAAATAATGACAAAAAAAGTCGACGCGACAGTGGGCAAAGCAACGTTAGTGTTGACGTACCTAGCTGGGCGCAGCCATCTTTACTGTGTCAGATGCAGGTCATGTGACAGAACCAACGTCAGGTGACAGAATCTAGCCAATCATGGCAAGTGTTATCCAGGCTCGGTGTTGGGTGACGTCACACCCACGCGCTTCGCAGGATTTGCGGCGAAGTTTAGCAGTGGTTGGAGCGGGCAAACTAAAGTGGCGCGCGCAAAGCACTGCTAAAGGAGTGTACGGCTAGGTTTAGTCAGGTAATGAACCTGGAATTTCCCGCGCGCGCGCTGAAGGCTGTGCCGTGGCGTTCGATGAGCTGTACACATAAATACCTTTGTTGCCATGGTCTGCCGGACTGTTCACACTATGAACGAGCACCCCTATGACTCGATGATAGCTAATTGAACGCACCCATTGCTCTCGCAACGTTACTGGATTATAATAAACGTTTATGAAGCGTGTTTTTCATGGTTTACAAACCCTTCAATTTTTCGTCAATGATCGTATTTTGAGATGTACCGAGTGCATAATACTTCTCTTTTTATCGATAGTCAACCTTTACAAACGACAGAAACGTGTATAAAGCTTTAATTTTCTCTGTTTGTAAACCATGAAATTTTGCGACACACTAACTAGTTCATTTTCATTATTTACAAACCCTTCAATTTTTCGTCAATGATCGTATTTTGAGATGTACCGAGTGCATAATACTTCTTATTTTATCGATAGTCAACCTTTACAAACGACAGACAAGTGTATAAAGCTTTATTTTTTTCTGTTTGTAAACCATGAAATTTTGCGACACACTAACTAGTTCATTTTCATTATTTATAAACCATGAAATTGTGAGCCAACGATCACTTTCAATTATTTACAAACCATCAAAATGCACACCTATTGACTATTTGTAATTGTTTACAAACCACAGAATCCACAAAATTGATTAGAACGGCGCAGTTTAGATTGTTTATAAACCATGGAATTGTACGTCCACTAACCAATTTTCATTATTTATAAACCATAGAAAATCAGACTCCGGTGCAAGTTTCTTGGTTTATAAACCATGTAAATGCGCACTGGATAGTTTTGTATTATTTGTAAACCAGAAAAACGTGCAGCAATGTGCAGTATTCATTATTTATAAACCATGGAATTGTCTATGAACGATACAATTCTCTTGTTTGTAAACCATTGAAATATACACTGGTCGGTTTCATTAATAAAGTATGGAACGCCGAGGTAATTTTCATTATTTGTAAATAATGAATTTGCACAGCTACAAGTATATTTCCTGTTTTGTAAAGAATCGAGTTGTTTGTAAACCATAAACGGCCTTTGACACAAATGCATTATTTACACAGAATTAAGATAAACCATGGAAAAAACATGCTATAATTCGCCTAAATAATTAGTTGACGAACGGCGCCCCATACTATGTGCTCCGTAAGTATATGATGCGTATATATATATATATATAGGGCGGTCGGGTCTGCGTAGTGGTCCTTGGCACACAGAATACTACGTTTGCCATACGTGCCATAAACGTACTACAACAACAACAACAACGTAGTGGTCCTTTCCTCGCCTTTCACGTCTGGCGTCCCGGGTTCGAATCCGTGGCGTGTATGTGGATTGGGTTTGCAGTCCCTACTTGACCGCGTGGGTTTTCCCCTGGGGCATTTCTTTGGATCTGCAATGGCCGCCTTACGGCATGCACGCACGAGCACAAAACTGTGACATTAGCTGCATGGTAGTTGGGTCTCAACATTCGCTGGCAATCTGTAAACGTCCATTGCTAAATTGCACTGGTTCGCCGTATACGCATTGGGTGTTGTTTTCACTTATGTATACTCTATAGGTCTAATATTCAGCTAAAGCAAGCATTTTCCAGATTAATTTGCGAATTTCATTCTATTTAATATATTTTTCTTATATCCGACTAACGTTCTCCGAACCATGCCCACACAGGTAAAAATGCTACCCAAACGTGAATAGAGCCACATTGATCACTTTCTATATGTCAAAGCAAGTTTATTGGTTCCAGATTGCAGTCTTTCCAACGATCACTCTATAATAATTCTATACGAATAAGTATTGCTTATGCTATTGATTCGGTAATGATTCACCTTTCCTTACTATAAAGTCGAGAGTATATTACAGTGTAAAATGGTAAGGTTCAGGAGACTTTATGACTTCATATTTATTATCGGACAATAATTTGTTTCCCTCTTGTTGTGGTTATACACGCATTACGCATAGTAAAACAACGAGTCGGAGCAGATAATTAATTCTCCAATTGCGTTACAAGGCCTATCGTATATATAGACCAAACACTTCGGATCTTGCTATCGCATGTAAGTCTATAGAGCAGTCGGTATTTCGTATGTGTGGTTCAGAATTATCTGTTCAATGGAGTCAATGATGTGCAACTAACATTTTATTGTCGAAGAAACAAGTACTGTACATGTACTATGCTTTTACTAAATATGAGAATTTCAGTGAACTGATCACAACCGGACTATGTCCAAAGAGCCTAAAGGGCTGTTTATACAGAAGAAATCGATATATGTACAGAAGTAGCCTATACTTACCATGTATAAATAACTTTTGACCAGAATAACACGTTCACTTCTATTTATAAATACACATGTTTTTTTAGTTAATTGAGTTGAGAGAATTTTGAATTGATCACAACCGGACTGTGTCCAAAGAGCCTAAAGGGCTGTTTATACAGAAGAAATCGATATATGTACAGAATTAAGTAGCCTATACTTACCATGTATAAATAACTTTTGACCAGAATAACACGTTCACTTCTATTTATAAATACACATGTTTTTTTAGTTAATTGAGTTGAGAGAATTTTGAATTGATCACAACCGGACTATGTCCAAAGAGCCTAAAGGGCTGTTTATACAGAAGAAATAATAATAATAATAATAATAACAATACCAATCTTATATAGCGCCACATGCCAGGACCTCTAGGCGCTTTACAGTATAAAAACAAAAACCAAAGCGATAACATACATATACATGTACATAGATAAAAAAGATTAAACGTTAAAACCAAAGAGCATCATCAAGAGCATCAAGTCTGGTAATACTGAACAAAAAGATGTGTTTTAAGCTGGGACTTGAAATTACTGATGGAATGAATTTGACGCATGCTGTTAGGAAGACCATTCCAGAGGTGTGCCGCTGAAAAAAACAAATGATCTATCACCATAGAATTTTGTTGAGCGAGCAGGTACCCTATATCGATATATGTAAAGGAGTAGCCTACTTACACATGTACCATGTATAATTAACTTTTGACCAGAATAACACATTCACCTTCTATTTTTATATGACATATGTTTTTTAGTTAATTAAGTTGAGAGCAAACTATTTGGTTCGAAATGGAAGCGAGAAATATTATTTATTTTTCTGTAATTCCGTCTTTTTTCACTTAAATTTGGACTTTATCGCTAACTAACTATAATTCAAACACGGTAAGCAATCCAGGTAATGGTGCAATGAGCAAGGGATCGAGTGCACCCTCTTTTGGTATTGCAGTGTACTCTTTAAAAAATTGGTCAGGTGAGGGCACTGTTCATATGTAAATGCTGCCATCACTTGGTTTGAATGTTCATATGGAAATGCTGCCCTCATTTGACTATAATTGTTAATTCTAGGAATGTGTGTAATTTGTTTGGGTTTGTCAGTTGCTGCCTTGCCTTCTTTGAAGAAACATCATGTGTTAAGTTGGGGAAATTTGGTTTCTTTGTTTGCGTGAGTAGCCTTGTTCTTTCCTATATCTGGCTCAATCCCATGGAGTGTCTGTTAAATTTAAAGGGGGCTTTTCAAGGAAATTTTGAGTGATTTTATTGACATGTATTTTTGCCAAATGGTTGTTCACTCATATATTGTTATGCTCAAGTGGATTCATTGCATTTTAGGTACTTGTAGCTTTGCAACATAAATTATTACTTTCTAAAAGGCAAACGTAAAACCCTTTGACATGGGATTGAGGTAGATTGGATATGGATGGCTTGTAATTTTGGGTGTATTTGGGAACTTTCAGTGTGGTAACAGTTTAATATGGGGCCAGTGGTGAGTGGGCGTGGCCCGGATAGATTTTCACTGAAAGATTCCCACACATGCACTCATAACTTAAAGGCACAGGCTCGTCAGCAATGCGCGCCCGCCAAATTCGTGCTCGAAACACGCAGCTCCATGCCTTTGCTATGGAGCTGCGTATTGCGTGGCACACATTTGGCGGGCGCGCATTGCTGACGAGCCTGTGCCTTTAATGCTTCCTGATTTATTTGGTCAGATACTAATTTGGGGAAACAATATTATTTTTTTAGGGATAAGATTTTTTTGGACTTATATTGACAGAGTTGGTAACTTGGTTAAATAACTACTTTTCCCGTATTAGGACGACCGTTTTGGGAAGAGTGCTCTGGGGAACCACTAAAACGGCAAATTTGTCGGCAAGAAACTCTGCCGTTGACACCCATTTTTTCGACTTAAAGTTCTCATAAAAATGTTTTTCAACCTAGACGAAAATGGTGAGAAACCTAATAAAAATAGTTTTTGACCTAATAAAGATGGTTTTTGAAGCACTTGGCGTTAGGACGACCGGCTATCGGTCGCCCTAATGCGGTCGGTCGTCCTAATACGCCTTTTTTACCCATAACCGGTCGCCCTAATACGGGAAAGGTAGGTTGTCGCACATCTACAAATCATATGCCATTTTGTATCTGTACATGTATACCCGGGTGTTATAAATTTATTACTAAATTTAATTTTTTTATTTTTTTTTATTGTAACTTAATTTTAAATTACTTTGCCAGCCAGGAGCTGATCCGTAATAATTGAGGATAAAAATAGAATAAATTTTAAAAAAGGAAGCTTCCAAAAACTGTTTTCAGTAGTTAACTAATGTTTAGCGTGTCGGGAGGAAATTGAATTCTTTCGAACTTTAAATCGTAGTAACCCGCGTTGGTTAAATTGAGGCCAGTACGCTACCGATTATTCGGCCTGTTACGTCGGCACGCTACAGTATCCTTGGATGCACCCACGTTTCCTCGTGAATTGGGGTTTTCGTGGCCTCCGAATACCTGCAGCTTTGCTGCACGGACTGATACCGAAAGCATTGCCATGCATGTTCCAGGGGCCGATTTCACAAAGCGCTAAGATTCGTCCTAGGAAGTGTAACTCGTCTTATCTTGGAACTAATCCTAGGACTGATTTCACCAAACTTAGGATGTGTTCAATTCGTCCTATTTCCCATGGCAACACGGCCCAACTCTTCCTAACTTAAGATCGATGTTTGGGTCGTCTTATCTGTACGAATGCATGGAGTAAAAGCAGTGACCGAAGGCACTTATCTTCTGCTTGCCGAACGTGAAGCTAGCCCGGCATACGGCAGCGCTAGCAGCGCAGGCGCTCATATTATACAGACAATTTTCCTTTGCCGCGATATGCGAAATTCTCTTGAAAAGGAGGCGTAATTTAAATCGCAGAAAAGCACTTACCGAAAAAGGTTGGGGCATTTGTATGTCCATGCACGTGAAGCCATAACTTGCTGTAGCCCTAGCTAGCTAGGTTTCTTGATGTTTACACGTGTAAAGCACGGATTTATATTTCGGCAAAATATATCCATACAATAAAAACCACGAAATATGTATATTTGTATAGCTATACTGTTGATTGAGCACACTGAAAGTTACTTGTGGTGTGCGCGAGCGTACTAGTAGCGCGCGATGCTCCCGAAAAAAGATACATTTATGTAAATTAGATTAATACACATAGGCCTAATGTTTTTTTCCGTCAAGCATACTGCATGCTCTGCACATAAATGCGAGTGTGCCATTTGTACAGTCGAACGATAGGCCTACATGTACATCTAGGTTCAAGTACATCGACTTGAATTTGTTCACGTCGATGTACTCTTTCATAACTGCCGACAAAATGCGATACGCCAAGCAGACGACGCTACAAAGTCGGCCATTTTGATTTGTAATGTGCGTGCCGTTTTCCCGACGACTGTTGTATTCGGTACTGTTAACGTACATGGTACAGCCGTTAATAAATGTATAATAAGTAGTTGCGACTCGTCTTGTAAAAGACGGGTTTTGTGAAATCGATCTCAGGACACGTCTTAGCAAAGACCGATCTTACTGCTCGAACTCTTCTTAAATCCTAGGATCGATCCTAAGATAGGAAGAGTTTTGTGAAATCGGCCCCTGGAGAGTTTACCCTTCTCAATCTTCAAACGGGGTTTTGCCTAAATCTCGTAGCTCATTGAACTTGTGAATGATTTCCGCGTTATGCTTTACGATTCTTAATTTGTCTTCTTTTTATTCCAAAATCGTTCATATTTTAGCACAACTATAATAGGCATTTTGTTTGGAACGAAATGTACTCATTGTAATTTAGAATAACTAATTTAACTTTATGTAAAAGCACTCGTTTTTAGATAATTGGGTTGACAAGAGCCGGACGATGTCCGAAGAGCTTAAAGAGTTTGGTTCCAGATGGAACCGGCAGATGAATGTGCTTTCGCTGGTGTTGATTACATATCTTGCTTTTGTTTTCACTTAACTTAACAGGTGGCGGTATCGCTAACGTTGACCAATAAGATTAAAACTTTAAACTTGTACAATTATTTGACGTTGCGCTCGAGACAGTCCCAGCCAACTCCCAAGCTGTAAATAAAATATAATCTGAATCAAATGTCGTGTTCATCGAGTCATTCATTAGAGTAAAACTGTTTTTCATGCGAATGAGCGCAGCGAAGAAGCATGAAAATACCATTCACACGTCAAGAAAATTATCAAAATGTAACATGTTTTCCTAGCCCAGGTTGGACGTCGTCTTCATTGCATTACGAGTGACGTCCAGTTTACGATGTCGCTAAATAGGGCGATTAAAACTTGCACATAATTTTTTTGAGCTATTTTACCTTTTAATGGACGTCGAATTTATGCCCATATATCATTGGCGTCGTCATTTTTAGGAACGGAAGGTTTAAGAACATGTACATCAAATTTGACGAAAATATGCTAAGATTTTAAGCACGAACTAACGTTTAATTCCAGGGAAAGCTGTCGGAGTCGGCCTTCTATTTCCGTTCTATTTCGTTATTTCGACGAACATTCACGATGAGTAACACGATCATTTCAATATTAATTTCGGATGGTCAAAAAATGCATACAGTAATGAGCGAGGTATTTCAGGTACCGCAAAGTCGGGCCCAGCCTCAACTGACCACTCCGTTAAGAGTAGTACTTCAGGAGCCCGGGGCCCCAATTAGCCAAAGCGCTCCTACTGAAGAAAACTTCCGCCTTGTCACATCACCAATAAGGCACATGTGATCGTATTTTCGGCCCTCTGACCAAGACGGACCCTGCCTCAACTGAACCACTCAAAAGCGAGCAGCGCAGGAAACCGGCCTCAACTGGACTACTCCGTTAAGAGCATGTAGCAGGCGACCAGTCTCGACTTAACCACTCGGTTAAGAGCGGCAGAAGTCTTGACCGAGACGGCCCCTCCAGACTACAATTGTGCAATGTAGTCCTTTGGAAGTTATTGTTTCAGATTCGATAAAGGTGGTTTAGTCAGAAGTACAACATAGCGTTTATGGTCTGTATTCAAACGCTGAATCAAAATGAACAGAATTTATTGCCACCTGCCGACAAATAAACAAACTCAGGAACTTGTTTTGTACCAGTTACAAATTAAACAGCCATAATGAACACCATAATTATCATTATAATTACAAAAACTTGAATAATGACAACATCACAATTAGTCCAACGGTACAAAGCATTTGTAATTTTGTGTATATGTAAATGATCATTTTCTTCGCTCCCGATTCGCTGTACAGTTTGCCCGAGGCCAGGGCTTGACAGATGCTTATTTATGACCCCGCAACATGTGGGTTCTGCGTTTACTCTTTCAGCCCGAACAAAGCCCTCAAGGTATAATTATTCACACATCATGCCCGACACAGCTTGGAAGGGTACATGTATGTTGCGTTGTAACAACGTCGTCGATTGGACAATTACTGAAATGTCACAAAAATACGACTTTATGTACAATATCGACACTAAACATAGGCCGAAAGATACTGGTGTCGACCATCAGTCGCAGCTGTAAATGTTTGGATGAAAATCCAAGTGCACAAACAACGCTAAAACGTGTCTCGTAACGCCAGCCACTCACGTGACAGCTAATTGTAGCCGCTCACGCTGCAGTTGTTTATCAAGCAAAGATGGCGCAAACCACGGTCATTAGTAACCCCCTCCCAAGGTTCTATCGCCGTAGGGAAGCACGAAATTAGCAGTTCAGAAGCTCTGGGAAGGAGCCATCGTCCGTCTTTAATTGTATAGACTAGCAGATGGCCGCGCTTCGCGCGGCCATCTGCTAGGGCGACTGGTTTTCGACCAACATATTACACATATTCCACATAATTATCACGCCTCGGAAGACTTTCTGAGACAGAAGAAACAGAAGATACGAGATTAGACAGGCCGCCGGCCCGCAGGCCGCACTGTGCGCCGTTGCGGACCAAACACGGGAGTCAAACTTGGGAAAGTCTACGCCTAACCGCGAGTTGAATAATTGGCGTTCCGCCAATGGTTCGTCTCATGACACGGACAATAATTGTTTTAGGGTCCTAATTAAGTTACGAGTTAATGTGTGAACATTTATGATTGTTCGAGATTCCCAATACATAATGTAGCGATCAAGGACTTTATCAGTCTTATAACTGGCAGTCGTGGCGATGCGAATAAAGATGCATAGCGAAAGTTTTAAATTTTAAGTTTTAAAGAATACTTGTGTATATGTGGTGGCAAGTTAGGTCTTGGAGATGGACTGAAAATGTGTTTTTGCTGAAAAAATCTTCAAATTTTTATTTGTGACCCGATCTGAGAAAAGGTAACATAAGTCGCACAGGATAGGTCGAGTTTTCGCGACCATGGTAAGAAATCTGCGGCAGATCCACGCTCAGTAAAATACCTAAACAATGGAAATTCCTGGCGGTGCCCAGATACCGCCTGGAATGTTTGTATTACGCCTAGAATTTTCATTGTGTTTTGGTATTTTAATGAGCGCGGTAACTGCAGATTTCTTCTTAGTAAACATTTTTCTTTTCTTTTTAAACGACCAAACTTCAAGTTGGGATGAGGGAAAAATCGTAAGGGCCTCATCATCATTCGAACCTGAAACCTCCGACTCACCGGAAAGATGGTCTACCAGCTGAGCTATAAGGCACATTGCTATATTTCTTAAGGTTTTCTGTTTGGACCTAATTTTTCTCTCAGTGTTGCACGCTTTTGGGAGTGCAACTGGGCAAAAGTTGTTTTGTTTAGTACTTAAATTTACCAGTTGCGCACCCATGTTTTTTTTTTCATTTTGGATCACATATAGGCCTACATTGTCATAACTAAGCTGATTAAGATTAAGTTAATTCTGTTGTAAAGATTCTCACGTTAAGTGAGCTAAGAACTTGCGAGAAAATATATGTACACGTAATTGTGCAACGTTGCCGGAAATGTCGGTAGGAAGGGATAGTCAATGAAGATCAAACAGCAATTCCAATTTTTGGAAAGCATAGAATTTGTTTCTCTTCAGCAAAAATGGCACAATTGATTAAATGATATCAAAATGACTAAAAGCAAGACATCAACAAACTCATCCGAAGAAATTTCAGCTTTGTCAAATGTACCACGTCTGAAAAAAAACCATAAAAATCCATATGCGTTTTCCTGGTCTTGGCGGGGTGTTTCAAATATTCGTTCTCAGTTGATCGAGTACTATGTGGCTTGCAGTGCGTCGTGCACTCTGTGGCGCACATCATATACTGCGTGTACGCGCGATCCATTAAAATGCATCGCGTTGGAAAACCCACGCGGAGTACACAGCGCCCATGCATTTTGGACCACGTAGATGCGAACCGAAAATAAGTAAATCGTTTGCACAAGAGCTAAATAATTTCATCTTTACGGATTATTTTCTTGTAAAATTATATAATTTTGAGCGAAAACCTCTCAATGGATAGTTGCTATTAATTCAATCTTTACTTTCAGAAATTTCCCCCTGTAATCTCGTCGATTACTTTTTGGGGTCATTGCAAATGATACACTGGGCCTTTAAAGGCCCTGTAGATGATCTGTTTTTGAGCGATTCTGCGAATAAAACCATTATAACTCAAAAGAAAATCAACAACAAACTCATCCGAAGAAATTTAAGCTTTGTCAAATGTACCACGTTTAAAAAACCCATGAAAATCCATATGCGTTTTCCTGGTCTTGGTGGGGTGTTTTAAATATTCGTTCTCAGTTGATCGAGTACTATGTGGCTTGCAGTGCGTCGTGCACTCTGTGGCGCACATCATATACTGCGTGTACGCGCGATCCATTAAAATGCATCGCGTTGGAAAACCCACGCGGAGTACACAGCGCCCATGCATTTTGGACCGCGTAGATGCGAACCTAAAATAAGTAAATCGTTTGCACACGATCTAAATAAAAAACGGTCTATAGTGTACCGAAAACAAGTTCCTATACAGATAGCTGGTTAGTGGCTTCGAATCCTGGCCAGGACAAGCTATGACACCAGTGTGCCCTTGAGCATATGGTACTTTACCATACTTGCTTCTAATAGCGGCAGAGGCCCAATTTGAATGTCTCGTTGCGGACTCGGCCCCACTAGAATCATAAAAAGACTGGTAATAATAATCCGGTCGTGTTTCGGTGGGAGGGGCTGGTTTCTCTGCACTTGACTTTGGTAGCCCCTATACCAAGTGGCCTACGGGCCTTGTTGTGGACGAGTTAAGTTTAAAAAGATGTCAGTTTAGTAACCAGTTGACACCGGGATTATTTTTAGCAAAAAAATACTACTTAAAAATAATATTTTTTTTAAAAAGGCAAAATAAATTTAATACAGGTTCAAGCACCACAAATACTGACTCCCGAGAGTTATTTCTACATTCGTTGTATGATTCTTCTCACCAAAAGATCATACTTTGCAACACTTCGAGGCGTCCGCCACGGAGCAAGATTTGATACACTGACAGGCCGTAAGTTCAAGTCCAAAACACGGTGTGTACCAATGAAAGGTGGACAGTGTTTACTTGTCCACCACCGCCCCTGTGACTATACATTGCCAGAACGCGTTTACACGTCGTCCGGCGTCAAGTGGTTAAAAAATAATGCTGTCATTGGGCACAAGAAGCATTTTTCCGTGAAAGAGCGACTCCAAATGACTCCGTTCCAAACTTTTACTGACTCTACGCGGAAATATTTATTTCTGCTTGAAAGGGGCTTAAAATATTGAAGAAGGGATATAATACCTAGGCCTATAGGCTATTCAAGGTAATTTGTGCAATGTAAGACAACAGCACGCCATGCCGGTGTACGCATGTGGATAGTCGACCACATCGATCCATTCCTCAGTCTCCACATCGTAACATTCCACCGACTGAAGCCACGCCTTCCTGTCCCAGCAGTAGCCGCCCACCACGTAGATCCGACTGCCCACCACGCAGCACGCCGCCTCCGCTCTCGGCTGCCCAATCGGCCGTTCGAGGGTGAGCCACGTGTCTGCGTTCGGGTCGTACCGTTCGATCTGCGGAACGCAGACGACTCCCTCTGGCGGGCTTACCGTAGCCCCTGCTGTGAGGTAGAGGTAGGCACCAATCGAAGATAACGAAGCAAAGAAACGAGGCGTTTCCAGGTCACGTTTTAGTTCCCACTTGTCCGATTCAGGACTGTAGCATTCGACTTTGTTCGAAATTTTCTTATTTCCTGTGACATTGGACAAATGACAAAGGTAGATGAGGCCCATCAACTGCAAGTCAGCCGACGGGCGCGTGGGGGCCAGACACAATATTTTTTGAGGGGGAGCACAAAACAAGGGGGAGGAGTACAGGCACGACACCTTTTCGGGAGCTGGGAGGCACGTGGCGTGCCTTGGCGATGCCATTGTACGTGAGAGATGCTCTAATGATTTATACATTTCTTAGAGAACATAGACGTATATACTGTATACGGATCATGCTATATTCCCTTCTCATCAGTGCTGTGACGCACGCAACGCGTGTTAAATTGGCGTCACGATAGTGCCACGCAGTTACATTTGCATTTCCACCGTTACAAAATAGGTCTGTATGCGTAAAAACTCGTATAACTTGGTATAGCCTTAGCTACGCTCAACGTGGGTGGACGCTGAAATTGTCGTTAAAGCCAGTCTGTGCGTTTTGGGTGTGGCACCTCGAAAAGAAGAAAAAAGGGTTTTTTATTAATAATTTCCTAGAAACAAAAGTTATTTGCTTTCAAAATTAACGAGACATCGACGAAATAAAATAGACCAACGTTTTGTTCAACGATATTTCAAGCCGTAGTGTTGCCCAAGTCTGACCTCCCGTGCTCGGTCTGCAACGCGCAGCGCACACTGTGCCCTCCAGACTGGTGGCCTATCCAATCTGTTTTCTTCTATGTTTCCTCTGTCTCAGAAAGTCTTCCGAGACAGAAAAAAAAGAGATTTTACAGGCCACCAGTTCAGAAGGCGCCTGCACGCCGCGCACCACAGACCAAACACGAGAAGTCAAACCTGGGGAAGTCTAGTCTAGGCATGGCGGAGTTTCTTCCTCCATGGCCTATAGGCAATGCACAAAAACAGCCGTATAAAAATGGCGTTTTTCACAGGGTTGCCGATGTCTAAAATACAAAATATGTTTTTTCGTTAAAACAAAGTAAATGCTTTAAAAATTCGTTCGGAGAAAAAATTCGAATTTGCCGAGAACCATGCACGGACTGTATATCTTTAAAGCCAGATATATCTTTAGACACGTTAATATTTCCGAGATGCACCAATTAGCCTAAGCCGACGAACAAAGCCGGCCGTTTGGGCCACGTCCAAAAGTAAAGGATATACTTTGAAACAGGGTAATTGTTTTGAGACTAGTTTGTAAAAAACATTTTCCTCAAATTCTTAGCGTTTGGAAGCTTACAAATCAAGCGACAAATCAATTAATACAATGTTTAATCCCTATATGGCAACGGAGCAAAGATGATGTAATCACATCGGTAATCCGTAAAAATTCCTCACCTGAACCACCAACAGCATATAAATTTCCATCATGAACCGCGACGGCAATGCAGCGTCTTGGTGCACAAAGTGGTTCCCTTTCTTCCCATCTGTCAGTGCATGGATTGTAGCGCTCCACAGCGTCCAATGACGATTCGCTACTCCTACGTCCTCCTATAAGGCAAAATGAAAAGGTAGCCTAAATATCATATATTTGAAGACGTAATCTTGCCATTATGGTAGTTTAAGCCCCGATACATCATTTGCAATTACCTACAATTTTACTTCACGAGTTGACAATGGTAACAAGCACCACATGATTTTTCCCCGTCTAAAATGCATGGTACCTGGAAAGGTTGCTGCAGACAACTTCTTACATTCATTCAAACACAAAAAACTATGCGTGACTTTTCAGGTTTTCAACCTTGACCTTCATGCTGGACAATTTTCAGTTTGCGTGCACACCTACCTACTGCATAGACCATCCCACCCAACACGTCCATTTGAAAGCTCTCCCGTGCATTCTTCATATCGGCGATCTGTATCCACGAGTCGGTCCTAGGGTCGTACCTATGAGCTGATTTCAGCGGCCCGTCTACGCCGTTTACCGTGTCTCTGCCTCCAGCCACATATAGAAAGCCACCCAGGACGGCAGCTGGTGGAAACGAAATGCACGTTAGACCGTTTGCAAAGAACCGTAGTGTCTGTTCTTACAATTGTGTCGACATGTTGTTGTTAATTTTATGGCATCTTCGGCAAGTAAAACCCTTCATGCCATCAACTATACGGTTTTAGCTTTAACTATACTTTATTGTCAAATTGATGACGAAGAAGGACGAACGAGATGACGAAGAAGGAGTTGCAGTTTTAGAAGTGGGAGGAAACCCAATCCATATACACGCCACGGAATAGAACCCGGGACGCCAGAGGTGAAAGGCGAGGACAGAACCACTACGCCAACTATACCCAGCACGATATGTGGCAAAAGGACCCCCCTAACGCCCCTATACCTCAACACACTCTTCCCTTTTGTTAACGCACCAACCCCCACCCCCACCGCCCCCACCCCCCTCCCCTAAAAACTGAAAGGAATTCCTTGGAAATTCCTTGGATGTTTGAGACACAATGGGGGAACAATGGTAGGGAAGAGTCTCCCCATCGTGCTGCATATGACGCCAACTCGACTCGGCAGATAACTCTGGGCCCATTATAATCTGCACATCAAAAACCATTATGTCAACAGCACACATGCAGCACGGTATGTGACAGACGTACCCCAACCCTACCATTGTTCCCATATTGTGTCCCAAAATTCCATAAATGTTATAAGAATTCCTTTCAGGTTTCAGGACCGAAGAGTGTGTTGAAGTATAGGCGTAGTGGGGGAGTCCCTTTGTCACATAGCAGCATCGTGTCCAAAGAAACCATTATGTCAGTCCGCACCATTGTGCACGAAAAAAATTCTCAGTATTTGTATGATTGTTTCCGAAAACCATCTGCTGACACAATCCTGTCGTGTCGAAATTCATTGACCGTACGGTATAGGCGGAATGATCACTTTCCAACTGGTGATATTATGTACATTGTAATTCTCGCGGCAAAATGGACATGTAAGCCCACTATGGGACTGACTCGTTTTTCTTGCAAAACAATAACATAGTCAAATTTGGATTCATGTTTAGTCGTGTACTAGCAAAACAAAAATATACCAGCATGGTGGTGCCGGGGATCCATCATTTTCGCCAAACGTCTCCACTCATTGGTATTCGAATTGTAGTAGATCAGTTCATTTCCCACGGAATCCTTTGCTTTGCGTGGCTGCCCTCCCAACGCTACCACCGCTGCAAGGCGAGTCGTGGACCGAGGCTCTGTGCGTCTTGACTGGAGAATGCTCTGCCTCAGCGGCAGGCAGTAGTAATGCAACGCCTCCCGGACTAGTGTTTCGCAAGACGGCAGATCCATGAGATACTGCACGGTCTCGACATGATCCACGAGGTCCGATGGCTTGATCATCGGAAGACGAACGTTCTCTAACAGTGAGGCCACGTGGCTCAACCGTGCCTCGCGGTCCACCTCAATCCACCTCAAGACTGCTTTAAATACATCCAGCTCGGAGTCCGCTAACAAATCATCACGAGAAATGAGCGCCGTCAGGGGTTTCTCCGGTAACTCCAGGAATTCTGGAGTGTCTGAAATTGCGCCGAAATTCCCAGCTGCCATCTGAGAAGCCCTCTCCGTCACTTGAGTCAAGCCGAATACAGTACCCAAACCGAGGGTTCGCAGGCAATTGGAGGTTTCCATGTTTTCGATCATAAAATCACAGCACAATTTCAGGGCGAATGTGAGTTTGAGGTAAATGGCTGCCGAGAGTATTTCTTCTAGTCTTGACGAATCAATCGGGAGACTTCCAGTGTACATTGACTCTAGGAGTAGCTTTAGAGTTTCGAAGGAAATACCGTGGAGCTTGTAGACGAATTCCTCCCCCTCCCCTGCCTCATCACCAGTTAGCAGCTCAGCGAAGTATCCACTGCACGCGGCCAACACGAGCTTGTGTGCCCCGATGCGATGAGGTCCTATGGCAAGCACAATGTCATTGAGTTGTTTCTTTCTCCACAAGTTGGCCATGGCTCCGAGCATATGCTCCGCATGGGGAGCATCTGACGTTGGCAATACTACATTGGGATGAGATGCCTCTAGTAGCGTGCTTAGCTGAGACTGCCTGCGAGATACACCGGGCACGACAACCCCGATGCTCTTTGGAGATGTTGAGATTGGTGTCTGGATTTCTGACTCTGTCTTGTAGACATCGGATTCATGTGCCGTAGGTTCGTCTGGTTGTTGGATGGCTGGCTGCAGAGAGTCTTTCTGACTTACTCCTTTCTTGCCTTTTGGAGCTGGAACGCTTCGTTTTCTACTTTTCCACCGCAGCATCCTGACACTTTCCTCGCTGCATTTGATTTACCAGTATAAAGCCCAATTCATACTAGCTCGGCGACCTACGTGCGGAACGGAAATTTTGTCCGCCGAGTAGGGTCAAACGAGTTCAACAGTGCGCGGTCAGTATTAACTCTGCAGCGACTACACTCGGCGAAAGTGCGGCGAGTATGCGGCGAGTGAGTTCGGCGGAGAAGTATGAATCTAGCTTAAGTCTATTGATTTATCGGCACAGCTCATACGGAGCTGGAAGTGTAGGCCTACATATACGTAATTTATTTACCGAAGAGATTTGCGGAAGTCATAGCAATGAATGGACGCGCCGCGCGAAGCGCGTCAAAAACGCTCGTTATTTCCAGGGACATTATTACGTAACAAATAGCGGTAAGCCACTGCATCACGCAGTGTGCAACCACGGTGACAGTACACCGCTGCTTGAATTTATGCTGCAAATTGTTGGTATGGTTGAGCAAAAATTCAACTGGGACAGTTCGTCACCATAGTAGGTACCAATGCTCAGAAGGGCTCGCCAGCGCCTCAGAGTTCGCCGTTTCAGAAGAGCAACAGATACTGCACCATCGTGTTTCGAGACCACCGGTTGGCTTCATAGCTCAATTGGTAGGGCGTCTGCACGCTAAGCAGAAGGTCGGCGGTTCGAATTCCAGTGGAGTCAAGTTTGTTTTCACTGCATCCGAATTTCCCAAACTCATTTGCATTTGTCCACATATCTATCGAAGATGCATTTTATTCTGAAACCTTTTAAAAAGCCAATCGTTTTAAAAGTTCTACTTTAAATTCCAGTTATAGAATGTATGTCTAGGCTACTTATTAGATCTCAGGTGTTGACCTTTTTTTCTGGAGTTTGGGCTCCAGAAATTCTAATTTTGTTCTATAGTCTTTAATAATAATTCCCCAATTTAAAGGTACTCACCTGCCATATAAATGGAATTATATGAGCCAGTGGAGGAGAGGCTCACTGTAGTTACAAACTGATCCACATGTGTTGCAAACTGATCCACCCAAACATGTATTGGGATTTTCCCGTGGGGGCACCTTGGGGGGCGGGTAATCCCCCCTCCCCCTCCCCCCACAGCACCCCCCCCCCCCCCCCCCTCCGCCCCCGCCCCCTCCCTCCGCCCCTGCCCCCTCCCTCCGCCCCCGCCCCCTCCCTCCGCCCCCTCCCCCGCCCCCTCCCTCCGCCCCCTCCCTCCGCCCCCTCCCTCCGCCCCCTCCCTCCGCCCCCGCCCCCTCTCCCCGCCCCCTCCCTCCGCCCCGCCCCCTCCCTCCGCCCCCGCCCCCTCCCTCCGCCCCCGCCCCCTCTCCGAAGCTACGCCGCTGGATCTGGACACAGGACACGCTCCTTTAAAATACACAAATACAGAGGAATATGCTGGGTTACACGTACTGTACTACGAAAAATAGAGTCGTGAAAAATAGTGACTCGGAACACCATCCAAAAATACGTACAGCGGGGGCGCTGTTTGTTTCCTTCCTCCATGATTAGACTGGTCGTTCGCTTATTGATCACGTTCAAATGACGTCACTTCCTACAACACGTGTACAAATTGCCACGTGCATCATGATTTTGAGCGTATTTTTTGATGACGCGCATCGATTGCGTCGTATTTCGAACAACACACGCGCGTGTTTGGAACATGTTCCAGCGTGTGCGTGCGCGTACTTTATGGCGTTTAATACGCAGTAGCCTTTTTTCCTACGAAGATGGCGTCTGTGAACGTGATCTATTGCGAAAATCTCCTGTGTGGAATATGTGGACGGGAACCAGTCTAAAAATTCATATGACTGCAGTGCATGCAACTAGTCATCTGGTCATGATGACTGTACCAGTGTACAAAACGCATCGAACATTGTCGAAAGTGAAACGTCAGCCGAAATCGAGTTTTATAAAAATTGCTATTAAAATTGTGGCTAAAGTTACGAGGAATCGGACTCCTGTCTGATACTGCTTCACAATGACACGTGAGTGGTAAAGAGTCGAGAAGTTAATCATGGCTTTAGACCATGCATGATTAGGCCATCGGAATGAAAGTCATAGAATACCGTCCTCCGCCCGCATGACCAAATGGCCGCCGCCGAAAGTTTTCATTATTCCAAAATTTTTCATTATTTCAAAAAATTTGGAACTTCAACGTACTTTTAATACTTGTTCATGAAGGAAATCGATATATATGGCGCCAAACCGAAAAATTCCGACCAATCAACCAGATTTTTCGAAATGAGACGGCAGACGATAGTCTTGAGCGCGAGATCCAAGTGCTGACACACAATTCCACTGTTCGTGTTTCAGTGTAGCCGCGCGAGACTGCAAATCCGACTGAAGTCCCGGGGCGCGTTCAATGGAGCAATACGTATGCATACCGACAATACCTTCAACGGTGAAGGTATAGGAAAATACCCATACCGGCGTACGTATGTAATGTGCTATTGAACGCGCCCCCGATCTCACTTCGGCAATCTTCGGACGTTCTGTACACGTATGTATTCCGTCATCTGATTGACTGTTGCCATAGCGACATCGAATTTTGGCCAATGAAAAGGTATGTCTCATCGGTGTCTGCCTGTCATGCAATGATGGCAGACGTGAAAACGATCTGAAGACGGAAGTGCACCTCTATCATTGTCTATGTACCCCTCGGGCACCTGTTTTACAAAATAATGAATAATGAATAATGAAAAAAAGCCGCATGTGTTTTTGAAATCTTCCGGACGGTATTCTATGACTTTCATTCCGATGGCCTTATGATGATGCAGACCTTACAAAACATAGCCCAGTCACTCAAGGCATGGAGGAAGGAAACTCCATGCTCAAGGCAGGCTAAAAAATTAGACTGGCTGCGCTGAAAATTTCCTAATAAAAGTCTGTTTACCATGTTTACTGGTCGCCATGCACTCTTTCTCCTTAATGACTTAATTAATGACCACCAGAACGTGTTAATATTTGGATAGGAAGTGATTTTAGGAGTGAAAAACATTGACTATCTTCCTTGAAAATACTTTTATACTAGGGCCTACTACTACTAGTACTACGCCTAGGCCAATACCATTACCTTTTCTGCACAGTTACCTTTTCTGCCCAGTTCCATGGTTCCATAGACTTAAACACACAGCGTCTGAGTCGCGACCATTGAACGGAATTCATACCCCATACACGTTCGCCACAGTATGAATTTCATTCACTGCTTGGTGCTGAGATGCTGTGTGTTTATGGAACATACAGAATTAGAAAAGTATCAAGGAAATTGTTGGGCATTCCCTACTTTTACTTCAGCCCGCCGCACACGAGAGCTATGTGCTGAGCCAAAATTCATTCGTGGCCGATGGCGTAAGGAGATAGCTCTCGTGTGCGGGCAACTTACGTGAGCATTTGGTCACTCGTGCCACTTGAGACAAATATCTAACGTGTTTAATAATTTTGGCCTCGAGTGGCCAAAATCTCACGTGTGCGGGGGTGATGAGCCAAGTGCTGAGCTAAAATAAATGTAGCTGGCCAATTAAAAACCATTCCCATATTCACGTGATATGAATACAGTGCGCGCGGGCACCATCAAGGTCACCAAACTTTTGCTAAAGTGTGGTGACCTTGGCGGGGTTCGCTGTTTTCGTATCGCGCGCGTGGTTTTAATTGGCCAGCTACATTAATTTTAGCTCAGCACTTGGCTCATCACCCCCGCACACGTGAGATTTTGGCCACGCGAGGCCAAAATTATCAAACACGTTAGATATTTGTCTCAAGTGGCACGAGTGACCAAATGCTCACGTAAGTTGCCCGCACACGAGAGCTAGCGCCTTACGCCATCGGCCACGAATGAATTTTGGCTCAGCACATAGCTCTCGTGTGCGGTGGGCAGTACCCCGTTCCATATATATAAAGAGATTGAAAGAGTCATTTTTATCAAACCACTTACAGTACCTATGTTACTCTTGATCTTTTTCTTCAGAATGACAAGATTATTTTTGTGAAAAGAGGGCAGGGTTTTTTAATTTTGAGGGAAATTGTGGGATAAAAACAGGAATAACTGGCCAAAGATTTAACAAATTAACGATGGCGTTTATGCTCAATTTTGGCTGAGAAAGGTTTCACTTGAATACCCGGTCTCTGATTAGTCAATGAGTGGGAGTTTTTGACAACATGAAACAGCAGCAGGCCAAACTCAAGTGAGTTAGCAATGCTGAAGCTAACAAAACAGGTAACAAAAATTGTGTTTTTTTAAAGGAATTATCGTCCAAAAGTTTAAAAAGCTATGGATTACAGGGCTCGAAATTCCCATTGAAGTGATTGCGCAACGCAAGTAAGAAATTAACGAACGCAAGTAACCCAAAGCACAAGCTTGCACTTTGCGCAAGTTGGCCTACTTCATCGGATTCAGATTCTGACGACTTGTCATCTTAACGCAAGTAAGTTTTTGTAAGCGCAAGTTAATTTCAGTGCCAACTTGCGCAAGGCGCAAGTAATTTTTGGAGGGAATTTCTACCCCTGCATTAGAGGAATGAAGAAGAGTTGGTCGTTTCCACAAAAATAAAATTAGTGCCAAAAAGTCAGTTTTACAGCTGTAAAAGGTGTTACAAAAATGGGTGGCCTAAAAGTAAGGAATGCCAAAGTTGATCGTGGCTTCAGACCTTGTGTGCAAAACATATGAGACAGTCTGAAAACTTTCCTCACAAAATCTTAAATTTTTCGCACTCGAAATGTTTTTTTTCCATCAAATCTGCACATTCCATTGCCAGATGAGTCATTTTAAAGACACAATTTATAATCAACTTTTCAACTCTTACTGTTTTTCACTCCTAAATTCACTTCCTTTTAATAAAATATTAACAGTGGGTATACACCAATCCGAGCTGCAAAGTCATGGTCTGTGTACGTCCGCCATAGCTGGGGGCCATCCAGTGCCATGAACTGTGGGTTTTGTGTTGATGATATGCTGTTACATTATGTTGTCACTTCGAACAATTTTGCGCGTTTATTTGCTTGCGAAGCCCGTGTACGCGTACGCGTTGTGCGCTGTTCGATTTAACAACAAGACAAAGCGTCCAGTCCATGGGAGTGGATGGCCCCCAGTAATGGCGGACTTGCAGGGAAGGAGTCCTTAGCAACCGGATTCGTGTATTGAGTCATAACTTAGGCCTGTAAAAAAGAATTAATAAGTGGCGACCAGTAAACAAATTTTGTTTTCGTTCGCCAAGTCGTTATAAAATAAATTTATAAAACATACGGTGGTATTTTTAAAGTTTATGTCACAACTCGATTTTAAGGAATATAATTATTGAAATCGATAGCTCAGAAGATTCCAATATATATACCTTTTTACCATTGACATTTCCGTCGCATTTTCAAGAAAATTTGGTGTTTTTGTCATGCCTGCATGCAGTTTGCTGACAGCGGCCGAGGTAGTGTGTGAAGCGTGCGCGTGAAGTTTCTGCAGCGTGCATGATTACTGTGTGGAAATGATCCCTTTAATTTCTGGGCAGCCGCTTTTGCCTTCACGCGCTCAGGCAGAACATTGAGCACGCGCGCATACAACTACAAGGTTGTCGGCTGCATGACTCCAGAATATTTAACTCTGCAATCAAATGCAATATTTTTTCGTGATTTTTCTCGGAAACGAAGCATTTGCGACAGAAATGTATGTACATGTAAGTATTCATATTCTGAAATCATCCAATCTATCGATTTCAATAATTATTTTCCTTAAAGATAGTATACATGATTGGTAAATTGTTACAAATAGTTTTATACCCCTGTGTGATTGAAGATATGCATGATTAAAACCAACCTGAGCAAAAACCAGCTCCGTACTTCGTCTAACTTTTGAGAAAACAGTCAAAGGGTTTGCAGTCATTTCGCCCCAAAACCATATTGCCCTGAACCACGGCCTGTGCACGAAGTGGCATTTGGGCGATGTAGTGTTTGGACGAAGTAATTTTGGGGCGAAATGGCACTTGGTCGAAATGGTTTTGGGGCGAATTGAATTTTCGTCTCATGAGACGAAAACTAATTGTTTTACTCATTTCTCAAATACTAGAGCACTTCAGACAAAACCATTTAAGGGGAGGTTTTCTACGGTCGTCATGTTTATGTTGTGTAAGTTAGGCGTAAATCTGTGAACATTTCTGATTTTCGAGATTACCAATGATGTATACTGCCTTTAAATTCCAGTTGTGACATAAACTTAAAAAATACCAATATGGTTGTTCTTTTCCTTTACTAGGCGGTAACCAGAGAGAGCTTGCCAGGGCCAAGAACCAGAAAAAACAGCAGGACCTAGCAAAGAAAAAAGGGGCTGGTGGGGAGAAGCTGGACGATAAACGTCAAAGGTACCGTACTGCCACTTGCTTCGTTAACGAAACAAAATTGTGGCTTAGATTGGCCGGAAAATTGTAAAGATTTTTTTGGAAGTCTTGACAGCTATATTTGGGGTCCAAGTGTCGGAAAGAATTGAGTACTTGATCATGGCTTGTGTCCTTTTAAAAGGCTAAAAGTGAATTTGATTCACTTTTAGCTGATTTGCTATTTTGTCCCAATCACCATTTTGTAAATCGCTACATGTAGGGTTTTCAGGTGAAAATTTGTTTTTCAACAAAGTGTCACAAATTTGGTGCCAATTGAAAGCTGCTGTCATTTGAAATGCATCCCTTTTTGAATTTTCACAATTGGACAAATGGTTTTTGAAATATCATGAATTTTGTGCGAACAAGTTTGCAATATCAGTGAGACATTATCCTCATAGTGAACGTTGCTCAAATGTGGCGCCAAAGCAAACCCACTTGTCACTATGAGCAACTAACAATGGAAATTGGGCACACACCATTGTTAATAACCATGGTTTGTGCCCAATTTCCATTGTTAGTTGCTCATCGCCCACACACGCACGGACTTGTTTGCACACCGCGTGAATTGCACCAAGGAGGTAGCGAAAAGCCAAAAATGTACGCTAGACATCCAAATTAAAACCATTTTTCTCAGAAAACGACAAATAATTGACACTAAATAAACACATCCTATGACAAATCAGACATGTAGAATTCATACAATGACCCCACATACATTCTTAAGTGGCTACATCATGTCGTAAATTCCCTTCAGTTCACTTCAATCATCGTAACTTTTCTCCACGACCAGCTATCAACCTGGTGGGAAAACAAATCACTTCCTGGCCCCTTCAAGAACCTAGGGAAACCCGTTTGCTTGCCAATCACATTGTGGCCGAGCGCGGAAATACAGCCGAAGTTAGGCCTTCGCTCAATACACGTCCAAAATCGGGGGCCGCCGGATCATCAACGGGGCGGAGCAAAGGTTTTCATTCCTAAATTTCTAGGTTGCACACGTACCTGAACGGCTGTTTGTGTACATTTTTGGATATTTGAAATTCTAATCTTTCCAATGGTGTGTCATTTTTAATGTTTAAGACAGTAAATAGTTGTATTTTTTAATTTGAAAAATGGGAGAATTTTATGGTGCTCGGCACGTATGTGTGTAAGTGTCTCCACGCGCAGGGTCTAGGCCTGACCACCCTACTACACGTCCTTTCTCGTGAAAAAGCACCTGTCTGAAATCTCACCTCACAGTCCAAATCAAACATTGAAAAAACACCATGGAGGTCCTTGGAATCTCCAGAATTCTGCGCAGTGGTTGCTTTTTCCCGATGATTCTTTTAAACAGCAAAAAACTTGTCCAACGTAATTTTTCTTTATATTTTCTCCGTACTCGTGGCTGCTTAACACATGTTTCGTCGTGGCGCATATGTCAAAATTCCGCAAACAATGCAAAACCACAAGAGGGCGGGCTCTGCCGCTATTAGCCGTGAGCTGTGGCCGGCTGTGAGCCCCACAGGGTTATTTAGAATCAAAAGTAGGACATGTTTTTTTGACACTTGCATAAATGGAATAATCATAATAATTTGGTACTTTTGCAAATTTGTTCGAATGGATTTGTTTCTTGCTAGGGATGCTGATGCGATGAGAGAAAAACAGAAGAAAGCCGAAGAGAAGAAAGCTGCAGGTAGCGAGGCGGGAGCCAGCAAGAAATAAACCTGCTCCTTGCTGAAAGATTTATAATAAACGTGCACCTCCACCACTTACAGGCTACACAGACAGGCCAAGATAATATTTTTGTAGCAAAAAACATGTAGACAGTTAAAATTAGTATAAGCTTGTGCGGTATTGGGTTTAGGACACGGCCGCGGTATTCGGTATTATTATATAAAATTAAACTTTTGCGTATTCGATGCGCGTGCACGCTGGGCGCACCCTGAACACACGCGCACGTTATGCATCGAGGGAATGGATTGCGCATGTTAGTACAGTAACAAAATAATAGTGTACAACAGTAACAAAAGCGCATGCAGTTGTAAACTGTGAAAATAACTGAAGTTTTCAACACAAAACAGACAAAAATCTTACAAAAATAGAAGATACATGTAGCTTCATTTTATATAACAATAATAATATTGGATGTCTTTTCGGGTGATATGAGAATATACCGCACTCGTCATGGAAATACCAAACTTGCCTTCGGCTCGTTCAGTATTTTCATGACTCGTGCGGTATATTCTCATATCACCCTTAAATATTATATAATTACCGAGTCCTTTTCTATTATGTCATAACAATAAGGATGTGAAGTACCTGTACCTGTGCATACAAAAATTCTTTCAGTGCAGATTTCATATCGTCCAAAATTGTACTGGTAGTCTCCCAAGATCGCGAGTGTTTACAATTACTTCGCCCAAATGCCATTTCGCGTGCCCAAGCACTTTCATGGATGGCGTAGTGTGCATGTGATGCTGCTTGGGCAAACATAGTTTTCCGGGGCTCAGGTTGGGCAAAATGACTGGAACGATATTGCATCTATATTGACCAAGCATATTTCTCATCGCATGAGAAATCTAAAACAAAGTACGTGTATTTTCCCACTTATCTTCTGGACAATTTGACAATACACAGAGCTTGTATGTGCACCGTGCACGTGAAACGGATGCGAGCTGCGCTTGCAGGCCGGATGGACAGACAGACATGTTGGAAATTGCAAGCGTGCTGTGTCGTTAGTAGAGTAATTTTACAGACATTATGCACGTCCAAAACTTATTTTGAGACGCCCAAAGATATAAAACTTGGAAAAAATACCATACACCCTCGCCAGTTGAGACTCCATGCACGAAGTCTATTGAGCATGACATATCAATTATAAGTGTTTTCAAAGGAAAACTTGAAATTTTCTTACTGCTAAATTCATGTTTACTCACCATATTTACACTTTCTGGGCCCGGTGTTATGTTATATTCAGGCATGCAAAACATCTCCAACAATGGGACAGATGAGGAAACAAAAAAGAGGAAATCAGCTGATCACCTGAAAAATTGCACGCCTATGAACAATTAGTGGCGAGGGTGTATGGTATTTATACTGCAAAACATTCAATACTGGTATGATTTGTTAGCTATCTTTTATTTGATTGCCATTAACAGTTCAGAAATACCGCGGTAATGAACTCCTAACCGAGTTCGTCTGTATTCCGGTATTACCGAAATACCGCACAAGCTTATATTAGTATGTTGTCAATTTTTATATTTAAATGACTGTTTCCACTTATTCCCGTGACAAGGTGTGAGTCTGTCATGCAGATACAATTGTCTAGACCGTTCTGCACACTTCCACTATTGAAAGCGAGGGTTTACATGTCAAGTCGGCAGTATTGTACAGACTGAGTGTGTACGTGTGCTGTTCTGCGTGGTGTGTAGGACGTATTGTGCATGTACGTACATTAATTCACTTGCAGGTTTGATAAACAATTACATGTACTGTCAACATTTCATATGGGGCCGAGGGTACCGCCCTCTACCATTGTGTCTTAAACTTCAAAGGAATTCCTTTCAGTTTTTAGGGAGGGTTGGTGCGTTAACAAAAGGAAAGAGTGTGTTGAGTCATATAGGGGGAGTCCTTAGGCCCTATATCGTGCTGAATATACATTTCGAATTATTGGCAGTCTGCCAATAATTCAAGGCGTAGACTTGTCTGACCTCCCGTCATCGGTCTGCAACACACCCTCCAATCAGTTTCCTCTGTCTCAGGAAAGTCTTCCGAGACAGAAGAAAAGAGTTTGGCAGGCTACCAGTCCAGAGGGCGCGCTGCACGCACCAAACATGGGAAGTCGGACCTGGCGCAAAAACGGTGTTTTTCACACTATCTTTAAGCAATGGAAGTGCGCAGATAGGTCAATTTGGGATTCGTCTATTACAACCTTGTAATAGACTTTTGTGTGCATGTGACCCCACTGTATTACAAAATGTTGTGTGACCCCGGTCGTTGTTGGAAATGCATGTATTACAATGAACTTTCTGTAGCATTTTAAATTAAACTAATTATCTTGTGTTGCATGCTTAAAAGCACAGGCTCGTCAATGCGCGCGAGGCCAAATTCGTGCCACGAAATATGCAGATCCGTGCCTTTGCTGTGGAGCTGTGTATTTCGTGTCATGTACACATTGACGAGCCTCTGCCTTTAAAACCTGTTGTATAAAACATTTTTGTAATGTGCATGTACATGTAGCTTGATTGTATTTACCACTTTTCAAAACCCTGTTTATTCAAATTACTCTCGTCTATGAAAAACCACTTATACCTATATTTTAAGACATTTTGTACATAATTATTAAATCATGTCCTTGCCAATACGTTGTCGATTGTTTAATTCCTTTCTACACACACAAGTACAAATTTGCTAAACTTTTTGCCCGGGTTTAATACTTTTGCCAAACAAAACTGATATATTGTACATGTATAACAACAGACTGTGCGGTACATAGTACACAAAGGCAGTTTGTGGAAAATCTTTCAACATACATGTATACTGAAACGCACCACTTGTTCAAAATAAAACAAACCAACAATTGAAACATTGACATGTCAAGTTTTTGACCAAGATACACCATCTCGTTCTACAGAAGAGGGTGCAATGTCAGTCCCCTTTCAATAGCATGTGTGGCCACCATTGATTTGGATACAGGCAGTGTATCGTCGGCGCATACTGCCTACCAGTCTTTGATTCCCCCGACAATCGTGGCGTTTTGCACTGGCCTTTTTAAAGCCAACATCACAATCATCCCATACCCCTTGGCTAATCACCGACAGTCAGAACAGCTGTGCCATGAAGTGACCATTAAAGGTTCAAGTGACCTTCAGACACCATTTGGTCCGACAGTGAGGACACTATTGTCCACAAATAAGTTCACACATTACTACATGCAGTGTTATTGTTGCTATTTAAAAGGTGGTAAGTTTCTTTTGAGTATAGATCGTATTTCTACTAAGCTCAACAACTGTCTTCGGAACTTTTATCCATCCAGTAGAGACAGCCTTAAATGGTTATTTGCCGGTGTGTGTGCAACGGCAAGACAAAAAGTTTTGCCTGTGCCCCAAATAACCAGTATTTTATCTGCAGTAGATACAAGCCAAAATAATGGTTAAGAGCGTTGCCCAACCCATTGGCAAAAACCGTTTAATACCGGTGCTCTCAGTAGAAACACGGTAGCAAACTTTCCTTAACCCTAACACTCCTCAATCCTCCAAAATCAATATGATTTTACATACACCCTAAGGGGTTAAGGCATACACTATGGTTATACAACGAACAAGAAATATGACCTACGAACTTCACAGAGAATAGCAAATGCAGGGAGCGTGCAAGTTGTAGATTAACAGAAGACCTGCTCTGCTTTTGGTTTTTCTGAAACATTAGACAACATATTTTTGCCAAACAATTCATCAACGTAAGTTAACAATTTTATTTTTTTTAGCTCAAACTTGTCGTGAAAATACTAAACGCAACATGCTTTTGCTTGGCACAACCATATCAACAGTGGGCTATTTAACACCGGACAAAACATATACAAACAGAGACACAAATATACTCAATAGAAAATGAAACACACATTTTTGCAACTGGTAATATTTTGCAAATTACCTACCACGGTGCAAATTTTTTTTACAACATTCGTGTGAAGTATTGTAAATTTCATCTGCACCAATGCATAGTTCCGAGATTGCCCAGTTAACCCCGCCACTTAGATATTGTTGCTATGTGCTCACAAGCCATCGCAAAAAAAATGGCGACACAACGTACAAAGCAACGGGACTCGGCATGGAAAGCACAGATTCATTGGAGAAAACTCAAAGGTATTTATGTTTTGGGGTCGACAGTTACCGTAGCACACACTGAACGAAGGGCTAGTAATGCAGGGATGACATATTTCATAAAAATGCGCTTTCCTACCTTTGAACAGCGAATCGCCCGACATTGAAACAAAAATTCACCCGGTCACTGGTGCATACAACATACAAACTGTATGGGCAGAAAATCGCTTGATTGACAGGTCGGAACTATGCATTGTCTGGGCTTGTGACCTTGTTGGGTCTGCCAGACACGTGTTATATATATCTCACAAAATTTCAGATGACAATACAGTTGTGCGTTTTTTTTTGTCGAGTATATTAAAGAACTTTTCAAGTTATACTTTTTTGCACCCTCTCACTTTACGTATCCTGAGAAATTAAGGAATTTACTTGAAAATACAAAAAAGGAACTGAAGTTCGGCTACTGCTATCTGGACTGAGCGCCATTTCTTTTTGGTCTTTGTTGGCCCCCTCGTGTTCGTCTTCGGAAATTTTCTTGAGACTCAGATGAAGCGTTCTGATTGGTTCTTCCTTGCTTCAGACCCTGGAGATATTAAGATGGTGTAATGCAGTTTAGTACTCGAGTACGAGTACCACTTGAGTACTATTTTGAGAATACTCGGATTTAACACTGTATATCATAAAATGTAACGCGCTCTGCAAAAATCAGTCACTTCTCGCCAGGGTTGTAATAAGTCTCCTGCTCGAGAGTCAAGTCAAGTCAAGTCAGGCTGCCTTCGAGTCTCAAGTCAAGTGAAGCTGCCTTCGAGTCCCAAGTAAAGTCAAGCCAAACCAAACTGCCTTCGAGTCCCAAGTCAAGTTAAAGGCCTAGTGTATTATTTGCAATGACCCCAAAAAGTAATCGACGAGTTTACAGGGGAAAAGTTCTGAAAGTAAAGATTGAATTAATAGCAACTACCCAATGAAAGGTTTCCGCTCAAAATGATATAATTTTACCAGAAAATAATCCGTAAAGATGAAATTATTTAGATCGTTTGCAAACGATTTACTTATTTTTGGTTTGCATCTACGCGGTCCAAAATGCATAAGCGCTGTGTACTGCGTGTGCGTGTTCCAATGCGATGCATTTTTATGGATCGCGCGCACACACAGTATATGATGTGCGCCACAGAGTGCATGACGCAAGCCACATAGTACCCGATCAACTGAGAACAAATATTTGAAACACCCCGCCAAGACCAGGAAAACGCATAAGGATTTTCATGTTTTTTTTAAACGTGGTACATTTGACAAAGCTGAAATTTCTTCGGATGAGTTTGTTGATGTCTTTCTTTTGATTTATAATGGTTTTATTCGCAGAATCGCTCAGACATGTTGGTCAAGTTGGGTCAATTCAAGTAGTCATGACAGTAAATTTGTTAAAGCTAATTTTGAAAATGAGTCTAAACGCTGAAAATCGCATTCATGTTGCTCTGGCCAAGGTTTCTTTAGTGGTGAAGTACAATTCGGTCCCTTGAGGTTTGAGTCTCAAGTCAAGTCATTTGAGGTTCGAGTCTCAAGTCATTTGAGGTTCGAGTCTCAAGTCAAGTCAGTAAAAATCGGGACTCGAGTCCGAGTCATTACAACCATGCTTCTTGCACAGCATGGGCTAAGTTTTTGCGACCATAGCTATAAATAAGTGGTGGAAAAGAGGCATGGAAGAAATTCAAGTGAAACTACGCATGAACAAAAAAAACAGGATCACAAAAACACTTTCCACCCAAGTTGATTCTGTGTGTAGCTTCAGTTCACTTAGAATTACTTCCATGCCACTTTTTCTCAAAGCGCCGCACGTCAATATACGCATGAAAAGATCAGTATAAATCCAGCCTAAATTTGAGACAGTAAGGACTATTACCTGATAGTAACCCGTGTGATATCCACTCATGTACCAAGACATGAGCATAGCGTGTAGTGCATCATCATCCCCTTCCTCTAGTGCTGGGGGTACAGGCATGGGCGGAGGTGGAGGGGGGATCGGTGCGGTCACAGGTGGCATAGGCATTCCTAAACCCTGGAAAAAAATCCACAATGAGCATGCATGATATAAAGAAAACGGTTGAAGTTAAAGGGCCTGTGACATGCTAAACAACTTTTTGCCTAATCTTTGCTTCATATGATGGATTACTTGTTCAGCAAGACATGCTATTGTTCGTTTGAAGATTTCATTGCAATAAACCACAGACAGAGGGCGCTGTTTGGAGTGCATCATGTAAGGAAGACGGAAAGGAAAAGTTAAGAAAAAACATAAGACTTCAAGTTGGACTTCTGGCAAATTGCTGCAGTTTTCTCCCCCAGTTTCGTCATGGCTTACAACAGGAAACATGTAGAACAAACTCAAACACTCGTGTATAACAAAAGTTCCAGGAAGTTTTACAAAAAAGTGGAATCTTTTGTGCACAGTTGAATGTGATTTTCCTGTGTTTGCCTCTTGTGACATCGTGACCTTGGTAATGAATATGCATATTCTCATTAGCATAAAAACTAAAAACCTTTGTTTTAACCCCCCAAACAAGCTCCAAATGGGATTTTTATGAATGTAACCGAGTATATTGGATTTATAGCATAGATTTCATTGATAAAAATCCCAAATAAGGGGCCCTTTAATGTACGTAAACAAGCTTTTAATATTTAAAGGCAGTATACATGATTCAGATTGGTATCTCGAAAATCAGAAATGTTCACAGATTTACGCCTAACTTACACAATATAAACATGATGACCGTAGAAAACTTCCCCTGAAATAGATTTGTCTGAAGTGCTATAGTCTTTGAGAAATGAGTAAAATAATTATTTTTCGTCTCATGAGACGAAAATTCAATTCGCCCGAGTGCCATTTCGCCCCAAATCACTTCGTCCAAAAACTACATCGCCCAAATGCTACTTCTTCCCAAAACCACTCCGTGCACGGGCAGTGTTTCAGGGAGAAATGGTTCAGGGCGAAGTGGTTTTTGGGCGAAATGACTGCAAACCCTTTTTTGACTGTTTTCACAAATGTTAGATGAAGTACGGAGCTGGTTTTTGCTCAGGTTGGTTTTAATCATGCATATCTTCAATCACACGGGGCGATAAAACTATTTGTAACAGTTTACCAATCATGTATACTATCTTTAAGTCATTTTATTTTTTGCAGGATTCTGAGCTAGCACTGAAATCTCTCAACACTACTACTGTCTTTCTAGCACATTCAAATACGAAAATATAATAGACATTTTGGGCAGGTACCACCAAGAATTTTCAGATACCGTTCATAATTTCTATTGTATTTTTCAATTTTAGTCATCCCACCTAAATATTTTTGGCTAAATAATTAGATTAAAAAAAAAAAAATTCTTCCCACCTACCCACCCTAAACCATTTTTCCCCATGTAATATGAAACGGGTATTATATGAACCAGATCTGATTAATTGACAAAGTCAATAGGCAGTCACTCCTATGAGGGCTTGCATGTACCTCGCTGCACAAAAAACTGTTGAGTGATTTTGATGACTATTTTTTCATGTACCAAGACTCCCTATCACCACCCAGTATCAGGATCCGGGGAAACCTAGATTCTGAGGTTGCCAGGTTTGGCCTGGCATTATTGTTTTGTTGTCGAGGTATACTTACAGGAAAATGAGGATACTGGGGAAACCCAGGCGCAGCAAAGCCATGCGGGGGCCAGTTCATAACGGGCGGGGGTATCGGTGGCATAAATGGCTGATGGGATGTGTGCCATGCGTTGCCATGGTGATATTGATCATGGCTGTGACCTCTGGCCTCCGATCCGGAATGAACAGGGCTCGGGATGTGGTTTGGGTAGTCTGCGGATTCATAGCCGGCCTTTAAAAAGGAGAAAAAGAAAGATTACGGATACGGGTCATGCGGTGAACACTAGGTTGCTCAATTTCCACCATGTGAGGGCGCTGCTCCGAGCACCCGGAATAAGACGGTGACCAGTGGAGAATCCTGTAGCGGTATTCATAAAACGACCTAAAGATAGTATACATGATTGGTAAACTGTTACAAATAGTTTTATTCCTCTGTGTGATGGAAAATCTATGCATGATTAAAACCAACCTGAGCAAAAACCAGCTCTGTACTTCGTCTAACTTTTGAGAAAAGGGGTTTAAAGTAATTTTGCCCCAAAATCTCTCCGCCCTGAACCATGTCGCCCTGAACCACGGTCTGTGCACAAAGTTGTTTTGGGGCGAAGTAGCCTTTGGGCGATGTAGTGTTTGGACTAAGTGATTTGGGGCGAAATGGCACTTGGGCGAAATGGTTTTGGGGCGAATTGAATTTTCGTCTCATGAGACGAAAACTAATTGTTTTACTCATTTCTCAAAGACCATAGCACTTCAGACAAAACCATTTCCGGGGAAGTTTTCTACGGTCATCATGTTTATATTGTTTAAGTTAGGTGTAAATCTGTGAACATTTTTGATTTTCGAGATACCAATCATGTATATACTGCCTTTAAGTCAGAAAATTCAAGTGTCCCGCTTAAATTTTAGACTTTAGTCAAATCTAAAACTTTAACAACTATTAACAACGCGTTTTTATTTAGTCTCCTGCTTAATTTCGGGACTCAAGTTTAAGTGTAATCTGACCTGTCTTAAATCGTTTTAATGGTGAGCCATTCGGCTGCCATTGCAGTGTTTTTACGGCCAGCGTGTTATCGAGAAACGAATATTAATCAGAGAACCCCTAAACAGTTTAGACATTGGAAGATTACACATTTCAATCTTTATTGAGTTACTGACCTTAGAAAGCCTTCGTTTCCGTCTATTTGTTCGGGACTGATAATTGCGATACTACCGCATAGCTAGCACAATATGTACGTACATGTGGTACGTGCACGCATATGCACGCACAACATGCGCCTAATGCGTGCGTGTGATACACACACACAGTAATCAAATGTTTTAGAAACATCCACGCTTGTATACGCTGCTTTGATAGCAGCGACATTGCGACGTAACAGTGTTAAGCATGCACTAATTGATTACGGTAAAGTAGACTTCTCAGATAAGCAAAGTGCATAAATCTTTTGTAAATATGAAATTCAGTGTTCCACTTATCTTAGTGAGGTGCTTAAATTTAAGACAGATTTAAGTACCCCGCTTAGGTCGAGTTTTGTGAATACCGCATCTGGTTCATATCATTCAGTGGTTTCAACTATTCCACCTGGTTTTTCGGTTTACAGTCAACTCGACTGTTTGCCAACTCCACCGTTGTACCAGCTCGACCGTTAGAAAAACTAGTCCGTTAACCAACTCGACTCGAACCAACTCGACCGTTGTGCGTACCGCTCTTTCTAATCTTGTAGTGCGCGATTTTGTGCCAAGCAAAACGAATCACAATACGTTGAATCGGTCAGGAAAAAAAAAATTAAAAATAAAATAAAATAAAAAGAAGATAAAAACTGCTTGCACTGCAGCAATGAATGCTTATCTTGACGCGAATCCTCGCGCAGATCAAGCGAAAGTGAAATTTTTAAAATTTTGCCAATGATTCGCCTTCTCTTCGCTTTTACAAACCGCCACTTTTGACTCAACTGCCGAGTTGACTTTTCCCATTGAACACACAACGGTCGAGTTAGACAATGATCGAGTTGACTTGTCCGATTTAGTGCACAACGGTCGAGTTTGTACAACGGTCGAGCTGGTACAACGGTCCAGTTGGTACAACGGTTGAGTTGACCTTACCTCAAAGTCTCCATTAACTGGTCGTGTAGGCGAGGCTGCCTCTGACCCCGCTGACATGAGGTCATCCAAGTCCTTTTCCTCCTCGTTCCCGTAACCCATGAACGTGACCCAACACGTGGCCCTGTCATGGTCTATCAGCTTGATCACCGCATCGTATATGTACTCGTCCTCTGTGTACACGGCACGGCATCTGTCACCGACTTTCCACTGCAACAGAAACAAGGGACAAGGCCGACAATTATATACCAGTGTATTGAACTTTGTCAATTCATGTAACAGATTCGGGGCGTGAATGGGTTGTGGTTAAACACCCTTGTTCGGGCGGTCACGTGATAAACAGTGGCAGCCAGTCAGCCAGGAGTAGTCACACAATGGTGGCCCAAAATCCGATAAGCTCTCTATTGTTCGGCGAACGTAGGCCGGGTTGAACATTGCCAATCGTTTGCTTGTTCACTGAAAACCGTGCAACGGTGTATCGTTTATGTACCATTTCCCGGTATACAGACCGTTTCTATTTTGACCTCACGCCTTCTGTGATGCTGCTGTTCCTATTTTTAAAAGTTTTCCAATCATGTAATATTTTGAGATTTTCGGTTTGATATCCTAACACTACCAAAGAGACTACCTGTTACTCACCACACGTTTTCTCTTGGCTTTTCTTTGGTTACCCTGTTTCTTTTTCTTTCTTCGGCCGGCGTTCTTGCCAGATTTTCGATTCTTTTCAGGATCGCCACTTTCTTCGTTACTACCTCCACCCTGAATATAAAACCAAAACAAATGTTTATATGCTGCAGGCAGAGCATTGAAGTCGAGACACAATGTCCCTGTCACAAATCATAGGAGAGTGGCTGTAAAAATTATCAGAAAGATTACCACGCACGGTCGGACACCCACAGGGACCCCACACACTGAACCTAGGGGACAACTCTCAAGAATTATATGTTTTTCCATAGTAAATTCATGACACTTTTCCCTCCTAATTTTGGCATTTTTATCATCAAACTAACATTTTTACATGGTTAATATGTAATAACAACGAAACTCATGGGTGTTCGTGCATGGTATTCTACCTATGCAGAACGTCAAAATGTACAATGACTTGGTTATAGATTCCGCCCTGTGCCATACATGGAATGGGTGAAAAACGTAATCCACTGAGTGACTTATAAGAATGTCCATATTGTGGAATGCAAAAATAATAATAATAATAGCAAGTTCTTATACATGTATAGCGCATTTCAGATCCACTGGATCAGTGAGGACTCAAACTCCCGAAGGGGAGAAATTCTCCTCTTCTGGCGAATTCTACCAATCGGGAGACAATTGTATCAGAACATATGGCCCTAAAATTTGCCTTGTCACGTGACCCCAGTGATGCAGACGCTTTACAATATGCGACCATAGGTGAAATCCAGGCATAAAATCTACAATAATCGTCATGAAAACCGTGCCGTCCTTAGGCACAGACCACAAATTACACCAGAAACGATCGTCTTTGGTGCCAAATTATCGGCAAAAAGCCAAATTTACATAGATTTTCAATGATTTTTTTTGCAAAACTTGCCTTGCTTCACCCAATTCTGTTTTAGCTAATTCTATGCATGCGCAAATGAGCGGATACGTGCTCAAATGTTTACGAAGAATATCATTCTCCCGATCGGGTGAAAATCTCTGCATCGAGGGAAAAAAACTTCGCCAGAAGGGGAGAATTTCTCTATTTCGGGAGTTGAGTCCTCACTGTGGATCTCTCAATGCGCTTAACAGTCAAAATTAATGCAAAAGCACATGCATACATGTATTAAGGGGCCATCCAAAGATGTCAACATTTTCACTGTTTTACAAATGTTGATAAGTAGTATTTCGGGGGAGGGAAGGAGGAAAGTCTTGAAAATTACTACTCTCTGTAGAACTGTGATAATGTTGACAACTTTGGACGGCCACTAACTAATAAATACCTTACCCTGATGATTTTAATTGCTTTGTCGTATGCTTTGATGAGGGCAGTATCATCCCAGATATCACAAATGTCATTGTCATCTTCCTAAGTATCGATAAAAGAAGGGAAAGCCATGATGAAAACAAATTTATAATACAATGTATGTTAAATTGTCAGTAAAACACTAGTCTAGTACTCAAACCTTCTGGGGATGCTCGTCAAACAGTTACACCCTTCCGTTCCACAGTTCCGTTCTATTGTACCATGTTCCGCATTCTGTTCTACCATTCCACCCCTCTGTTCCACCGTTCCGTTCCACCGTTCCGCGTTTTACCAACATCCAAAAATGGCAAAATACATGTGCCAGGTGTGCACCCGTTTGAGCACTTCATGTAACGGTTAATTACACTTTTTATGTTCGAATGATGCCGCACTGGATAACTTTGGCTTTACATCTCAACAATAACACTTGATTTATTGACACAATTACGGGAGAATCACAATATATACATTCATTAGGCAGCCATTATAGATCAGACCTTCTATCCCATAATAATCCTCAGACAATGACATCATCAACAGATTGTGGCCCTTGACCATGTTGACTTTTAGTAGTTGGTGCATATAAACAATGAACATGTACATGTATGGGCACACACATGTATGGCTATAGAATAATGCACAGTAAATACAAGGTTACTACTTGACAAGGTTCAACTCGGCTCAAATTTTTTCATGTGGTAATCTTTTAGAGCCGAGGTTACGTATGAACATGAACACGCTATCTGACACATGTCTGAAAAAACTTCAAATCAAAATGTGTCATTTTTCTCCCCGTGACACTAATTCCCCCCCGGGACTCACCCAAACCTTGTCAGGCATAACCACTACGCAGGTCCTTGAGGGAAATAACCAGCCACGACGAATATTTAGCCAACAATTCCAGCGAAACAAACCGGTATGCTCACAGCCTAGCCGTTTTTGTCTTGTGTTCAAAAATATACTATGTGTCTAGTCTGTGTACAAAGGAATACCAATGCGCATTGGTTACCAGACGTGATCTAAAAATAAGTTATTTTTATATCACGTCTGGTAACCAATGCGCATTGGTATTCCTTTGAACACAGACTAGACACATAGTATATTTTTAGATCACGTCTGGTAACCAATGCGCGCATTGGTATTCCTTTGTACACAGACTAGACACATACCGGTAGTATATTTTTGAACACAAGACAACGGCTAGGCTGTGAGCATACCGGTTTGTTTCGCTGGAATTGTTGGCTAAATATTCATCGTGGTTGGTTATTTCCCTCAAGGACCTGCGTAGTGGTTATGCCTGACAAGGTTTGGGTCCCAGGGGGAATTAGTGTGTCACGGTGAGAAAATGACACATTTGTTTTGTCCTGTTTTGTGATAGCGTGTTCATGTTCTTAAACCTTCTTAGTCAGTGAGCTTTCCTTTCATAAAGTGGATTGTTGTCATTTTGCCTCGAAATTAGAATCACACCCAAAAATGTCCTCCTAGTTGTGTCCTACAGTGGTTTGAGATGTCCATGATTGGAAAATGATTCCAAAAAAAAAAATCCTTACAGAACCGTTTTTGAAGCCAAAATTTCCTCTTGCGTGGAATCAGGACAAGGATTTCCTTCGTAACTGTAAATTCTGGACACTGGAGGGCACTGTTACGAATTAGTGGCTTTGGTCCTGATTCCACGCAAGAGGAAATTTTGGCTTCAAAAACGGTTCTGTAAGTCTTTTTTTTTTGAATCATTTTTCAATCATGGACATCTCAAACCACTGTAGGACACAACTAGAAGGAAATTTTTGGGTGTGTTTTATGAAACACTAGACTCTCACTCTCAGGATTGCAATGGTGTAGGCCTATGTGAAAGTGCTCTGGTCTGATGTGCTTCGGACGATATTTGTAGTGGAACTTTCTCGGATTTCAGCAGTTAAAAATTTAGCCTCTACGTACACCCTGGTAGTAGGGCTGTGATTTGCGACTGTAATACTAATAAGTCAGATTTGAAAAGCGAGCTATTTACAGCCCTATTTGTAGGGCTACTTCTGTCCCTATGCCAATCCCGTAGGGACAGAATCATTCTGTCTAAAACCTTCTCAGCTCTACTGCCGGTGAAAAGACCACATCCCAATGAAAAATGATAAAGCAAGAGCTGAGATTATCTCAGCTAGGTTACTACATGCACATAAAAAAAAATTCCTCCATGCACATATTAAGTCCCGTTACAGTCACACCAACGGTCGAGTTGTCTCGATAAAACAATGACAACCATGACAACAGACAAACTGTCTCGAGTCTACTGCATGCTGCGTCCATTCTGCAGTAAGTTACTTCATTTTCTTACCTTCCTAGCTTGGAAAACAACAGCTTCGTTCATTTCATGGCATTCAGTCATGATAAAGTAAGTGGTTTTTGCACTTTACTTCTTGCCACTCTTTGCTTTGCCCAGCCCTAGCTCTGGTAATGTGTTATGCCGCCCTCTTTTGGCGCATCTAGAACAATGCGGTAATGAATGCTGAAAGGGACATGACGATTGGACTAAAAACGACAACACTGGTTAGGTCAGCGCACGTAAGCCAATCAAAAGTGTTGTACTTGTAAAAATTCATCAAGCAAAACTCCAGCACAGTGTACGTGTACATTGGGGTCTTAGTTGGTTATCCCTACAAAAAGTGCTGTAATTTCGCTCCCCTTTTAACAATCTGGCATTAATTGCTGCTGCTGTAGCAGTGTAGAGTGACAGCAAATGCCAGATTGTTAAAAGGGGAGCGAAATTACAGTTAAGTAGTGCTAGTACGTTGTTTTACAGTCAACTCAACCGTTTGCCAACTCGACTCGAACTAACTTGTCGAACATGTCGAACCAACTCGACCGTTGTCTTGGTTGTACCAACTCGACCTTTGAACCAACCCTACCGTTTATTACCGTACCTAGCTCAACTTCAAAGTCGAGTCAACTCGACCGTTTGCCAACTCGACTCAAACCAACTCCACCGTTGTGTGTTTGCAGTTTGGGTTGCTTTGTTTACTTTCTCGCGGCGATTTGCACAGTCACAGAAATTTACCAGAAAATATATTTCAAGATGAATTTAGAAACACGAGAAAATTGCAGTGCCCCGACTGGTATTCGAACCTAGCTGAGGTTACCTCAGCTCTAGCCCTGTAGATCCTCCGCCCTAGCCCTGTAGATCCTCCGCCCTGGAATCGTTTCTAACCCCAAATCTGACTGTGGCAAACTCACGCAAATGAAATTTGTCCCTTGGCTCTGATATTTGCTGAATAGGTGCACTCGTCCCAATGTTCCAATATTCCGAAGAGTTCGCATCGATCCGATGGGAAGGGTGGGGGGTGGTGGGCGGTGGCAAATCCATGCCAACCCATTCACTATAGAGGTCATTATTAGTATATTGAAGGTATATATGATGGGATTGACAATTGGAGATGAATTTAGAAACACAAGAAAATTGCAGTGCACCGACTGGGATTCGAACCCAGGTCCTTGGCATACATGGCCAACTGCTCTACCAACTAGGTTTAGTGCATGGGGTCTCAGAGGGTGTTTGTGCATGGTAATCTTTCCACTCTTTGTAGTTCCGTGAAAATGTTGACAACTTTGGACAGTCCTCTTATAATACACTGTTTAATTTACACTAATCCAAACTCTTGAAATAGAAAATAGTTACTCGTTGAAGCATGTCTTTCCACGCCGGAGGAACCGGTTCTAGTTGGCCGAACTACCAACAGCAACAACAACAACAACAGGGACAAATGGCCCAACCAGGCAGCTGGCCGGACCAACGCGGCCAGTCTAAAGCCGTGGCGATCAGCGAACAAGAGCGTCTCATTGAGTTAAAGAAACAGGAAATCCAATGTAAGATGGCAGAGAAAAAACAAAAACGGGAGGAGGAGACGTCCAAGAAGGCAGCTGCTGTCGGCATTAAATTGTAAGTCATGAGATTTGTGCTTATTTCCAGAAAATGGATTTCGTTCTAAGCCAACAATCGTATAAATTGCAATCACCAGTTTGGATGTGAAAGCAAAATATGTTGGTGTAATCACTCAGTATTGTTTTTTGTAACCGGTGGCAGATTTCACGAAGCGCTTCTTCTTCTTCTTAACACCACTTGTGACGGGTAAACCACTGTAACGTGTGTCTCGAGTAACGTGTGTCTCGAGTAACGTGTGTCTCGAGTAACGTGCATCTAGAGCTTGTTCTTAACACCACTTGTGACGGGTAAACCACTGTAACGTGCGTCTCGAGTAACGTGCATCTAGAGCTTGTTCTTAACACCACTTGTGACGGGTAAACCACTGCAACGTGCGTCTCGAGTAACGTGCATCTAGAGCTTGTGCTTAACACCACTTGTGACGGGTAAACCACTTTAACATGTGTCTCAAAGGATCGTAGCGCTTCGTGAGATCGACCCTGGAAAAATTAGTTTACAAAAATCAGTGATTTTTTTACGATATCCTTGAAAATATAGCCTACGGATTGAGAGCACGAAATTTCAGAATAGTAATGAGAAAAATATGACAAATGATATGGTATCAAAATCTCAACACCCATGGGAAAAATGGGGGTGCTCAAAAATTAAAGGTGATCTGGACACACTCCTTCAAAGGCACAGGCTCGTCAATGCGCGTGGAGGCCAAATTCGTGCCACGAAATACGCAGCTCCATGCCTTTGCTATAGCTGCGTATTTCGTGGCACAAATTTGGCCTCACGCGTGCATTGACGAGCCTCTGCCTTTAAGTCGGGTAACTCGTACCAAACCCATACCACACTCATAGTTCGTGACTTACTTGAGAAATTCCTGCCTAATTCGTAATAACATCGTGAAATTCATAGTTGACTCGTAAAACTTGAAGTACACTTGGGACAACTTGTACTGGGCTCATATCAAATTCTAACCGACTCGTACCAAAATAAAAAAAACTTGTAACTAACTCATAGTACGCTCGTGTGTGTGAACAGCCTTTATACTAATCGTGGTTCCATTTTTTGGCAAAATTAACAAAAGCTGTTTCGTGATGAGGGTGTACTTTAGAATCGTTGTCTAAATTTAAATTTGCTTGCAGCAATATTGGGCGAAGTGCACCAACAACAACACACAGCCAACCAGCACCCATTGAACCTCCAAAACCAACGGCTGCCCCCGACAATCAGGCCCCTACAGAAACCAAGGCAGCGGCAAACATCTTCTCAAATGACGGCAGTTTCATGGAGCAGTTCCGTAGGATGCAGGAGCAAAAAGCTGACCAAGGCAAGGGTTAAAACAAAATTTAATATTAAGGTTTCAGGATACTGGTTTAAGGTAGTGTGGGGGTTTTAAAAAATGACGAATGAAAAAAACCAAAAATTTAGAATTCAAATGTTATATTACACAAATATAACGTGGTTTGAGGGTGGATAGTCGATATTAACTTCCCAAGGTATTGGAAATTGACAAACTAGTTCATGGGGTGAACGCATATATGTGCATACAGTGTAAAATCCATACAAAACGTGCAGTTTATGCACTAGAAAGCACTAAAAATTAATTTGTTTATACTTCAACAAGCCTTTTTGCGCGCAAGTTTGACGTGTTGCGCTTTCAGAAATGCAGCATGAAAAAGTGTTGATAGCAATGGTAACAAACACCACAGGTTTTTTTTTCCGTGTAAAATGGTGCGTTTGTGGAGGAAAAATTGCCAACTGAAGGTGCTTTTTAAAAAATTGAATTTTTTTGTTTTTTTGAAACATTACTGCATCTACATGTATGTGGCTGAAATTTCTACAAGAATTTTTTTTTTAGTTATGTAATGCCGTTGTTCCTGTTTTAAAAAGTTTTCCAATCATGTAATCTGTCTTTAATATAAATCTCAAACAGGTACTAAACCAGCGACGTCATCGAAGCCAGACCTGAGCGACATTCCACTACCAAATCCCCCAGAGCAGCAACCTGACTCCGCCCCTCCCACAGCACCTGTACAGCCCATCGCATTCAGCCCTGCAGCCTCCCACGCCAAGAAGCCCACAATACCAGCTCCCAAGCACAGCGCATTCAGGGACTCGGATGATGATGACGATGACGCACTCAATGCGAGTAAGTTGATTGCCCTGTGTGCTGTCATGACATGTTGGGGGAATATGGTTGGCTTATTTGCTTGCGGAGTCGTGACGTCACCCCGAGGTCATCCAGCCGTGACCATAGCAACTGGTTCACGTTAGGCTTGGGCGACTCCGATTCCAAAAAAGAATCGCGATTCCATTCGGAATCGACTCCATTTTTGGCAAGAAAACACTAAATATACCGAGCGTGTTTAATAGGTAGGTGCGCGTGTTTTTGTACGTGTACATTCCGATAAGTACTTATTGTGCTGACGAGAACCCAATTATTGGCACCGAGCGGCAGTAAACATCCTTTGATTATGCTGGCATATAACACTCGCACTTTCTTAATGTGGAAATGATCAGAGGCTGAATATTCTTGCAGACGTTTGGTATTTTTGCCTTCCGAACGGCTCGTTAATTTCTGGAATCGGCAAGCTATCACTGGGAATCGAATATAGATGAAAGGGAATCAATTTTTACTGGGAATCGATTCCTCTATTTCTAATAGAGATATGCAGTCAAACCTTATTTATAAGAGGTCCTTGCCAGCGTTTCATCTAGGATTTCCAAAACTGCCTGTCCTACTTTGGTGCAGTTAAAAAGTACCCGTCCTGTGAGTTGAGTTGGTACATCGATCGGGTTTGTACAACGGTCGAGTTAACTTGCAGCGACGCATGCGATCACGATGATAGGATAACAGCAATACAGTGGGGATTGTTGGCAGGTAAAACGTATGTATGTACATGTACTGTGTGCATACAACATGTACAAGAGTCACGACTTGCGAGCTAGCATACGACGGCCGGCCCGTCACAGCGGCCTGTGTTTTTTATTCTAAACAAAAATGTAGTTTAGTCGCTGAAGTGTGCATACATTTTAAACCAAAAGTCGTTTTTAATGTCCATTTGACAAAATTCTACCCGCCATTTTTTGTCCATTGAGCAAAGTGCCCGTCTAAAATCACACATTGCCCGTCCGAAAGACGGGTGGACGGTTCGCTAGATGAAATGCTGGTCCTTGGGACTTTTCTATATACGTCATATTTCTTATTCTTCGTATAAATATAATGTACAAACTGAATGAATTGGGAAGTTGATCATGGCTTCAGACCTTGTGTGCAAAACATAATTATGAAACAGGCTAGAAAAAATTATACATGTTTCCTTACAAAATCTTGAATTTTTCCCACTAAAAATTTTGGTTTTTTTTTCATCAAATGTGCACATTCCAATGCTAGATGAGTCATTATAAAGAGAAAACAATTTCTGATCAACTTCCTAACTCTTACCAGCAAAGTTGTACGTATGTACTTCTTTAGCACAATGTCTTTTGTTTCTTGGGTGTGAATGCCACTGGACTATGATATATACTTGAATATGTTGCAAGCAGCATTTTATTTTTTCAAGTTGGAACAAATATTGTTCTAAACGACTCCCAATTTCAAGAGTGCATCCCAATTTCAAAAGTGCATCTTGCTTTACGTGCGGCCCTTCCCCTGGGCGTTTTCCCCCCTTCCCTACCACCTCTGGCACCGATACTCATAGGAGCCTATAGTCTTACCGCCAGACGATCCTGAATTACTGCGTACAATCAACATACTGGCACTGGAGGTTGCTGAAGAAGGGCTGATGGTTGAAGAGATGACTAAGAAGGAACGCAAGGGAGACGCTCTCTATAGGTGAGATTGGTGTCGTACGACCTGTCTGCTTAAAGAATTTTATTCTAGTTGAGACCATGGACTTGAATATATACACTGGACCAGACGTTCCCTATGTGTTGTGCAGCAGCGCATTGGAATGCATGCATTTGTGCCTATAGGGTTTACACGCACCGTTACATGCGTGTGGTAATGCACTCCGAAAGCTTTGAAAAACATGGTGGCGTACAAAATACATCGCAGATATCTTTGCAATTATTTGCATACTTTTTAGCAAATATGTTTGCAAATATTTGCAGACATAAGGCGCCTTTCCTTTGGTCCGTTTTTCATCCGTCTTGCGTTTTTCATCCGTTTGCATCTGAATCACTCCATAGACCGATACAGACGGATGAGCGCAGCGCAAACGCAACGCACGCAAAACGGATGAAAAACAGACCTAAGGAAAGGCCCCTGTACTTACAAAGAAATGTATGACATTGCAAATACATTTGTTTGCAAAGATATTTGCGACATTAAACATGTGTCATGCGATGTCCCTTATACGTCGCCATAAAACCCTCTGCAGCTGCAAGAGCGTGAAAAATCCTATACGTGCGCGTCTATGCCAGCACAAAAATGGCGGCACAGTGTTTTCTCCAGAAAAATATATGGAGCTCACTGATTGAGACATTTGCTTAGTTGAGACAACTCGATTCTGGTGACTTGTGCTTTAAAACATTTGTTGTGTTCCGACAACTTGAAAATTGAGACAAAACTTTTTTGTTCAGACAAACTCTACTCTGGACAACTTGTCCTTTAAAAACCCATTACATCATTTCCAGTAACCCAAAATGTTACTTCATGAGTTGAAAAAAAAAAACGACTTAAGGTGTTGTTAGCAAACCAACACCCCACGATTTTCCCCTGTGTAATATAAACTCCTAAAAAAAGTTCGGAAAGTCAAGTTTGACTGACGATTTCTCTCTTGTTACTAAATCATTTCCCTTGAATTTGGTATCATTGGAAAGCCCTGTTATTCCTCTTTACAGTGATGTGTCATTTGTTATGATTAATCAATTGGGGGATGTGCAGTATACAGGGGTGGGTGGAAAGTGAAATGTCACAAAATTCACTGCTATTGTCATGCAGTGCATTCCCCTTTTGCTTGGAGGATGGGAATGTGTCGATACACTTTTTGACAATAGCAATGCTTTTTGTGACATTTCACTTTACACCCGCCCCCGTATTCAGCTGTGCTGCACATCCCCAATTGCTTAATCATAACAAATGACACATCATCGTAAAGAGGAATAACGGGGCTTTCCAATGATATCAAATTCAAGGAAAATTATTTTGCAACAAGAGAAATCGTCAGTCAAACTTGACTTTCCGAATTTTTTTTGAGGAGTTTAGTACCTTCGTGGGAGAAGTTGCTATTGGTGTTTGTTAAAAAAACAAATTTTACCATTCATTTAACACAAAAACCGTGCAGAGATTTTATAAGTATTACTGCATCTGTGTGGCTGAAATTTCCACAAGGCAGTTTATCAACATTATTCTTTAGTTATGTTATTCCTGGAATTCTTTTAAAAAAAATTTCATCTGCCAAATGTATACTATGGTGTAATAACTCTCTTGCAGGTTTTTGTTTGACCACGACAGTCCAGAACACAAGTACTACCAGAAGAGAGTGGTAGAGTTAAGATTAGCTAAGAAGGTCCGCTCGATCAGAGAAATGAAGAAAGCAGGTACGGGTCAAACACAACAGGAAATCGCAAAATGCGATAAACGCCAATTAAAAAAACAATTTAGATAATGGTGTCGCTACCTTCTTGGTTGGTGGTTCTATACATTTGTCAAATAGATTATTGGCAAACTGTGTTATATCCCACAAAAAAAAGGTTTTACTTATTGGAATTTGCCATTGACTGTAGTGCTTAGTTGTAATAAAAATGGCCGTTTTTTTAAAAATGCTAAAAATTGATATAGCATTTGCCAGATTTTTCAAAAAAAATGGACCTTGAACCTAACAATTATATAAAAATCCATGGGGAGAAAACGGGAAGCAAAAATATTGATGTAATCACTGCACTGCGTTATGTAACCAAATAAATTAGTTTACTAAACATCAGTGGATTTTTGACGATATCCCTTGAAATTTAAGGATTGAGGATACGATATTTCAGCCATTAGTTTTAGTTTCAGCCATATTTACATTATATTACAGATATGGTCACATTCTCTTCAAGAAGGTGTCATATAGATGGTTAAATTGACTGTATTCATTTTCAAAAGGGCACAGCAATTTTCTCTAATAGTAAAGGTCACCTGAATGAGTAATGTGAAAATTTGTGTTAGAACTTTTTAAGGGAAACACGGCAAAAGCATAGGGCACCGATGGCAATTTGCCAAGGTGCAATGGGTTATTTCAAGGCCTTGCGCATAAACACAGTGGCGAGCTCGCAAAAATAATAAGCCTCCACCTTTTGGGATTGTAAGAGCAGCTGCCCTACTCGGACAAGGTATGGAGCACGGTGAAATTCGTGGCACAAATTTGTTCGTGGTGTATTGATGAGCCTGCGTCTTTAAACCTTATTGTAATACCGTTACAGCTGGAAATACAAGCGACACACAAGCACCTCGCAAGCGCAAATCGCGCTGGATAGAAAGCGGACCCAGCGATGCCGCCGCCGCCATACTGCCCCCAAAGATCACTATCATCGCCCCCGGCTCAGTGGGCAAAGCTTGCCCCAGGCCCCTGCCCGGAGTGGCCGGGGTAGGGGGCACGGGGGTTGCAAGCTCCGAGCTGGGCGACATGGCAGATAATGATTGGGGGTTTGGGGGAGGGGGAGGAGTGTCCACGGCCGAACTGGGGACTATGGTGAATCCTGTGGGTATGATAGGAACGACAGAGCTGAGCGCTGCACAGCTCATGCAGCTGAAGGAACAACAGGAGGTGAGATTAACTGAATAGACTGATCGAGTAAGCTCCGCCCATTTAGCAATTGCCTATCAACATGGCACACATGCGAGACACATGCAATGGCGTTGCGTGGCAACATAACATTCTGTTTACTGCTTTATGGCCACGCCCGCGCCCTGGTCAGCGTGTATGGAACACGCACACGCACACAGAAACTGCACGCTGGAAAGCAAAATGTGCACTGTGACAAGTATCCGGTCATGTGCGTGCGCGTACAAAACACTAGCTTTACGCGTATCGCACGCGCTCAAACAAAAACAACTCAACGACACACATCTAGAACGCAGTGTAGGAAAGTGAATGCAAAATACGGCAAAACGACAAGCTAATTTTGGTGAGTTTACCGATTTACACAAAAAAAGTATTTATGAATGTATTAAAAGTAGGTTTGGCCAATCTTAAACAATCCGTTGAAAACTGGCTAGGGTCCTGGGCGCTAATAAAATGTTTATTGTGTTTTTGAGGATTCCTGAAAATCCCATTGAGATCCCATTCTCAACAAGCATAATAGGACGTACTCATTGAGTACGTCCAAAACCGAGAATGGCATTGCAATCAGTTTTTCAGGAATTACACTTCCATCAATGATGCTTGAAAAACATGTGTTTAAAATCAAACAACTTGAATACGTGAAGCATTACAAGCCCTCAAAGTCTCTGAAATGCAAATCTGAATTTATGGAATTGCCCTAAACACGAGTGACGCAACAACGCCCGTTTCCAAGCATGGGTATGCTTAAGCACGTCTCGGCCGTGAAATAGCAGTAATGTTAGCACAATTTTTCTGCTACGGTAAGCGCACATTTTCAGATAGCACTAAAAGCGGCGCCATGAAATTGGTCCCTGGTGGTAACTCTGTAACACTCGCCTTTAATTGAACTTAGATGCAACGGATGGTTGACAGCATGGTGAAGTACCACAACAAGATAGCATCGGCAGGACGCGATGCCGCAAGCTCTGCTCTGAAGAAGAACAGGTATGCATATGACAGTGATGAAGACACGGAAGGCGGAACATGGGAACATAAACAGCGCACGCAAGAAATGCAGGAGACCAAGGGTAAGACCATCCTCTTGCAACAGTGCCTCTTTAACGCACTCCCCTACTCGTGCGTCCCGAGCCCCTGTTGAAATTGGCCCCATTTCGCTGTGGAAGCAGCGACAGAAATCTTGTCACCGCTCTGGGCCAATCAGGACGCTTGGCAGTAAATTGCGGGCATTCAAATACACCCACGCAGATTGTACATGTAAGTTTACACAGTACAGCGTAATACTCGGTAGCGCTGGCCGTGTCTGCGTCGGCAATTGGCTGCTATTTAAAGCATACAGGGAATTCCGTTCAATTCACGTTCGTCTTCATGCATCCCTGTTATTAATTTTTTTAAATGCAGAGTTAATAAAAACGTCGCTTGAAATTTCGGTAGGAAGGGATAGTCACGAAAAACAAAAACCAACTCCAATTTTTGGAAAGCATAGAAATTGTTTCTCGTCAGCATAACGTGAAAAAATTGTTTAAATTACATCCAAATTACTCATGTGTGCGTTCGCTAAGCGTAACAGCCACCTAACTTAACAGATTTGCGCGTATTTCCTCAAATTGAGTTAGCACGGCAGACCCTGTCGAGCTAAAATCTTCTGCCGTGTCGAACTCATTTTGCCGAGCCAAATGGCTTCAAACGTCGTGCTTGTGCCGTGTCGAATTTAAAAAATCAAGTTGAATTTAATTCGACACTGCATAAGCGCGACGTTTGAAGCGGGCCTTAGATGCATTAATGCTTCAGAAAACCTTGAAAATCTATATATGGATTTTGTGTACAAGTGAATGGTAAAAAAGTCCCGTGCACGGGACTTTTTTAGAAAACCACCTTCGGTTGTCAATTTCCAACATGAAATACCATTTTGGACGGAAATAAATTAATGTGGTGTTTGTTACCATTGCTATCAACACTTTGAGTAAGGTTTTTCTTGTCAACTCATGAAAAACAAAATTGGGTCATTGCAAATGATACAATGGGCCTTTTTACAAATAATGAATGTTTATGAGTGCAATGAGAGGAATATTTTCCATCTTTCACCGAATGAAAATATTCCTTCCATTACACGAATTAAAACATTTATTTGTTTTATATAACACCCAAGATTCTTGTAGATTTTTTACAAATTATTCAGGCTTACCCTTTGAGTTTCATGTGAGTTGTAAAAACGTTTTTGTGTCCGCACATACATAATAACTGCATGGCTGTTTGCATCGTGTGTATGTGTGGGTGTTCGTGCTTGCGTGTACACGTACACGGCGGTGCGAATCCACATACAATCGCGGACGTCCCTCTGTTCCTCTTTTGTTTGGACATAGTCTATTTTTCCTTACTCTCGTTGGTTTTGTACAGGAGCGAATCGCGGACGTTCGCTTGCCAATCGCGGACGATATTGTTCTCTTTGTTAGACCTCCCTAAAACGTCCACGATTGTTTGGGAGAACAAGCGCACGCACGCGCATGCACTGAATGAATACAGTGGGCGTACCGTGCAATGAAAAAAAACCTATGGAACCAAATTGCACGGCAAATGGAACAAAACTGCACGGTTGGTGACGTGGCATTAAATGGATTAAATATTGAACAACACGTGACCTGCTATCGTCCAATCAGAAGACAGGAATCTACTTGGGCATTATATAATAACGGATATTTCATGTGATATTCCATTTTGATAACTTTGTTTTCTTGTGTTTTCACAGAGAGAGCGGAAATTCTTACCCAGATGGGCAAAGGCAGACATCACTTGGGCGACTTTTTACCCCCCGAGGAGCTGGAGAAATTCCTGGAGACGCTCGAAGCATTGAAAGAAGGTCGGACTCCAGACTTCTCCGATTACCAGAAGTTTAAGATCCAGGCTGACAATATCGGTAAGGACATAGCTATCCACAGCTGTTCTGTTATACTGTACCTCATTAATATTCATCCGGCAATACATGTTAACCAGTTGACGTTAGGATCATTTTTGGCAAAAATACAATTTTTCTTTTTAAAGGCAAATGTGATTTGCCAAAAGTTAAGACCAGGGGCCAATTTCATGGCGCTGTTTAGCCCAAATTTTGTTTAGCACAGAATTTCTTTGCTCTGTAAAATGAGTTACCAGCCAAAATTGTATGTCAAACTGAATTTTTAGGAACAGGAGCAAAATATCAGTAAATACACATCACATACGATTTTGGCTGGCAACCCAGTTTTGCAAAATAAAGCAAAGAAATTCTGTGCTAAGCAAATTTGTGCTAAACGGCGCCATGAAAATGGCCCCAGGTCAAGCACCACAAATACTAACTCTTGAGTCATTTCTACATTCATTGTATGAATCTTCTCACCAAAAGATCATACTTTGCAACACTCTGAGGCGGCCGCCACAGAGCGAGATTTGCTACACTGACACGGCTGTCCGGTTCAAAACACGGTGTGTGCAAATGGACAATGGACAATGGACAGTTTGTTTACATGTCAACTGCCCCTGTGACTATACATTACGAGGGGTCAATTTCACAAAAGTTAAGACGACTTCAATGCATCATAATTCACATCCAACCTACCAAGAAAAAAAGAGTGACCCTTCCTAAGACGCGTCTTAGCGCTTTGTGAAATCGGCCCAAGAACATGTTTATATCATGACTAAGGCCAAACAAAATAAATGGTGCGTTTACGGTAACGGCCTGACAAAAATCCAGGTAGGTAGGTAGGAAAATGATTTTATTTTGTCATTTTTTTTTACATTTTAGTTCATGCATTTGCATACCTACTTTACATCTTCGGAAGTATCATATCTTCGAATGTTTTAGTGATAGCCAGTGGCAAGCCTGGAATAGAATGGGGAGCCTAGTTGCAGTAGTCTAGCAAGCTACTCAGCGAATTGTAAATTGCTACAGAAAATCCAAGTGCTGTTTTATTAACTATTGGAGTAGGGCATTTGCTGCCCAGTGTGACACTTAAAGTCAGCAGGATCCATCTACCAGATGGTCACTCGGGGAAAACCACGCCTTAGTAGGACAATCCGTTCAGATGTAGTACCAACAGTCCTGCCCAATTATGTTCAGAAACCATTATGTGTCGGTACATGGAATGTGAGGTCGCTGGTTAGTGATAGCAGCAAGAAACACCAATTGGCAAATGCGGTGGACACCTATGGTCTTGAGGTCCTAGGCATTACTGAAACGCACATGCCGGGTATGGGAACCGAGGTGCTTGACAATGGTGCACTTTTGTGTTTCTCAGGGCGTACAGATGGAGTAAGACGGCTGGGAGTTGGTCTGTTACTGTCAAAGAAGGTTAAAGACACTCTGATATCCTATACATATGTCTCAGAGCGCATCATGACAGCCAGATTACGCAGTAGGCAGATCAACGTCAGTGTCACAGTCGTGTATGCTCCAACTGAAGAGACAGAGCTAAGAATCAAAGAGGAGTTCTACCAGCACCTAATTAATGTTCAAGACAATCTCCCTCGTCAGGACATTAAGATCATCCTAGGGGACCTCAATGCCCGAGTTGGCAAGGATTACCAGCTCCATCCTGGAGTTATGTATAGACACTCCATGCATGATCTGACGAATGACAACGGTAGCAGGTTAATTAACTTCTGTTCTCTGAACAGTTTGACCATCGGTGGTACCCTCTTTGAACATAAGGATATTCATAAGGGGACTTGGCTATCCCCTGATGGTAGAACGGTCACTCAGATCGACCATATCCTAGTCAGCAGGCGTTGGAGCCACTCACTCCTCGATGTAAGATCCCTCAGAGGAGCTGATGTGGGATCAGACCACTACCTGGTTCGGGGCTTCATCAGAATAAAGCTCAAGGTTGAATATCAAAGGCGAGGACAACAGGTCAGACAGCCGGCTATAGAGCATCTCAGAGACAAGTCAAAGATAGATGAATACAACAATGCTCTCAGACAGTGCTTTATGGATACTGATGAAACCGACTTGGAGAACATGTGGGACAACTTCAAGACAAAAGTAGTATGTACTTCGTATGAAATTCTTGGAGATAAGCCAAAAAGGCGTCGAATACAGCACTTGTCAGATGAGACACAACAGCTCCTGCAGCAGCGGAGCAAGCTGAAGAGGAGAGATCCTTCCGATGCCAACCGCGCCGAGTACTCGCGTGTAAATAAGTTGGTGAAGAGGAGTTGTCGGAGTGATGACAACATGTGGGCGAGTAGGCTGGCACAGGAACTTGAAGAGTCAAGTAGACGTGGACAACAACGTGACGTCTGGCAGATGATTAAGGCCCTGTCAAAGAGGCCTCGTTCCAAGCCCACAGTTGTCCGGGATAAAGATGGTGTCATCATTTCAGATCTTAGTGCTCAGCTAGATCGTTGGGCAGAGCACTTTTCTGAACTACTCAACCCATCAGCAACAGCCCAAATCGACATTGGGGAGCAGGAGCTGGATGAGGATACTGAAGAATGCTTCCCATGTCTATGTGACACTGACAACCCTCCATCGATGTCGGAAATAGAAATGTCCCTTCGAAAGCTGAAGAACTACAAGACACCCGGACTGGATGGCATCACCAATGAACAGCTGAAGTATGGAGGCGATGTTCTCAAGGATCAGATCAAACTATTGTTTGGCAAGGTTTGGGAGGAGGAGAAGATCCCCAAAGATTGGTCCAAAGGAATTGTCGTTATTGTGCCAAAGAAGGGGGATGTAACGATATGTGCCAATAATAGAGGCATAACACTTCGCTCAACCACATCAAAGCTTTTTCAGATCATATTTCTCAGAAGGATCAGTGTGGGTTTGGAGAAACTTTTGAGAGATAACCAGTGTGGTTTTAGACGTAACCGCTCGTGTATTGATCAGTTGTTTTCATTACATAATATTATTTTTAATTGTCTGGAGTTTAATCTGCCGCTTTATGTTAATTTTATTGATTTTAGATCTGCTTTTGATTCTGTTCATCGCGATTTTGTTTGGCGCTGCTTTAAACATTATGGACTGCCGCAGAAGTATATACGTATTATGAGAGCCTTTTTCGAGGAGACTGTGAGTGCGGTCAAGTTCAATGGTGAATTGTCTTCTTGGTTTCCAGTGACATCGGGTACCGGTCAAGGGGACATTCAGGGCCCTCCCATTTTCAATGTGTGCATCAATTGGGCACTGGAGATTGCTCAGAACAGGAAAGCACTTACTCGTGGTGCCATTCTCCAGAAGAGGATGAGCTCTAGGCAGCCTGAAGTGGCAGTTATGGACTTGGACTATGCAGATGATATTGCTGCTATGGACAACACAAAAGCTGGTCTGCAGGAAACAACTAACTTGATTAGTGAGTGTTGTAACTATGCGGGTCTCTGCATTAATGCTCAGAAGACAAAGGTGATGACTGTCAGCAAGTCTGCTAATCAGAGGCCTCTGAGAAAGGAGGACATGCTTGAGATAACATTAGATGGTCTTCCTGTGGATCAGGTGACTGAGTTCACTTATCTCGGCTGTATAATCAGCAGTGATGGTCGGATAGATAAAGAGCTGACAGTGCGAGTCCAGAAGGCAACAACGGCATTCAACTGTCTTTGGAACATATGGAGACATCGGAACATCAATGTTAAGACTAAGGTCCGGATCTACAATGCGGCAGTGGTGACAGTGTTGACGTACAGTTGTGAAACGTGGAATACCACACAGGAGCAGCTGCAACGTATAGAGACATTCCATCAGTCAAGTCTACGCCGCATTTTGAAGATCAAGTGGTATCATCACATCTCGTATAACGATGTGCTGAGGCAAGCAAACTCCGTAAAAGCGGAGGACATCATTGCCTCAGCCAGGCTGCGGTGGTACGGGCATGTCGTCAGAATGTCGGACAAGCGACTACCTCATTACCTGCTGGACTGGATGCCACGTCATGGCAAGCGGTCGCGTGGGCGCCCCAGAACATCCTTGATGGATGTTACAATGAAGGATCTATCGGCTGCAACTGGACATGTAGGCATTACTCATGTGCACGGGAAGCAGCTTGCCATAGATAAAAAAGAATGGCGGAAGATTGTTAATCAAAGAGCACTAGGATCAGGCCACTCAGACGACTGAGGAGACCTATTATAGTATAGTAGTATTTGCGTGTTGTTTTGCAATGTTTGAAACTCACTATTAACACTATTAACCATGTTCATGTACAAGTGTAGAAAATGTTATGTTCGTTGGAAATTATTGCAAATAGTGCTCATTTAAAATTATCAACTTGAAAATTGGTAATAAAAAGTTTGAGGTCGGCAAGTTGGCCTTAAAAATCCCAGGTAGGTCGTGTTACCGTAAACACACCATTTATTTTGTTTGGCCTAAATCCAACTAAACGAATATTCGATATTCGATCGAACATTATTTAAATTGACTCGGCCCTAGTGGTCTTCACAGTTAAAGACCCGTCAGGCCTACCCTTTTTCCCTTTAAAACTTGAATCCTATCATAACATGTTCATAACCATACCAGGTTACCAGATGCTGAAGAAACTTGGTTGGGAAGAAGGCAAGGGTCTTGGAGCGGCGGAACAGGGCATCACTACACCGGTCAACAAGTAAGTCAAAGGGGTAGCTTTGTTTTATAGGTATTCATTATTATTATATAAAATGAAGCTTTTGCGGATACTGTGCGTTTCTGATACTTGAATAAGTGTTTGGTGCTGCTAAATCGGAAAATAGAATTAAGTAACAACATAAGGTGCGTTCAGACGATCGTTGTAAACTTAAAGTTAACTCGTTGGTAGTGGGCACTCGTGAGTAAGCTCGTAAGTAGTGACCGTGTGGACGCACTTACTTACAAGTTAACAACGACGATTTACCAACGAGAAATTTTATGAGTAGCGCGCTACTTACGAGCGTGCACCATTGGTATATGGGCCATGTGCATGCTTGCGCGTCGTTGTTAAAGCACCGTGTGGACACGCGTCGTTGTTAGTGGGACTGTCGTTAACTTTACTTTCGAAGGTAGTCCCCGTCTAAAGACATGCTAAAGCTTTTCGGCTTGCACTCATCAGAGCAAAATGCAGGAATGACTGACATGAATGGGTGACGCTATAATATAAGGCTAAAGGCGGGAACGACGTGTTCAGAATGCTGCACGCTAATTGGTCAGCTAACAGCAGTAGGGAGCACGCTACTGCGCATGTGCAGTTAGACTACATGTAGCGTGTGTACAAATTCTTTCTGACGACATAACACGGGTTTTGTGAAGTGAATGAGTGTAGCTTCGAGCATGTGTTTTTTCTTTCTTGGAGAACCAAGCAGTTAAGGGCTCTCAGAAAACCAATTTTGTTGAGTTTACAGTCCGATTGAACCTACGTGGGATGAGCTTACCTTTGGATCTGTGGGTCTCCCCAAACAGCCCTAGAAGTGCAGGAGCTCAGGGAGGCACATCGTACCTCAGTGACTCCTAAAACGGCTGATGCAGTCAGCCTTGCCACAAGAAGTGGTCATACATGTTACTGACCGGACCGATAAAATATTACATCTCCCAGACTCCTTGATTTTTTGGTCAGTGAATAAACCCCTCAAAAAAAGTTTGAAAAGTCAAGTTTGACTGACGATTTCTCATTTTCCTTGAATTTTATATCATTGTAAAGCCCTGTTATTCCTCTTTACGATGATGTGTCATTTGTTATGATTAAGCAATTGGGGGATGTGCAGCACAGCTGAAGTGAAATGTCACAAAATGCATTGCTATTGTCAAAAAGTGCATTGACACATTCCCATCCTCCAATCAAAAGGGGAATGCACTGCATGACGATAGCAGTGAATTTTGTGACATTTCACTTTCCACCCACCCCTGTATTCCGCTATACTGCACATCCCCCAATTGATTAATCATAACAAATGACACATCACTGTAAAGAGGAATAACAGGGCTTTCCAATGATACCAAATTGAAGGGAAATGATTCAGTAACAAGAGAGAAGTCGTCAGTCAAACTTGACTTTCCGAATTTTTTTTGAGGAGTTTAGAAATGGCATTGGTCTTGTTTGTTGTACAGGGGTAGTGCATCCACAGCCACGACTGGTTTGGGAATTGATAAAGCCAGCAATCTGACCAAAGATGACGCAGAGGATGAGTTTTCGGCCTACCGCAAGCGCATGATGCTAGCCTATAGGTTCAGACCCAACCCACTGGTAAGTGTGAATGTTAGTTTAGGGATTGTGCAGTGTTTTCTACCAACGACGTAGAAAAGTACTAATGTCTTGCATTAACCTTTATGTGCCTCTCTACAAGGTTAAAAGAATATCTGACAATTTAATCTTACACTAATTTTTTTTCTTCATTTCCATGATGATAAAGTTGGGTTCGTGGGGAAAACCTGAGCCTTAAAGCCTTGCGTACATCGACATTGCAACTGAAAGCAACTCAACTGATCAGTTGCTGTCGATGTGTGCACATCGACAGCAACTGATTAGTTGCGCAACTAGCGGCAAATTGACGTTGCAACTGTTGCTTGCTGTCGATGTGCGTGCACTCATGCAACTAGTTTCAAGTACGCGTACATCTACGCAACTGGGTACAACTAGTTGCCATAAAGTAGAACATGAGCAACTCGCGGCAACTGGGATTTTGCCAGTAGTTGCAAGTGTGCGTAAATCTTTTTAAGCAACTGATCAGTTGCTCCCAGTTGCCGGAAACACCAGTTGCCACTAGTTGCAAGGTTGATGTACGCTAGGCTTTATAACATCTGCCTGGTGTGTCAGGTCTTGGGGGGAGACCTGAGGGAGTATACCACTGTGCCTCATAGCTCAGCTGGTAGAGCATCTGCCCGGTGGTCTACCACTGAGCCTCATAGCTCAGCATCTGCCCGGTGTGTCAGAAGTTTAGAATTGCTAACTTTAAGAAATGTCTTTTGTGTTGCAGAACAATCCACGAAGACCTTACTACTGAAGAAAAAGGTATCTGGCTACATGAACAATGTGCATGTGCCAACTAGAGAAGTCTCCGTCAAAGTAATATTGTATTAAAGGAGCGTCACTAGATTTTTAAATAAAATGGATTTTGTTCTAGACTAACAATTAAAAATACCTTCCCAAAATGGAAAGAAAACATGAAGATTGCAATTGCCAATTTGGATGTGGAAGCAAAAAAGGTGTAATATCATTGCACTGCTTTATGGAACCGGATAAATCAGTTTGCTAAACGTCAGTGGGTTTTTGACAATAGTGAGGTTTCGGTGTGCACGGTTAGTGATTACGACTACGATTAGCCAAACCTCAAAATCGTTACCTTTCGATGTCCGTTTTTCACTGAGGTGTAGAGGCGTTGCTATCAGTGTAAACAACAAAACAACACTTGGGATATTTGTGTAAATGCCACAAGTACGCACAAATCGATGACGTAAAATTCACTAATAGTCGTCGTTTTGCCTAACCGTATGCGACCGAAACCTCCCTAATATCCCTGGATTATACAAATTAAGGGTGCAAAATTTCAGAATGGTCATGAGAAAAATATGACGTATGCTATGGTATAAAAATGTCGGTGCCCATAAATTTGATCTGGACATGCTCCTTTAACTGTATTAAGGGTTATGCTCATATATTTCAATTTTTGAAATTTCTTGGCAAAATGCCAATTGTACATACAGGGCCAGCAGCCGATTTCACGAAACTTTACGCAAGTCCACTTACGCCATAAATTATTGTGCAATAAGTTGTGATGCGTTTCACGAAAGTGGCGCCACATTTGGATAAACTCGCTGACTTGTGGCGTAACTTGGAAAAATGTGTCGTAGGACAGTGAAAAATGGGGATAATACAGCTAGCTACACGTGCTTATTTATCGCATCGTCAACGAACTGAACCCCGGCCTTCCGTTAGTAGAAAACTGCCTTTCAGTTTTATCATCAAGGAAATATGCGACGCATGATGGCAGTGCAAAATTTGTGAAATCGATCTTGCGCAGCTACGCCATACAATGTTTCGTGAAATCGACTGTAAAATATAATCGTACCATTTAAGTATTTGTAATTATGAATACTTTTTTGTAATAATATTAGTATCCGAGGCAAGGGATTTGATTGCACCATTAATTTGACATTAAATTTTTTTGATTTTAATCCAAAATTCTTCTGTGAAGATCTTGTATATATAGTGAGTCGAATGTCGTGCAGTCTGGGGCAGTTTTTTTCTGCAACCGTAACTCCAATTTCAGTCAGTATCCGAGAACTGCCAGGAATTCATATATTGTGTTCATTTCTGTACAACGGGTCACATAATTCCCATTTGATTGTGCTTATGGGTCCTAGACTTAAGAACACATCATTGGTAATATCGAAAATCAGAAATGTTCACACAATATAAACATGATGATGGTAGTAAACATCCCCTGAAATGGTTTTAAGAAATAAACAATTTTCGTCTCATGAGACGAAAATGCACCACTTCGCCCCAAAACACAGGCCGAAATGGTTTTGGGTCAAAGTGACCGTAAAGCCTTTTTTTACTGTTTTCTCAAAGTTCGGAGCCGATTTTTGCTTAGGTTGGTTTTAATCATTCATATGTTCAATCACACAGGGAGATAAAACCATTTGTAACAGTTTACTAATCATGTGTTCTGCCTTTAAGTTACACAGTGCTCGACAATTCTCCCAAAAAGGCGGCATGGATGCCCATGTCGTCAACTTGGTAGCCCAGATTAAATTAGTGCAGTAGCTTTGCTAGATTTTCTTGTTGTCCACGGACAACTATTTTGGGGATTTCTGATTGTCGAGCACTGGTACGTAAAATCACGACTAGTATTCATCACCAGTTTCATGGTATGAAGTGACTAGTAGCATTGTATTGCTGCATGAATTCCTGATGTATATGCACTAAGTACAGAATCAATAGACAGTATTCCTGAGGGCGCTGTCAAGTGGCCCATCGTGCGTTATGTTCAAATACTATACGCGCATGCATTCCAAACGTTTTCTTTTAATGGAAATCTGTGCCCGCGCTCCTAGTACACGACTTTTTCCCACGGACGTATACAGTATACAATTCCCACCCCCCCATTTTCCACCGTCAGACTGGGCATTTTCCCCAAGTCATCTAGTTTGAGCGTCTTCAGGAATACGGTCTGTTGACCTAGTTATGGTATGGCCATCTTTGTCTTGTTTCCCATAGGATGCGTCTGAGTAATCCACTGTTGTTGATTTGAGACAACATGCATAGCCAACAATGAACATTTTCAACACAAGACCGAACTATTTTTTCTGCCAGCCTCTTTTTGGTTAAGTTAATTTGAATAGGGGAAAGAGAACATGGCCGCACCGTGATAAAGGTCCAAACTGCACCTCATTTGAATGTGAAGAATACAGCCTGCAACAGGCTAAAACATGGACCTGAAACATAATGACGTCACAGTTTGTTTACATACATGCCTTTCCTATGTCGTCATTGAGTTTCTTACAGTCACTATAAGCTTTAGGAGAATGCATGTATTTAAATAAAAGCAGCAGAAATGTGTTATCAGATGCTCTAGCTACATTTATTGCTAGTAACCGTTCAATACAGAGTCATGATAAATTCAACAAAAATACTTAACCCATGTTGGGTATGTTGCGGTAGTTGTCAAAAAAGTAAACCTGTCCCCAACATGGCCTCGGGTGAAAGGGGTGTATCCTTTATACAGTACTGAAATTCCTAAATATTCGCATACGTGTAATGTCAGCTTCTATACCGACACTTTAGAAACGCAAAACGGGTTTTGAATGCAATATTTGAGGTTTCTCACGGATACGGATACGTCATGAATTTATGCGCTTCGTGTGACACAAACCGAAGTACACATGTTTTCATACGCGTTGACTATGGTTATCGGCCTTCATACGCGTAGCATAAAAACAGATACCAGTTATGCAGATCTTTCGCTTTATCTGTGTTATATAATCCGTGAATATAGATCAAATTTAATGTGTGATGCCCACGTGAAAGCGAGGAAAATCTGTTGAAAACAAAGCCAAGCGCAGAACAGATTTAGCAGATATGTACACGTACATTCACACAGTGCGAAACCCAGTTCAGTGTGCGCATCGAAGTTACCGTTATCATAACCATATTCGTCACCTTGCGAAACCTCTCTAATATCACATGGACATTAAATGTTCTCGCAACCTCGCTGTGTGATGTTCCTGCCAGCACCATACCCAAAGCTTGTTCTCTCTTCCGTTAACCGTGGCATGATGGGAGTGCATTGCATCTCGTGATTGTGTCTGGCTTTTATTGCATCCAGGTACTCGGGTTACACGTGTATTGCATTCAACATGATTGTGCATGCCTGTGTCAGCTGCACAGAATTTTCTGCGTTTTGTCAATTGTTTTCATATTGGGAACATGGATGAGATTCAAACCCAGCCTTATTGACAAAATTATGTCTTTGCCACTCACAAATGTTGTTTGGGCCTTATCATTCTTATTAATTACATTACATAATAATTACACCAAATTTTCTGTTTTGCATTTCTAAAGTGCGTCAGTATATTATGAGCAGCGGTTACTTGTTAAATATTTGGAGGGAAAAAAATATCTTCAAAAACTCTTATTTTTGTGAAATTCTTTGCTGCCTCAAGTTATGTTTCATGCTTTTTTATTTGGTTGATGTCTACTTTTCTTTTATTTGTACAAAAGAAAAAACCCATTACATTAACTGCTAAATTTGAGCAATTTGGTCACAAACTTTGCTTAGTGGAAATAAAGCACATAAAATATGGAGATTTGAGTTACTTGTTAATTTATCATTAGTAGTAATGTTTGATGGATAATTATAGTTGTAGACAGCTTTTGTTTACTTGTTTTGACTTATCCTGTTGGCGGGCGTGCGATTTTTGCCACGAATTTCCAACGATTAGGTACGATTGTGTATAGAGTCTATAGACAGTCTCTGGTAATATCAACAAGTCGTACCTAATCGTTGAAATTTTGTGGTAAAAATCGCACAGTGGGAGGCCCTCTTTATAGATGATCTGTTTTTGTGCGATTATGCGAATAAAACCATTATAAATCAAAAGAAAGATATCAACACACTCATCCGAAGAAATTTCAGCTCTGTCAAATGTACCACGTTTTAAAAAAACATGAAAATCCATGTGCGTTTTCCCGGTCTTGGCGGGGTGTTTCAAATATTTGTTCTCAGTTGATAGCGTACTCTGTGGCAGGTGATGCACTCTGTGGCGCACATCATATACTGCGTGTGTGACCTATCCATAAAAATGCATCGCGTCGTAACGCACATTTTGGACCGCGTAGATGCAAACTAAAAATAAGTAAATCATTTGCAAACGATCTAAATAATTTCATCTTTACAGATTATTTTCTGGCAAAATGTTATCATTTTGGGCAGAAACATTTCATTGGATAGTTGCTACCAATTCAATCTTTACTTTCAGAATTGTTTCCCTGTAAACTCGTCGATTACTTTTTGGGGTCATTGCAAATGATACACTGGGCCTTTAACCAACCAGCAAGTTTCATTTCCAAAGCATATTAGTTGCAAAAAAAAATACAGTTGTGGGAAGCAATCATGCATGTATATTTTATGGCTCTTTTTTCCCCATCCTTGGGTAGAAATATCTTTCTGCGTAATGCTTCCAGCGTTGGGCAGAAATATTGCAAACTTTTTAGTCCCGTTTTTGGAACTTTAAAGGCAGTATACATCATTGGTAATTCGAAAATCAGAAATGTTCACAGATTTACGCCTAACTTACACAATATAAACATGATGACCGTAGAAAACTTCCCCTGAAATGATTTGGTCTGAAGTGTTATAGTCTTTGAGAAATGAGCAAAAGAAATAGTTTTTGTCTCATGAGACAAAAAGCCGTTTTTTAAAAACATTTCGTTGAATGCTGCCCTCACACGACCGATAATAGCGATAAGGTCAAGTCTGGTAACCAATGCGCATTGGTATTCCTTTGTACACAGACTAGGCAGATAGACTTCACAACATGACAACGGTTAGGCTGTGAGCATAGAGTGAGCATACCGGTTTGTTTTGCTAGAATTGTTGGCAAAATAATCATCGTGGCTGGTTATTTCCCTCAAGGACCTGCGTAGGGGTTATGCCTGACAAGGTTTGGGTGAGTTTTAGGGGGAATTAGTGTGTCACGGTGAGAAAATGACACATGATTTGTTTTGTCCTGTTTTTGTGATGGCGTGCGCGTGTTCATGACTCATGTTCTTAATGCTTCTCAGCTCGCGCTCGGGGGTCAGACAAGTCGACCGTTGAGACAACTCGACTCGAGACAAGTCGACCGTTGAGACAACTCGACCGTTGAGACAACTCGACCGTATGTGCGATAAATAGAAAGACAAGTCGACCGTTGAGACAAGTCGACCGTTGAGACAAGTCAAACATGTCAAAGGGGAGAGTAGCCCCGCGAGCAGTGCTTCAGTTTTCGGAACCTTAGCCCTGTGTTCTGCTATACACCAAATCTGTGGCAAACTCACGCAAATGAAATTTGGCCCACGGCTCTGATATTTGCTCAATAGGTGCACTCACCCCAGTTTATAAATATTCCGAAGAGTACGCATCGATCCGATGTCTAGTTTCGGTGAAATCGTGGGGACAGTTTGAGACCTTTCTTGCCATCAAATTCACACTCTTTGACCAAAAATCAAATATGCGCATGCGCGAGGGCGGAGAGGTCAACATAATAGCGCCGTCTCGCGACGGCGTCGTCACGTACCAGCTGCACAGCGGCTGTTACATGAGAGAGCACATCGACTCTATCGCGCGGTACGTTCTACACGGGTATCGTTGAAACCCGGAAGTCGGAGGTAACCCGGAGGTAGAATTTGTTGTGACCGTGTAGTACATGCTACAACCTACCTCCGATTTGGTGTATAGCAGAACACAGGGCTAAGGGGAGAGGTGATGGTGCTTACCCATTCAGTGACACGGCCGTTCTGGTCGACATGTTTTTATTGTTTGAAAATAAAATGTTATTTTAATTTCAAAATTGAAGTGTGTCCGCTGAGTTGTCTCAGCGGTCGATTTTTCTCGAGTCGAGTTGTCTCAACGGTCGAGATGTCTCAACGGTCGAGATGTCTCAACGGTCGAGTTGTCTCAACGATCGACTTGTCTGACATCCCTCAGCTCTACTGGTGAAAAGACCACATCCCAATGAAAAATGATAAAGCAAGAGCTGAGATTATCTTAGCTAGTCTCCACTTATATTGAAAGGTTTACAGTCAACTGGACCGTTTGCCTGCCAACTCGACCGTCGTACCAACTCGACTTCACAGTCGAGTCGGTATTTTGTTAGTTTATGCCACAACTCGAATTTAAGGAAAATAACTATTGGAATCGATAGCTTTGACAATTTTAGAATAAGTTGCATTTCCGTCGCAAAAGCTTAGTTTTAGAGAAAAATCACGGAAAAAAATATTGCATATGATTGCACGCAAAGCGGCCGGCCATAAACCAAACAGATCATCACGCGCACGCCCTATTTCTTTACACACTGCTCGGCCGGCAGCAGTTTCACACACTTTTGTATGGAGGCGGGCGTGACAAAAACACAGAATTTTCATGGAAACGCAACATTTGCGACGGAAATGCCAATGGAAAAGGTATTTTAAAATCGTCCAAGTTATCGATTCCAATAATTATTTTCCTTAAATTCGAGTTGTGGCATAAACTAAAAAAATACCGTCGAGTCATGAACTCGACCGTTTGCCAACTGGAGCGTTGATAAGAATTTAGTACCGGCAAAAGTGGCACTAAAACTCTTGCCAAAAGTCTGAATGTCCCGACAAAATGTCCCGGTAAATTCCTGACAAAGGTCGCTGCAAGTTGTCCCCGGTACGATTTGTCCTGTTTCCTGCGAATTCCACATTGGCAGGGGGCTTTCCAAGGCTGCGGAACTCTGTCTTCCGCATCATGGGTGAACATTTATATTTTCTACCGGAAATAGTAGCCTTGAATAGCCCTCATGCGCCAAAATATGAAGCACCCGAATCTTGAGTTTGCCTTGCGACATTGTATGCTTCTAATCTATCAGTTATATCGCCCTATATCATGATGCAGTGATTTAGTGTGTGTACAGGTACAAGGTACAGTGTTGGAGGTCTTGTTAAACAAATATGCATGTAGTATTACAAACCAGTACTTTTGTTTCATGTATTTTGTTGTCTTACCCAAGGCATAAAGTAATGAAATTAACGGCAAATAAAATACATTTTGATCTTGTTGCTGAACTTCCATATTTAGCCCTGGCAAGGAGGAAGTTAAGCCACACGTCTGAGGCATTTAAATTTGGCTGTTGAAAAATGGAACTGTCATATTGTAAAAATAACATTGTGACTGGTTTGTGACTGTGGCTCTAACCTCCAAATCGATGTCTTTCTGAAAAACATGGGACAAGGCAAAGTTGGAATCTTGCATGGTTTAACTTTTTGCTAACATGTTTTACTGTGCATTTAGGAGTTCTTCACCAAGCATTCCAGGACCAAGTTCATCTGCAGGACTAAAATTTGCCACATCCACCCCTGCACATCTATCCGGTGTAGCTCCCAGGTAAGACTATGAGTTGAAGAAAATCAGATAATGCCTTTTCTCAGTAAACACTTAAAGGCAGTATACATGATTGGTAAACCATTACAAATAGTTTTATCCCTCTGTGTCGTTATTAGATATTCATGATAAAAACCAACCTAAGCAAAAATAAGCTCTGTACTTCGTCTAACTTTTAAGAAAACTGTCAAATAAGGGTTAACCGTCCCCAAAACCACTTCGCCCTGAACTACATGTACTTCATCCTAAACCACGGCCTGCACTCCTGATTGCCTGTGCACAAAGTTGTTTTGGGGCGGACATAAGGAAAACAGATTAAGAATCATTGGTTATTTTCTAACAAGTCTACATGTTCACATTGCACTATGCACCTTTTTGGTTGGTGTATGCATTTGAGTGGGATTGTGCTACAGTGATTGAAACACATAGCTGACAACAGTTCATTAAAAATTTATGGGTTTTTTCTTTGTAGTCCCATGATAGGTGTATCGCCTTTGAGAGCCAACAACATGGAGGAGAAATGGCCCACTCTACTGACAGGTATTGTCTTGTCTGTATTGTATCATGTTTATTCCAGTTTTGCTTATGGGGGCATGTACATGTAGTTTGTACTATGTGGGTATGTTCCATATTCGCTGAATTGGGCATGAGCACGTGCCAAGCTAAAAAGGGTTTAAAACTGTCCAGTCTTTGTCCAAAAAAAACTGTCTGATGTATATTTGTGTTTCGTAGGCTTTTATCGAGCACTTGGACCTCTAACTATATTTGAGAAAATTATATGAGGTATATGCTTCAGCCAAGCTCTCTCGTTCTTTTACCATTTGCCAGAGCTGAGTATTTACAAATAGATTGTCCTCTTACAGCTCAGGGGTGTCTGGAGTGGAACCCTTCCGAGAAAAAAAAGACATCTGCCAGGTATGTAACTCAAAGGGCAAACTGTATTTAGGGTTGTTATAAAGAGTAGAATGCATGTGCTATGCATTTCATTCCAAGTCAGTGAACACATTGCAAAATTTGTCAGAGACACATCAGTCATTAGTGAATGCCGCCAAAAAATACAGGAATGTATGAGTGAATTTACCCCACATCCACTTTGCACCATTGCTAATATGCCCATCACTTCTTCATCCCATCATCACTTTGCCACCCTGCAGAAACAAAATCTGCAATCGGGCCCTTACAAAGGCCAATTTAATCAGGATGTAAGGTACTTGCAATCCTTAACCCCGAGATGCCCGGGGGCCACTACTGTTTTTTCGCCCCGGGTTAAGACAAAATAAGACCGTTACGCCGGGGTTGGTTAACCCTGCCAGTGACCAGGATTAAGGAGGGCAATCTCGGGGTTAACAGCCAAAACCCCAGGGTTAGCATTGTAGAGGGAAACCAGGGGTAACATGTAAGGGTTCACAGGCAATCTCTGGGTTAGCGCGTGCTGCGCTGGCGTACATCATATAGTTACGCACGTGAATATTTTTGCTCTCCCAACAAAGGAATGGCTTCTAAAGCACCGCAAAGCTAAATTTATAACGAAAAACACATTTTTTGAATGAAGAAGAAAAGCTCTTCATCCAGGCACGGTCGATAGACAAGTTCAGTAACAACTCGATAGGACTACTTGAAAATCCGAATTCAAGATGTATCATGCAGATTTTTGTTCCTCCAATTTGTATACAGATACGAAAATGGTTTTTGCACCCCTATGGGGTGTGTGCCCGCGCCTGCGCTAACCCACGGCAAGCTTATATGTGTATACCGTACACGTAATACAAACAGACTGTTCAAAACAGTCTCAAGGATCACCTGCTACGAGGGTTAATAAGTGAATTTTCCCGTACCTTTCAGGAGAAATGGAGGGGCCTACTCCACCATGTGTGTGGAAAACATGAATGGGCATTGGGTGGGTCTGTTGGGTTAGGTCAGTGTGAGCATGAGCCACTGGAAAAGCCCCGGGAAGACTACCTGACACCAGGAGAAGCTCCCCATTCAGCACTGATGTATATCACCATGGACAAGCGGTTCTTGAACAACATGGAGTACTATGTCAATTTCCGGTATGATGCCTATTTTGTTTGCGCAACTTTTCTGCATCTTTCTTACATCATAATATATAATTTTCATAATGCAACATAACTCTTCTAATGCAAACTGGCCACTAATTGATCACGTTCACAGATGCCATCTTCGTAGGAAAAATGCTACTGCGTATTAAACGCCATCAAGAACGCGCACGCACACCCTGAAAATTGTTCCAAACATGCGTGCGTGTTGCTCGAAATTTGTTCGAAACACGGCGCAACCGAAGCGCGTCACCAAAAATTACGCTGAAAATCCTGATGCCATGACATCTTGTAGGAAGTGATGTCATTTGAACGTGATCAATTGCAAACTTCATATCGATGGAACACTGATAATACGAGGTCCTTGGAAATAATCTTGTATTATAAGTCTTGAAAACAAAAGACTTTGGACTTAAACTTTTGCTTGTTATAGGCATTACTTTGTATTAACAGTGCTCTAATTATCAGTGTTTGACTGTATAATCTCTTTTCCTTTACACAATAACAGTACATGAACATATGCTTACAAAATCTTTGCTGTGCATCTTCGCCTCATGGAGCCAATGACACGCGCATGAAAGTCTTGTGGGATGTCATTCCACACCTAGACGAGATCTCTACCAAGCTGTTGCAGGTTTGTTGGCTGCTGAGGAAATTGACATAATCGGCGCTCCATCTCATCCCAAACATGCGTAATGGCCTGATGACGGTCAGCTAAGGACAGACGCGGCATGACGTTTTGAGTACTGGACACAATCTTGCAAAATGCTCTTCTGGCATTTGGGTAGTCCTTTTATACGGCTTGCTAACGAGACCTGAACTTTATGGAATTCTGTTACATAACAACCAGTAGGACCCCTATTGTGAAATCAACACCTAGGCATGCCTAAGTCCTGCACTATGCCATGAGCAGGTTTTGAGTGCATAACCTTTTTCTAACAATGTCAGAGAATATTGTCTGTGAATTTGGTGTTTATTTTCTACCTTCTTGAAAAAATACAGCAATTTTTACCATGCACAGTTTCTTTTGTTGGAGAGTATATATATGGTATATATATGTTATAACATGGGAAATTCTGGGTGTCTGTGCATGGTAATGAGCTCTAGGGTTACAGTAAACTCTCATTATAGCTTTCTTCAAGGGACCGGAATAATTTGAGCTTTATATCCAGAGAGTGCTATAACCAATGCATACACGATGCGGAGAATAATGGCAGGGCGCTTTATATCAAGAAGAGCTTTATATCAGGGGTGTTATGACGAGAGTTTACTGTGTTATTTCACCCAGTCTAAGTTTTGCATACTCTTAGTCTTTGCCGTCGCTGATCTGGTAAATCGATGACTGGTTGGCCTTATCTAACAGGTTGGAGAGCAGCTCTTCTGCCTCTAGGCCTTCTCTGGCCCTCCCCTGGCTGCCTTTTTGCCCCCTTCCTCTGGAAGGCCTACCTTTCCCCCTTCCAGTGACGGATTTAGCACCTTCAGGCTGCCAAGATAGGTGCAGATTTATACATAATTCAATACAATTGTCCAGATGCAATTGATATGTGCATAAATCTACTCAAGTGAAAGCGCCACCCTTTGTGTGTTGCCAAATACAGTCCAACACTGATAACACTGATAAATTACTTTGTTATAAGAGTAATCAAGTATTATCAGTCTTAAAAACAAACGAAAACAAAGACTTGGGACCTAAATGTTTCCTTGTTAGAGGCATGACTACTTTGTATTTAACAGTGCTCTTATTATCAGTGTTTGACCATGTTGACTGTATAATACTAATTGGTGTTTCATATTTTCGGCTAATCAATATGGCAATTGACATCATACGTTCTTTTACTTGGGACTGAACACAACATACATGTGTGGTATGTTGCCCGATCACCATTGATATGAAATACTATATGGTAATACCCCCTCAGGATTAATATTAACTGTGCCTAATAGCTTAGCTAGTACAGCATCTGTCTAGCGAGTCAGAGGTATCAGGTTCAAATCCTGATTAGGCCCTCACGATTTTTATCTCAAGTTTGGTTGTTTCCTTGGGACTGATGATCTGGATTGCAATCAATAACCACTAATATTAAAAAATGTACAAGCACCTATCATGCCTATCTCGATAGACGGGTGTGACTAGGCCTATTTTCCGCAAAACAAACTAAATCGACATTTCCAGTGCACTAATCTACTGGGAGTGCACAAACTTTACACAGGAATGGGATTTTGTCACGAGCTTGAAGTTTAGTCCCATATGGAGCTTAGTAGACATTGTGAACCTTCTATCAAAAATATGAATGCAAGTCACTTTGTATGTAGGTTAGATAATGCATGGCAGATAGCTATACGCGTGCGGATTTTGAGCTTGCCGAAACTGTCTATTACCACCGAGTTTTTCCGAGCCGCATACGTTTCCCGTACGCGTAACATCATCGCAAGGGACCATGATACGCGTACGGGAAACGTATGCGGCTCGGAAAAATCGGGTGGTTGTATCAAAATGTTGCGTGTTTATTCAAGAAGTGAGCGAAAGTGTACATGTACATAGGCCTATATTGATGTGAAATTCTCAGATTTATAATAACCACGCAATATTTTAGGACAATACGGCCCGGTTTTTGACTTTTCTCAAAAGTTAGACTAAGTAAAGAGCTGATTTTTTACTCAGGTTGTTTTTCAATCACACAGGGAGATTACACTATTTGACCAATCATGTATACTGCCTTTATTTGAAATAAACACAATTTAAGAAAAATAAAGAATGTCTTTGGTCTTTGTCTTTTTGTCAGCGGTGCAGAAGTACATGTAAGTGTTTTGTGAAATTAATTTACCACTTTTGTGAAAATGTTACAAAAATTGCCAATATTCTACAAAACCGGCCGAAAGTTTGAAATTCACAAAAACATGCATTTTTCAACAAACTCGTCACCTTGTTTTCACAAAAGTTGTAAAAACTTTTCAGTTGATCAGCTGATTTCCTCATATCCCATTGAAAATTGACATAAAAATTCAAAGAAAAACATTACATTTTCACCCCTAAATTCATGTTTCCTCGCCATATTTACACTTTCTCAGTGGGGTGTTATGTCATATTATGAAGGATTAGTGGCGCGGGTGTATGGTATTTATACGGAAAATAAAAGAAAAATCCTGCATTTTCCTCTTTTTTTGTAATGACACACACACATTTACTAAAAAACACGTACCGTGTACAACGAATACGGTATAGTACTGTGCATGTATGCCATATACACTGTATACAGTATATATAATTGACCTCGGCTGCCGGCCAGCTAGCGCGCGCGTACAGATGGTGTCGGATTACAACTACCAGTACTTGATTTGCGCACATATCAAACGGCTGTTGTATTAGAAGAAACGTAAACATGAAACAGTGCCTGCTTATCCCTGCAGTAATGTATTTTATCGCAAGAGGGCGCTAGTACAAAAACTCGCCTCGACATTTTGTTTCACACAATTTCGGAAGAAAAACGACACGGTTTTTCACTGTTTTCTCAAAAGTTTGACGAGGTATGGAGCTAAATTTTACTGAGGTTGGTTTTATTAATGCATATCTTTATTCATACAGGAAGATGACACTATATGACACTGTTTGTAAGGGCTTACCAATGATGTATACTGCCTTTAAACCCTGAACTCTGCTATGCAATATGCTGTCAAGAGTCCAACCTAGGCCAATGCGAACCTAATTAATATTTCTCCTTTTGGAGTGACGTCGATTATCTTCATGCAGACAACACAAGTTCCTGATATATGTGGAGCTTGGGGTCTTCCTCCGATGAAGCTTCATCAATAATGGCCTAAATGAAGTAAAATAAAAAAACAAAAAAAAGGATTACTGACAGTGTTCGATAACAATTATTATTCTATAAAATGAAGCTTTTGTGGATACCGTGCGTTTCTGATACTGTGCAGCACAGAGCCCCAATATGATGCGCGTGCATGCTGGGTGCACACGCGTACGTCGTGCATCAAGTGAATGGATTGCACGTGCGCGCGTAGAGTACGGTAAAAAATATAAATACTGTACAACAATAACAAAAGCACATGCAGTTGTAAACTGAAGTTTTCAACACCAAACATACAAAAATCTCGCGGAAATCTTTCAAAACAAAGCTTTATTTTATATAATAATAATATTGGATGTTTTTTCGGTTGATATGAGAATATACCACACGAGTCATAAAAATACAGAACTCGCCTTCGGCTCGTTCAGTATTTCATGACTCCTGCGGTATATTCTCATATCACCCTCAAAGCCATCCAATATTATATAATTACCCAATTATGGCCGTCTCATAATACGGTACTGCAATTGTTCTGCACTATCACATGGGCTTAACAAGCCCTACAGAGGGATAAACTACCCCTCCCAGAGATCACTTAAGATATGCCCGAATCCCCTACCCAGCTTACCCCGTATCATGAGGTGAATTTTTAGGGATAATGACCCAGGCACCACCAGGGTGAATTAATTATAAACAAATGTTCATACATTCCCATATTTTACTTTAACACGTTGACTGCCGAGCATAGTTTCACAGGGCGTTACCATTTTCTACGAGAATACTCATAGTGGCAGAATCTGGTACACCTGTTACTACGAGTATTATAGTAGTCGGCAGTCAACGTGTTAAATGGTAATTACATGGCTGTCGCAAAATTTGTCCCGGTTTTTGCAGACACGGTAACATTGTATGATAAATTCATAAATACCTTGGACAGTTTACGCATCTCTATTGTCTGAGAGCACGTCACGTGGGCAGTCTTAAATTAGCGATAAAGTATAGTGATAATCCCCGGCTGGCTGTCCCGCGTTTGTGCCCTAGTCAGCGCGTATATGGAACACGCACATGCACAAAGAAACTGCACTCGCCTGAAAGCAAATTGTGCACTTAGATCCAGTCGTGTGCGTGCGCGAGCAACACGCCTGCGTTACGCGTAACGCGCACGATCGAACAAAAACAATATCACGCACAGCTCGCAGTTGTACGAACGCCGTGTTGAGACTGTAGGCATAGGAAAGTGAATGCAAAAGGACGAGCTAATTTTGGTAAATTTTACCGATTTACACGAAAAGGTATTTATGAATGGGATTAAAAGTAGGTTTGGCCAATCTTAAACAACCCGTTTAAAACCAGCTAGGGGTCCTGGGCACTGATAATGCCCTCGCCTGGCGGCTCGGGCATTATCAGTGCCGCAGGACCCCTAGCTGGCTTTAAACGTGTGTTTAAGATTGGCCAAACCTACTTTTAACCCCTAATTCAAAATAAAACTGCCTAAATGCAATCCATTTCTTTCCAACCTTGGCAGCATTAGCATCTTTCTTGTTGATGTGTAGCTTCACCAGGTGATAGCGAGCAACAGACCGAGTCAGGTTCATCTGATCTCCAGCCGTTAGATCCAGCACCTGCTTCAAGCATTTCTTGGCTGGCCTGCCCAAGACAATCACAAGATGTTTGGGATAGAGACGTCAAGCACAATATTCAGCATGTACAACAATGGTTGAATTTATTGAGCTTATTGTAACACAGCATATAGAAAGGGAATGGTTGAGTTAACTTTTCGATCTGGAGATCTTCATTAGGACTGGATAGAAACAGTTGATGGTCAAGCCTAGATAATTCATTTAATAAACCATTTGTCATTGTCCCAAATGATGTGTGATATACATGCCCAATAGACCGATCCAGTAAGCTCCGCCCATTTTGGAATTGACCAATCACAGCCTCAGGTTCAGGTAACTAAAAATGGATCTCCATTTTAGTTACCAGAGTCCTCAATTTTGTGCACAGAGCTACGGCAAATGCAGCACGCGTGACGCAAAAACACCATAAACATAATTTTTATCAGCGCAGAGGGCCCTAGCCAGTTTAAAACGGATTGTATAAGACTATCCTAACCTACTTTTAATCCCTTCATAAATGTGTTTTTGTGTAAACGGGAAAAACTCACCAAAATTAGCTTGTCGTTTTGCTATGTTGTGCATTTACTGCGTTCTAGATGTGTCCAGATGTTTTTGTTCGATCGCACACGACCGGATACTTAAGTGCACATTTTGCTTTCGAGCGTGCAGTTTCTGTGTGCGAGTGCGTGTTTCAATACGCGCTAACCAGTGCGCGGACGCTGACTCACGGTGCAGCCACACGACTCTACTGCACACGTGCCTCACATGTGTGGCATGTTGCTAGGCAATTTCTAAATAGGCGGAGCTTACTGGATCGGTCTATTGTTTTTTTTTAATGTCTGCACATAGTCTGTGCTACTTTGCAGCATGTACTGATTTGTTGATTTCAAGTGATGAACTTAAAATAAGCTTGTGCCGGTATTGAAATTTTTCACCGCGATATATCGTCTGAAAAATATCGCGGTATTCGATAATATCGTCATTATTTGAACCAAAATACCATAATATAAGCCGCCAGGTAAAAAGGCACATCGCTGCCGTAAAAAGCCTCACCGGGCCGCGGACATTTCCTAATCCCTTGTAGTAGACAATTGGACATTATTTATGGTGTATCAAGACAATGCACAACAATGTATGTGGAAGGAAAAGTAAATAAAGTCGCGTGCAATCACGGAACGATCAAACTTTCAGGCACAGGTAGAAGCAATTAGACAGTTTACAAGTTAATGCAAGCGATGAAATATTTACTGCACATGTTGTGCCTGCAAATGTCGCGGTGAATATTTGGGTACCGTTTATTCACGATATCTCGGTATTCTAAAAACCAGACGATATTTATATCGGCTGAAACTTAATACCGCGATAGTATCGTCTCTCGACACAAGCTTAACTTGAAATGGACCATTAAGATTAGCCGTTCTACAGTACGACTTTTTTTACGGTTTAGTTTGGCATTGAAAGCTATCTGTCCGCCATCGGTATACCGACGGCAGCCACTAGGTTGCCGATGACCATGATGACGGCCGTCCACCGTTGGTTGCCACCCGCGGTCCAATGGTGATGCCACTGACGGACCGCCAGTGGTCCAACCAACTTGTGCTGACTGTAGCCTCAGTTATTACGGGGTCTAATAACACCCATGCTCACCTGGCACTGCCCTTATGGTGATGTAACAGACCCTGCAGCAGCAATGCCACAGCACATGTTGGCTGTAGCCTCAGTGCCTCGGTGGTAGCCTCATGGACTAGCGAGACCCAACGCTCTTCTTTACTCGCCTGGAATTAACATACAACAAAAACATACAAATCAATTCAACCATAATATCATACACTACCGAACTTTTCCCAAGAAACACTGACTGATATTTTCTGACTGTACAATTAATTTGTACAATTGTTTCAGCCAATTACGATGAGTTTTGTGATGTACTTCTTGAATGCAAAGCTTCAAATGTGGGATTTTAATAGGGCTTGGTTGTAATTTATAAAATTTGTTTCAGCTGTTGGCCCGATCACCTAATTAACATTCAAGTTTCCCTGACGCAAGCTAAATCAATTTTCAAACACTAGGGGGTCGCCTTGTTTGGCCTGAACATGTTTTGAGACACTTTGTATAGGAATGTGAAGGATAGATCCAAAAAGATTTTTGGAAATATACATATACGATTTTAAAACTGTAAAAATTTTACCATTCTTCACAACCTCTCCCTCCAGCTCATATTTTTCATATTTTCACATGCACAACACACAAATCTTATCTTGAATACACACTGCGAATATCTCATGAAATAGATATGTCTCTACAATACCCCACTACAAAATCTCCGGGTTAACTCGGGGGTAACGGCAATCCTTAACCCTGAGATACCTCGGGGCGGCGCGAGCGTTCCCACTACTCTTTTGCTGGCCCGGGTTAAGACGAAAAAATCGGCCGTTAGCCCGGGGCTCGTTAACCCTGCCAGCGACCAGGGTTAAGGATGGCAATCTCGGGGTTAACAGCCAAACTCCGGGGTAAGCATTGTAGTGGGAAACCAAGCAGGGTTAAGTGTTCCCCAAGCATTCTAGGGGTTAAGACGCATGAATCATTGTGCATTACGGTACAAGTGTGCTAGGTCCTGGAGACTGACCTTGGCTGCTTTGAGAGCCAGTTGGGCTAGTCTGAGTAACGGCACCAGTTGTTGTCCCTGGGAGTTGAGCAAACTCTGTCTGTATGCAGACTCGGCCGCTGCTGCCATGCCCTCCTTCTGGTACAGCTCGGCCAAGAGCTACAGGAGCCAAAAACAAACAAACTGATATGTAAAAGATAGTTCCAAGTAGAGATGGACATTCACCTTTATAAAATGTGCATAAATCTGTGTAGAAAATGGCTCTAATTAACACGTTGACTGCCGAGCATAGTTTCAAAGAGCGTTCCCATTTTCTATGAGTATACTCGTAGTGGCAGAATCCAGTACACCTGTTACTACGAGTATACTCGTAGTCGGCAGTCAACGTGTTAAAGCCCGATACATTTGCAGTTACTTAAAATTTTACAAGTTTACAAGTTGACGAGAAAAACCTGACTAAAAGTGTTGATAGCAATAGTAACAAACACCACATGATTTTTTTTTTCCCCCGTGTAAAACGGTAGCTTTATGGAATAAATTGTCAATTAAAGGTGCTTTTTAAAAACATTGTCTGCAGACAACATTTTTGGACAGTTGGAACCACTTCCGTCTTCCAAATAAGTATGGTTTTTCCGGTCAAATGATCGATTAAAATTTTGGGACATTGCAAAATCCTACAGGCTCTGACATACCTGCCACGCAGCCGAAGACTGGTGTGTACTTCGTGATATGACAGTCCTGAGGAACTCGGTACTCTGATGGGAAACATGCTGCATGCAGACAGCCTGGGCTTGCAGGAGCTGCAGGGTCGACTTGACATCGGGTTGTGACTGGTATACTGCTTCAAGCTATACAATATGAAAGATGGAGATTAAAGTGAATAAAGGTGTGGGTGGCCGGTCTTAACCAGTTGACGACGGGATTATTTTTGGCAAAACATTTTTTAAAAGGCAAATATGATTGGCCAAAAGTTAAGACCAGGGGCCAATTTCATAAAACATGTTAGCACCCGATTTTTGATTAAGCAGCGTTCTCTCCATTTCATAAAACTGTTTAAGCACAAGCAAACCGATTTTTTGCTAATGTGACGCCATCTTTTTTCCTCGCCATTCTCGGCAAAATTCGAGACACATTTTCCAACGGATACACAACTTTCAGCTGTTGTTGAAATATTTCAGTCAGAGACAGGCAAGGGTCTTCTGTGGTAGTGATAATCATCCCAAAATGGAAACATAACCGATTATGGTACTTGAAAATGTTGAGGTTGACTTATGAAAACAGACGATGAATGCGTTCGAAGAAAACAGACGACAGCGTTGCGCGCGCACTCTCTTCGCGCGCTTAGAACAAGCTTTATGAAATACGCCCTTGCTTGAGCGAATATTCCTGCTATGCTTAATCAAATTTTTTTGATTAAGCATAACATGTTTTATGAAATTGGCCCATGGTCAAGCATCACAAATTCTACATTCACTGAATGAAATTTCTCACCAAAACATACTTTGAAACACGGAGCAAGATTTGCTGCACTGACAGGCTATCCACAGCCGTCAAGTTCAAGGTGTGTACACGGTGTGTACAAATGAATGGTAGACAATGGACATGTTTATACATCAACCGTGAAAGACAGTGGCCAAGCTGATATTTTAACTCGTCAAACGCCCCTGTGAATCGGTCCAAATCATATAAAAATGATAAACTGGGAGCACGTTCGATTGACGACTAGAGTCAACAACTGGTCAAACGTCATCCTGGCAACACACATGCACACTAACGTTCAACCGCAAACGTCTTTGGTTAATCAACTGGTTCCGCGCAAAATGCTGCACCAATTCAATACCTGATGGGTACCAGTGACCAGTGTAACCGTGCCCTGTGGGCTGGTTCAAAATCGTCGACCAGACATGACAAACCATCGTTGACTAGACTGCGTTCAGTTGGAAATAGTTGAACTATATCGTCAATCAAACTTGCCCTTTTGACACGTACCTTTCTGGTCAGCGCATCGGCCCTCTGAAGCCTGCCCTCATGCATTAGGCTGACCACAATCTGCAGCGCTGCCCATTGGTGGATGGAAGCATTGCCGCATTCCTTAGCTGTAGCCAAAACAAAAGCCATTTTGATTCATGGAACGATCGGGTTGAGCAATTCCTTGAAAAAGTGATCATCTCAAAATTTGTAAATATATATTTGGTAAGAAAATTGTCTTTTATGATGGCATCTGCACCAAGCTTCCTAACCGGGACGGACACTTGTGTTACATTTTAGGCCATCCCGGTTACGAGCGTATATTGGAAATTTGTACACAGGGTTTTTAGAAAGGCATGCTGTCACACTATTTGTAACCCTTTTTAAGTCCAAGTTATCACTTAAGAACAACTGAAACTTATTTCTTTTAATTTTGAGACCAGACAAATGTATTTTCTGGAAAATATGGTCTGTGTTGCCAAAATGCCCCCTTTACCGTGGAAAGACTCATTAACGAGATGGCTCCCCCTACCTCGTGACTGCACAAACGTAGCCAGCTTAGAGGCCGTACTACTAGTGGTACCACCGGTGTCGTCAGTTCCCCTCTGCTGAGTGCTGTTCCAGATGACATGGGACAGATAGCTGGCACTAAGGGATGCCCAGTTCTCAAGCGAGTCTGCAAATTTAAGTGGAGACTTTATTAGAATTTGAAAAGTTCTGGAAATAAGAAGAGTTCTGCAGTATTTTTTAAAAGCCATTAGCAAAGGAAGAAAGCATACAAATAATTTTTCTTTTCAAAAATTCAAAGTTTTTAATATACCGCAGCGCATAGCCAAATTGGCTTGAAAATTTATTATTAGGAATTAAAAGTAGGTTTGGCCAATCTTAAATATATGTTTAAAGCCAGCTAGGGGTCCTGGGCACGGATAATGCCGCAGCCGCCTGGTGAGGGCATTATCAGTGCCCAGGACCCCTAGCTGGTTTTAAACGGGTTGTTTAAGATTGGCCAAACCTACTTTTAAACCCATTCATAAATACCTTTTCGTGTAAATAGGTAAAACTCAACAAAATTAGCTTGTCGTTTTGCATTCACTTTCCTACACCCACAGTATCAACACCACGTTCATACAACTGCTAGCTGTGCGTCATGTTGTTTTTGTTTGATCGCGCGTTACGCGTAACGCAGGCGTGTTGGGCGCGCATGCACACGACCAGATATAAGTGCACAATCTGCTTTCGGGTGCGTGCAGTTTCTGTGTGCATTTGCGTGTTCCATATATATGCGCTAACTAGGGCACAAATGCAGGCCAGCCGGCCGGGCATTATCACTGGTCATTATCGCTAGTTTAAGACTGCCCACGTGACGTGCTCTCAGCCAATAGGGATGCGTAAACTGTCTAAGGTATTTATGAATAAAACTAATTGTGTAGTCGACGTTAAAAAACAAGTGCCCCGGATTCCTACGAGGGTTTATGCATCGGGCAATACATAGGTAGCATTTGTAATTAAATATGACGATACATGTAATTCCAAACAAGTGTCTTTTTAACGAACTATCGTACCAGGGTATAGATGGACTGATTTCTGAGCAGCACTGAGACACCGCTGATCTGCAGGGGTTGACTGACCGTGTTGACCTACGGCTAGTGTGGCCAGGGCATACATTGACACTGATTCCTGTATAAAGAAAGATAATTAAATCACCTACATGTAAAATCAAATCCCTACATTTCCCCAATAGAATTCCAAAAGATGTTTTCCTGTATTTTCTGTGGTATTTGACGATTGTGACCCAAGTGGCCTAAGTTTTTACTTTTAAAATTAGCAAGAAAAGCAGATTGGAATTTGCCCATACACGACTCAGTATATGGACAAAAAGAAACCAAAAAAAATAAAAACAAAAACCTTTGTTTCTGGTACTGGACCTAAAATCCCTCCGAAATGCATTTTTAAATATAAACCAGAACAGACATGAAGTCCTCCGTATATTATTATTATTGCGGTAAGATTAATTGCTTATCTAACCGCAAACTGATCCCGAGCTCGGGGTTCAACCCCTGCCGACGCAAAACCAAATCTCGGGGTCTGATCCGGGGCCGTTTTTGGTTCAGAGAGCGTTTACACTCAGTTTATGATCCGGAACTGATCCCGAGTTTAGTGTTCGACCCCGAGCTCGGGATCTAGTGTAAACAGGCCTCAAGGATTCAAAGACATTGTTTACATGCATGGAAGGCCATTAAATAAGTTAAAGACAGTTACCTCTGTTTGTAGATCTGAAGACCAAAAAAAAAGTATTCTGGTCAGACCGAAGTTCCGGAATTGAGGCGGTGACGCAGTTTGTTTGTTTTCCTCTCTTTCCCGCCCTCCCCCCATTGCACACAGATTCATGCACAGTAAGGTCTATAGTAACCTTGCAGAGCCGTCACAACACTGAATGTTCTGAGAGTTTTCACTCCACAAACAATGGACACAGAAATAAGAGGCATATTTCAGTATTCAGCTCAGACACGCTCTAATTCACAATCGCAATTCCTTGTTGTGTTGCGTGAGAACTAGCCGCCATTGTTGCAGCTGATTAAACAACCTCATACTCACTATCATTCGTTCTCATTCGATATCAGCATCGTTCGAATCTATTGCCCCAAATCTATGCAGTCGAGCTGCCAGGGAAAATACATAGAATTGTTCTCATTCCCTACGTAGTCTACAGGATTGGCGATCAGTCTAGAAAATGCGAGGTGGTGTGGCAATAGAGGGCGCTGTTTTAAGGGATTGACCCGCATGCTTGAAATCGACACGCGCGCGGACCAGGGACAATGTGCAAAATCCTTGTTAAAAATGTAATGTGTGCGCTACCCGAAACAAAACTGTTTCTTATTCTTAGCTGTGTAACTTTACCTTGGAAACCTCTTTGTCCAAGATAGCTGCTCGACTACAGGTAACCGATGCCTGAAATTGAATAATGATGAAATCGAGTAAACTTGTTTTTAATTTTATTACTTCTGCATAAACATTTTACCAATGATAGTGACAAATGTCCACTTCAGACTATACATTTATTTGTCAGGTTTCTATTTTTGAGAAGGTTGCTCTATTTTCAATAATTGATATTTTTTTGGGGGCTTAGGGGGGGCGGGGAGTCATTTTGTTTCGAGGTTAGTGCTAGCTGGCTGATAATTTCCCAGGGTAACTTTTTAAAGCTCATCATCTGCAGTGAAACGCAAAATTTTACTTCATGAGTTGACAAGAAAAACTCGTCTACAAGTGTTGATAGCAATGGTAACAAACACCACATTATTTTTGTTTTCATGTAAAAGTACCTTTGTGCGAGAAATTGCCAACTGAAGATGTTTTTTTAAAACACTTTGCTCAAGTATTACTGCATCTATGTTGATGAAATTTCTCGACACAAGCTTTTAATTACGAGTAGAAATAACACCGTTTTTAACAGTTAACCAATCATATACTCTATCTTTAAAGAAGCAATAAAAGAGTTTATAAAACTTTATTTTTTCCTCTCTATTGATGGAATTGGTTTTATATCAAAATCGTCACCCTGAGGCAGGAAAAACTTGACCAAATCCCGACTCAAAGAGGGGATGGGGGCGCTGCAATTGATTGGTACATTACCTTGGCCTTTGTGGGTGTGAGCTGCAGTATAACCTCTGCAGTCAGTCGCCACAGCTCAGGCAAACCAGGGTGTCTAAGACGTAGACAAGGAATATAAACCATTCAAAATAAGCTAGGAATTTACGTTGGCTATTTGTGATCCGTTTATACTCTCAACAACAAAAAACAAAAAAATTTAAAATATCAATTCTTGATCCAAACAGAAGTTTGTTAAATACAGTGAACTTGTAAGACTCCAATTTCATAGAGCTGCTTAAGCATGAAAAATAGCTTAAGCATGAAAAAATGAGGTTACCACCCAAAATTTCATGTGATTGTTATGGAAATGAAACAGTCCTCTAACACTGGTCATACACTGTTTCTATCACATGAGGATTTCACTGGTAACGTTCTCTACTAAGCAAGAGTTTTTTGTACTTAAAGGAGCGTGACCAGGGTTTCTGGAAAATAGTTTTTGATGTACACCTCCCATGTCCAAAAAACCCGAAAACATTCGCGATTTCCAGTAAAAAATTGAACAAAACTATCGAGTAGGCTTTCAGCGGATAAACTTTGCATGAAGCCTGCCCTCTACAGTCTGAATACGCTCAGTATCAGGCTGAAGTCTTGACTCATGCATATGTATGTTCACCTTCGTAGTACTTTTAGTCTTGATATTTAATTTGTTTACATTAAATAATTCATTTAACAAAATGTGTAACGTATAAATTGTACTTGTGCTTGAAAATATTTTTCTTGATCAGCTAAGCAACACAAAATGAAGAAAAATTAATTATATGTACGCGTTTATGTAGATAACACACGCACGCGGATATTAAACATGGCGCCCACGACTGCGCGACGTTGTCATGGTTGTTGCGTTAGCCTACGTGCTTAAAAATGTTAATATTTTCTCACCCACACAAAATGACACTTATAAATCTTACATTTATAAAAAAGTTTATAGACAAAATAAATTATTTATTTCAATAAAAGTGATAAACTGAACTGAAAATGTGTACGTTATTTTTATCAATAAGATAAATTCTTATTCAGATGATTGAGGGCGCTAGTCATGTAAATCGAAATCGCATTATGGACGAAACCGGGCCGTTGATACTGGAAAACTAGTTTACAAATAATCTGTGGATTTTCGACGATATCCTCGGAAATATGCGGCCTAGAAGCGCGGGAGTTTCAGTTTCGTAATCAGAAAAATATAACGGATGTTACGATATAAAAATCTCATGACCCATAAGGTAAGTCCCGGGGAGTTATGGGTAAAAAAAAGGGATCTGGTCACACTCCTTTAAGCAAATTTGTGCTTAAAAAACATGTCATTTTTTGATTTTTTTTAAAGCAAATATAAAGACTTTTTAACCAATAAACACTCACCTTCTAGTTGCCTTGACAACTTGCCTGCATGCGAGTTGAGGCTGACCCTGCAAAAAATGCAACAATAGAAGTCTTGTCGTAAAATGAAACTAACATTCTAGATGAAATATTTTTTATTAATTTCCGGAACGACAACATTTCAGCTACATAGATACAGCAATGTTTCAGAAAAACTTAGATGCATGATTTTTGTGTTATGCTGAAAAAAAAATCAGAGAGCAGTCATTTTTATAAAACGGTTTTTTTTTTATTCGGTTGTTAATTTTCAGAAAAGTATACCCTTGCTATCTAAGTAATGTTTTTCTTGTCAACCATTAAAGGAACAGATTAGTGCCACAATTAGTGCCAAATTAGTGCCACGAAATACGCAGCTCCATAGCAAAGGCATGGAGCTGCATATTTCGTGGCATGAATTTGGCGCGCGCGCATTGCTGACGAGCCTGTGCCTTTAAGTAAAATTTTGGATCATTGCAAATGACACAATGGGACTTTTAAGCCCATTACATCATTTGCACATGATTTTTTTTTCCCCGTGTAAAATGGTACCTTTGTGGGAGAATTTGCCAACCCTAGGTACGTTTTACCATTCGTTTAACACAAAAACCATGCATGGATTTATAAGGTTTTCCTTAAGTATTACTGCATCTATGACCTTGTTCTCACTAGGGAAATCACTCCGTTCGCCGATTTTTTTTATAGATGATTCGACAAAGAGATTTCCTGATATGAACGCACGCCTCTTCATTCAACGAAGATTAAAATTCCTTCGTTCGGTGAAGCAAAATAGCTTCATTCGACGAAAAGATCGCTTCATTCGACGGAGCAAATTTGTGATGTGAACGCTCCCTTCATTTGACAAAGGTATTTGGCAGGCCTGGGGCCAATTTTATAAAGCTGTTAAGCAAATAAAATCGCTTAATCAAAAAAATTGTTTCCTTTATAAAAATGGGTTAATGGTCGAAATTGCATATCAACTTGTGTTTTTCATAAGAATATCTGCTGAAAAAGTTGACATCAAATTTTTACTATTAACCCATTTTTATAAAGCAAACAAATTTTTGATTAATCAATTTTTTTGGCTGAACAGCTTTATGAAATTGGCCCCTGGTCACACATGCACGTCGAGCACTAAGCGTCTCTCGAAAAGAGCCACTCGAAAACCACACAGCGTGTCAGACGTTTGACACTCGACGCGTGTGTGCGACCAGGCATAGTAGCCTTCCACAGCTTCATGCGATCTTCGTTAGCGGTCACCTAATGTGAACGGTACCACTTTTCGTTCGATCTTCGTCAAGTGAGATGTGAATACACACTTCATTAACTAACGAGGATTAACTATTATATAAAATGAAGCTTTTGCGGATACCGTACGTTTCTGATACTGTGCAGCACAGAGCTCCAATCTGAAGCGTGTGCACACTGGGCGCACCCAAGCACACGCGTACGCGCGCGTCGTGCATCGAGTGAATGGATTGTGCATGTGAGCTACAGGCGCAAGAGTACAGTAACAAAAAATACTGTACAACAATAACAAAAGCACATGCAGTTGTAAACTGAAGTTTTTAACACCAAACAGACAACAATCTCACGGAAATTTTCAAAACAAAGCTTCATTTTATATAACAATAATAATATTGGATGTCTTTTCGGGTGATATGAGAATATACCGCACTCGTCATGAAAATACCGAACTCGCCTTCGGTTCGTTCCGTATTTTCTCGTGCGATATATTCTCATATCACCCTCAAAGCCATCCAATATTATATAATTCTTCATCGAACAAAGCAATTTCTCTAGCGAGAACGGGGGTCCATGTAGCTGAAATTTCTACAAAGTTTCATCTGCAAATGATACAATGGGAGTTTAAACCCTGTTCATGGGGTCTAATACCTGCAGTGCATTCAAGACAGCCGCTGCAAACGCCACATCAGACACTATGCCTTCCTGGTCCTTGAGTTTCTGTAGTTCAGCCACTGCGGCAGTGGCTAGCATGAAGTCGTCTAGATGCACTCCCAGAGCTAAAAGAGCTAGGAGACCCTCGGGGGATGGTTCCGACTCCTGTGAGCTGTGACGTAGAAATAACAGGAAAATATCACTGTGGAAAGCTATAATTTCTTTATCGCCTCACATGTGTAAGTGACATTTTTGGCCAGTAAAAGACCCAGTCTATCATTAGCAGTAACCAAAGATTGTTTATATCTAACGACTTGTTACGAAAAACCTTACGAAGAAATCGTATTTAAAAAAAAGAGTATGCAGACTAATGTACTGTGACAGTATATAGGGCTTGGGAATGTGATGTCATGCAACGTCACAATGCAGTGGTTTCCGCCATGTTATGTGGCAGTAACGTGCACGAGTGACATCTGCGTCGCGCGACGTACGTTCAGGTTGTTTTGTTCTCACGCGTGCAGGACGCGCACGCCGAGACATGTGGAATTCAATGACTAGGTCGTTGTTTGCGTGATATGGAATCGCGCAGGCGCCGCACACATATCCAAACTTGTAGATGCTGCACGCCAGTTCACAATGACGTCAATAATGGCGTTGTGACGTCGATTCCCAAGCCCTATACATGTATGCATGGATTTTCAACAGCCAACTGCTTCGACATGTATATTGATCTTTCTTGAGAATTAGTTCACAGAAACTCGTCTTTTAAAGGAGTGCGTTCAGATCACATTTTTGACCCCCTCATTTTTCCCATGGATGTTGCGATTTTGATACCATATAATTTGTCACAATTTTCCCATTACCATCCCGAAATTTCGCGCTCTAAATCTATATATTTTCTAAGATATCGTACAAAAAACCACTAATGTTTTGTAAACTAATTTATCAGTTCCATAAAGCAGTGCAGTGATCACAGCAACCTTTCTGCTTCCACATCCATATTCCGGTTTTCTTCCCTTAATTAGTATTTTGGGGAGGTACTTTATATGATTGTTAGGTTAGAACGAAATCCATTTTGTAGAAAAATAAGGAGAAGCTCCTTTAAAACAAACATAAGGCAGTCGTTCCGAGAAATGATGAAAATACATTATCTACAACAATACACTGGTCCTCTAACCCAGGTAATTCATAACACCACAATTTGCCATGGGAATGCAACTTTTAACTCGGGTAAACTCGGGATTAAATGTTTCATTTTATTAATTCTTTCTGGTATTGAAACCAAGGATTCCTCAAAAGTGCCTGAGGCACTGTAGCTTGTAAGCCTGAAGAAACCTGTGAAGAGAAGACGATGAAGAAATGCTCAGTTTTAGAGGTGGGAGGAAAACCCCTACACATGTTATGGGGGGAACCCACGGAATCAAGCAGGGACTGAGAACCCAATCCACATACTGACCCGAACAGGATTTGAACCAGGGCCACAGAGGTGAAAGTGAGGAAAGTACCACTACGCCAAACTGATTCTGGTTTAATACCCAATTTTCGGATTAAAGCATCGTGGGAAAACAGCAAATGAATCAAGTCACCCAGTCGCGCATCACATACGCACTGTGGACGTTTCTTTGTATTCGTGCACTTAAGAGAATTGGTCGGAAAATCGTTGTTTTCTCCAAATTCTTCCCTCATCCACCCCAATTTTTTCCTAATCCATGTTTCTAAACTTTACTCCTGAACCCTAACCTTTTTTTTTAACCCTCCACCCCCACCCTAACCCCTTTTCCCAAGTTTGGACAACATGACTGTGGACTTGAGCGAACGAGTGCAAGTCCATAATCCGTCACTTTTCCCCGCAAATTGTGGACTTGAATGGGTTTCGAGTCCACACCACGTACGCAAGGTGCGTACACGCACACACAAAAATCCCTTAACAAATTAAACCCACCTTTGAAAGAGCAGTGTTTTTGATCGGTCACTTTCCCCACACTGGAAGGTCACCATGCCTAGGCATGCCAGCAACTGGGAACGCACACCCCCATCAGTAGCCAGCTGTAGGGCTTGCTCATAGGCTGTCAAAATACAAGTTGGCCATAGGGTGTTACATCCATGAAGATGAAGGCTGAGCACCGCTTACAAGCACATGTTTTTGTTTGTGAGTAAATGCGACTCGCTCTGCATAAAAGGCCCTTAAGTCACGCAGGCTAGGTCAAGTTTTCGCGACCATAAGAACACGGACATTCCAGGCAGTAAATCTGGGCACGGCCAAGAATTTCCACTATGTTTTTGTATTTTAAAGGGCCTGTGACGTCCTAAACAACTTTATGCCTAAGCTTTGCTTCATAATGACGGATTACTTGTTCTGCAAGACATACTATTGTTCGTTTAGATGTAAAATCAATAAAAGGTGGCATTTTTCAACTTTGAAGATTTCATTGCAATAAATCACAGACAGAGGGCGCTGTTTTGAGTGCATCACATAAGGAAGACAGAAGAAAAAGTTAAGAAAAAACATAAGACTTCAAGTTGGACTTGTGGCAAATTGCTGCAGTTTCTACCCCCAGTTTTGTCATGGCTTACAGCAGGCAACATGTAAAACAAACTCAAACAGCCATGGATTACAAAAGTTTCAGGAAAATTGAGAAAAAAGTGGAATCTTTTGTGCACAGGTCAATGTGATTTTCCTGTGTTTGCCTCTTGTGACGTCGTGACCTTGGTCATGAATATGCATATTTTCATTAGCATAAAAACTAAAAACCTTTGTTTTAACCCCCAAAGCAAGCTCCAAATAGGATTTTTATGACTTTAACTGACTAAAGTGGTTTTAAAGCATAGATTTCGTTGATAAAAATCCTAAATAAGGGGCCCTTTAAGGAGCGCAGATTTCTTCTTATGGTCGCAAAAACTCGACCTAGCCTGCGCGACTTAAAGGCCCTATGTATCATTTGCAAGATAAAACTTTTTACAGATTCGTGGAATAAGAGTGAAACATATCTAAGGAAGAATGTTGGTAAACTAGCCTGAGGAAATTTTAGCTACTTAGATGCATCAAAGCTTCAGAAAAACCTTGATATCTATATAAAGATTTTGTGTACAAGTGAATGGTGGACGGGATTTTTTTTTTTTAAAACCACCTTCGGTTGTCAATTTTCAGCATGAAAAACCAATTTGGACGGAAATAAATTCATGTGGTGTTTGTTACCATTGCTATCAACACTTTGCATAAGGTTTTTTTGTCAACTCATGAAAAACAAAATTGGGTCATTGCAAATGATACAATGGGCCTTTTTTTGCAGAGCAGGTTACAAATGTACTATGACATGTGGGCGCTGTCTGCGTAGCTCTGTTGTGATTGGTCATAAATGGTCACGTGGGTTCGGATTGATTGACAGGTCAGAACTATGCATTGGGGGTGTTGTTAAGTAATAATAATAATAATGGATATTTATATAGCGCACACATCCACCCAAAAGGTAGGCGCTCATGGCGCTGGAGAAAGAAGAAAATTAGAGTGTGGTGTCGTAGGCAAGATTATAAAAGTATGATTTGAGTGCAGTTTTAAATGAAGTGAGTGATGTACTAGACCGGATATCTACAGGGAGACTGTTCCACAGACGTTGGGCAGCTATATGGAAAGATCTGTCTCCCCAGGACCTATACTACATGATGTATCTCGGTACAGCCAGAAGATTTTGGTTAGCAGTCCGAAGACCTGAACGGCTGGGCTGGTATGGAGCCAATAGTGTGGACAAATATGGGGGAGAGATGTTATGCAGTGAACGATATGTGAGGAGCATATGTTTATACATGATTCTGAATTTAACGGGAAGCCAGTGGAGTTGTTGAAGAATGGGGGTTATATGTGAAAAACGTCTGGTGTGTGTTATGAGGCGAGCTGTAGTGTTTTGTCTCCGCTGGAGTTTGTTGAGTAGTTGTTGATGAATGCCAAAGAGGAGCGAGTTACACGTGTCTAAACGAGAGGTGATGAAGGCATGTGTGAGTTGCTCAGTTGCTTGTTTTGAAAGATGTTTTCGAATGAGGGTTAGGATTAGGTTTCAGGTTATGGTTGGGGGAGAGGGTCTTACCCTGATAACTAGCTTCCAGACTACCAGTCCTATACAGGCACAACGCAAGGCAACAAATGTCTTTAATCCGTGTGAGTGGTTTAACTGCTTGTAACTGCTTGATGGCTTCGTCGTACAGACCAAGGGAGCTACATGGAGAGAACCAGAAATAATGTATTAACATCCTGTTAAGAGAAAACATTCTCAACAACATCAGATTGGTAAAGGATTTTGAGTTAAAGGCCCAATGCGTCAATTGCAGGGTTGTAATGACTCGGACTAGAGCGGCTCAGTAGAAACTTGCTTATACTGGTAAAATTCTGATCTTCAATAAAAACACGCTTATAGATAAATCAATGCTTCAGAAAACCTTTTAGTTTAAAATTCATGCATGGTTTTTGTGTTAAGTGAATGTTAGAAAAATGTGTGTGCAATGTATTTTTTTTTTTTTTTTTAAATGAAGAAAACGTCTGCAATTGTTAATTTCTTACAAAAAAGCACCAGCTTGGACAGAAATGGCCATTGCTTAAAGTATCAATTTTTTTGACTACGGTAATTTTTTTCTCTTGTCAACTCATGAAGGAGAATTGTGAGTCAATGCAAATCATACAATGAGCCCTGAAAGTAAAGATTGAATTAATAGCAACTATCCAATGAAAGGTTTTCGCTCAAAATGATATAATTTTACCAGAAAATAATCCGTAAAGATGAAATTATTTAGATCGTTTGCAAACGATTTACTTATTTTTGGTTCGCATCTACGCGGTCCAAAATGCATGGGCGCTGTGTACTCCGTGTGCGTGTTCCAACGCGATGCATTTTTATGGATCGCGCGCACACGCAGTATGTGCGCCACAGAGTGCATGACGCAAGCCACATAGTACCCGATCAACTGAGAACGAATATTTGAAACACCCCGCCAAGACCAGGAAAATGCATATGGATTTTCATGGTTTTTTAAAACGTGGTACATTTGACAAAGCTGAAATTTCTTCGGATGAGTTTGTTGATGTCTTTCTTTTGATTTATAATGGTTTTATTCGCAGAATCGCTCAAAAACAGATCATCTACAGGGCCCTTAAAGAACCCCTGAAGAAATGGCGTTTTCACTCTGTGAAATTCAATCAAGAAATCATAAAATTTAAAATGTGTGCTGGTGCCAAATGGCAGTTACGAATATTCTACAATATAAAAGAATTAAAGTACCGTAAAATCCCGTGTATAAGGCGCACCTCCAACTATAGACCGTATCGAATAGATGCCATCTTGTGGGGCACCTTTTGTTACTTAAACCGTTCGACAATGTAAGCACAATATGTGCAACCATGCATGTCCTCAAGGAACAAAGAAACTGCCCTACAAGATGGCAGCTATTCGATACGGTCTATAGACGTATAATGCGCAGATGTACCCATGTATTGACCCCTTTCGAACACGTGCGAATATGCCATTTTGGGAGTCAAATAATGCTGAGTCATTGTGGAAGCAATGTGCGTGCGCGTTGTGTGTGTCTCTGGTGGGCGTAACGCGGTTTAGTTCACCAATGGGAGCCTCAGCATAGCGCGTTACGCGCGCTATGGACACACACAAGGCGCACGCACATTGCTTCCAAAACAACGCGGCATTGTTTTACTCCCAAAATGACGTCATTGGCACGAGCTCAATAAGGCGCACCCCCAATTTTAATTTTTTGCCGTGGTGAAAAAGGTGTGCCTTATACACAGGTTTTTTACGGTAATCACTATGTTGGTCCAAATTTGACTCACCAGAGGCTCCGAGCATGGTTGGTCAGGGCGATATCGAGTTTCTCTTGGTCGTGCTCAGGCTGTATTAGCTCCAATGCCCTGTAGATCATTTTAAAAAATATTAAAATAAAATAAGAAAACAAAATAAATAAATAAAAAATAAATATTATGCGCCTACCCGAAAAAATTTGTTGCAGATGACATTGATAAAGCTTCATATGAACAGTGTGAAATTTCACTGCTCCGTGGTGGCTAATTTGCAAGATATTGGCAGTTGCAAAAATCTGTTCTCTTTTTTTTTCTTTTTGGTGATGAGAGTATTTGGAAAGGCTTCTGCATTTAGTGCTTGAAAAAATAATAACAAAAACAAACTTTGCAAAGGCCTTCTCCGAGCTTCTGTACAGTCCTTGTCTCTCCAATAGCAGACCATACATGGTGTAGGCACAGGCATCAGTTTGTAGTCGATCTGAAACATAAACCAACATCATTTAGTGAAAGCTTCTTTTCTATCAGGTCACATCTTCTTGCAACAGGGCCTGTTTTAAAGGAGCATGTCCAGGGGCCAATTTCATAGCGCTGCTTAACAACTGAGTTTCTGTTAACCGAGCATCTGCTATTTCATATGCATCGTTAATGGTAAGCAACTGAAAACATGCCTTAACTGCAGGGCCAACTTTGCTTAAGATAGTGATGCAACAATAGCCATCTCCAAAAGTGCGCATGTTTAAGCACGCCGTGACCATAAAATAGCACTTAACTCGTCTGTTATAGTAAGCACTATGAAATTGGCCCCGATCACATTTGAGCCCCTATTTTTCCCATGGGTGTGGAGAATGTCATTTGTCATATTTTTCTCATTACCATTCTGAAATTTCGCGCTCTCAATCCATATATTTTCAAGGACATTATCAAAAACCACCGATATTTTGTAAACTAATTTATCCGTTCCATAAAGCAGTGCAGTTATTACACCAACTGTTTTGCTTCCACATCCAAATTGGAGATTGCAAATTTCCTATTTTCTTCCCATGGATAGGTTACAATAAAATCCATTTTCTGAAAACAAAATCTGAACAAGTTCCTTTAATACACTCCTATCTTCGCACGTCCGAGCCCGTTGAAGAGGCGACATTTTGTGACTGCTCTGGGCCAATTTCATAAAACATGTTAGGTTTAATTAGCAATCTTGGATTAAGCATAGCACGAAAATTCACTCAACCAAGGGCGTATTTCATAAAGCTTGTTCTAAGCACGCAAAGAGTTTCAGTTGCGGTTTCTTTTTAGATTTATAGCCAACAACCTTCGAGGCAAACGGAGGCACTCGTACAGGAATTTCAAGTTACGGAGGTATTTGCGTGCACAAAAGCCTATTCTTATGTCGGGAATGTGTCATTACTTCGAGGTAAACGGAGTTTGGAGGTATCCGGTTTCGTCATAACAAGCTTTTACTGTATCCCTAAATATGTCAATTTCACGTATTGGTATCCTGAAATTGAGCACGACACGCTTAAAGATAGTATACATGATTGGTAAACTGTTACAAACAGTTTTATCCCTCTGTGTGATTGAAGATATGCATGATTAAAACCAACCTGAGCAAAAACCAGCTCCGTACTTCGTCTAACTTTTGAGAAAACAGTCAAAAAAGGGTTTGCAGTCATTTCGCCCCAAAACCACTTCGCCCTAAACCATTTCGCCCTGAACCACGGCCTGTGCACGAAGTGGTTTTGGGGCGAAGTGGCATTTGGGCGATGTAGTGTTTAGACGAAGTAATTTGGGGCGAAATGGCACTCGGGCGAAGTGGTTTTGGGCGAAATGGTACTTGGGCGAAATGGTTTTCGTCTCATGAGACGAAAACTAATTGTTTTACTCATTTCTCAAAGACTATAGCAATTCAAACAGAACCATTTCAGGGGAGGTTTTCTACGGTCATCATGTTTATATTGTGTAAGTTAGGCGTAAATCTGTGAACATTTCTGATTTTCGAGATTACCAATGATGTATACTGCCTTTAAGTGCCTCTATTAGTAAACTGCCAAATTTTACCTTTCTGCTGACATTAGAAGAAGAAAACAAATATTGATACGTTTCTTTTGACTTTCAGTACATAAATGATTGACTTTTTTAATAAAGCTTCTTCATCCATCACCTGTGACTTTATCCAGTCCCACCGTTGCCATGGATACAGCATCCATTTGGACAATGTTGTAGCGATAACGTTCCACAGTCTTATCAAGGGAAGGGTCGAAGAGGGTTTTGCACACCCAATGGGCATAGCTTACTGCACCTTCGTTCTGTTACGCAGGGAACGAAATGAAAAATTGATTATATAGCTTGTTTGGCAACCGACCATTTGCAAATATACACAAATGTTTTCGTAAGATCTATATGTTTGAAATGCCTTTGAAAAATCCTTAAATTTTGCATGAAGCAACACGAAGTGTGCAAGTTATTGTTTCGTGTTTTGAATTTAGTTTTTTCCATTACTGTAATTCTCATATGGGTCTTTCCACAGTAAAGGGGGCATTTTGGCAACACAGACCATATTTTCGAGGAAATACCTTTGTCTGGTCTCAAAATAAAAGAAATAAGTTTAAGCTACGCCCTGGTTACTGCTTTTTGCATATAAATTGCCCGCCGAATTGGAAAAATACTCAAATCATAAAGTGGATGGATCTAAAAAGGTAGGAGGATTTTCAAATAAATCGTGATTTTTGGCGAAGCCCAGTCTTCGGACAGTACAAACTCTGATTACCCCTTTAACTTACGTGAGTTGCAAGCTCTGTAGTATGTCTGAACAAGTCCATGGCCTCTTCAGTTGCAACATTCTCTGCTACCAGTGCCTGAAGAAATGAAAGTAGGTAAAATACAAGTATTACAACTGTAATGAAGGCTATTGACACGCTGTCAGTGGGCCATCGGATGACCGCCAGTGACAAACAATTATAAAACATTAAATGTCCTTTTTAGCAGACGTTTCAATCGGAGTCAAGTTATTTCTGCCAGTGACTCAAATCCAAAGCATTTGAGGTGAAAGACAAGTCAATAAAAATTGGGACTCGAGTCGACTCCAGTCCTGAGTCCCGAGTCCGAGTCATTACAATCTGGATTGATTTCAAGGTAGAACACATGATTGGTAATCTCGAAAATCAGAAATGTTCACAGATTTACACATAACTTACACAATATAAACATGATGACTGTAGAAACCTTCCCCTGAAATAGTTTTGTCTGAAGTGTTATTGTCTTTGAGAAATGAATAAAACAATTAATTTTCGTCTCATGCAACGAAAATTCACTTTGCCCCAAAAACCACTTCATGCACAGGCCGTGGTTCAGGGCGAAGTGGTTCAGGGCGAAGTGACTTTTAAAGCTTTTTTGTTTTTTACTGTTTTCTCAAAAGCTAGACGAAGTACAGAGCCGACTTTTAATCAGGTTGGTTTTAATCATGCATATCTTCAATCACTCTAGCCTTGGTTAGGCGTTCATCGATAGTCCAGGCAGGGCGTGAGCTATAACGCTGGCCTGTTGTCCGTGGTCGATCCGTGGCGCGTTTCTCCAGCGTAAACAGCGACCTCATGTGTCGGCACTAGTTTATGCAAATTACCTTCAGCGTGTCAAGGGCGACGATCACCTTATGTTTTTCTTTATCTTTGCGCTGGATTTTAGCTAGATTTCCAGAGCAGAAATAAAGAAAAACGTAAGGTGGTCGTCGCGCTCGACACAAGGCGTTCATACCGCTGAAGGTAATTTGCATAAACTAGTGCCGACACATGAGGTCGCTGTTTACGCTGAGAAGCGCGCCACGGATCAACCACGGACAACAGGCGTGTTAGCTCACGCCCTGCCTGGACTATCGATGAACGCCTAACCAAGGCTACAATCACACAGGGGGATAAAACTATTTATAACGGTTTACCGATCATGTATACTACCCTTAACAGGAATATCAATAACTACCTTCAGTCTTCCTGATTTTTTCTTGTAGCCCCTTACCAAAAATAAAAACTCAATCGAAAACAAAACCCAGAAAACCTACCTGTCCAATCCAGCAGTTGACAAAGCTCGGTTCAAGGGACTGTGAGATCTTGAATGCTTGATGGGCCAACTCAATGTTCCCCTTGGTGAGGTACAAGGCACCAAGATTGGTCCAAGCCACAACGTTCTAGTTCAGAAATTGAAGCCATGATTATTAGTAGGTCTAATCTGTGTTGTGTAGATGGGTCTTTCCATATGGGTCATTCTATAAATTTGGGGTCCAACGTGTGACATTTTCCTGTCCCTGTTACACCTGACATACTGCCATTTGCCAAACAAGTATTATTAAAAATGCCTTCAAAACATATTTTTATGAATTGTACTTTATGTAATCACTCCTTGAAATAGAAGGCATTTAAAGAATATGTCCTGAATTTACAAACTACAACATTTTACAAGATGTCAGACGTAACAGGGGACAGAAAAATTGGACCCCAAATTTATAGAATGACCCATAAAGACAGGAGCCAAAGTGTGACATTTTTATGCATTCGGGTCATTCCATGAAGTTTGGATACGGTGTCCCCTGTTACATCGGAGACCTTTTTACCCTATATTTTTTGGACTTACAAATTTCATTAGTCAATAGTACTGGAAATACCAGCGGTTGAATGACAAATTAATAACCTGCATTATGTGTAACAAAATATAGCAACATCATTCAACTAAATGGAATTCTATGCAAATGCGTCCCCGTTACCTCAGCGATCATCATTTTTTTAAGAAATTCAAAATTTCTAAATTTCATCAAGACTGAAGAATCAAAATTTATCCTAGAAAAGGCGAAGCAACCATATCGTGCAACACCATTACATGAATGACTTGCTGCTTACTTATTGGCTATTTTGTGGAAATGAAGAAATGTCATACTTCATGGAACGACTGTGTCTATAAACAAGAGCCAAAGTGACATTTTCATGCATTTGTTTCACTCCAAATTCCCATCACACCGCTTTTTCTCAAAGCGACGCACGTCGCAAAACACATGAAAAGGCTAAGTGTGAATCCACCCTAAAGCAGTAGAAGTAACTTACATTGGGTTCAGCTTCAATTGACTTGATAAAAGCATGCTGAGCTAAGCCTGGATTATCAACACCTGAAATGCAGAGACAACAAATGCAGAGACGATTGGACTTCGCAGTTAATCCTAGTCAATCCCTAGGGTTTCATCTAGGATTTCCAAAACTGCCTGTCCTACTTAGGTGCAGTTAAAAATTACACGTCCTGTGACTGGCAAAAATTGAAAGGCACACAAATGCATAAAGCGGTTACCGACTCTAGGCAAGTTGGAAATCGTGATACAAGTGATGTGGTCATGTGGTCACGTAGGGCACACATACGTACTGTGTGTATACAACATGTACAAGAGTTGCAACTCGCGAGCATATCACGGCCAGCCGGCCGGCTGGCTGGCCGCAACAGCCTGCTGCACAGATTACGAGGTACTTTTGTGTTTTCATTCTAAACAAAAATCCACCTGTCATTTTTAATGCCCATTTGGCAAAATTCTACCCGTCATGTTTTATTGTCCATTTCGCAAAGTGCCTGTCTAAAAATCACACACTGCCCGTCCAAAAGACGGGTGGCTAGATGAAACAGTGATCCCAGTTAGACCGTACTCAAACCAAGTGACCCATAGTCAATCCTTACCAACCGCCTTCAATCGGCAAGGTGTTCCGGTAGAGTTTTGCGTGCAAAACTGGATCAACTGGGAAGAAATTGAAATCGGACTAAAACCCTAGCAGGACCCTTCTAGAGCCCTAGCAGACCCCTAGGGCTGCCGGAATAGCCGTAGTGGCCCGTAGGAGGCCCCTAGTGCTGCCGCCTTGCACAATCCTGAAGCCAGGACACTGTTGTTGCTTCTTGGGGGCATTGGACTTCCCAGCTCCCTTCCCAGCTTTCCTGACTAGAATCGTGAGATTATAAATTCATCCCGGTTTAGAGCCAAAACCGTGGTCGACTGTAGCAGAGGGACACAAGGATGCACCAGGGCCAACTGGGACGCAAAACCGGGGGCGCTTTCAATAGTGCAATACATACGCCGGTATTGGGTATTTTCCTATTACCTTCACTGTTGAAGGTATTGTCGGTATGCATACGTATTGCGCTATTGAACGCGCCCAGGGAATGTGTGACAGGGCCCTGCCACTAACATTGATTTGACTTTTGAAGGAGGCATAGTGCAATGATATATTTTAGGCGTTTGGGATACCTTTGCTAGCTGCTATTACACCCAATGCTGTCCAGTGTTCATGGTTTGCGCTGACCAAAGAGAGAGCTTTCTTCAGGCACTAGAGATAAAGCAACAATAAAATGAGAATACGGTAATTGTGTGATGTGGTACATTAGGGTTGGACTCGATTCCTCCAAGAGATGGAATCGCGAATCCATTCAGATTTAAGGGCAGTTTCAAAACAAATTCCGACATACCAATTTATTGTACCATAATCGGTCAACAACGAGAATTCCCATTGTTAAGTAATTCCTTTAGAATTCCTTTAGATGTTTGACACACAATGAGGGAACAATGGATGGGGGGCGGGGAGTACCCTCTGTAACATATTGTGCTGCATATTCTTTATCGCAATTACCGCTTTGGTGAGTTTGTACAAAACTGTATTGTGGGAAGGAAAATGGGGCAAAGTCTGCCCCTACAACCATCCCACACTACAGTTCTGCTTTTGTGCAAACTCCCCCAAGCGGTTATTGCGATAAGGTCCATGTTCGGTTCATTTTAATCTTATAACTGACCACTGCTGTGAGAGACTGTTTATACGTTTTAGCTAACATGGTGTCTGAATGTAGCTGTTGCTTTGCCCCACTCACCCTAGCCTTTGTTAAGGCCTCGCAGATGGGTGGGTGTGTCACACGCCAGGACGAGCTAGCGCCATCATGTGACGAGGACGGGGGAGAGCAGCCCCTGTTACATTATTCGTCCCTGCATCGTTTGTGCTGCCAAAGTATGCTTGTGTTGGCGTGCGCGCGTTGTATGTGAAGTGCGCGCGAACGTGATTGGGTCACATTATTAGCTATTCAACGCAACACGCAAACTGGGTCATACGATCATTAGCATTTTTCTACATCAGTAGCTGGCGCTGCTCGTCCCGTCCTCGTCACATGGTGGCGCTCTCGTTCTGGCGCGCGACACCACCAGCTGCAAGGCATTAAACAAAGGCTACTCTCACCCCTCCACTCACTCTCCCCCCCTCCACTCACTCACTCCCGCCCCCCTCCCCCTTCCCCTCCCCCACAATAAAAAAGAGTTGTTGCTAAATTACCTGCAAAGCCTTATCAGCAAGTTGTGCAGAGCCGGCCAAATCACCGAGTGATTGGTAGTAGTAGTTCATACCTAGATTATGCCACAAGCTAGCACATCCACTCTGTGGTCTTAAGGCTCTTCCGTAACACCTAGAAGAGGATAACAACAGCGTTTCTTCATTTATGGGGGTCAAGATGCTGAATGACTGGAATGGGGTGGGGACACCCTTTTTATAGAATTGTTGGTTACTTTATGCAACACTTTTGTCTCTCTTACATGACACTTGGCTCCCCACGTGGCCCATACGTGTCACGTGGCTCTTACATGACAGGTATGTGGCAACTACGTGACAATAGACAGCCGAAGTGTGACGTGCGTTGCCATGGCAATTGGATCTAAACTATCACGGCCGTCGGGAAAAGTACCATTGAAAAAGCACTGAGACACGGTTGAGTGATTTTTAATTTAGATCCAATTGCCTAGGCAACCAACAAAAGGTGACGTATTCACTTCGGCAGTCTATATGTGGCGTTACATGGCTTTACCAGGGTCTGACGTGGCGAGGATGTGGCTATCCTGTTTTTAACGTGTTTAAAGCTGGGTGGAAATCTCCCTTCACTTTCATGGTTTTCAACAGTATCCCTTTCTTTATATAGTTCTTTATGTACTAAGAACATTTTATTCAGAATTTCATCCTGGAAATCTCAGAAAATCTCAGTCTTTTTCAGAGACTCTTTTCACGCGAAACTGAAAACGTCAATCAACTTGAGCTATGTGTGTGACGTCATAGTGAGGAGACACACAGAGCTGCTTCACTGACTGTGGTCGTGCACCTAGCTCCTCGCAGCAAACACGTACACGTTGCATGCACGCACGGAACCGCGGATTTTCCACAGAGTTGCAAGTGTTACCACTAACAAGGCACGAAGCTGGCATTTTATTGATATCAAAAATGAATTCAGTGTAACAACCGCTGAGAAAATACACCGAAAACTTTTAAAACTTTCACAGAAAAATAGCGACTGGTGGTTTATGCTATGCGGAAAACATGCAACTTGCTTTGCAAAATAGTGACTGTCTCCTCGCTATGACATAGTGAGGTCAATGCATATCATTATGATGTCTTCACTCCATTTTTCATTTTTGCCTTTTGCCGGTTGACAAACACGGTCTAGTTTTTTATTTTTCTCTCTAAAATAAACTCAGCAATAAAGATAAGAAAAACAACTTTATCAAGTAACATCCATTTTATAAAATAACTTTCTTCTTCGCCAAGTAGCTTCAAGCTTTCAGCCCGGCTTTAAGACTAGATGCTAAGTACACAGCTTTTTCACTTTTAATAGATTCATGTGTAATTTAAAGATGTGGCCAAACAATTTGGACACAGTTTCATATTTCATTGGATGTCTCATGAACTATATTATGCATTACAAATAAACAAGAGAAACAATTAAGAAGAGAATTAAAATTGTCTATATTCACCTCGCTCCAATGGCCAGAAGTTGTTGTTTACTTTGAGTTGAACTGTCACGAGAAGAGCGATCAAGCAGATTGCTGGGAACAGACATGCTGTAATGTCAAAAGGTAATTATTCAACATTAGCATAAATGCACATAATAGATATTATACAAATATCACATGGGGTGGATAGTCGATATTATATACCTCATGCGTAGATTCCTGTCATCCGATTGGTTAAAAGTGGGGGCATTGAATCGGCTAGACCCGGCACGTATATGCCCCACGGGCAATAGTCTTTGCCATGCCCCGGGCATAGTCATTTAGCGGGTTCCAGACGCGCGCATTACATGTGTTAGCATAGCTGTGCACCAACTATGCAGCTGGGCGCTTCACGTAAACATTCATCAGGACGGTAATGGCGGAATCTCGACGTCTGTCGTAGATGATGAAGTCCTTGAGAAAGTAAGAAAAGTGGCCTACAGTGAAAAGTGCTACTAAAGTGCCAGGTGATTATGCTACAAATGTTTGCTGTAAATTTACAACTTTACCGCCTTAGACCAGCTTCCGAAATAAAAACTCGAAGGACCACTGTCATGACTGTATGATGAATCGTTACTTTTAATCAACCAGATGACAAAAATCTACACATTCGGTATATAAAACAAATATTGACTGCCGTTTATTCGGGTCATGGTTAAGATTATAGGCCCTCGATGATCTCGAAGCCATGACTTTGCCCCTCGGCTTCCGCCTCGGGGCATAGTCATGGCTTCGAGATCACCTCAGGCCTATAATCTTAACCATGCCCCTCATTGCAGTCAATATTTGTATACTATCCACCCGAAATAAACCATGTGATATTTGTTTTACCACATCTCATACATATTCTTTCCCAGCCCGTGAGTGTGTTATAGACCGTATCGAATAGCCGCCATTTCGTGGGGCACCCTTTGTTACTTAAACTGTTCAACAATGTAAGCACAATATGTGTAACCATGCATGTCCCCAAGGAACAAGGAAACTGCCTCACAAGATGGCGGCTATTCTATACGGTCTATACTCGCGCCATACTGTCGCGTATTGCGTGCTATACGCGCTACGCCCTGTTGCTTCGTAAAGTGCGTGCGTAGTAGACTATTCCTGGGCTGCCTAGAAAGAATGCTTTGCAAAGTGTGTGCGCAGTATTTCCCGGGATAAACAGCAAAAATAACTACTGGCACGTGATGGGGAATGGACCAGTAAGAATGCGACTCTCCTTTATGAATATGTATGATGTATGGTAAATTTGAATATGGGTTATTCCACCAAGTTGGGGGACAAAATACAGGAGTGTCCATGGCAATGTAGCATTGGTACAAGTTGTCTTAATTACATACTGAAAATTTACTTGTACATTCAAATTGGTGTTGCAGTAGATATGGTACAGTTTGACTGTATTTCTAACCTGATCAGTTTGTCGCTGAGAGGATGCAGCATTGTACAGGCATCACCCAAGAGTTTCCACACACAGCTCAGATCTGGCCGTAAAGAGGCAGCTCTGAAATATACAAGATAAGAAAATAAGTGTAGACGACCATGACCCCGTTCTCACTAGAGAAATCGCTTCGTTCAAAGAAGATTAGTTAATCATCGTTAGTTAATGAAGCGTGCGTTCATATATCACTTAACAAAGATCGAATGAAGAGAGACCGCTAACTTAGACCGAATGAAGCCGTGGGAGGTCATACATGTGCGTTGCACATTTAAATTATTGAGCATGCACTGCAAATTGTAAAAACGAAAGTGCTTTTGCTTGATCACAATATTTAGCGTGAAGAAATACATTTTTATCTTTAGCGATACAACAGCAGTGGCGCAACAACATAAAGCAAGGTCAGGTAACAGAGGTAAGTGCAACTAATACGCTTTTATTGCTTTTTTGGCCGGTTATCACTCGAGCCACGTGGGTCATGAAAAATGACAACCAAAATAGTGGATGGAAGGGGTGACGTCACCGGAAAGCAATCAATACAGATAAAATTATATAAATTACACCTAGCCCCTTTTAAAATCCTACATTTGAAGCTTTGCATTCAAGAAGTACATCACAATACTCATCGTAATGCATAGTTCCGACCTGTCAATCAACCGAACCCGCTGACCAATCACAACAGAGCTAGCAGATATCACCGACATAGGTCAAAGTACACTGTCTCACAACAACAACATGATCACGCGATATGTTCTGCCGGCCCCATACAATTTGTACAGTGTTGTATTATTATTATTATTATTATTTCTTTCTGGTATTCATACCAAGGATTCCTCAATAGTGATCATTGCACTGTCACTCGTAAGCGTGAGGGAAACCCATGAAGAATGGGTGAATTTTTGGTTTCAAGGCCAGTCGTTTCGTTGTTCAAAGGTACGAAAGCACGTATGTCATATGATATGACATCCCTGTATTACTGGCCCTTTACTCGGTGTGTTCTAAGATAACTGTCGACCCTGAAACATGAATACCTTTGAGTTTTCTCCAATGAATCTGTGCTTTCCGTTGAAAGTCCTATTGCTTTGTGCGTAGTGTGTCGCCATTTTTGACGATAGCGTGTGAGTCATAGCAACAATATCCACGGGGGCGGGGCTAACTAGGCAAACTTGGAACTATGCATTGGCTGAAACAATTGTACAAATTACGCCTAAATCGTAAATTTCGTCACCTCTGTCTATGGCTAATCAAACACATCAACATTCATCGTCCTCTCAGGTACCCATTTTTACTCCTTGGTGGAGAGAAGCATTGCACGGCAAAGTACCTGGCTCAGGGGCACACGCGCTATGGATGGACCGGACTGGGATTTGAACTAACCCACGTAAAGGTTGTCCACTCACCTCGCTAGGACCTCTATTGCCAGCTTGACGTAATCAGCAGCTCTCCCATTGAAGTACTGATTGAGTGAGGACCTGGCTAGACGTACGTAGGTTTCACCCTGACCTAATAAATTAATACAGAAGATGAAATCTTATTACGTTGCATACATTCAGCAAACAATGATTACAAACACATGAAATTATTTCTGCCCAAATTGGTACCCTTCTGTTGAAAATTAACAATTTGAGATGGTTTTAAAATGTGTGCACTCATCCAACACAAAAATCAAAAAGGCAGTATACATGATTGGTATCTCGAAATCGGAAATATTCACAGATTTACGCCTAATTTACACAATATAAACATGATGACTGTATAAAACTGCCCCTAAAATGGTTAGGTGCTATAGTCTTTGAGAAATGAGTAAAACAATTAGTTTTCGTCTCATGAGACCCAAATTCAATTCGCCCCAAAACCATTTCGGCCAAGTGCTATTTCGCCCCCAAGCTACATTGCCAGAGTGCCATTTCGCCCCAAATCACTTCGTCCAAACACTCCATCACCCAAATGCTACTTCGCCCCAAAACCACTTCGTGCACAGGCCTTGGTTCAGGGCGAAATGGTTCGGGGTGAAGTGGTTTGGGGCGAAATGAATGAAAACCTATTTGACTGTTTTCTCAAAGTTAGACGAAGTACGGAGCTGGTTTTTGCTCAGGTTGGTTTTAATCATGCATATCTTCAATCACACGGAGGGATAAAACTATCTGTAACAGTTCACCAATCATGTATCAGTTTGCCCGAAACTCGAATTGAGACTTGCTCTCAAAATTGAGCCTTGCTCTCAAAATTGAGCTTTGAATTGGAATTAGCAGATAAGTTCTGGGGAATCAAAAGCCCATACCTTTTAGTGCCGGGATGTAGTCTGGGTTTTGATCCAAGATGACCTGATACTCGGTCACTGCTTCTGAATATGCCTCAAGGGTCTGCTTGATGGCTGCGATTCTGAATGACAATAAGAGTGAAAGATTTATACATTTGCTCGTAATACCTTTACATGTATTTCCATGTATAAAAAAGGTAAACTGGCATGACAAAATGAGGAATGTCATACACTTTTCAAGCAGTAGATCATTCCATGAAAACGGGACAGTGTCCCCCTAATGTCGTGATACTTCTGCATTTTAATAAAAAATAACAAATACTGGGCTCCAGAGAGCAATTATCATCAGCATATAAACAGAATATGGTCATGTGAATCGAACACCACCTTTACTTGTTGATAAACGCAACCAAAAAATAAGTTCCTATCGAAGATTTTTTTATGTAAAGCCCGGTGCAAACGGGAGGCAACAAAATTAAACAAAAATGTTTTTCTCGTGACTTGTTCCGCGAAACATGTTTTTTAATCGAAACAGACATTTCAGCCTACCGTTTGCGGCACTTGTTTCGATACTTAGCAATGACCAATGATCGATCGTATTCCGGATCAGGTAGTATCAAGATATCATGTGACTGTATGGCTGTATTGTCGCCGCTGGCAGCGCTGTTTCGTTGTGTGGCATTTCTGTTTTCTGTTTGTGGGATAGAAACACTGAAACACAAAATGGAGTGTAAACGTTTTTGTTTCCCGTTTCCTGTTTTATGCCTCCCGTTTGCGCCGGGCTTAACTCAAAATTATTTTACTGATTTTTATAATAATAACAATAATAATAATAATTTAACAAGTGATAAGTGCACAGATTTCTTACACATGCAATGAGAAGTTACTGTTGGCCAGTCAACAGCATTTTCACCCTGAAATCATCAATTTGTTTTTGTGGTTCTGAAAAGAACCATACCTGTTTTGGCCTTGCGTTGACACAGAAAATAGAGTATTCAAATACTGCCAATTCAATAATGCTAAAAAAATTCAATAATGAAAGATATACTTACTGATACAGACAATATGTTGCACTCGAATCAAGCTGTTTTATTGAAACAAAGAGAATGAAAAAGCTGATTATTATTTCATTCAGCATATATACATTATGCTTCTTTGCAATTAAAAAGGTTATGCACAAAATTCTGTCAGGCACTGTACAACACCAAAAACACTAACAGTATCGATATTGCATATATCTGAGCTGTGCAGTGCTCGTTACCCGCAACCTAGAAATGAAAACAATGGTGATACTGAACGTCCGACGACTGTTTGAGAAAGCAAAGTTACCCAACACAGTGGTGGAACTGGAGGGGGGAGAGAGGGGTGGGGGTGTTGAGGGGGCAAGGGGCATTGAGGGGGGCGGAGGGGGAGGGTTGGCAACCCCACTCTTGAGTGGCAAACTAATGCCCAATGAAGAAATATTTTATTAAAAATCCCTTTCCTGAAACCTTTTTTAAAAAAACCTAAAGTGCCTTAGATTGCAGAAGAAAGCACCTAAATTTCCCAATTTTCCAGACACCCCTCCCCACCCCCCCTAAGCAGAGTGTGTTTTCGGCACACAGTAGGAGCCACAACTCCACCCTTAAAAGGCACAGGCTCGTCGGCAATGCACAGGCGTTCCAAATTCGTGCCACGAAATATACAGCTCCATAGCAAAGGCATAAAGCTGGGTATTTCGGGGCACGAATTTGGTGCGCTTACATTGCTAACGAACCTGTACCCTTAACCAAAAGCCAAATCCGCCCCTGCAACAAAGTTAAATAAGCATTGAACATTTTAAGGTGGTATTTTATACAGAAAAAGCAGTTGCCACAGCAATTTGCAAATTGGAATACATATGCGAGCTAAATGCGATAGGCTACTTCGTTGTTCAGTTTGTTAATTTGATCTTCATTATAGTGGTTGCCTAATGTAAATGGTACGCTCTTCGTTTGCATCTCGGTTACCTCGACACCTCTTGTGAAAGCCTTGAGGGCTGCGGTGTAGCTTCCTCTACTCATGTATGCATCACCAAGACACTCCCAACAACGCCTGTCACAAAACATAATACAAATCTTAAATCAAATTCATCAAAATCCATTTGCAATGTTCCAAAATTTTAGTCAACCATTTGACCGAAAAAACCTCGGCTGACTCTAGAAAGATATTAAGGAGTTCCAACTATCCAGCGCAATGATTCCATCCGAGATGAATTATAACTTTTTATCAAAAAATGATGAATGAAGAAACATTTACATAGGGAGCACTCGTGCGAAGGAAACCTGGCCCCTGACATGCAGTGTAGCCAGGGAGCCAGCTTAAATATGATTTCCCACAATCGAGTACTTTCCACGGTAAAGGGCATTTTGGCAATACAGACCAAATTTTTCAGAAAATACCTTTGTCTGGTGTCAAAATAAAAGAAATAAGTTTTAGTTGTTTTGAAGAGATAACTTAATTAGGCCCAAAAAACCCTGTGTACAAATTTCTAATATACGCTCACAACCGGTTACGAGCGTATATTGGAAGGTTGTACACAGGTTTTTTTTAGAAAGGCATGTTGTCACACTACAGTGAAACCTGCTCTTAGGGCAACCAGTTTGTACACAAACATATGGAGGTGGAACCTTGATAATAGGGCCCCTCTGATCTCTAACGTGGCCAGTGGCCAGGGCACTAGGATAACGTGTGTACAATCCTATGGCAGTTGGACCTGGATAATCTGGCCACACACAGTAAATTGCCCCAATGAATCAAGCTACTCTAGGAAATTTTATGAGGAGCTTAAAACATTTTATAAAAACAAAAAAATTGTTAATGAGCAAACCTTTTATACACTTCACTTTTAGCTGTTTTTCATCTACAGACATGTACTGTGGTATGTTTTATGATGTTTGAATATTCCTGCTTGTGTACGCTAAACCTCTATATAATGGCCACCTGCGTATTCTGGCCACAATTTGTCATGGGTGGCCACTATACACAAGTTTCACTGTATTTATAACCCTTTTTCGGCCTAATGTGATCTTCACAACAACTTTCTTTTATTTTAAGACCAGACAGAGGTATTTCGTCAAAAAAAATGTTGCCAAAATGCCCCCTTTACTGTGGAAAGACCAATGTCTTGAAAGCATTCACACAGTTTTTTATTGTTTTCTCGGAACATACCTGAGGTACCAAGCCGACTTATACACAGGTTGGTTTTTATCATACACGTCCTCAATCACACACTGAGATAACGCCGTTTGTCACAGTCTTTAGCTTACATCAATTTTTTTTAAATGAAGTATATTTACCTGTCTTTGGGATCAGCTCGTAGTGCTGCTTGGAAACTGCACAAACAAAAAGAGACTTCGTTCACAATCCTGTATCAGCTACATGTCACTGCATGTGTGCCAACACTCAATTGATCACGTTCAAATGACGTCACTTCCTACAAATTGCCACGTGCATCATAAATTTTGAGCGTATTTTTTTGTGACGCGCAGATTTTGAGCAACATGCGCGCGTGTTTGGAACATGTTCCAGCGTGTGCGTGCGCGTATTTTATGCAGTTTTTTACGCAGAAGCATTTTTCCTACGAAGATGGCGTCTGTGAACGTGATCAATAGACCAGCTGCGTGATAGATTTGCATAAATCCTAGAGTCCCGCCCTCGTGCTATGGCGCTCGCATATGAATGAGTCAAGCACAAGACTATCTGGCAAATCAGGCCCTTTCCAGGTGGTGCAAGCTGGAACATAGTAACCGGAGCGAAAGTCTGTGCAGTACCTGGAATACCTCGCACATTACTCTATGCATCTTTAATCTGGACCATCCGAAATTACATGTTGAAATGAACATGTTAAAACATGTACTCATCGTGAATTTGTGTCAAAATAACTAAATAGAAATGTTTTTTTAATTTTATTTGAAATCAATGTCAACTTTGAAAGCTGTAACGTTTCCAAACTGCAATGATACATTCAGGAAAGTGGAGGAACGATTTTGAGTTATGTGACAAGTTTAAAGTTGCCGATAAACATATTCAATCAACATGATCCAGCTTAAAAATACATAGAGTAATGTGCGAGGTATTCCAGGTACCGCACGGTTACCATGTGCCAGCGTGCACCACCTGGAAACAGCTTAACACATGTATACCATGATGTAGACTAGTGAAGACAGTATGACCAGTCTAGGCAAGGCATTGTATTCGGTGGGGTACAATGGCGGACGGTGGCTTCAACTTTGGACGTCGTTGCTTCATCCAGTGCATTATATCGATGGGAAGTTGACGCCGCGTGCCCCCGCGTGTTTATTTATGCTGATGCAGTCAAGATTTGAATTTGATTTTTGATGCTATAATGGGCATGTGTAATATTTTAAGGTTAATATATTAAATTTGTATTCGCCAAATATGGAATAACCCATTTCAAATTGTTATACACTCGTACTGTAGCATGCTTTCAAAAAAACAGTTATGCGCTCCTAAAAATAAATGCATGACGTACTGCTAAGTGCTATTTTAAACACAACAGTAGCCGGTCTTCATATTCAGTCGTTGTATGTGGAATATGCGGAGCAGGAACCAGTCTAAGAACCCATATGCCCAAACCTAGACTTGTACAAGTTCAACATGAATACCTGGCCACAGCATCATTGTAGCTGGCCTGTTTCTGGTGATATAATCCCAGTCTCATCCAAGCCCATTTGGCCGTTCCTGCCGAGGCCGCATTGGTCACATTATTGTATAGGTGCAGGGCTGCTTCCTGCAAAATAGAGGGGAAAACTTGTTGAAAATTATCAGCCAGTTTTTAAAATATGCCACATAATTATTGTCAGATGGGTCTTTCCACAGTAAAGTGGGCATTTTGGCAACACGGACAATATTTTCGAAGAAATACCTTTGTCTGGTCTCAAAATAAAATTAATAAGTTTAAGCTGTTCTGGAGAGATACCTACCCATCAAAACTTTGGAAACACCTTCAAAGTTTCAGGTTTTTGAGAAGAAAACATAATTTTGTAAATGTTAATTTTGTAAAAGCAATATATACAATGTTAATTTTAGTGCCATCTTCGGCCTCAGCAGTGGGCTTTATCAACAAATTGGAGAGCATGCAAAAAGAAACGGCTAAACTTGATGTTCAGCAAAGAATCCCCCTCCCCTTAGCAGCTATAACAGTTATACACAATCTTTGCATCCTGATAGTCAGTTTCTCCAAACATTCAGTGGAAATACGCCTCTTTTAAGACTCTCCAGAGGTTTTCTTGGCTGGTTGGGCATTTCTTTCTGACCTTACGATCCAACTCCTCCCAGAGCAGCTCAGTGGGATTGAGATCAGGTGACTGGGCAGGCCATTCCATGATGGACAGCACTCCAGATGACTGCTTTCTCTCCAGATACCCCTTACACCTCCGTTTGCTTTAATAGCTTGGTTTATTATGAATAAACTAAATAATACTTCCTTCTCAAAAACATAAAACTTTCAAGGTGTTTCCAAAGTTTTGATGGGTAGTGTACATATAATTTTGATATAAACTTTGCTGCGCCTATGTGCTATGTGCTGCGCCTTATTTAAACTCTTTTGAAAGAGAATATATGAAAGTACAGAATACAAAACTTTGTGGTTATCGATTTGCATGCATGCAGTACATTTTCCCAACGAGATTCAGGGTTTTCTATGGTGGCCCTAAAGGGACTAAAATTGACGTAAATATTGACACATTTTCCCACAAATATTCACGTGAAAATTCATGTCCCGCACTCTGGGGACACATTTTTCCACAAATATTTTCCCACAAATATTTATGTACAAATTCATGTCCCGGCTCTGGGACACTTTTTCCCACAAATATTCACATCCGCGCATTTGCACAAAAAATGTACCAAACATGTTGGCGTGATTTTTTTTTTATCAAGTTAGGGATGCCTCTGAAGCATGCACAATTAGCCTTTTTGCTATACTTTGTCTCGAGTTGGTAGATAATTTCCGTATAGATTGTTCCAATGGGAAACGGTTGCAATTATGCGTGAATATTTGTGGGAAAATATGTGTCCCAGAGCGCGGGACGTGAATTTTCATGTGATTATTTGTGGGAAAATATGTGTCCCATAGCGCGGGACGTGAATTTTCACGTGAATATTTATGTCAATTTAGTCCCTTCAGGACCACCATAGTTTTCCGGTCAAATAATAATAATAATAATAGACAGTTCTTATATAGCGCATTACAGATCCGACGGATCTCTCAATGCGCTTTCTGCATTATTACCCCTGGTCATTGGGCTCAGTAATATCATTCCTTAATCCTTCTCAGCTCCCTGGGGAGTATACAGTCCCGTGCAGCTTATGCGCACAGGGACTAATCAAACACATTAGCTTTCTCTACCCTCACAGGTACCCATTTCCTCCTGGGTGGAGAGGCAATTCCTGGCAAAGTGCCTTACCCAAGAGCACACACACCATGGACAAGCCGGGATGGGATTCGAACCCACGACCTGTGGATTGACCACAGTCTTGGATTCAACACGCCATACCGCTTGGCCATGGTGCCCCATGATCGATTAAAATATTGGGACATCACAAATCCTGTATAAAGGCTTTATAAAATGTGAAAATCTGCAGACCTCCAGTTAGATTTTTGCATACAGTATGTAAGTACTTGAGTGAAAGGATTTTCTAATCAGCCACCAGTACTCTCTTTTTTTGGGGCCCTGTTGGAGTGAAATCATGACAGTACCTCTTCTCCAAGCTCAGTACACGCGTCACCCAGAGCCACCGCTGCTTCGACACTGTGTGGATTCAATGCATTGGCTTTCTGATAGCATTTCTTCCCCCTGCTGTAAAAGACACAGACACAGTGGCACTATTAAAAGCCAAATATATAATTTGTAACTTTTGTTACGAATTCCAGGAACAACAGCATTACATAACTAAAGAGTAATGTTGATAAACTTCCTTGCAGAAATTTCAGCCACATAGATGCAGTAATACTTCAGAAAACCTTAAAAATCCATGCATGGTTTTTATGTTGAATAAATGGTATAAAAAATGGTTTGCAAAATGTTTTTTTTTTGGAAAATCACCTTTAGTTGGCAATTTCTTCCACAAAGGTAAAATTTCACACAGGGGGAAAAAAGCATGTGGTGACCGTGTTCATTTCATCTCTGGTGTCTCGGGTTCAATTCCAGGGCATGTATATAAAATGGGTTTGCACAGGGTGTGCACTGGTTTCAGCAAGTCAAATTTAAGAATTTTAAAGACCTTTTTTAATGCCTTTTTCAGACCAATTAAACCCCCCAAAACAGGAAAGAATTCCATACTCGGCCACCACAGGCCCAAAATCTAGCTAACAATTTAATACTTTTTAATGCTTTAATATGCTTTAATATGCTTTTTAAATGCTTTTTAATGACGCAAGCCACGTATACCCGATCAACTGAGAACGAATATTTGAAACACCCCGCCAAGACCAGGAAAATGCATATGGATTTTCATGGTTTTTTTAAACGTGGTACATTTGACAAAGCTGAAATTTCTTCGGATGAGTTTGTTGATGTCTTTCTTTTGATTTATAATGGTTTTATTCGCAGAATCGCTCAAAAACAGATCATCTACAGGGCCTTTAAGGCCTTAAATTTAGAAAATGAATTTAAGACTTTTTAAAGACCTGCAGACACCCTGTTGCAGTCCCTACTGGACCGCGTGGGTTTTCCACCAGAAAATTCCCAGGGGTTTTTCTTCCACTTTTGAAACTGCATATCTCTCTTCATCATCTTGATAATAAAGTAAAGTTAATGGTAATATTGTATAGACGATGGCATAAAGGGCCTTTGTTGACGAAGATGCCATAAAATTAACAACAACAAGCTTCACATTTTATATTTCTCTCCAGTTACAGTTGTTATTAACTCACATTTTATCTCCTGCAACTTGCCAGTAATAATGTCCAAGAAGAAGAAATGTGTCTGAGCAGTATGGGTCTAATTTTGCCGCCTGGAAGAATAAAATGGAATTTTAAAAACATAATACTCGCCACAATGAAACCCAAAGCATTGGTGAAGTGGACTGATAATAAGGGTGGATTAAACACTGAGCTTTTTCGCACGTAAATGAGACGCGTGTCCCTTTGAAAAAAGCGCTGTGGAAGGAATTTGGAGTAAAACGACGTCCTGAAAATCACAAAATCACAAAAATACTTCACCCAAGTTAATTCACAAGTTAATACATCTACGCTGATGACATAGCTCTTACGCACAGCAGCAGAGACTTTGACTCCATTGAACGAGTGCTGTCGACTGACCTTACATCTCTGAGTAAGTACCTGAGCAACTGGCGCCACCAAAACCGTCTGCAGCACTTTTCACCTCTCGAATCGGCTTGCTAACTACCAACTACGTGTGTTTGTCGATGGGAGCCAGATCCCTTTTGAAAAGACTCCAAAATACCTGGGAGTCACTCTGGATAGATCCCTGAGCTACCGACAGCACATAGAATCAAACGCAGCCAAAACCAGAGCGAGATGTAATCTCCTGAGACGTCTGGCCAGCAATACCTGTGGAGCAGACTTTGATGTGCTACGAACATCTACACTTGGACTTTGCTTTTCGACTGCCGAATACTGCGCCCCAGTCTGGTCTCGCAGTGTTCACACCAGGAAGATTGATACAGCCTTAAATGACTGCATGCGTCTGATCAGTGGAAGCATTAAGTCCACGCCAGTAGAGTCTCTGCCAATATTATGTGGCATTGAACCTCCCGATATTCGCAGAGACAGGTCCATTCTACAACTGCACAGACGGGCCACCGAGTCAGAATCTCATCTACTTCACCATCTCACAACCATTGGCACCAACCCCAATAAACGACTTCGCTCACGTCATCCTCTCTCACATCGGATGCGAGGCCTTAATAATGCTGCACAGGGAGCTTCCCCCACATCCTGGCATCGTCTACATGGGAGAACCGCTGGATTAACACCAACTGCCAGCTCCGTAACTACATACCACAGCCTACCACAAAGCCACCAGGACACGATCTTCCTCGCTCACAGTGGGTTCAACTTAATAGATTAAGATCCGACCATGGGAGATATGCAGAGTTTATGCATCGGATAGGCTTATCCAACAGTGATAAATGCTGCTGCCCAGAGCTAGAGACCCAGACTGCGACACATGTCCTCACGTGCCAATCTATCGGGCTGCGTGGGAACATGGTCACTGTCGACCATGACTTTAGACAGTGGCTAAGTGCTTCAAATTTACACTTTTGATGACCTTCGCTGATAGCGCATGCTCATACGCATATATATATAATTCACAGCGCTTTCTCTCAAAGTGAAGTGTGTCAAACTTTGGTGCAAAAAACCGCTGCCATCAGAAAATCACCAAAACCATTATTTCGCCAAAGCGCAAGGCCAAGACGCACAACCTTATCAGCAGTTAGATTGTGGCATTGCCCTAACAGCTCCTCAAATATCGCTTGGGTTGACGAGGCAATTGAGATCAAGTGTCTTTCCATGTATACATGTGAAACTGTGTAAACGCCATATCCAAATAAAACTGAGATAATGGTGTCGGTACATGTTGTACATTCTCCATTGGTTGTCCTATACACTCATCAAATAGATTATTGGCAAACTGAGTTATATCCACCAAAAACAGTTTTACTTATTGGAATATGCCATTACGTGTAGTGTTTATTTGCAATATAAAATGGCAGTTTTCTCCAAATGCCAAAAATGGACATACAGCGTTTTGCAATGAAGCTCTTCATGTATTACCTTCAACAAGGAATCATGCATCTTTGACTTATTGGCCCTTGCTTCTCTGCCCATCTCCCAGTAGACCTTACCCAGCCACAAATGGAACAGTCCACAGTCTGGTAAGGCTGTAATTGCTTCTTGAAACCTGGAACATTGCAAGTAATGGAAAATAGGGGAGTGATGTGCTAATGAAACTACTTCTGAAACAAGGTGAAATTGGCTTTATTCTTAAGTGATCTCTGGAAGGGGTGGTTATCTCATTGAAGGGTTTATCCCTCTGTAGGGCTTGCTAAGCTCACATGATAGCCAATCCTAATCAGTGAGGAACTGCACTACCGTGATTCGAGACCACCAGTTGGCTTCATAGCTCAGGGTGTCTGCATGTTGAGCAGAGGGTCCACGGTTCAAATCCTGGTGGAGCCAAGTTGCTTTTTACTGCATCCAGATTTCCCAAACTCATGGACATCTGTCAACATTTGTATCGCATTTATTCACCTCGGCGGTCTCTGGGTCATAATCTCTAAAAAAATAATCACTTATTCATACTTTATTAATTAAAGTAAACTTTATCTTGAAGCTTTGTCGTTTTACTTCTACGGCACCGATTTGTTTTCGTACAAAAAAGTATACTCACGTCTGTCGGGCTTTATCCAAATCATTTTGGCTGTAGTAGATTCTGCCTTTGAGGTCAACGACTTTTGGATCATTAGCCTCGACAGCGGCAGCTTTCTGATAAAACTGAGGGAGGAAAAATTAGAATGTTAATTCATGCCATTTAAACTACATGTAGCACGCTTTAGAAACACAAAACAGAAAATTTAGTGTGATTAATTATTATGTAATGCAGACAATAAGAATGATAAGGCCTAAACAACATTTGTGAGTGGCAATCTCATCCACGTTCCCAATATGAAAACAATTGACAAAATGCTAAAAAGTCTGTGCAGCTGTCACAATCATGCTGAATGCAATGCATGTGCAACACGAGTTCCTGGATGCATTAAAAGCATGAAACAATCACGAGGTACGTGTCATGCGCTCACATCATATGCCATGTTTAAGAACGAGCTTTGGGTATGGTGCTGGCATGAACATCACACAGCGAGGTTGCGAAAACATTTAATGTCCATGTGATATTATTGTATGCAAAACTGTTTTTGCGTTGTTAACCCCTTCGCGACAGGGAACTGCATATGCAAGTGTGACTGTCTTTGGGCAGTTATACAGAGTTAGCCCATGGGTCAGTACTACCAGGGCAGAGCTGGTCTCTCATCTTGTTGGCTTGGGCTCAAGTCAGTTTTTGGTTTTTGACCTGTGACTTGACTCTGAAGAAAATTAGATTAATTTACGACTTGAAATAAAAACTAGTCATCAAGTCTCCAGCTCAAGAGACATACATGTATACTGCATAACCAAAACTGCAAATGCAGTCTCCTGCTCCAGGGAAATAAATTGGAAAATACCTAGCTGCCGCTGAGTGGTTAAAGAGTGTGTTTTGCGTTTCTAAAGTGTGTCAGTATACTTTGTTGGGTTTTCAATCTGACTGAAACTGCTTGGGATAAGCTGTGCATCTCCAAAACAACCCTAGAAGTGCAGGAGCTCAGGGAGGCACTTATAGATTACATAAATTACCGCTGTTTTTATTCTAATTTGGAAGTGAATCAGATTACATGTAGTTAATTACCGAATACCAATGATAGAAAAATGCCAAATTATCTGTTCAATTTTCAGTTTAGACATGCAACCAATGTATACCTGGCCATTATTACATGAAGTTTTTTGGGGTTAAACTATTTGTATCATACAAAATACTGAACTTTTTATTGCGTAAGTTGCGCAACATTCCTGGGATAAATACACGCAAGCTATAGGGCTTATGCCATTTTCAAAGGTTGTGCGCTATACAAACCTTTTCGTGAAATCGGCTGCGGGTTTTACTTTTCTGTTGTGTGCACCAGCAATTAACTGTTTAAGGCTATTGGAAAGAATTTACAAGTCTGACGTCACATAAGCCCTCATGCACTAAGCCTATGGGACATCTCACAAAAGGTTTCTCCTCGTACAGTCTTCATTTTTTTTTTCCTCCAAATTTTTGTTTCTTCATTAGATTTGCACTTATTGATGCATAATAATTTTAAGGCGAAAATACTAAGTGACGTCCGAGTACTAAATTCTTACCAGGCTATTTTTACGAGATAGATAAATGGTACCAAAACATTCAGTTTAGTGTTCAGTAGAAACACGTATGGTATTTTTTTCGTATACATTGAACAAAGATTTTAAAGAAAATACCTCCTGGAATCAACAGATCATCAAATTCTAGGATATACTTCCCACATGCACTTCTGTCGCAAATGTTGCATTTCTGAGATAAATAAATGATAAAATTACTGCATAAAGTAATGCACAAAATGACGCGGCGAGCGGTCTGTGCGTAAGCGCGACAACAGAGGGCACTGCGCGCGCGCGTGAATGGTTATCTTGTGCACTAACTGAAGGCAATTTTTGAAGGAGAAAATGTGATTTTTCTACAGACAGTGACAGAAAAGCAACATTTGCGACAAAAGTGCAAGTGGGAAGTATATCTTAAAATTATATTATCTGTTGATTCCAGGAGGTAATTTCTTTAAAATCTTTGTTCAATGTATAAGAAACAAATACCACACGTACGCTCTTATACTGCGTGTTGAATTCAGTTCAGTACAAGTAATGTTCATTGACGGCTGACTGATGTTTTGGAGTTAATTTTTAATTGCCCTGAAGACGTTGTTCGTACATCTTTTGATAGAATGGCATGCTAAAGTCAATACATCGCTTGATGTCTGCCGTGACTTTCGTATCTACTTGGCCGGTTTCTGCAAACTTTATGTCCGACTCTTGCCGCTTGAAACTAGTGCAGTTGCGGAAGTTCTGATAACTCCGTTCATGCAGAGCAAACATCTTGAATGCAGCGTTTATCGTCCAAGTTTCGACGATGTCCGTTCCTTTTTCCCAAGAGAGCAGAGAATCATCGTACGGGAGATTCAGCTTGTTACACAACGCTGATAAGATGGCGGCAGGGTTTCTCACGAGGTCGTCTGCGTCGATAACGACTGGATCCATGTCAAGACGTTTCTCCTTAACATGCTCAAACAAGTCGTAACTTTCCTTGTAGGCCAAGCCGGGAGGCTCTTGACCAAATTCATACTCTTCCATGGGTGGCAGTTTGTTTACTGCAAAAGCAGGATTTGTAGTCAGCAGTTCGTACCTCAATTTCTTCCAAGATGGGAAAACCTTACTTGGATGTCTAATGAGGAACACATGGCGATAGCCCCGTGGCAGGCTGTCGTACCTGTAATTAATGCATTGGACGATGTCTTTGCAGATGATCGCCCGCTTGCCTGGATAATCACCTTCGAGGGTCTTCTGAATCCAGTCATAGGTGCAGATAGAGCTTGGGAAGGTGTAGCCCTCCCTGTCAGCCGGGGGCCCTTCCAGGTCCACATCAGTACTTGGTTCGTTGCCAGGAGGGGCGGGGTTCAGTCGATCGGGCCCGAGTAAATAAGCACTGCAGTACAACTCATGGAAGATTTTGGCATTTGGGATTCCACTCAGGGACTTCAGGAGAGCTGAAGAGCAGGTCCGCGGAATGGCCCAGATTATGACTCTTACAGAGTCATCCATGGTTGATTCCAGGACTGATGAACTACAAGATTCTGCTCTTTTGTTTTCTCGATCCTCTATATAATAGGCTCTTGTCCCTCGCAAATCAGGTTTTTCTGTGCAGCACAGATCCAAGTTGTTTTTGAAGCACAGTACATCATAGAGGAAGTACATGTACAGTGCCAGCTCAGCTATATATGGCGCGGCGGCCTCTACACTGTACATAGCATGTACTAGTCATCTGTCTGTTTGCTTTATGAACTGAACTGACCTCTTTCACCTATAGATGACATTGTATGTGTGACCTTGCATGCTGGCTGCATTCAAGTGTGCATACAGAACTGGAGGTATTGTCAGAATAGCTTGCAGGTAATTAATGGTTGCAATTAAAGGTCTATAGGGGTGCACCCAAGTAAATAGACAGAGATTTGTGCGCCGAGCTCATGAATATTTTGTATGCCCTCAAATTCTTCTTTTATTAGGGAGAGTTGCGAGCTGAACGAGTGTGGTCTTGTGTAGAATATGACAATCGTCGCGATGTGGGGTATTTTTTCTTCCAACTATAAACATTTCAGACACTGTAGCTCCTAAAAGTGGCCCTATTTTGCCCAGTAGCGTATGTGCCTTTGTTCCAAAATGAATGCAGGTCTGATTAGCAAGTTTCACTGTTGCAGGGGTAGTTGTTTCAAGTGGAAATTAGGGAATAAACCTTGTCTCATACGTTTTGCACACAAGGTCTGAAGTAGGGATGGGACGTGCAACCGGTTACTCGTTTTAAAAAATTAAAAACAAAACGGAAAAAAGGTTTTGCCAAATGTTTAAACGAAACCCAATTATAAAGAATTTATAATAGTTTTGAGAGGGTTATTTGTAATGACTTCATAAAATTTGAATATATTTATATTCGGGTCGTAGTAAAAGGTTTGACCAGATAAAGGTTCAACAATTGTTTTGGGGGCCTAGGGGTAATGTGTGCATTGTAAATTCGTCTACGTTTGTGTAATTCACCAGCAACAACCTTTGGTGTCGGCCGAACGGTTAACTGACACTTTATTAAAAAAAATTGCAAATCAGTTTTTGAATTACACGCGACTGTAAATTCCCATTCCTAGTCTGAAGCCATTATCAACTTCCCAATTATTTTCCTATTAGCACCATGCACCCCACTTTCATACTATGCTTCGATTAAAAAGGCCAGGATAAAAAAATTAAAGTTGAACATGCATAACATCATTCCAACAACCATATATGTAAGGTCACTACTGGCTAATTCTGTGGATTTGCATCTTCCCATCACAACTGTGAACTAAATACACTTATTTTAATGTCATATTTGGGGTTACATGTCATGGTACACACATTGTATATAATAATAATAACAATAACCCTGAATGTTATAAATGGGCGACATTACGGAAACCTTTCCCCAGAGACCACTGAAATTTCGGCAAGAATCACTCAAATTGACACCAAATTTCTCTACCCAAAGCTTCCAAAAATGGTTGCAGACCTAAGAAAAATGGTTCTAGATCTAATAAAAATGGTTTTTGACCTTAAAAAAAATGGTTTTTGACCTTTAAAAAAAGGTTTTTAACCTCCAAAATATTGGGGCGACACCAAATTGTCGCCCTAATAGACCGTGTCGCCCTAACATAGCTTTTTTACACAAAAACTGTCGCCCCAATAGGTAAAACATAGTTTTACAGATTTATAAAGCGCACATTCTAATACAAATAATAATAATCATTAATGCTGCAAACGGTCGACACCACGGAAAACCTTTCCAAAACGACCACCCAAATTTCGGCAAGAATCACTCAAATTGACACCAAATTTCTCTACCCAAAGCTTCCAAATTTTTTCCTAGACCATGCATTAAAGGGCCTGTGACATGCTAAACAACTTTGTGCCTAAGCTTGGCTTCATAATGACGGATTACTTGTTCAGCAAGACATACTATTGTTCGTTTGGATGTAAAATCAATAAAAAGTGGCCTTTTTCAACTTTGAAGATTTCATTGCAATAAATAACATACAGAGGGCGCTGTTTTGAGTGCATCACATAAGGAAGACAGACAGGAAAAGTTAAGAAAAAACATAAGACTTCAAGTTGGACTTGTTGCAAATTGCTGCAGTTTCTACCCCCAGTTTTGTCATGGCTTACAGCAGGCAACATGTAAAACAAACTCAAACAGCCATGGATTACAAAAGTTTTAGGAAAACTGAGAAAAAAGTGGAATCGTTTGTGCACAGTTGAATGTGATTTTCCTGTCTGTGCCTCTTGTGATATCGTGACCTTGGTCATGAATATGCATATTTGCATTAGCATAAAAACTAAAAACCTTTGTTTTAACCCCGAAAGCAAACTCCAAATAGGATTTTTATGACTTTAACTGTGTAGAGTGGTTTTAAAGCATAGATTTCATTGATAAAAATCCTAAATAAGGGGCCCTTTAAAGAAAGTGGCGCAAATCCATAACTAGACCCTTGCATAACACTGGTCACTGCTTAGTCAACGGGAAACACAATGAAATGACCAGGGTGTCATTTTAAAGAGGAGATTCCACCCAAACAGAGGATATCTTCCTTTGATTCATATGTGCCCTACTTTAGTCACAATTAGCAATAATATCTCGGTTTCGTTTTTTTTTTTATCCACCCTGTACGTGTAGGCCTACTGTGGCAGAGTGGTTTCCTCTCCCTGATCAAAAATTATTTGGCCAGAAATATAGCTTATTAAAAACAATGGTTAAGAAAAGTGTACCTTTTCAGCCTTTTCGGTGTGTCCCAGTTTCAAATGTGATGCACAAACTCCACAGATGATGTCCAGATCTTCAGCTTGCTCAAGTAACTGGAAAATAAAGAAAATAAGGAAAATATTGAGGAATAAATAAATAATAAAAGTTTGAATTGAAATGCTTTCTATTGGGAAAAATATGAATAAAATACTGCATGACAAAGTTGAAAGCAATATGGGAGATTCACAATACATGCGCCACCAAGACTTTTACACAGAAAGACTACATTTGCTGTGTATCATGGGGGGAAAAGTCAAAATGCAGATTACCAGACGTGTGATAATTGGGGATTAAAAGTAGGTTTGGCCAGTCTTAAACATACGTTTAAAACCGGATAGGGGCCTGGACGGCGATAATGGCCCAAGCCGAAGGCTTTTGGGTAAAAGTGCCTCAGGGCGAAGTGGTCCAGGGCGAGGTGGTTTTGGGGCGAAATGAATTTACGTCTCACAAGACGAAAAATAATTGTTTTGCTCATTTCTCAAAGACTATGGCACGAATTTGGCGCGCGCGCGCATTGCTGACAAGCCTGTGCCTTTAACTCTCAATTTCAATTCCATGCATGCCACCAACACAAATTTGGTGTCAAATGAAAGCTAAAGGTCAGATTTAAAATTGGAATATAAACAATTTGCATTTTGGTACTTAAAATAAGGCTGAAAATATCACAATATAATGAAAATATTTTAAAACTTATATTTTCAATTTTACATAATACATGTAAATCATTTTCGCTTCATTCAGTTACTTTAGGATTCTGAAATGTCCCCCCATTACCAAAAATCAGCAATGGAAGGTTAATTTTTATTTTCATAGCACTTGGAGGCCAATTTGTTGTTTTAAAAAAAGTGAATACATGCATGTAGCAGTACAAGTGTAGACAATGTATTTTGGTGAAGTTTTGAGTACATTTGAGTAAATGTTAATGATGTACATCATATGCCTATCCAAAAAAATACACCCAAGCCAAGGACATTGTAAAGCCAACATACTTTTGGTCTGCACACATGCTTATAGTTAGAACCATACAAGAATGGAAAAGCACTTTAAAAATAAAACCACTCTGCTTTAATAATACTACATGTACAGTCAATGCTTGCAGTTTCGCATGAATAAACCTGATGAGTCACCAAAGTTCCTAAGGGTTATTCAAACAGTGACAAAGGTTGGTGAACAACAATAGGAGTTCATTTTGAAAAGGTACAAAAGTTGTATAACAGTACACTACATGTTACAGAGCTGGCACCAACAGAGGGACAATTTAGGGTCGAGCAAACACCAAGCAGAATCTTGGAGCTCATCAGTCCTGGAATCAACCATGGATGGTTCTGTAAGAGTCATAATCTGGGCCACTCCGCGGACATGCTCTACAGCTCTCCTAAAATGCCTCTGCGGAATCCCAAATGCCAAAATCTTTGACGAACTGTACAGCAGTGCCTTTCTGCTTGGGCCTGATCGACTTGACCCCACCCCTACTGGTGACCAGCCCACTACTGGCGTGGACCTCGAAGGGCCCCCGGCCGACCAGGAAGGCTACACCTTCCCAAGCTCCATCTGCACCTATGACTGGATTCAGAAGACCCTTGAAAGTGATTATCCAGGAAAGCGGGCGATTATCTCTAAAGAGATTGTCTACTGCCTGAATTACAGGTACGACAGCCTGCCAGGGGGCTATCGCCATGTGTTCCTCATCAGACATCCAAGTAAGGTTTTCCCATCTTGGAAGAAACTCACATACGAGGTGATGGGTGCAAATCCTGTTTTTAAGGTTAAAATGCCATTCATTGAAGAGTTTGAATTTGATCAACAGCCTCCGCAAATATTCCCCCCCGGCATGTCCTATAAGGAGGGTTACGACTTGTACGAGCACGTTAAGGAGAAACGTCTTGACACAGACCCAGTCGTTCTTGACGCAGATGACCTCGTGAGAAACCCTACCGCCATCTTGTCAGCGTTGTGTAACAAGCTGAATCTCCCGTACGATGATTCTCTGCTCTCGTGGGAGAAAGGAACGGACATCGTCGAAACTTGGACGATAAACGCTGCATTCAAGATGTTTGTCCTACATGCGCAGAGCTATCAGAATTTCCGCAACTGCACTAGCTTCAAGCGTCAAGAGTCGGACATAAGGCATGCAGAAACTGGACAAGTTGACAAGAAAGTCACGGCAGACATCACACGCTGTGTTGACTTTAGCATGCCATTCTATCAAAAGATGTACGACCAACGTCTTCAGGGCATGTAAATTACAAAATCTGTCATTACGAAATAAGTAATTCATAAAATATAAATAAGTATTTCGTTATTATAATTACATGTACACAATGTACTTAATTCGTAATCACGAATTACTAATTTGTAGTTACGAATGATTTTTGGTTTATCCATGTTATAGATGCAGTTTTGCTTGCCAGCAAAATGAATGCCAGTCCCAAAGGATCTTTTTTGACTAAAATGGACTTCTGTACGCGCACCTGAAAAATAATTCATAAAATTTTTGATTTGCACTAATTCGTAATAATGAATTACTAATTTGTAATTTTACGAATTAGGTATTTCGTAATAGTAAATTAGTAATCCTTAATAATGAATTAAATAATCCGTAATAGTTTCTTACACTTATATTTTAACAATTTTTTAATTCATATTTTTCCATTTATTTGTTTCAGTTTTAGTTTTATACGTTGAAAGCTGTTTATGATTTTACTTCCTTTTGTATAGTCTTGTTTTAGTCCTTGTAACAGGGCCCTTATGGATAGCAGTTTTTTAACTGATGAGGCCACCCTGTATAAATGAAACTGATAATAATAATAATAATTGTAAGAACTCTGGATGCGGCAATAGGGCGACAATTCGGGAAGCCTTTCCCCGGGGACCACCGAAATTTCGGGAAGAGTCACTCAAATTGACACCAAATTTCTCTACCCTAAGCTTTAAAAAAAAATTGTTTTTAAACTCAAAAATATTAGGGCGACAATTTGAGCGTGTCGCCATAATATTGCTTTTTTACACACAAATTGTCGCCCTATCCTAGCAAACGGAGTTTTTACACACTAAATAATTTGTAATTACGAATTACTAAATTTGTAATTACGGATTACTAATTCGTTATTAGGGATGACTAATTACTAATAACTAACATATACTTTTAGTGGTGCTAACTTTTTAAAGGTGAAACACATCACTTGCAGTGACCCCAATTTTTTGTTTACGAGTTGACAAGAAAAACCTCACTAAAAGTGTCAATAACAATGACTCCAAACACCACATGATTTTATTTCAGTCCAAAATGGTATTTTGTGTAAGAAATTAGCAACTGACGGTGGTTTTCTAAATAAGTATTTTGCAACACAAATACTATGCATGGATTTTTTAAGTTTTTAGAAGTATTACTGCACCTAGGTGGCTGAAATTTCTACAGGGCAGTTTTATCAACATGGGCTTCTAATCACGAGTGGAAATAACGCCCATTTTAACAGTTTATAAATCGTGTGTTCTACCTTTAAGTGGACAAAAACTATGAAATTCGTTTCAGTATTTTTGTTTCTTTTGAATACATACCAGGCCGTGTACAAATTGTGTATGCTCGCTAGTTTTCATTTTACTGTTTATAGTGATTCATACACGTTCATAACAGGGACAAAACATACATGTAACTTTAATATTTGGAATTGTAATTTCTAAAATGAATGTAACCAGCAAATCAATCTTGACCCAACCCAATATAAACATGATGACGGTAGTAAACATCCCCTAAAATGGTTTTGTCTAAAGTGCTATAGTTTTTGAGAAATGAGTAAAACAATTATTTTTTTGTCTCATGAGACGTAAATTCATTTTGCCCCAAAACCATTTTGCCCTACATTTCAGGGCGAAATGGTTTTGGGGCGAAGTGACCGTAAAGCCTTTTTTGACCGTTTTCTCAAAAGTTAGACGAAGTACGGAGCTGGGTTTTGCTCAGGTTGGTTTTAATCATGCATATCTTCAATCTCACAGGGAGATTAAACAATTTGCAACAGTTTACCAATCATGTGTTCTGCCTTTAAATGTACAAAAACAATGTGAAACTGTATCTTTTTAAGCAAACTTTACTATTAACCAATTTCTTCCAGTGCATATGGACTTTGTTCTACTTAAAAGGACTAAGGTCAACGACCATTAAAGATACATTTGTATGCAGTCCGTGGTTCTAAGGAAATTTTTCTCTAAACAAATTTTTAAAGCATTTACTTTATTTTAACGACAAAACATCATACATGTACACTCCTCAAAATAATATAAGGGTCAAAAGTCAAAAGTTAAACAGTGGGTTAACCAGCATGGAAGCTGTAGGGATGAGGGGACCTCTTGAGCCCCCTCCCTATTTTGAAGGCTTTCCCACCAGTTGATATTCTCTCCCTGTCATAAACTTTGGCAAATCAACATTATTTCTGTATGTTTTGAGACTTTACTCTATCAAGTGCAGAATCCTATTGATTATGTGTGGGGAATCTCATTAAGTCTTAAAGAAAAATAAAGCAGATGTGCCAAACTTGATTGCGACATCATGAACCTGTTATCAGCATTTTTGTGTCTTGTCACATAATCTGTCAGTTTCTAAGCCAATAGACATGCAAACCATGTGAAAAGTGCTTAAAATGTTGTAGAGCAACCTTTAGCCCATTACCCTTACTAAAATTGTTTCTATGTCCTGACTTGGTCAACATTTTTCACAAAAATACTTTTGACCCTTATTTTATTTTGAGTAGTGTACTTTGTATTTTATACATCGGCAACCCTGTGAAGATCGCCGTTTTTATACGGCCGTTTTTTGCCCCTTGCCTAGACTTGTCTAGGCAAGGATGAAGCCCTCTGGACGAAGAAAACAGATTGGACAGGCCACCGGTCCAGAGGGCGCACTGTGCATTGCAGACCGAGCACGGAAGGTCAGACCTGGGCAAGTCTACGCCTTGAATTATTGGCGGACCGCCAATAATTCGAACTATTGACAGTAATTACTTGATAACTAAACGTCGGTCGATTTTTTTTCGTTGATCTTTAAGAGGCTGATTAGAACATGTAATTTCAAACATTCAACTCCATCCACAACATTTACCGGTAGCAAACAATTTTGTTCGGAGTACCATTTTTATATTTTTATACGGTTTCTATCGGCGCATGAATGCCCTCAGCATGTTATATAGGCAACAGTGATGTGGCATTTTGTGTGGAGTTTTCACAATTGGCCAGCAGAAATCTTTTAAACCCGGAAAAAGGGATATTGTTGGATGTACGCAGATACGAGGGTATGCTTTCCGCGTGAATGATTTTGTATATGATTAGACAATTGTTTTTGCATGACAGACACACCTTGTCACAGGAATAGGTAAAAACGGTCATTAAACAAAATCTTTGAAATTCCTGGGCTAGCCTAAGCTACACAAAATATTGTTATGCTTCGGCCACAAAAACTGACATACCTTTTCATAGATCTGCAAAGCTTTCTCAACATGACTTGACGTTCCTATGTCCAGTAAAGCATCAGCTTGTAGTTTCAAAAGTGCCCTCTTGAGTCGAGGGGCTGATGAATGTTTGCCAGATGTTAACAGTTGTACACCTTTAAGGAAAAAATGAAAAACTAAATTTTTAAAAGTCCGAACATCCAACCTTCCACCCCAAAGTGTGGGTTGATTCACCCAGCATAGTGCAGGGGCGGTATTCACAAAACTCAATCTAAGCGGGGTACTTAAGTCTGTCTTAAATCTAAGCACCCCGCTAAGATAAGTGGGGCACTCAACTTCGTATTCACAAAAGATTTAAGCGCCCCGCTTACCTTAGTGGTGTACTTAATCAATCAGTGCACGCTTAACTCTGTCACGTCATAAAGTCTCTGCAATCAAAGCAGCGCAGACCACGCGTTCAAAAACATTCGATTACTACGCGCGTGCATCATACGCGCACATTACGCGCGTGTCGTGCACACATACGCGTGCACGTACCACAAGTAGACGACGTACGTTGTGCTATGCGGTAGTCATTGATCAGTGGCGAACAAAGACGGAAAACGAAGGTTTTTTAAGGTGAGTAAGAATAGAAATTGAAATCTTTTGTAATCTCCCAATGTCTAAATTGTTTAGGAGTTCTCTAATCATCATATAGCCGTTTTTCGATAACACACTGGGCAGAAAAACAATGCAATTGCAGACGGTTGACCCAGCGTTAAATGCACTTAAGACAGGTCAGACCACACTTAAGTTTAAGTCTCAAAAATAAGCGGGCCACTAAACGAAAACGCGCTGTGAATACCACTTAACTTTATGATTTGACTTAAGTCTAGAATTTAAGCGGGGCACTTAAATTTCATGACTTAAGTCGTTTTGTGAATACCGCCCCAGGTCTATATCCATAGAGCACATTAAATGCATACTTCTCGAAGGACGTGAATTCGGCATGAATGCATAGTTCCGAGTTTGCCTAGTTAGCCCCGCCCCCTTGGATATTATTGCTATGGCTCACACGCTATCGTCAAAATGGCGACACACAACGCACAAAGCAATGGGACTTTCAACGGAAAGGACAGATTCATTAGAGAAAACTCAAAGGTATTCATGTTTCAGGGTCAACAGTTATCTTAGAACACACCGAGTAAAGGGCCAGTAATACAGGGATGTCATATCATGACATACATGCTTTCGTGCCTTTGAACAACGAAACGACCGGCCTTGAAACCAAAAATTCACCCGGATCATCCATACAACACTGTACAAATTGTATGGGGCGGAACAAGGCGTGATGTTGTTGTGAGACAGTGCACTTTGACCTATGTGGGTGATCTCTGCTAGCTCTGTTGTGATTGGTCGGCGGGTTCGGTTGATTGACAGGTCGGAACTATGCATTACCCGTGAATTCGGCTCGGCAGAAGAATCTAGCTCGACATGGTCTGCCGTGCTAACTCAATTTAGTGCGGCAGTAGCACGGCACGGTTTCAGACGTTGTGCTTTTGCCATGTCTAAATTAATTCCAGTTCAAAGTTGGTCAGCAATTTTGTTCACAAATAGAAATGCGCATGCGAGCAAAAAAATGACCAACAAACAAGTGCATCAAAATAATAAATATGGCTACGTACAATGGACAGAATGGAAAACGCACGTGCATAACGTCTGTGACGTGCACACGACTCATCCGCCATGTTGGATGTATTTAAGTTTGACCGGGAGTTTGCAATTAAGTTTGACGTTTGAAACTACTGCCATGCTTACGCCGTGCTAACGTCGCGCTAAATTGTATTTTATTAGGCACAAGCGCGACATTTGAAACGGGCCCAAGTCATTCTGTGCCAAAAACTTATTTCCGTTTCAAGGGTCAAATTCCATAAACTTGTTCGTTTTCCGTGATCAAGGAAAATCATTATTTTAATTTTAATAAAGGTTGCATTTTACCTTTTTTTGTCGAGTCTACCACTGACTGGTTGTCATGGAGATAGAGCTGGGTGCGAGCAAGATACAACCAGCCATAAATACTCGCCCTACATCCTTGGATACCTGGAAGAAAATATAAAATGCAGAAATCAATTTTTGGCCCGTCAATGGTCACGTGTCATTGAATTATTTGGTATAATTCGGTCTGTGGGCCAAAGTGTGGATGATTCAACGGTGCACCATTGGTTATCCACGCGTTACGTGCGAAAAGTAGGCAGACTGTACTGGACCATGGTTGGCTGCCATAGGTTAAACCATGCAATATCATCAGTCTAACCTGACGAGGAGTGGGTGGTGCTTGAAAATTTGCAAGAAATAATAATCACGGATGCAAGTGGCTCTTACCTTCAGGGCCGGAAAACAAATATACTATCATAACTGCATGTATGTGTGCACATGAATTCGCCAGAACAGTATACTGTACAGTATGTACATTGACAGTATGAGTGCAATGTAATGGATATGTCAGTATGTATGTGATCTAACCACTGCTGTATGGATACAGCGCCCTCTATGTACTTCTGATCGATAGTCTGGTTTCGCGATACTTTGGCCGTGAATGATTATGGCCGGGATACAGACATACTGCATGTGTGCAAATCATTTGGGAAAACGTGCTACGTGCGTGTACATACATGTACATAGGCATGACATACATGGCATATCCGGACATTGTTGATCAGTAAGTGAGACAATTTTCCACGTTTTTTTGGACTTGAAGAGTTAAAAATATATTCTCCTTATATTTCCGGCCGTTTACTTTTCCGGCCTGGAAAAAAAGCTTTGCCGGATTTCTTTTTCCAAAATAAGAAAAAGCCGGAATAATAAACAGGATGATGGCTTTCTGAAAATTGTTCAGTTTATCGGGAGAATCCCGGTTTATCAGGAGTATCCACTGGTGCACACAATCAAGCAAAAAATCAATACCGTGTTCACCGTAGGAGAGAATGGCATGAAGCAACCAGACTTGAATGCTAGGCAATGGTGTGCACCACATAGCAACAGCAGTGTTGTATGTGACTTTGTAAACTGCACCTCCATTTGAAACGGAAGAACTCGGTGTGCCAGTCATTATGATAATGCTACACGCAAAAGCTTAATTAATTGGACACGATATATTCTGTGTTATTGTGCAATAATAAAATCCATGTGGCGAAAGGATACATGATATTAAACATATTGATGGATTACCTTCTTGCAGTTGGTTTCTGGCTGACAGGTATTCTCTCTTGGTCAAGCTGACTTGGCCCTGTCCAAGTTTAGCTAAGCATGATGACTGGTCCAGCTCACTGAGCTTAGCGTAGATGGTGACTGCTAAATCATCAAGGCATTCTGTCACAAGACAAATAAATATCAAGTGAGCTAACATGTATTTCATTCATACATACGGTAATGTGGCAATTTAGTTCCTGCAAATGTTGATGAGGTTAATGTATCTTAAATAATTGTCATGCATTCATAAGTACTTTAGACAGTTTACACATTTTTATTGGCAGAGAGCACATCACACGACAACACCGGGTTTTATTTTATTTTATTTGTTTTCTGCTAAATTTTCATTAAGGATCATTTCTGAAACATTCTCAGAAAAGAACTTGTTTTTGTAAATTTTGACAATGTTTTTTTTTTTAAATGCGAAAATAAGTTCGGGCAATGCAAAATTTTGTGTAAATTTTGACAGGACCGGACCTGTCGGCACCGGACCTGTCGGCACAGACAATCCCGGACATGTGACCGAAAAAACATTTTTAAAAATTTGTTTCTAAAAAAGTGCCAAAATGAGTTTGGGAAATGCTAACATTTTCATTGACGATCATTTCTGAGAAATTTTCAAAACAAATCTATTTTTTATTGATTTTGACAGGACCGGACCCTGTCGGCACATGAGGACACACTTTTGAGTTTTTGTGTCCAGGTGGCAAATTTTTGTGTGGGCGCTAACGGTACCTCTGATGATTTGTCCTTGCGGTGCACCCGGATATGGGTAATTCCCAAAATTAGGGGTCCAAAAGTGTGACATGCTTTTTAAGATTTCTAAGTGTTTTTAGTGATTGAAAGTGGTTTCCCAGTAAAAAATAGTTATTTTTATTTCAACAAATGCCACTTAAATTTAATGTTTGTGTGTAGATATGGCACCAAGGTTAATGCAAACTCATTCTACACTAAATTTTCATTGGCGTAGGTAACCCGGGACACCAAAGTCCTATTCAATACCATGGAACAAATTATAATCAGAGAACAAAATATTCAAGAAAATGATGCTGCCCCCTATAATCACAGGCCACAGTCCATTACTGAGAATTTGTGATCATGAGTGGTGATTTTTGAAGCAGAGAGTGTCGTACGTAACTAGGACACCAAACATTTTGGACCCCTATTTTTGGGAATTACTCATATGCCAGGGGATGCATACCTTTGTCCTGTTGTAGGAACATCTCTGCGAGAACGTTAAGAGGGTAAGGGTCTGCTGGAAACATCTCATGCATCTTGAGACACTCTGACTGAATATGCTCCTCGTCGATGTCAGTACACTACACAAGAGAAAAATGAAATGAGTGTTGCACCTGCTGACATATATACTAAAACGCAAAAGAAACTTACCACTTGTTTAAAATGTAATGAAATTGTAACAGTTCAAAATAAAACAAAGCAACAATTGCTAATTGAAACATTGGCATTTTATTGATGACATGTCAAGTTGTGGAGGGTTTCTCTGTCCACCAGGGCCGATATCGTCTGGTGTTAACAGCCAAGACGACGTGCCACCTCACGGTAGCTCAGTCTGCCTTGCAGCATGCCCAGGGCACGCTGCCTTGCAGCGTGCCCAGGGCACGCTGCCGTTGATCCCCCGTCAATCGTGGCATGTTGCTTGAAATGCCCATTTTGCACTGGCCTTTTTAAAGCCAACATCAAGACATCACGTGCAGCTCATTACAATCATCCAATACCCCTTGGCTAATCACTGACAGTCAAAACAGCTGTGCCATGAAGTGACCATTGAAGGTTCAAGTGACCTTCAGGCACCGTTTGGTCTGACAGTGAGGACACTATTGTCCACAAATAAGTTCACACATTACTACACGCAGTGTTATTGTTGCTATTTAAAGGTTTAAAAAGTGGTAAGTTTCTTTTGCGTTTCAGTATACTACTGTACGTGTCAAACAAAACATGTCCTATTTTTGAACATACATAGCACCACAAATACCGACTCTCTCGAGTCATTTCTACATTCATTGTATGAATCTTCTCACCAAAAGATCGTACTTAGCAAAACTCCAAGACGACCGCCACGGAGTGAGATTTGCTACACTGACAGGCCATCCACAGCTGTCGAGTTCAAGTTCACAACACGGTATGTACAAATGAATGATGGACAATGCAACCGTGGAGGACGGCGGCAAAGCCGACACTAACTCATTAACCGCCCCTGTTGACACATCCTCCGGCATCGAGTGGTTAAACCCATTAAGTAAAATAAAAAAGTGTACCTTGGTCAAGAATTTGATGTAGTTAGTAAAATGATGCTGTCTTTCCTCGCCCGATTCCAGGATCACTGTGTAAGCACTCTCCAGCTACAGAAAAACAAACAAAAAGTGGTACAAATATTTTCATGATTTGAAAAGGTTCCATTTGACATGGCACAATAAATTTTATCTTCAAGCAAACTTGAATCCTTGTTTCTGATTGGTGGATCCATGGCAACAACAGTCAATTGTGAACAGATTTTGATTCTATCCCGAAACTGAAGCCTCATGTAAAATGACTTGGTTAAAAGATTCCACCAAGTTAGAGGAGCGTGTCCACATTACATTTCTGAACCTTCCCATTATTCCCATGGGTAGATCCCTGTCATTTGATTGGATGATAGCAGGTCACATGGCGTTAAATAATTAAACCATTTAATGCTACGTCACCAACCGTGCCTTTTTGTTCCATATGAGTTTCTTCCATTGCACGGCGCGCCCGTTTCCATTGCACGGCGGGCCTGTTTCATTGCACGGCACGTACGCGCACTGCATGCATTTTTACTGCAAGCGCGTATTCGTGTACGCGCATGACATTGCACGACGCTGAAGCAGACGCATTTGCGTAAGACACACGTAGGTAGATGCTTCCACATCCAAATTAGAGATTGCAAATTTCTCGTTTTCTTCCCATGGGTAGTATTTTGGGGAGGTACTTTATACGATTCGTAAGTTAAAATGAAATCCACCTTCTGGAAATATCTGAACACGCTCCTTTAAAGAAGTCACTCTGAGCTATCTGGAAGTAAAATTTATATTTATATTACCAGAGCAGCATGGTCTGAAGAAATCTCCTTGACTTCTACTAGAGTGTCTGCTATCTGCAGCCAGTATTTTATGCAGGCTGACAATTCGCCACTCCCAATTGCTTCAATGGTCAACTTGAGGACGTCAACCGCCTTTAGTAACAAATTTAAAAAAACAAAATGGTTTAACTGTAAGCTTTAGGTTACAAATGTTAGTACAATCAAACAGTGCTCTCCACTGGTGGTAATCTTCTCTGGGCACGCTGCACAGCGGTGAACATTGACTAACCCAGTGAATCCCTGTTGAGGGTGGATATGCACTGAGGTTTTTCGCACGTAAATGCGATGCACGTTGCGTTGAGAAAATTTGGAGTCCTACGACACACTCAAAACAACCCCAAAAAAATCAACTTGGGTGGCAAAGGTTTTTGTGATTCTGTGATTTTCAGCGAGTCGTTTCACACCAAATTCCCCTAACACTGCTTTTTTCTCAAGCAACGAGCGTCATATTTACACACGAAAACGCCGAGTGTGATTTCACCCTTGGCGTGTGAGAGCGCTGTTCAAAACAGATGCATGCAGATGTCATCGGCATGATTGGCTGAAGATTTGGGAGCGATGCATAGTAAGTAAACGATGATGCCAGCAGCCAACGAATCATGTTTGGCAACTTTACATATAATTTTGGAATGACTCAGCCGTACTTCCGAGTGTTTTTAGAGGGGGGTGGGGGGAGGGGGATTTTTTTCTGGGTTGTCAATTTTTTTTCCCCAAGAGGCAAACTTTTGTCCGGGTGCCACGCCCGGACAAAACAGCTCATGGAAAACACTGACATTGTGGTCAAACTGATTTCGTGTTGGTCACTAAATTAACCTGTATAATGAACAAGGCAAAAAGACATACAAAATAATGACTTGATAATACAAGGTTCCTGTTATATATAACAAGGTAATCTGAAAATAAAAACAAGGTTTTAATAGGGTTTAGTTACATGTAACACTACCCATCAAAACTTTGGAAACACTTTGAAAGTTTTAGGTTTTTGAGAAGGAAGTATTATTTTGTTTATTCATAATAAACCAAGCTATTAAAGCAAATGGAGGTGTAAGGGGTGTCTGGAGAGAAAGCAGTCATCTAGAGTGCTGTCCATCATGGAATGGGCCTGCCCAGTCACCTGATATCAATCCCACTGAGCTGCTCTGGGAGGAGTTGGATAGTAAGGTCAGAAAGAAATGCCCAACAAGCCAAAAAAAACTCTGGAGAGTCGTAAAAGAGGCATATTTCCACTGAATGTTTGCAGAAACTGCAATCAGGATGCAGAGATTGTGTGTAGCTGTCATAGCTGCTAAGGGGAGATGATTCTTTGATGAACATCAAGTTTAGCCGTTTCTTTTTGCATGCTCTCCAGTTTGTTGATAAAGCCCACTGCTGAGGCCGACGATGGCACTAAAATTAACATATATACATATATATATATTGCTTTTTGTTAGAATACACCTACATTTGCTTTCACAAAATTAACATTCACAAAATTATACGTTTTCTTCTAAAAAACCAAAGTTTTGATAGGTAGTATACCTTTTCAGTGTTGCCCAGCTCCTGGTGTAATGAGCCGAGTTTTTCCGATACCTCCAACCATTTCTTGTCATCTTTGGCCTTCAGCAGCTGCATGAGTTGATTGTAGACATCTACCAGCTCAGCCTTGTGCTCAGGAGACTCGCTTTTCTCATAGAATCCAGCTAGACCCTGTTGAAAAATATACAAACTCAACAATTCCACAAAATTGGAGCACTTGCCGAAGTGGTTTGGGTCACTGTATCACAAACTCCAAGTGAAAATACCAGAAGGGTCTTAATTTGACCATAACTAATTTAAAGATAGTATACATGATTGGTAAACTGTTACAAATAGTTTTATCCCCCTGTGTGATTGAAGATATTCATGATAAAAACCAACCAAATCGAAAACGAGCTTCGTACTTCGTCAATTTTTGAGAAAACGGTCAAAAAAGGATTTACAGTCATTTCGCCCCAAAATATCTTCGCCCTGAACCACATCGCCCTGAACCACGGCCTGTGCACAAGGTTGTTTTGGGGTGAATTGGCTTTTTGGCAAAGAAGTGTTTAGACGAGGTGGTTTGGGGGCGAAATCGCACTTGGGCGAAGTGGTTCAGGACAAAGTGGTCCAGGGCGAAATGGTTTTGAGGCGAATTAAATTGGGGCGAATTAAACATTATCTGCAGACAACTTTTTTACCATTCATTCATGCACAAAAACCGTGCATGGATTTTTCAGGTTTTCTGAAGTATTACTGCATCTATGCGACTGAAATTTCTACAAGGCAGTTTATCAACATTATTATTTAGTTATATAATCCATTTGTTCCTGTTTTAAAAAGTTTCCAATCATGTAATCTGTCTTTAAATCACCTGCCATGCCAGGAGCTGTTGCGGATCTATTTCAATAGCCTTCCTGTATGCTGCAACTGCCTGGTCTGGTTGGTCCAACTCTGAAGCAGCCACACCAAGAAATACCAAGGCATTGTAGTTGGTCTTGTCTTGCTTGAGCACGGCCTGTTCACAAATGCAGCGAAGGAGAAAAAGATAAATTAGTCTGGATTGAAAAACAAAGCATGTGTACAAGCTTTGTAAAGTCCCACGATATTTAACAAATATTTTGCTGAAAAAATACCCTAAGTACTTAATCAGAGTTTGTACTGTCCGAAGACTGGGCCTCGACAAAAATCACGATTTATTTGAACCAGTCGATAGTCTATGAAAAAAATACAATCCTCCTTTTTAGATCCATCCACTTTATGATTTTGGAGTATTTTCCCAATGAAAAGTATCGGGTCGGCTGGCAATTTATATGCAAATAGCAGAAACCAGGGCGTACACGTAGCTATGCACGTGATACGTCTGGACGAGTCAACTAAGATCCTGTTCTCACTAGAGAAATCGCTTCGTTCGACGAAGATTAGTTAATCATTGTTAGTTAATGAAGCGTGCGTTCATACATCACTTAACGAAGATCGAACGAAGATCGACCACTAACGAAGGTCGAATGAAGCCGTGGGAGGTCGTACATGTGCGTCGCGCATCAAGCGCTTAACTTCAAGCGCTGTGTTGTTTTCTAGCGACGCGTCAAAAACAACGCGCTTGTGCAACAGGCCCGCTAAATCGTTTCGTCGAACGAAGGGAGCCGTTCACATTACAAATTTGCTTCATCGAATGAAGCGATTCTAATTATCGTCGAATTAGGTCATCTGCACAATATGTAGTCTTGTCAATGTACATGATCTTAAACACACTAGTGCTGCGACCGTGTAAATGTTTAAACATTTAAACGACCGAAATGTAACTATCCGTTTATAAAAAATGCTAAACAGATATCCGAAACCAACTTGTGAAAAAACGATCCTCCCTTTTTCAAAGATCTAATCATGGCCGTTCTGCGCCGCCGGAAATTTCTAAAGAGGCAGTTTTGTTCTGAAAGAATCAGGCAGCATACCGCTGTGATGAGTCAAACGGTCGGTAACCTTTTGTGGTTTCAAGCCAAAGATGTACAGTTGCATTCGCGGGCGGAAGCGATTTTACTGATGGTTTCCGGTTTCATCTTGCAAGTTGAATCCAAAGCATGGCGGTAAACTGTGGAGCCGACGATCGTAGTTGTGTTGAAACTGTTATTGATTCCATTCTTGGTTGCTGACTTTAGGTTTGAGTGACTTCTCGAAAGTATCCAATTACAGCAAAGCCTAGCTGAATTTTCTTGGCCTGCATCATGTACGCTCCAATTCAATAAAGTGTCAGTGGTACGCGTGAACGCACATGATACCAGGTCAAAGAACTTTATATTGCGAGCGCGGTAATAAGTTTTACTTTTTGTTATGTTTACTATTCGTTTAAACGTTTAAACGAACGTTAAATTGACGTTTAAACGTTTAGAAAAATAAACGGTAACTCCCAGCGCTAAAACACACTCGGTATATTTCGCGTTTTCCCCTGAAAAATAATTGGAATCGATTCCGAGTGGAATCGCGATTCTTTTTTGGAATCAGAGTCGACTCCGAAAATGCTGGAATCACCCAAGCTTAGGCTTCTGTTGCGGGTCCCCTGGTCTTGGCCATGTTGGTGCTCTTTTGCAATGTTCCCATGATAGACTGTTTGGTTTATTAATGTGAGTGTCTTTTGCAAAACACCCAAACTCAAACCATTACCGTACCTTGCAGTGTTTTAGTGCTTCCTTGTATTCCTTGCTCCTAATGGCTTCTCTAGCGCTCTTCAGGAGTTGTTTGACTTCCTTACCGGTACTTGCCATCTTGAAAACACACTTCCTGAACTTGCGAGTCAGAACTCTGATCTGTTAGGCCTGCGATAAATCAAGAAATACATACATAAACTACTGAAATGTACTGAGTAGCTCTGTGGTTGGTAGAGGGCACCCTAGCTCCCTTTAAGTTTCCTGTTCTGGATTCCGTAGAAATGTTTGTGAAGGTGAAACATGCCAATTGGAGGAAGATTCGTTGGAAGACGGTACAGAACTCTCCACAGTTCAATTTTTATGTGTCGGAGGCCACCGTATTTTGCAAGCCGCTGAAACAGGTAAACATAACTAAAAATTACTTTAGTTTTGAACAGCAAAGCTCTGAAAAGACTGCCCCTGGTCAACCACCCAATTCTTTTTGAAATGAGTTTTTTTCTCTTTAATGGTGTCTTGAAAGAAAGAAACTATAATGCCGAGTTGACGAGGGGGATGAGTTGACGAGGGGGATGAGTTGACGAGGGGGATGAGTTGACGAGGGGGATGAGTTGACGAGGGGGATGAGTTGACGAGGGGGGTGAGTTGACGAGGGGGGGGGGGGGGGGGGGGAGAGTTGGCGAGGGGGGCAAAAAACCTTCGTTATACCGTTTTTCATAGTCTAGAGATTCTGACCAGCTAGGATTGCTTTATTGGGGGAGGGGGTTGGGGGGGAGGGGGGATTTTATTGAGAAAGTGGCATTCTAGATGCATATATTTCATCCATCAACGACCGTGTTACTTTGAGCCTATTTTCCCTAGGATGATGTAGGACTAGGACGCTCACTGAGAGAGCTGCGCCTCCGATTATAACCCAGGAAATGTCGTGCGTGCATCACGCACGCGCCGCTGCGCCTGCAGGGCCTGCGGGAACGGTGTCAAAAGTGTTGGAGACGCGGATAGAAACTGTCACTCATCTTCGATACTTGTACAAACCTGAGTTTCAAGCAGGCCCTATCATGCCTATAATTATATAAACCACGCAAGGCTAGCTGACAATGCCGACTATTTTGGTCGTTTTCAAGTGGACGTGGTTGAGGCAAAGGTCGATCACCGGTCACCGCCGATGTTGTTAGAATCTCAAACGCTGCATGCAGCGGACACATGTAAAGTGTATACAGCGCCCTCTGTTGAATTGCTGTTAGGTTTATTGTAACTAAACCTAACAGTCTTTCTAACACAATGTATCGCCTTTTGAGATCATTATCTGACCAGAATATTGTTCAATCAAAGTGGATTACTTGCATGAAATCTGTATTAGATGACACTGGTTTTTCTATGTTGTGGGAAGAAAATAACATTAACGCTTGTTTTAAGAGTAGACTAAGTAAGTGCTTTGATAGAAGACTTAACGATATTGCCACCCAAAACTGGCAGAGTGATATTGTAAATAATAGACTTTGTTCTTTCTATAAATCTGTTAAAACAAACTTAAATTTAGAAAATTATATTGTTAAACTTAATAACTCCTGTAGAACAACCCCAGCTCGTTTTCGTTGTGGACATCATCATTTACCTGCAACTGAATTCCGTTATATTCCATCCAACTCATCTAACAATGTCACTTTACTATGTCCTTTGTGTAATGAAGACCAGTTTTGTGATGAATTTCATTATGTTCTTGTTTGCACTGCACTTAGCCATGAGAGATCGAGTTTGATTAAGAATTTTTACTGGGCTAGGCCAAACAAAGAGAAATTGGGTTTGCTTTTTAACATAACCAGCTCCCATCAACTGTATAACCTTGCAAAATTTATAAAGATTATTTTATCCAAGTTCCCATAATAACTTGTATTGTATCTACAGTCTTCTCTGGTTAATCCTCATTTAACTTATTTCGTAAATATGTTTTTCTTCTTATTTAACGTACTTATTGTCATGTAATTTATACTGGCTCTCATACCTCTCTGGGGTCGCAGAGATAAATAAACCATTCCAACCACTGGGAATGGCCAACGAGTACGAGTACACGAGTACACCTGTATAAACCGGTTGATGTTGTCTATGGCCCTTTTCCAAATCTCGACTCCGTCTTCAGGCTCCAGGCTCCGGCTTCATGCGGCTCCGGCTCCAACCGCCTCCGGCTTCACTTTAGCAAAGCCAAACCAAAAACCGTTTGGAACACTATAGTCGAGCCATGGAGGAAGTTTCTTCCTCCATGGTCGAGCCTGGTAGGCCTACCACTCTTTTTCACTGGCTTTTGTAAAGCGCTAGCAGACGAGTTTAGTCGGCGGCAAAGTTTAGCAAACCTGCAAAAGTTCACAAAGTTTTTGACCTCTTTAGTTGACTTCGTTTTGGAGCCTCATTTGGGGCAAAACGAAGCCTGAAGCCGAGCCGAAGTTTGGTATGCGGTTTCAAGATGGCGGAATGGAGACGGAGCCGGAGACGGAGCCGGAGACGGAGCCGGAGACGGAGACGAAGCCGAGATTTGGAAAAGGGCCTATATCTCTGTCGATCGTCAGCAATGCGCGCGCCAAATTCGTGCCACGAAATACGCAGCCCCATATCTTTGCTATGGAGCTGCGTATTTCGTGGCACGAATTTGGCGCGCGCGCATTGTTGTTGTTGTTAATTTTATGGCATTTTCGGTAACTAAGGCCCTTTATTATAGCTTTAATTAACTATATACGGTTATTATCAGCTTGAGATGACGAAGAAGGAGTTGCAGTTTTAGAAGAGGGAGGAAAAACCCCAGAGAAATCCCCCGGGGGAAAACCCACGCGGTCAAGTATAGGGACTGCAACCTAATCCACATACACGCCCCGGATTCGAACCCGGGACGTCAGAGGTGAAAGGCGAGGAAAGAACCACTACTATGCCAACCCGACCGCCCCGCGCGCATTGCTTACGAGCCTGCATCTTTAAAGCAGACCTCAGAACGAGTCGGCATCGCGATCGTGCATGCATTTATACCTTTCACCAACTGCTCGTTGATTCGTCACCAGCCTCTATCCTGCGTGACTTATCCTTTACTTCATCCAGTCTGGTAGGCTGGTTCCCGTTTCTCTGTTTTGAGAAACCTTTCTGGGCTTCTAAGTTCTTGCAATCTCTGCCAAAGTGCTGGGAGTTAAGACACTTTGCCTTCTCCTATACTCTGGCTCAACCTCTGGAACCGCACCTGTTCCCTTCCGGGAAGATTCACACAGGGCCTTATTGCGTATAAAATCGTCGCTTTCGGAGAAAAAACGGCGAGGTAATTTGGAGTGAAAAGATGAACCGAAAACCATAATATCAACTTCGGCGTGAAGCACACATTGTAAATGTGTGCTTTCCAGTGCGTTGTTTTACTCGGTCCAAATTCACTTCACACCACGTTTTGTCAAAGCGACGGGCGTCGCAATTATACGAGTGAAGAGGCTCAGTGTTATAATCCACCCTTAGCTGGGGCACACTTGTGGCCTACCTATTTGACCAGCTCAGCCAAGAGGCCAACCACAGTGACATTGCACACTTAAGTCTTTAATTAAATTGCTCCCCAATCCGGATTCAAGTGCTCTCGCTATTAAACATGGCGGGCTTTCAGTCAAGCACTCTCTGTTGCCGCTCAACACTTTCAAGACTGTCTGTCTCTAACGCAGCTATGACTGTATCGTCGGTAGCCTTGTCAATGCTGTGTGCTTTTATTATAGCATAAATGGTCCCCCGTCCATAAAACACGCCTCTGAATGGTATTACAAATGTAATTCATGTACTTTCCCCAACATGAAACTCTGATGAGGCTTTGGAACTGGCTGCATTCATTAATTAATCGTGGGGTCAATCATCACCCGTCGCCGTGGAACTCGTACCCTGAACTCTGCTCAGGCCAGCTGAAGCAATCTTTGGGTCCACCTGAATTCTCTCTTCGCCAGCCTGGGCCGGCTACCCTTGTGCTGAAACTCGCTTTCCTATAACTTATAAGTGTAACTCTTTAGCTGCAAGTTCTGCTCAGCAACTGTGCTTCCATCCGAAGCCTTGGTACCCATACTGATGAGATAGCCTTCCGCACTCTTGTGCGAAGTTCCTCTATAAATTCCACTCTGAACACGCACACTTTCTCTCTCGGGATGTTGCTCTGTCAGCGATACAACAATCTTACTTCTGACATCACCATTTGTGGCAGTCGCAACCCCAAGGTCGACAAAAACACGTACGTGTCCATTCGAGTTGATTTTGCAGGCACACTTTCCCTCCCCCTAGTATCCCAGGGCCCTACCCCAAGACCAAGGGAAATTATCAGTTACAAAAAAAACGAAACAGTTTCCTTTTAGTTTAGCCAGAGTGCTGACTGGAACACTACCGCCGAATTTGGTCAATTAAAGGCACAGGCTCGTCAGCAATGCGCGCGCGCCAAATTCGTTCCACGAAATACGCAGCTCCATGCCTTTGCTATGGAGCTGCGTATTTCGTGGCACGAATTTGGCGCGCGCGCATTGCTGACGAGCCTGTGCCTTTAAGTCATTCAACTTGGGGTTGCGATCGCCACAATCTGACAATAGACCGAATGTTGATGACGGCCAAATTCGCCACAGCTTCGACGACGTTCGTTAGTGCAAAGTAACATCGACTGTGGGGCTCCTATTTTAAGAACTGGTGGTGTTGAACCGAATCATTTTGAGCTTTGCAAATTTCGACAGCGAAGAGGTCGGTGACGTTGTCATTGATTGAGTGCCGGAGGTTATCTGGAGCATCGGCGACAAAACACTGGGAAATGGATTGCAATAAAGTTAAGATGCTTGCAGTAAAAAATCACGAGTCAGAATTTGCATGAGGTTGTATAAGGACACCTTTAGAAACCGAGTTATGGCATTTGATGGGTCTCAAGACCTCAGACGGTTACATAGACCGTATCGAATAGCTTCCATATTGCAGGACATACTATGTTGCCATTGAAATTGGTCAACGTTAGGCGCGAGGTCAAAATAGAACCGGTCTGTATACTGGTAAACGATTTGAGTTAATCCCTCTTCATATCGTTTCTCTGTTGACAGAAAACCGTGTGCCGGTCTGAAGGGAACCGTTTCCAACTTGCTGGGTTGGTCGATGATTGACAGGTTTACAACTAGCCGACTGCACGAATGGAACAAAAGGCTGCTACTAGCCGACGACTTCAAAGGGAGCCGCCCGACTCTCCAGCCGGGCGCACCCCGGGGCATGAATGGGTTGTGGTTAAACACCCTTGTTCGGCGGTCACGTGATAAACAGTGGCAGCGAGTCAGCCAGGAGTAGTCCCACAATGGCCCGTAATCCGATAAGCTCTCTATTGTTCAGCGAACGTGGGCCGGGTTGAACATTGCCAATTATCTATCGTCTGGCCAGACAAGTTGAATCGTTTGCTTGTTCACTGAAAACCGTGCAACGGTGTATCGTTTATGTACCGTTTCCCGGTATACAGACCGTTTCTATTTTGATCTCGCGCCTTAAACAAAATGTGCAACCATGTATGTCCCTCAAGAACAAAGAAACTGCCCTAAAAGATGGCAGTTTTTCGATACGGTCTATTGCAACCGACCCGGAATAACAAGCATTTACCACATTTGTCATAATGTTCCCACACAGTTGTGATTTCTCATTCTTAAATCTGTTGCTGCATGTGGATTATTTATTAAACTGGAACTTCATTTATGTAATCTGACTGCTCGGCGTTATATGTCGATGTAGTTTTGAGACCTAATTTGCTGCCATTTCTCCAGGCTCGTCCTGCAGCTGACATCACGAATGCTCGACCCCACGCTGATCGACCGACCAGCAACTTTATTCTGCAACAACAGGGTGTTAAGATTCCGTTCAGACGGTTCTCAATCATCACACAGTCCACCATCACCATAAATTGGAGCCTTTCGTATTTTGGCCTTGGTATTTTCTGTCTTCATCTGTAGTTAGTCCTCTACCACTGGGTATGATCATGCTGCAGTGACTGACTCTAAACTTCCTGTGGTTGTGTGTGAGGGTTTTAATTGTTAAGCCTTACACAACGACCACAGAAAGACCAGAGACAAGACAATTCTCTCCGATTGGTCTCCATCTCGACAAAGCAGAACTCAATGTACCCTCCATGTTAAACCGAAGCCATCTAATTTCAGAACAAATGAACTAGACATTCACACAGAGGCCATTTTCAATCATGTTCCCTGACTTAGTTCCGTTAAATGTAAATTGCCAATTGGGAAGGTGCCAGACTGCTTCGAGTGCATTGGAAGCCTCGTTCCAAAACAGTTGGGCACCAACCCTAGCAGTTTACATTTGAAGGAACTGGTTCAAGGAACATGGTTGAGTGTCATTTTCTGCAGTGGTACGTCCTTTCTGATCCTTAAAAAAACTCAACCACAAAGAAATTTTGATTTCTCCTTTCATTTATTACAAACATGTATGTACATTTTGGTACAAAACTTGTTTTAATGACCGAAACACAATGTATTTATTGTGATTAAAAACAAAGCATTACTTCTGGTTTTCACTGAATAAGGTAAACAATACCAACAAATAAACCAAATTAAAAATGAAATATCCTTCAGGTACAGATCCATACATATTTGATTTAGCTTTATGCTATCATACAACAGACAGTGTCTGGACTGGCCAGCTGGACGCCTCCAGCTGATTCGAGTACCTCACTTACTGGCTGCTCCCACAGTTGGGTGATATGATAAATCCTAGTTATCGAACCGCAATGCTGATCCATCAATTGTAAATAGCAACACTACAACATTTTGGCCTGAACAACCGACTAGTCACCGATAGTTAGTCGGGTCTAGTTAACTAGTGCACATGTATATTGACTGTAATGATTCATGACAAAGATTATGGATCCATCAAAGCCATGGCTATGCCATGAAGCACAGCCGAGGGGCATAGTCATGGCTTTGAGATTACCAAGGGCCAATAATTTTAACTATTCCAAAAAAAAAAGCAATTAATATTTATTATACACAACGACTGTATAGATTGTTGTCATCTGATTTGTTAAAAGTAGACCTGACATTCTGTAGTCCACCGAGTTCCAAATACAGAAGCTGGTCTTCGGCGGCAAGGTTGTTGTTTACAGGAGTCAGATAATCCTCAAAAATGTTGGAACGTATACTTTCACCTGGCACTTTCAGTTTTCACTGTCAGCCGCTTCTATTATTTCCTTAAAGGCAAAGGCTCGTCAGCAATGCACGCACGCCAAATTCGTGCCACGAAATACGCAGCTCCATGCCTTTGTTATGGAGGTGTGTATTTCGTGGCACGTTTTTGATTGCTGACGAGCCTGTGCCTTTAAAGCCTTCAGCATCTACAACCTCAAAACGACTTTTAAATTCCGTCATTATTACCCTGATTTGTTTAAGAGAGCTAAATGTTTATGCACCTACCAACTGTTTAAATTTCACTCCATAAACGAGGCAATAATGGCAGAATCGCAAAGTTGTTTTGCGTTTGCAGTTGAAGGCATCAAGGAAATTATAGGGCCTGACGGGAAGACGGGATGCATCAGGTGAAGTGTGCTACCAATACCTTGCCGACGTAGATCAGCTAGCGATTTTGGAGCTCGATGGACTGCTCGCAAAGTTCTAATATGCATCTGTACGAAACAGTGCTAACAGTAAGAAGTCAATGTGTGCAATAAGATTTGTCTCAGTCATCTTTTCCTCAACTCAGCAAAATACATTGATATCATCACTCATCCGGATTTCCACAATTCAGAACGCCTTTTTAGGAGTGTTTCAGCCACATTGAAGAAAGAGGGAAAAGGGGCCAATATCTGAAGAAGAAATGGCAAGAATTTGAGATTCATTTGACTTGTCCACTCCTCAAGACGTGAAGAATAAAGTGTTCTTTGATGTCATGTTGTAGTTTTGCAATAATTTGCAGGGAAATTTGAGATGGCACCGTGGAGCTTTGAATTACATGAGGAAGGAGGAAAATGTTTAATTACTCCGCAAGACACTGTGAAGATGACACTGAACAAAGTCATGGAAGAATTATGATGAAATTCCAGGTAACTGGCTCCTTGTATGTTAGGCACATACAATGAGCCAATGTTAGGCACATACAAGGAGCCAATATCTGAAGACAAGACAAGAATTCGAGATTTATTTGAATTAGTCCACTCTTCAAGGCCTCCAGGATAAGGTTTTCTTTGATGTCACGCTCTATTTTCGCAATCGTGGGCGTGAAAATCGGTGATACATGTACATGACACAGGAGAGCTTTGAATTGCATGAGGAAGGTTGAAAATGTTTCATCACTATGCAAGGCACTCTTACAAAGAAAAAATGTGAAGATACACAGAACAAAGCCAGGGAGGAATCTTGATAGAATTACCAAGTACATGTAACAGAGATTACACGATGCCCAGTTTTATCATTATCGATGGACAAGGACAAGCTTAACCCAGACTGCAAATGGTTTTGGCAAAGGCCAAAGATTTCAGAAAGCCCAGATCAACACTGGTATTGCAATGTGCCACTTGGGAAGAACACGCTTGGTGATAAAGTCAAGAAGTAACCACACAAGCCAACTGCTCACATACATCCCACACCAACCACTGCTTGCGGACTATTGGTGTCACATCGCTAGACCAAGCCGGATTTAACAGTCGTGATATAATGACAGTGTTGGGACATCACTCTAAGGAAGGTATCAAGAGCTGCGCCCGAAATAGCAAGGCCAAAAAATATAAAATTAAAATGTAATGAAAAAAAACTGCTGTTTTTCACAGATTTATGGCCTTTTTGAAATACCTTGGGTCAGTCATCTTGGCTGATAGCTCAGTCAATGCTGATATCTCCACCAGGATTAGGAAGGCTGCTGGAACCATAAAGAAGCTGTCGCAAACTGTCTGGAAGAGTTGGAGTGTCTCCTAGAAAACTAAAATTAAGACGTACAATGTGCTAGTCGTCTCCGACCTATTAGAACTACGGAGTGGAGTTCTAACCCTCACAATGACTCCAGCAAAGCACTTGGATGTCTTTGACATTATTATTACCATTATTAATTCCTTCTGGTGCTGAAACCAAGGATTCCTCAAAAGTGCCCATGGTACTTGTAGCTCGTAAGCCTGAAGAAAGTAAGAAACCTGTTAAAAGATGATGAAAAAAATGCTCTGAAAGTGAGAGGAAAATTCTTAGACACAAGTGTACAGGGGGAAGCCCTCGGAATCAAGCAGGGACTGAAAACCCAATCCACATACTGACCCGGACGAGATTTGAACCAGGGCCACAGAGGTGGAAGGCAAGGAAAGTACTGCAATACCAATCTGATTTTCTTCATGCCAACATGATTCTCCATGAATGTACTGATGAGACTCGAAAACGTCAAATTGTCGGACTTTGCCGGGAGCACCACCATCCGGACACACACTGGACAACCATCTGCCTCTTGCCTTGCCAGACAGCAACAAATCAGATAGTTTATAATCGTCCAACGAATGTCTCCAAAATCGACACCAGCAACTAACTTTTCATCAACGAATTAAAATAAAAATCATGCAAATCGTTTGGAAATCTCCCAACTCTCAGGTACCATCTTACCTCACTAATCTCCTGTCACTTTATCAGTGTGACCCCAGGGTTAGGGCCCTATTGACACTGACTACACCCACTTGCCTAAATGCTGTTAGCTGTGGTGCTTTTGGATACATTGCTCCATGACTATGGAATAACATTAAGTGCAGTATTGGGATTTCAGATTCTGCTACAGCATTCAAGAAATTTCTCAAAAGTGAACTGAATAAACCTAAAGGTTCTATTTTACCAGCACCTCGATCTAGCGTCTAAGATTTGTGCGCTATGTAACTTTCATATTATTATTAAGGCTATTTCGGGTGGACCTTGGGAAGACCACACTGCAATTGTTGGATTGCATTGCTGGGGATCCAACGTTAAGAGACGTAATGATTTGACCAAGCCAAAATTCGGACCAGGACCGGATCAGATGGCGCCACTTGGTGAACAGTGACCTCTACACCGAATGGCTGGCAGGGGGATGAGAGAGAGAGAGAATGAGTTTTCATAGGTCTGTGACCATCAAAGAAAAAAACAACTGTTTTTGTATTTTCAGTATATCAAACAAATATCGACTGCTTTTTGTTCGGGTCATGGTTAAGATTATAGGCCCGTGATCTGAAAGCCACAACTATATGCATCAGCTGCACCTCAGGGCATAGTCATGGCTTTGAGATCGCCTCGGGCCTATAATCCTAACCATGACCCTTCACTGCAGTCAATATTTGTATACTGTGCCCAGGGCATGGCAAAGACTTTGCCCACGGCAAAGTAGGAATTTTAAAGACACGCTTAGCTGATTAAATGCCACTACTTTTAACCAATCAGATGACAGTAATCTATACATGAGGTATATAATTGAAACTACCACTAGAGGTGTGGTTGTATTAATCATTGGTACATTGTATCGTCCTACTACATGTATGAACACAGCCTCTTGTACTGTATGTTCATGCAAAGAGGTACAAATGTGCAACAACGTCCAACCCAATAGTTTAACTGATTACAGAATTGGCAATGACCCAACAAATCTTAATGAGATTAAAGGAAAACCTTACTGATTTGAAAGACAGACGCAACAACAACTGTCCAATGAAATATTCTCTCCCAAGATGATATCTTTGTGTAAGAAAACACTAACTGAACATGAATTTATGTAAATGAGTGTACACAAACTTTTTCACAAGAGCGCCCTCATGTGAATGCAACTAGCCTCTGACTACCATGGTATACTAGTTGTTTTCCATGCATAACCAGGGAACCACCCTAAATAGGACGTTGTCTTTGCTCAATTTCTTGAAGGCACTGACAATTATTAACTGTTTTATCGAAATGCAGATGAGGTACTGAGCCGACTTCTACAAAGGTTGGTTTTTCTCACACAGATCCTCAATCACACACAGAGATCCTGTAATCTATCTGTCGAACGCACAGTATTAATTGCTTTCCGTGACGTAGAACATCCGGGAATGTTTAGTGGTCAACAGTCACGCGCATACACGCGCGCGCCACTAGACGCACATGGGCACGCGTAAAATATACTCACCAGCGTATTTTCATTCGAAGATGCCGCACGCGCGCGTTGCGATCCGTTCCGTTTAAATTATTGAGCATGCATTGCAGCTTGTAATAACGAAAGTGCTTTTGCTTGATCAAAATTTTTAGCCTGAAGAAATACATTTTTATCTTTATCGATACAACAGCCATGGCGCAACAACATAAAGCAAGGTTAGGTAAAAGAGGTAAGTGCAACCAATGCGCTTTTATTGCTTTGTCCGGTTATCACTCGAGCCACGTGGGTCATGAAAAATGGTGGATGGAAGGGGTGACGTCACCGGAAAGTAATCAATAGATTATAGAATATCACCTAATGATATAGCCACAACGAAGATGTTTATAAGCAGCCTGTTTTGTCTGATAGGAGACTTTGTGCTGAGGAAATCCCCGGTGTCTCCCCTCCATACAGGCATTATAACCTTCTTGCTTTGCGTGGTCTGTTGCCGTTGTGGGGTACCGGTGTGTTATCTGTAATGGACACTATGTCAAGGCCTCCCATCTGCAGCCCCTTAATAGATGCCTGTATTCAAAATGGAAGAAGACAAAAGAAGTGTTTTAGCCCAACTGGTAATTGACAAACACAAATAGGGATGAAAGAAAAATCTGATGTGACTTGATTGTTTGAAATGAGTCAGATTCTATGGAGTTTTTGTGCACAGTTCTAGAAATCAGCAGCTGATCCAAGCCCATCAAAATATGAAAATACAATGTAAATTATATAAGCAGTACCTGAAAACTCCAGGTGGGACATGTACATGTACCTGGGTACTGCCTGCCCAGAGTGCCATTATCAGCCTGTTTACAGGGGTCGACCACTGAGCTCGGGATCAGCTCCGGATCACAAACTGAGTGTAAACGCCCCGGATCAGACCTCGGGATTTTGGTCTCGCGTCGGTGGAGGGGTCGAACCCCGAGCTCGGGATCAGTTTGCGGTTAGATAAGCAATTAATCTTACCGCATCCGCTTCACAGCCGTTGCGGGGAGAAAGACCGCGAAATTCAAGCGGCCTTGTACACTGTCCATGACCACATTGTTCTGTACATTATTACACACACACACACAGACTTTTGACTGCAACTTCTGGCACTGCGCTCAAAATCAACTACAGAATGTAAACGCGGCACTCGGAATCATTGCGGTTAACACTGACAAATTCTTATCAGGGGATAAATTTTGATCCTCAGCTCGGGACCAGTGTAAGCACAGCGTTAATTTTTGCATTTTAATGGGGCTAGATTTACTGCCGATTTTTTTGGTTACGGTCGTGAAAACTTGGCACCGACTGTGCTACAACGAACTCATTTCGCACGGTCGGGTCATATATACACGCATGATAGTCATCGGTGAACCAATGACGTCCGATGCGCAGTGCTCTACCAGCTGAGCTATGATGCATAGTGGTACACTGTACATGTATACATACTCTAATCCTTTTTCCCCCCTCATGTGTTGTGGTGTATAACATATAAGGTACAGTATATGGGTCATTCCAAGTTGGGGCAGAAAGTGTGACATTTCTTCATTCACACAAAATGGCCAATTAGTGAACAGCAAGTCGTCATTTATATAATGATGTTGCACGATATGGTTGGTTTGCCTGTTCTGTAATAATTTTTGAGTCTTCGGTCTTGAGAGACTTTGGCAATTATTTGACAAAATGATGGTGACTGACGTAATGGGGACGTCATGCCAATTTATCCCATTTTACTCAGTCCCTAAAAATTATCTTGTTGAATTTGACATTAGCACACAGTTCTTGATCTAACCAATCACTTATAATCTAAATACGGAGGATTATAGGAATTTGTGTGTGGTTGAAGAAAATCTGTTTAAAAACACTGAATGAATGTCACACACCTGCATTTGCACAAAATCCCATTTGGTTGACTGTTGCTCCTCTATTTTGTTAAAAATAATAGAGGTTTTTAATTTATCTCACCCAGCCGCTGGTATTTCTGTGTACTAGCTATTGGCTAATGAAATTCATGTCTAATAATATATGGTAACAAAGGTCACTGACGTAATGGGGACGTCGTATCTCAACTTTATAGAAATGGCCCATTCGTCTCCCTCATTCCGTAAAATTGATTAAAAACATTATTTGCAAATGATATATGGCCTGACTGGGCCTTTAAAATCCTTTATTACACAATTTTCTTTGTCCGTATTTTTTTTTTTCATTTAAATTTTCCATGTGATAAATTACAACTGCTTTGCACATAATTTAGACAAGGATTCATGTGGCCTTTTCTTTCCGGTGCTCATTTTTTACCTGTTTGACAAATGCAAATAAATCAAGCACCCATACAGATGCCCTGTATAATGTCAGCGTTCAGTGAGTTAATTGCTTTGTCTGTGGATGGTGTGTGACAAGATGTTGCTAGCATTAGAACAACAAAGGAAATTTGACCCATTGCTGTTCTTGTGTTTCATGATTCAGCTAATATGCATCTACTATTTCTTGGTAATGCTTGGGAATAAAGACACCAGTTTTAATTTCCCCAAGGATACGCACAGCTCAAATTAGAAAAACAGAAAATAGGACATGACAGTATGCGCAATAAATGAAGTATCACATCCCCGAAAGGTGTCTAATGATTCTCACAGATGGCGCAACTGATAAACATGGGTTTTGACTTTTGAGGTTCTCACAATGTCATTAAAGGGCTACATGTATGGGTAATTCCCAAAATTAGTGTCAAAAGTGTGACATGCTTTTAAAGATTTTCAAGTGTGTTTAGTGATTGAAAGTGGTTTTCCAGTAGAAAATATTTATTTTTATTTCCATAAATGCCACTTAAATTTAACGTTTGTGTGTAGATAAGGCACAAGGGTTAATGCAAACTCATTCTACAGCTAATTTTCATTGGCGTAGGTAACCCGGGACACCAAATTCCTATTCAATTCAATGGAACACAATATGAGCCTTTATGGTCTTTTGTTTCAAATATTTGTCAGTAATCACAGAACAAAATATTTAAGAAATTGGTGCTGTACCCTGTTTTCACAGGCCACAGTCTATTAAACTGAGAATCTGTGATCATGAGTGGTGATTTTGATACACAGAGTGCCGTACATTAAACTGGGACACCAAACGTTTTGGACCCCTAATTTTGGGAATTACCCATACACTGTACATTTTAAAACTTTCTGGGTTTTTTTAAATTAGGTTTTATAAATGGGTCTGTCCACAGTAATGGGGTACATTAGAAAAATAAGTCAATAATTCCTTTCAGATGTCTTTAGTTTATCTCAGAATTAAAGAAATGTCCTTGTTTTGTTCCCAGGAAATAACTTTTGCCCAAAAAAGTAAAAAATTTCTGCCACAACATACATTTTTGAAAAGCAAGTGCACAAATTTTCCTATTACGCATGTAACGTGGACAGACAATTCTGTGACATTTTTTTCCGTCTTTGTTACATGCGTAATAGGAAAATTTGTGCACGAGGTTTTCACAAATGTATGTTGTAGGACTATTTTTCTTACTCCTTGGTGAAAATGTTATTTGCTCAGTTTAGCTTGATAATTTAAAAATAAAATTAAGACATTTGAAGTAAACTGGGACCTAAGATCTTGAATGTTACAGAAATGTACCCCATTACCGTGGACAGACCCAAATATAAGCCTAGGCAGAGCTGCCAACCCTCCCGGATTTTGCAACAGATTCCTCAGAAAATTACTAATTTTGTGAGTCCTGACATGGATAAAACCCCTCCTAGATTGTCAATTAACAACCTTGGGGATTTTTAAATGTGCTTGGAATGAACCTGTTTTCCCCGATGTCCTTCCCAAAATCCGGGAAGGTTGGAAGCTCTGCTGGGCCTAACTGATGTGTCCACAATGTGGCAGCAATTTCTTACTTTTTTGGGCAAAAGTTATCTCCTGAGAACAAAACAAGGACATTTCTTTAATTCTGAGATAAACTAAAGACATCTGAAAGGAATTATTGACTTATTTTTCAAATGTACCCCATTACTGTGGACAGACCCATTTGCAGGCAATGATTTTTAATAAATTAAACGATATCTTGTAAGGAGAAATCACAGTAAATCCCAATAAGTTTAGCTCTGGTGTTTTATGTTGAAACATATTCTTATTTATGTGATTAAAAAAATACTTGCAATGAAATTTTCAACATTTTACTATTTTGACCTCAATGTACATGTACTTGAGCAAATAATCTCAGTGTTAAACTCTTCAAAAAAGGTCCGAAACTCAAGTTTCACTAACAATTTCTCTCTTGTACGAAGTCATTTTCCTTGAATTTGGTATCATTGGAAAGCCCCATTATTCCTCTTGATGATGTGTCATTTGTTATGATTAAGTAATTAGGGGATGTGCAGCACAGCTGAACATGAGGGTGGGTGTAAAGTGAAATGTCATAAAATTCACTGCTATTGTCATACAGTGCATTCTCCTTTTGCTTGGAGGATGGGAATGTGTCGATGCACTTTGTGTCAATACACTTTTTGACAATAGCAATGCATTTTGTGACATTTCACTTTACACCCACCCGATAAATGTGCTGCATATCCCCCAATAGACTGCCGAAGTGAATACGTCATCTGTTGTTAGTTACCTAGGCAATTGGCTCTAAACTAAAACTCACTAAACCGTGTCCCTGTGCTTTTGCAAGGATACTTTTTCCGACGGCCATGATAGTTTAGAGCCAATTACCATGACAACGCATGTCACACTTCGGCTGTCATTGCTTAATAATAACAAATGACACACCATTGTAAAGAGGAATAACAGGGCTTTCCAATGATACAAAATTCAAGGAAAATTATTTGGTAACAAGAGAGAAATTGTCAGTCAAACTTGAGTTTCCGAACTTTTTTTAGGAGTTTAAAACAATAAGTGAAAGTGCGTTGCTAAAAATGCAACAAAGACGCGGACAATGCATGTCTGCAGAAACTACCACTAGCGACCAACCGGAAACGTTTCCATTTTTTGCAGACTTTGCACCCAAACATTTACTTTGATGCAAAGAGTGCGCCTGCTATAAATAACCATATGCGCGCGCTCACAGTGTCACATGCCACACTGTAATAACCCATGGTTTGGCCCTGTGCCAGGAGTTCTTGGCATCGGTCCAAAAGGGGCCTATAATGATAGCAATTGGAATTTGTACCAAAACAACTGGTTGTATAACTTATCACTTTGATAGTGGTATTGTCATGTGCTCTAAAATGAACCAGAAACAATAACAAAACCACGAAAATAGAAATTTTTCCAATTGCTCTAGTTTCCTGTGACATCAGGACTTCCCATTTTATCTTCTTATCCAAATAAAATAGACCGATATATCCTGTAATCTGGATAAAAAAGTAGTTAAGAGAGCACGTGCTCACATATTTTAGGTCAATATTATTATTATTAATATACATTACTTATATATCGCCAAAATCCAAAAAAAGCTCTTAGGCGCTTTACATTAAACTTATATACCGGTATTTTACTGCATTCCACTAGTTGAAATAATTTGCACCTGAAAAAGTGTCTGAAGATATTTGCCATTTTGCTGGGTATATCTCTAACCATGGATTTGCCAGGGATTTATTTTGCATGATTTTTGTTTTTACAGTATACCCTGCTAAACCGAAATTTAAAAAAATCAACTTCCATAAAAACAAAACTGTATTTTAACCAGCATTATTGCATTGTGTTTGTATTTCATTGACCTTCGATCTGCCACCGATTTCTAATGACGGTCGCAAAAAACGTGGCCCAGCCTGTGCGACGTCCGACTCATCATTCTTGCAAAGGGGGTCCCAAATACGCCCCTATAGACCGTATCAAATAGCCGCCATCTTGTGGGGCAGTTTCTTTGTTCCGTGAGGACATGCATGGTTGCACATATTGTGCTTACAAGATGGCAGCTATTCGATACAGTCTATATTCATGCCTCACCTGTCTTCCAGGGCCAATTCCTTTCACCATAACTCGAACCGTCTTCAGACCCTTGTCCAATGCTTTCTGTAAAGTAAAACGAGACAATCTTATATTGGTCTACACAAGCCAGCAGCAATATGAGGAAGCAAATTCCAAATAGAATCCTAACGTCTCCAATAGAATCCTAACGTCTCCAATAGACCCTTTGCATGGGCGGCCATGACATGGGGCAATCACATTGTCACTGTACACATGTACATCATGCACAAGTAGGCAATTTGCAGGTCTATTGTCACATTATTTCAATATAAAAGCTCGCCCCCCTGTCATGGCCGTCGGTGAAAAGGGTCTACAGACCCAGTTTTGAAACATTAAGTTTCGGATGTGCATTTCGCATTTTGAGCATTTCAACTGGGAAGCATACAAATGTACATGTATAAACCTGAAATGCTAAAATGTCTTACTTTCCAAAATTAATAAACAGTTTGTCTATCATGGAAAACTGACACCACATTACAAATATACATAAAATATTGGATACATCTGAAGAAAAATAGCATGTTTCTGCCGAGAAGCAGTTAATGCGGTGTAATTCGGAGTAGAACCGGTTCACCGGTCCAGTAGAAACGGAGTGACGAATTTTCAGTGCGATGCTGGGTATCGCTGCCATGCATCGTTAACCAGCTCTTGAGGTGGTTCGCAGTAGGAACACATCAGTGTAACATTTTCCAGGTTTACTGGCAGTACAAAAGGCACGCTGAGATGTATTCTGCTGCGCGTTCGTGTACATTAGGGGCGTGTTTGTTTCACGACAGATCTGAATCCAGATCCCGAGTTTAATAATGCACAGAAACAAACGTTAACTGCTCTCAACTAGGAATTCAAGTCACGTGAATTGGATCTGCGCAGATCTGAATCTGGATCCGTCCGAAACAAACTCGCCCTTAGTCAATGTGACCCAAAAGAGCTGTCCTTGCTTTCGACACATGCATACAGCGTAACGGTGGACACCCGGCATTTTATTCTTCAGTCAATTTAGTAAAAAAAACATCCCAGGCAACGAGCAACCGGTTTACGGGTTGGTTAAAATAGCCGATGACAAATGTGAGCCACTCCACCAAAAGTAGGCTCTTGCATTAAAAAAAAGGAAAATGGAGCTAATGACTTAATATTATAAGCTTCACAAAACTACAAACATTGTGTCAATCTGTCAAAAATTGACCAAGTTATGACCATTTCCCTGATGACCAAGAGCACAATATTTTAAGAAGCGCTTTAAAAATGGTGTAGAAGGTTGTTCAGGCATAAAGTCCTTAGAAACCATGCAAATTCTGACTCCAAAAGCCCTATACCTATAGGAAAACATGTGTGGGTGGTGTTTCAGCAAATGAATGAACAAGAATAGCAGTCCTCAATGAAAATAAGCATGGAATATCAGTGATTTTCCCATTGTTTTAGCCAAATTAGCATAGTTTCATGAAGGTACGTGTACATGTATGCTTTAGAAAAACACTAAAAAACTGTTTTCTGGTAGTATTTATTCACTTAAACTTCTTTAGGTGATAGATGGATACTTAATAGGTGGTCTCATGCAGAAATCCTGGTATCGATAAAAAATTTAAAGAGGGTGTAATATATTTTGATACCGGCTTATTTAAACTCTCTGGGACTGAAAGACGATATAGAAGTAGATTTTACTTACAGTGGCTGCTGCTATGCCGACTGTCTGAGCTGCTATGCTGGTTCCTTTCTTGGCATTCTTAAAGCCTTCTGCTCCCTAATTGTAAAAACAAATAAGGTTTTTGTTTTAATTTTATAAATTATTTTTTCGTAATAATCAACTGGGAAAAAAGGGGCTGATGAGACGTTTTCATGCCGTGTGTGGTCTTCCACGTTTTGACTTTTTCGAGTTTAAAAAAATACAGAAGGTCCGCGGTTTGAATCCCGGTAGAGCCAGGTTGTTTTCACTGCATCCAGATTTCCCAAATTCATGGACATTTGTCCACATTTGTATCAAATTTAAAAAAAATACAGACAGAACAAGTAGGCCCTATACACTACCGTGCATGTATATCAGTCCCTAAAAATAGGACAGTTTCCCCCTTACTCAATGACACTTCAGGAGCCGAGTATATGGGAAATTTATACAAGGAAGTTTTAGAAAAACATGTGGCACTATTTGTTACCCTGTATAGGATATCTCCTTAAAACAATGTATTGTGGAAAGACCCATATGGGAGCAGACATGTATCTGAATGCAGCCAGCTGTGCCATCAGGATAATTCTTAAATTGGCTAAATCAAATTCGGCGCCATTTTGTCTCGCCATCTTCACAGCGTATGGTTCTGAAACGCTGAAACCCCCTCAGTCCTATATACCCGGTATATATCATTATAATAATTTAATACACATCCTCTATCCAATACAATTACAAGCCCGGCGCAGCCCACACACAAGTCATAATTCCGCGTGTCATAAGTCACGTCGCATTCTGTTTCGTCTTTCTCAGTGTCCCCTTCTAGCCTCTTAACGGGCCTCCGCGAAGCCAATTACGTTAACTAGGTCAGGGGATCTAGTTCTCATTACGAGCTCCGACAGCTACCTCTTGAACGGCGCTAACACAATTTGTTAGGTGCGCGCCGGCTATTTATGGCATATTTCATGCACCGAGTGATGTGTAAGCCCTGCGTATCAAAACAAACCACTGGCATTTGCTTTGCGGAATGATCTTCGTTCGGTTGATCTCATTAGACTCATTTGGTTTCCACGGCTAGCTTCCTCTTCCCCTTTATTCAGGCAGAGGTGCTTTCAACATGCTCCTCCACCCCCCCACCCCCCTTCTCGTCAACAAAAAAAAACTAATATCGCCTGTGTTTCTGATAAAAAGGTGGAGTGCAAAATCCAATTTGCTGGCTGGCTTAATGTGAATGAGTGCGAAATTAATTGACTCGATGAAGGCAAACAAACTTCAACTCTCTCGGCACTCTTTCAAAAAATACATGTATGATGGATTTCATTTTTAGGAGAAAAATTGGGTTGGGTGAATTTTTGAGTTTAGTAACAAGTTTTTGTATAGACCGATATCTGCCAATTATAAACGAATTCAAATTTGGCAACAAATTTGTTATGTATCCATGTGCTACAATAAATTGTTAAGTGGTTTATTTGGCCTCAGGCATCTGTGCTTGCTAAAGTTCAAACTTTCACATCTCGTTAAAGTTTCAAAAATTGCAGTTTTGTTTCATAACCTCCCTCTGGTGCACCTTGTTACCAATTTCTGATTTTGGCCAGCTGCATGTAGGTTTTTTTTTTCCCAGAAGTGAGATTCTGATTTTCTATCCCAGGTTTTCATTTTTAGAATGAACGCCTAACATTTAAAAAAAAAAATTCTGAATAATTATCTTTCTGAAAAAAATTATATGTTTAAACTTCAGTTCAGTCTAATTAAAAAACACAATGCCCTTTGCACTTGCAGCTATTGAGGGTATTTTTTTGTTTTTGTTTAGGCCAGACATGCTTTACACCAGGCTCAAATTGTTGTTCCGGAAATATTTTGTCACCCCCAAAAAGGTAAAACAAATCAGACACTATATTGCAATTTAACAAAAAGATCTTAAATGTCCTTTTTGGCAGACTTGTGTCAAAATATGTTAAGTCCGGGTCAAGTCAAGTATTTCCTTTCAGCAACTCAAATACTAAATCAAGTCATTTGAGGTTGGACTCTTGAAGTAATACAAGGACTTGAGTCAACTTAAGTCCCGATTCTCAAGTCAAAAGGCCTATCCACGTTGGACTTTTTTTGAGGGAAAGCTTACCCAGACGATGGGTATTTTTCCCATTTTAAGTCCAATGCGAGTTCAGCGGTTACTTTTTCTGGAAAATTGACCAGGGAACTTTTCCCGAGACGAGAAGTCCAATGCGGACACAATCGAGTCAGTAAAAGCACTCTCAAAGCGTACATCTGGGCCGGTGGTGAAGGTCAAACTGTGAAGGGACACTGCGCATGCTCTCCTACGGTCTCGGTAAATGTTTACTGTCAAAAAGTCAAACACTGCAAAAATATATGTTTTTAAAATGTTCTAATAAAAAATACAATGTATCCCTCTGTTCTAGTATCTGGTAAAACCTTTTAGCCACTACTGTACCCCTTTGTGGTCGAGTAGCTTTTCACCCCCCAAAAATCAGAAAAATGTTATACCTTCTTAGGATAAACTGGATTAAAACAAAGTAGCCATACTAATACTCACACATGTTGTTCTGGAAAAGCTCTTTCCTGTGAGGGGCCCAGGGGTGAAAACCCAGGGGATGAGAGGCAGAGAAGAGGGTCAAAAAGGGGAGGAAAAACGAAGAAATTCAAGACAGGTGGAAACTGTTGCATGGTAAACTCGTGTATCAAAGTCGTGATACTGCATTCCAGTCTGGCATAATGTGCTGTATGTTCTGTGACACGCTGAATGTTTGACCCAGATATCCTTGTCAGAACATGTTTTTCAAATCCTGCTTAACTCTGGTCGTTTTTAATATAAACACCAATCCAGTCCTCTGTAGGCCTATATCGGCCAATAGCAGTGACCATCCAGAAATAAACTCTTCAAAAGAGTTTGGAAAGTTGTTTTTCATCACCTATATCTCAGTTAAGGCCTGTTTACACTCGATTTGCCTTTGCCGAATCAAACTCCGCAATTTCCAAAAAGGCGAGTTGAAGCTGGGTAGGCGCTAAGTGTAAACGCAAAAGGCGACTTGAAAAAGGTCTGATTCGCCTTTTCAAGTCACCTTTGGGGTAGGGTTGAACCCCCGCAATTGAGGGGTTCAACCCCCAATTGTCAAGGTCGCTTGTAGTGTAAACGCTACCCGGATACAGATTCAGCAATTTGAGTGTCCTTAGGGTGGTGCCCGCCATGTGGTAGACTTAACTGACCAATCTTGCACCAGTTCCGCAACACCTAACAGCTCACGCATGCACTGCAGTTACAATTAGTGGTGACTTTTGCGGTTTCTGAAGGCGAGTTGAAGCCAAATCAAGGTGTAGTGTAAACGCGGCAAATGTTCAGTTTTGTGGTCCTAATAAAAATGCTGGGTCTGTATCCACCTTTGCCGGTTTGAGTGTAAACACAGTGCTATTTGTGACCTGTACATATCATGTTGCATATCAATGGAAAGCTCATCAATTGCCTTTCACAACGACACCACATTTGTGACAGTTACTTGTTTGAGGGTCCAGCAACTCTGTTGAGAATATGGGTTGCAAACAGAATTTGCGAAACATGTCATTATATAGGCCTACATGTGTCCAACCGAACAATGAAGCTTCAATCACTAACGAGGAATAAACAAGACGTACCAGTACATGTACTTTACATTTTTTTTGTGCTGCATTTTCCATGATCATTAAAAATAGGTCAACATTGTAAAGGTAAATAAACAGACATTCCAATAAGTGTTTACGGTAACCCGACCTACCTGGAATTTTTAATGCCAAAATGCAGACCTCAAACTTTTTATTGCCAATTTTCAAGTTGATAATTTTAAATGAGCACTATTTGCAATAATTTCCATTGAACATAACATTTTCTACACTTGTACATGAACATGTTTAATATTGTTAATAGTGAGTTTCAAAGATTGCAAAACAACACGCAAATGCATGAACTGAAGTGTAAAAAGAAAAAGACAAAATAAAAATATTTTCCTACCTACCTACCTGGATTTTGTTTAGGTCGTTACCGTAAACGCACCATTAATTTTGTTTGGCCTAACATGACAAACCAAACAGTGCCATCAAATTTTCAACTTTTTTTTAAAGGAGATTACATGTAGGCCTACATGTATTGTAAACAGGGATTTCAAATTGGGTCTTTCCACAGTATAAAGGGGGCATTTTGGCAACACAGACCATATTTTTGAGGAAATACCGGTACCTTTGTCAGGTCTCAAAATAAAAGAAATAAGTTTAAGTTGTTCTGAAGAGATACAAACTTAGGCCCAAAAAGGGTTACAGATAGTGTGACAACATGCCTTTCTAAAAACCCTGTGTACAAATTTCCAATATACGCTCGTAACCGGGATGGACACTTGTGTTACATTTTAGGCCGTCCCGGTTACGAGCGTATATTGGAAATTTGTAGACAGGGATTTAGAAAGGCATGTTGTCACACTATTTGTAACCTCTTTGCGGCCAAGTTATCTCTTCAGAACAACTTAAACTTATTTCTTTTATTTTGAGACAAGACAAAGGTATTTTCTGGAAAATATGGTCTGTGTTGCCAAAATGCCCCCTTTACCGTGGAAAGACTCACTTGTCTTTGAAAATGAGGGTCTCAGTGTTTTCTTTTGTGATAAAATTTGCAAATGAAAAAACTTATGCTGTAATTATATAATACAATGGATCAGCATCCGAAACGAGGCTGCCAGTGCTAATGTTGTTGAAAACAGGAAAAATGTTCCATACAAAAACACAAAAAATTACAGGCAAACTAGGCATTTTGAATTATTACCTAAACAGTTGCGAATCACCCTAGGGACTGGCAGCCATTTTGGTGCTGGGCAGGTTTTCTTATTTAAACGATGTAACAATGGAAACACTTACTGTACTCGTGTTAACACGAGTTATACTCCTGCGCGCGTGAACGGCAAGAATAACGACACTCGGGTCAGTGAGAGTTTGCTCTCGGTACTCCCCAGCAAATGGGGAGTGTGCTCGTACTCCTATCAAGTGTCATGTGATTTTTACGAAGATGGTGGAATATGGGTGGGATTTTTGGTGAATTTGCCCAACGTGTCAACTCAATAACTGAAACAACAACTCACTAAGGTTTGTTTTAGACGGCATCAAAGGTTCTCACGACTTACGGCCTGTATTTCCTCAGTTTCTTGTGAGCAATGAAACGGCATTTTTTGTGCAGTGATGGCAAGAGACGTCCATCTTCACTGATTGCCATTCGCGCACGCGGACTGCGGACTTGCTGTTCGCGTGATGTGACCCGAGTGGAATGCGCACGCATTACTCCCGAGTGGGGAGAACTGCACGCTCGAACGCAGCCTTAGAGTTTGCCTCCTAAGATGGCTGCTGTACAAAGGGTTTATTCTCCTCCTTTACTTTTTTTGTGCATTTTATGATTTAATTTATAGCCCTAAAACTTAGGCACAATGCACCTTTAAAGGAGAAATATACCCAAGAAACAAAAGACATTTTGCTGAACAAGTGCATCTTGAGAGAATGCGATTTAGCTTGGTCAGGGGGAATGATTATAAAATGGGGTTTGTCTTGCCCTACAAAGTGCATCTTGAACATAATTGCCACACAAAGAACGAGAAATTTGACTCACTGAAAAGCGCATACAAACTTTGCAAAGAATGGCAATTGTAGCGATACCTTGCACTATGAGTACTGCCATTTTGCCTGAAAACTGGACAATGAATGACATGTCTGCATGCAACTTTTTTCCTGTACTGCCAAACAAATATACGAAAGAGGTACGTAATAACGCCATTATTTCGTTGCCTCATTTTCGAACAAAATGGCAGCGTCCATAGGCTACTACGAGACTTCTCTAATTTCCATTCGTGTGAAGTTTGTATCCACTTGCAAATTGAAAATTGCAATTTTCAGTGAAAATTTCATTAAGTTGTCATCAAAATATTCACATAACAGCTTCATCATGAATGACTGCATGAATGTTCTGTGCTGAAAATAATTATTCTCACTCTCAGATTGATTGCTTTTTCACGAAAATTGAAGAATTTTTGAATTTCTTTTGTTGCCTAGTATACAGGGTGTATCAAAAAAAGTACACACTCATAAAATTGTAGATAAAATTGAAATTGTATAATATTTAGAAAATTAGCTCAAACATATCGGTAGACATAAGTTTCATGTTTTCATTAACGTCGTCATCATGTCATGTTGGAAATATCACGCCTGAGTGAACAGGGGCTAGTTTTGTAAACAAAGCTAAAACTAACTTGCGCCAAAAAATGGAAGATGCAAAACAGGATCAAGGAGCATGAGAGGTCAATTTGACATGTCCTTTCTTTGCTATCAGCTTTTTGGAAAGTTTAGCTAGCCCCTTCCGTCCTCCTTGGAACGTCTTTTTCTGCACTAAAATTTGCGCGCTCAGCGTAACACCAAATGCACGCCGGATTACTGCTCTGTTAAGCCTGGGAAGGGCAACTTTTGTTCTTATTCGCCGCCTCTCCAGCTCATCCAGTTCCATGGACATTAACAAAAACTTGAGATGTTCCCACAAGAAAAACCAAGACCAGTGGTGTAAGGTCTGGTGATTTTAAGGGGGGTAATCCCAAGTCCATTTCACCAATTTACCAGACCTAACATCACTGGACTTTTAATGGGACATCTGAAGTCCACGTTTTTGTTACTGCCCGTGGAACTGGATGACCTGGAGAGACGAATAACAACCAAAGTGGTCCATCTCAGACAGAACAGAGCAGTGATCAGGTGTGCCTTTTGTGTTAAGCTGAGCGTGCAAATTTTAGTGCAGAAAAAGACGGTCACGTGGAGGACGGAAGGGGTTAGCCAAACTCTCCGAAAAGCTGATAGCAAAGAAAGGACATGTCAGATTGACCTCTCATGCTCCTTGATCCTGTTTTGCATCTTCAATTTTTTGGCGCAAATTAATGTTAGCTTTGTTTACAAAACTAGCCCCTGTTCAGCCAGGTGTGACATTCCCAACATGATCTACAAAAAACTGTCGGCCATCGCTAAAACGCACAAGCAGAAATAGAAAGATCGTGTCATAAGCTGGCAAGATTTTTCAGTGAGAAATTATCATTTTCAACACCGGGCACCGGCGCACCGGTCGGCCGAGCTCGAAGAGCGTGAAGTGGGTAATTTCACTGATATTTGTGATAATTTGTAGTTTTTTATTTAATATTCTTGTAAAAAGAAGGCTCTAGTTGTTCATGATACATGTTGTGGAACCCTGTGAAATATCATCAACAAATTGTCCATCGTTGTCGTGTTTTTATGCGTTGTCTAGTGGAACTGTTCAGTGTGTTTGACCGGCCTAATAATACAATTTCCATTTTATGAGGTGTATAATAATGTACACGTTGAAATAGCACAACGTCCTTTGTTTCTTGTGTATACTTCTCCTTTAATCATGAAAATACATTTGTCCCACTTTAGTCAAATCTTCCAAACAAATTAGGAAATAAACCAGGAAATTTTTAAATATACGAGGAAGTAATGGCATTGACTTTGAAATCATCTTCAACTTACGTCCGGTGTGATCTGTAATGTTGATGTGGGTATTGTTGTACGTGGCCTTGATGTGGATAATCGGAAGCTCGTAGAAGGGGATTCCCCCGAAAACCAGCGTGTCTGTCGACTCGGGAGGAATGTAGGTCTTCCTGTTGGAAAAAAAAATTAAAAGAGATTTGTATATTCCATTTTACAACCCCATTACATAATTTGCAGTGACCCAAAATGTTACTCCAAGATAAAAGTGTTGATAGCAATGGTAACCAACACCATGCGATATTTTACCCAGTGTAAAATGGTAACTTTGTGGGAGATATTGCCAACTGAAGGTGCTTTTAATACCATTCCATTCAAAACCATGTATGGATTTTTATGGTTTTCCTAAAGGCACAGGCTCGTCAGCAATGCGCGCCCGCCAAATGTGTGCCACGCAATACGCAGCTCCATAGCAAAGGCATGGAGCTGTGTGTTTCGAGCACGAATTTGGCGGGCGCGCATTGCTGACAAGCCTGTGCCTTTAAGTATTACTGCATGTATGTGGCTGAAATTTCTACAAGGCAGTTTATCAACATTACTCTTTAGATATGCTGTTGTTCCCGTTCTTAAAAGTGTCCATATGAGTTTGGGAAATCTGGATGCAGTGAAAAGCAACTTGGCTCCACCGGGATTCGAACCGCAGACCTTCTGCTTAACGTGCAAACGCCCTCCCAATTGAGCTATGAAGCCAACTGGTGGTCTCGAATCACGATAGTGCATTGGTTCTTCACTGATTGGGATTGGCTATCACGTGAGCTTAGCGAGCCCTACAAAGAAATAACCGTTCCTGAAACTGATGAAGGTGGTTCTTAAAAGTGTCCATACGAGTTTGGGAAATCTGGATGCAGTGAAAAGCAACTTGGCTCCACCGGGATTCGAACCACGGACCTTCTGCTTAATGTGCAGACGCCCTACCAATTGAGCTATGAAGCCAACTGGTGGTCTCCAATCACGATAGTGCAGTTGTTCTTCACCGATTGGGATTGGCTATCATGTGAGCTTAGCAAGCCCTACAGAGAAATAACCACCCCTCCCAGAGATCACTTAAGATATGCCCCAAACCCCTGCCCGGTTTTTTAACCATGTAATCTTTTTTTAAACTGTGCCACATCCAAGTGTGTACAATGGAAAAACAATTACCCATGAATTATCTGGATAAAATCTTTCTGGAATATGTCCAATGCGGATATATGGCTTTACTTGTAAACAAGGATATCAAGGAGCTTCGGTTTTTACTGGTATATCTAGAAAAGCAGCCACTTACATGTAGTTGACCCAAAATTTTACTTTATGAGTTGACAAGAAAAATTACTGAAAGTGTTGATTGCAGTTGTAACAAACACCACAGTACATGAATTTATCTTTGTCCAATTAAGATGATACTTTTTGTAAGAAATTAATGAAACTGATGAAGGTGGTTTTAAAAACATGTGTTTACTGACTGGGGACTCGAGCCCCACTTCGACCAACGTGTTTGTGTCCCTGGGCAAGGCACTTAATCCCAGTTGCCTCGTCAACCCAAGCGATATATGGGAAGCTGTTATGGGGAATGCCACAATCTAACTGCTGATAGGATTGTGCGCCTTGGCCGGGTTGCACACCTAGTTGAAGCGAAATGGTTCTGGTGATTTCCTGATGGCAGCGGTAATAATGGCAACAGCCGCCTCGGAATATGTTTACATAGATAGATGGCGCTTTACAAATGCATGTGTTATTATTATTCACACAATTTTTACCATTCACTTCCATGGATAGATTTTAAAGGTTTTCTGAAGCATTGCTGCTCGGTGGTCTAGTGGTTAAAGTTATATTGTCCGTGGTTCTCAGCAAATTGTTTTTTACTTTATTTTAACGAAAAAATATCATACTTTGTATTTTAGACATCAGCAACCCTGTAAAAAAAAAACGGCAGTTTTATATACAGCCGTTTTTGCGCTTTGCCTAGACTTGCCCAAGTCTGTCCTCCCGCACACAGCGTGCCCTCCGGACCAGCAGCCCGTCAAATCTTCCTCTTTCTGTCACAGAATACTTTCCGAGACAGAAGAAACAGAATAAAAAGAGATTAGACAGGCCACCAGTCGAAAGGGCGCGCCGAATGCTGCACACCACAGACCGAATGTGGGAAGTCAGACTTGGGCAAGTCTATGCCTTAGCAAGAGTTGAACTATTGGCGGACCGCCAATAATTCAAAATATTGACAGTAATTGTCCGATAACTAAACGTTGGTCGATTTTTTTTTTCGTTGACGTCTCATTTAGAAGCGAATAACTTATGTTTCCAGAAAAAATATCAATCAATTTTTCTTTTTTTTTCAAGGTGCCACACCCAAAAACGTACAGACAATATATCTTTAAAACATCTGCCTAGTGTGCAGGAGGGTTTGAGTTCCACCGGAGCACGTTATAGAGTTTTTCTCATGTCTTGGGGAGGCACTAAGTAGGACTATACAGGGTGAATCGGGTAAGGGCAAAACAAACCCTATTCAACATTCATTCTTACCAACAAGCTATAAAAACCACCTTCCCTCATTACAACAGTTCATAACAAGCATCTGCTAAATGGTCATCCATTTCTGGGATGACGTAAAGGTTTGTGATATGATGGACGTTTTCCTCCCATTTCAAGTTACGCATTTCCTTTCAAAGCATTACCACTGATGACGCAGAAAGGCTTTCAATTGTTTATCTCTTAATCCAAGTACATGTAGGCCTACATGTACTGGTATCCCATAACTGCGCTTAATGCATCTTACATTTGAACACAAACGGCCTATCCTACTGTCATAACATTTTAAAGCTATATTTTATGTTCCCACATTCACGATCTGTAACATGACACATGTTTTGGTGAATCCTGTAGACAACAATTTTGCTGACAGTTAGAAATGACGTCTTGGCTTGTCTTGATGTGCGGTTATGGGTCAGGAGGGCCCACTTCGTGCCACACAAATTTCCAAAAATTGTTAGCCATCTTTACGTGTCTTGATGTTGTCTTGGTCCAGTCTTGTCGATGTTTTGGCGATTTTGTGACGGCAGCTGGCAGATTCTTGAGTATAGACCGTATCAAATAGCCGCCATTTCGTGGGGCACCTTTTGTTACTTAAACCGTTCAACAATGGAAGCACAATATGTGCAACCATGCATGTCCTAAAGGGACAAAGAAACTGCCCCATGAAATGACGGCTATTCGATACGGTCTACTCGTGACCATTCGTGAGGAAACGAATGCAAAGAACTACATGTAGCAAAATGTGTCACGAAGCCAACCGTCAAGAAACCATTGTGTGGCATGTTGTACCAGCACCGTGACTTATTCATGACTTTTCGTATTGACCATGTGATAGACCGTGACAATTCTTGGCGATTCTTGGTGGTGTATTGTCAAGTCTTCATGAGATCGCGGCGGTGTCTTGCGACACTTCTGCGACGTTGTAGCGGTGGCGTAGTGATTTCATAATGTGTCGTGACCACATGGTGGCGGGGCACTTTTTCAGCCGAATGGCCAAGAACCACCAGTTTGTGGCAGTCCAGCTTATTAGACTGGTTCCCGCTCCACATATTCCACATACAACGACTGAATGTGAGGACCGGCTACCGTAGTGTTTAAAATAGCAGTAAGCATTACGTCATGCATTTATTTTTTGGAGCGCATAACCGTTAATTTTCAAAGCACGCTGCGTGCTACGGCACGAGTGTATAACAATTATTCCATATTTGGCCAATAAAACACATGCCCATTATAGCATCAAAAATCAAATTCAAACCTTGTCTGCATCATCGTAAAATAAACACGCGGCGAAACACTGACAAATCGTACCCGACGATTAACGATAACGTCTGGACGTGCATTCGGGTAACTTCAGGAACAGGAGGAATTCCTCCTGTTTCAATATGGTGGACTAACATGTACACGTATACTGGCGGTTGCCGGACCTAAATATAATCTCAGAATAGTCAGGATATTTTGGTCTGGGAACCAGACTATCCGGCTATAGGCCTAGAACTTGACGATTTGTGAAAGTGGGAATGAGGCTTCACAGTGAGGTACGTGTACATGTATTTAAAATTAAAACAAACAAAAAACAAAACAAAAAAACAGTTTCATATTGTGCGTAAATATACATGTAGCAGAGGACGCGAGCAGTGAACAATGAAAGAAAAAGGAAACTACAGGTGTATTTAGGAATCCACCCACATACAAAAAGAAAGAGGAAACATCCCACACCTTTTCACACAATGAAAGAGACATTAGGAAAAAAGTCAAAAACCCACACAAAAGAGGAAATCAGCTGAAAAGATGAGATTTTTTTTAAAACTCAACATCTTTTCCAAGCAAATGTGCAATATAAATTTTCCAAAATTTGCCAAAAATTAAAATAAAACACCTCCATATGGTTTAGAATTATCAAGAGATAAACAGCGTGTACACGGGTCTTTGGGTAGTATTTAATTTCCATCCGCCTACGTGCGCTATTACTGTACTGGTTAATGTACGATCCTACAAAGGCTTTATCCATAATTTATGGCGTAGGCCCATAATATAAACCAGACCATCTGTCATGCTGTATAATCCGTAAATAAGTAACATGGATAACTGCTTAAAATTCAATATTACAGTAGTTTTTTTGTTTGTAAAAAAACAAAATTTGATTTTCATACTACGTAGTTAGGACTCATTTAACACTAGTAATAAAATTTACATGAACAATTTTTTTTACAGAGTTTTTACCGATACCAAAAAAGTCTGGTCAAAACAAAAAGCTTGTTTCTAATGACTAATGTATGTAGCTAATGACTCAATTAAACTAAAACAAATTTAAGAATAATGTTAAACACTTGATCATTGTTTCAATTGCAGACCATTAAAAGTTTGAAAATTTGAAAGTTGCAGGTAAGTATATGTGTACTGTTAGAACTTTTTAAAGGCAACACGGCAAAAGCATAGGGCACCAATGGCAATTTGCCGTGGTGCCGTGGGTTATTTCAAGGCCTGCCTACCATTGTGGCTTATGCTCTATTTTGACTTTCATAGCGCGCCTTATTCCTACCCGGACCCAGGTATAACTTTATCCGCAAAAGCTGTGGTTGGACAGTCTATTCCAACCTTCCTGCATACCGATTGCACACATTTATTCCCTAGGATTGGCGGCTTGGCGCCAATCAGAATACAATGTAAGAGCCTATCCCCACCTTCATGCATATGGGCCCAGCTAAGCTTTTAAAGGACCCCTTATTTAGGATTTTTATCAATAAAATCTATGCTTTAAAACCACTCTACTCAGTTAAAGTCATAAAAATCCTATTTGGAGCTTGCTTTGGGGGTTAAAACAAAGGTTTTTAGTTTTTATGCTAATGAAATATGCATATTCATGACCAAGGTCACTATGTCACAAGAGGCAAACACAGGAAAATCACATTACACTGTGCACAAAAGATTCCACTTTTTTCTCAATTTTCCTGAAACTTTTGTAATCCATGGCTGTTTGAGTTTGTTTTACATGTTGCCTGCTGTAAGCCATGACAAAACTGGGGGTAGAAACTGCAGCAATTTGCCACAAGTCCAACTTGAAGTCTTATGTTTTTTATTAACTTTTCCCTTCTGTCTTCCTTATGTGATGCTCTCAAAACAGCGGCCTCTGTCTGTGATTCATTGCAGTGAAATCTTCAAAGTTGAAAAATGCCAACTTTTATTGATTTTACATCCAAACGAACAATAGTATGTCTTGCTGAACAAGTAATCCGTCATTATGAAGCAAAGCTTAGGCACAACGTTGTTTAGCATGTCACAGGCCCTTTAAGGAATAGTGGTGTACACGTATACTCCCTCAGGTTTTCCCAATGAACCCAAGTTTTCTCTTGGTGTTGCATGGGAGCGCAAATGAGCAAAGTAACAAACAAAAATAAAGACCATAAACAAAGTACACAAGGGGAGGAACTCCTATTAAAAAAAAGGGGAAAATTATACATATTAAAGGACTACATTTTCTTCTCCATTACACATGGCGCCTAACTTTGGTTGTTCCATTTCGGTGGTGATTGAGCGCCATGCAAAATATTGCGTTCGTTAGAAATTCAAGAAAAATTAAACACAAACATTCCAGGGAATCGAACCTTTAATAACGACGAATTCACAAATTCATAACTATCGACACAACTATAGGGCAGCTGTACTGTGTAGCGATGGAAGCTTTCCTTCATTCCCATGACCTTTTGGTCATCTGTGAATCCTCTGGGAGAAACTCAAATATTCCAAGAAGCTATGGCCTCTGCTCAAGCAATCTTGGTTACGGTGCCCCCTGACCCATGCACACAGGCATGACAGGTCCACACATAGGCAACATTAGAACTGGAAGTGCATGTCATAGTCATACCATACAAGTGCTGTAATCAAGGCAATCGCAACGCCATTACGAAGGGATATAATTCAATATGCTTGGAACAGTGGCGTAGCTAGGGGGAGGGGGGCGTGGAAAAATCATCACCCCCCACCACCACTGGAAATTTGGCGAACGGAGAAAAAGATGTTGCCATGGTATCCCCCATCGAATTTTAATTTTTTATATTTTATTTTATTTTAAAGTTTTGTTTTAAACAATTTGTGCTGTTTCTCTGGTGTAATGTACGATGTTGTGATTGAAATATATACCAAACTGAAAAAGAAATGGGTGGTGGTCAAAGGGGTGAAGAGCGACGTCAGCGATCGCATGGAATGTGCGAAATCTTTAATACTCTGCCGCCCTCCCACAGAAACGTCCAGCACCCCCACCTCCCACCCAGTCGCCCACCCCCCTAGTCGCCACCCCCCCCCCCCAGTCGCCCCCTCCCCCCCCCCCCCCCCCCAGTCGCCTCCTCCCCCCAGTCGCCCCCTCCCCCCCAGTCGCCCCCCCCAGTCGCTCCCCCCACTTGACCAGACTAATGTTTTGTTGCTATGTGGTGCACGCAGCAAGTGTGAAGTAGTGAATCAATATTGTGTTCACTGTGGAGGAGAATGGCATAAAGCAACCAGACTGTTGGTTGCCAGGCAATGGGGTGCACCACGAAGCAATAACAGCGCAGTACATTGTATATGTTCAAACGAACATGCAAACCATTTAAACCGACCAAAACCGGTTTAATACGGTACTGTGTTATTCAACAACACAGCCGATGCTTAATCTGGCTTATATTGAAAATATATGATGAAAATCTAACATACCGGTACTGGTACACTGTACATATATCCAAGACACTGACAGTTCTCTGACGTCACTGCACTTATCAAAACATTGGGGGTGTTGCTATCGCTGTGCGGACGCATCATGCTGTGCATAAATTTGGATAAGGAATGAAGTCGCCGGTCAGATCGGCTTTGAATTGTGTGACCTTTGACACCATTACCTCATCAAATATATGCAAAGCATGCCATGTGCACCCAAGTACATTGTAAATAGGCAGAGATTCTTGCACCGAGCTCATGAATATTTTGTTTGCCCTCAAATTCGTCTTTATTAGAGAGAGTTGCGAGCTGAACGATCGAGTGTGGTCTTGTGTAGAATATATGGTCATCGCCGTGATGTGGGGTATTTTTTCTTCCAACTATAAACATTTTGGACAATGTAGCTCCTAAAAGTGGCCCTATTTTGCCCAGTAGCGTATGTGCCTTTGTTCCAAAATGGATGCTGGGGTCGATTTCACAAAGACTTGCGACGCGTCGCAAGTACATGTACCATACCCATCGCAACTCACCGAACCCTTTGTAATTTTGCCCTAGTCTGTTTAGCAATTTTCACTGTTGCAGGGTTAGTTTTGTTTCATTAGTTGAAATTAGGGAATAAAAGTGACGGCTTACCCCCATAAAATTGAACACAATTAAAAAGATGAGACTTTAATTTGGTCGTTGTCCTGAGAGTTGTGAGTATTTTAAAATGATTTTTGAAAATTGGGCATTTAGCATTGGTTCCTATAGGAGCCATATTTACTTGTGTGCAACCCTATAGGCTGACTGTCCTCCTCATGCATACCACACTACATGTAACTTACCATCTACATGTATGCACTGCTATACTGGTAGTAACACATGTACTGGTACCATACCCAACATACATGTACTGTACTTGATCAGTCTCACTCTCAGCCAAAACAATGTCACATCATCTTGATCTAAATCCTGTTGAGATTCAGTCTGCAACAGTACAATGTACTGGTAGACCTTGTATATTTTGTATCTTTCTCATTTCTACACAGTCAACTCCAACCAACTGGGTTAAACATTCCTGTAAAAAAACCAGCTTTATAGGGAAGGATTATCGTCCAAATAGACCTATACACTGGCAAAATGCCAAGTGGATAAAATTCATGTAATGCAGTGAAGATCAAGCTATTTATAGGACAATAGATCAAGTGCCCTACATTACTATCAACTTGTCACTTTTAATTTACTGGAAACTATTATGGGATAATTAATAAATGAGCATCTGAAACTACGTACATGTACCGGTACAAGTACCAAACACAAATCATTCTTAGGCCTACATGTACCACATATAAATGTGTGCAAATGTACCCAGTATTTGGTATGTATTTCAAAAGTTTGCAATTTTTACGTTTTACTTTACATGTACTTTCAGAAAATGTTAAATAACAGTTGGAAGAACTTCATTTTGTGTCGAGTTGAATGGTAAAAATACTTTTTTTAGAAAACCACCTTGTTAATTTCTCACACAAAATACCATTTTGGACTGAAATAAAATCATGTGGTGTTTGATACCATCATTATTAACATTTTTAGTAAAGTTTTTCTATAATCATCTGTCATACGTAGATGATTTGTTCACCATTCATTCAACACAACGACTATGAATTGATTTTTAAGATTGTCTGAAGTACATGTATCACTGCATGTAGTGATGTACATGATCTATGTGGCTGAAAATTCTACAAGGTAGTTTATCAATGTAATGCATGCTGATGTTCCTGTTTTTAAAAGTTTTCCAATCATGCAATCTGTCTTTAAAGGCAGAACACATGATTGATAAATCGTTACAAAAGGTTTTATCTCCCTTTATGATTGAATATATGAATGATTAAAACCAACCTGAGCAAAAATCAGCTCCGTACATTGTCTAACATTTGAGAAAACAGTAAAAAATGGCTTTACGGTCACTTCGACCCGAACCACTTCGCCCTGAACCACGGCCTGTGCACGAAGTGTTTTGGGGCGAAGTGGCATTCGGACAAAGTGGTGTAAGGGTGAAGTGATTTTGGGGCAAGGTGGCTTTTTGGGGCGAAGTGGTTCAGGGCTAAGCTTAGTGGTGCAGGGCGAAATGGTTTTGTGGATTTTCGTCTGATGAGACGAAAAATAATTGTTTTAATCATTTCTCAAAGACAATAGCACTTCAGACAAAACCATTTCAGGGGAAGTTTACCACCGTCATCATGTTTATATTGTGTAAGTTATGATTTTCGAGATTACCAATGATGTGTTCTAACTCAGCGTTCGAATTAGCACTGGTCCGTTGGCCAAATGACAGTTGAAATGGTCTCGGGCCAGCTGGAAATCCTTCCCAATGGTCCGGCTGTCCAGTTGAAATAAAACAGACCCACGCCGTACTAAATTTAAAGGAGTGATGAAATAACTTCAGACTCCCACGGCCGGTTCCAATTTATTCCCCTGGAGTGAGAGACTGCACTTCCAGTTTTGGTTATGCAGTATGTCTCTGGGGCTGGAGACATGATAACTAGTTTTTATTTCAAGTCGTAAATCAATCTTATTTTCCAAGTCCAGTCACAAGTCATTTTCTCCAGGGTCAAGTCACATGTCAAAAACCAAAAACTGACTTGACCCCAAGCCAACAGGTTGAAAAAGACCAGCTCTGCCCTGGTATAATTCTTTATAACAGCCCCCAAGATGTACACTCACACTTAGAACTGCAAATGCAGTTCCCTGTCTCGAAGGGGTTAATGTGCACAAAAACATGCATCCTTGAGAATTTATAACAAAAGAGCCTTTCAAGACCCCAGAATAGCTCTAAAATTCACCAGAAAGCTCTAAAATGTACCACACATTTTCAAACTTTTAATGAGGAGAACCTTATGACTACCAAATTTTTCTAATTTATTCACTTAAATGTGATTTTTGCAAACATTAACTTTAACAGTATTAAACCGGGCCACTTGAAATGCCGACGGGCCAGTGAAGATTTAATACAAATGGCCCTGTTGGCCAGTTGGGGAAAAAGTTAAGGGCGAACGCTGTTAAACTTCAAGCCTGTTAAGTTGGGTTTAAAAGATTTCAAATCCCACTGCCACTTAAAGTTACGAGCTCACACATTTTGGACAAAGACAATTTGTCTAAAGTTGTCCAATGCTAATCAAAAGTCCCCAAAAAATGTTTCCCCTTTGGCAACCACGCTTGAAAAATCCATTCTTTCCTTTTTTTTGAAATTTCCGTTAAGGTACACCTCACCAAAACAACTAAAGGCATGTTCCCATTGGACTTTCTTTTCCGCTGCCTCGCGGGTAGTTACCGCGACCTTCGGTAACATTCCTTCGTGTAATATTCCCTTGCGTTCCCATTTGCAATTGTTTTCAGTGCCCATGCGGAAAGCTACCGCGACCTTGCAGTAAACTTTTGCAGTGCAGGCCCATAGTTTACTGCAGGGTCGTGTTCATTTTACAGGGCGAAACTGTTCCCATTGGACTTTTCGAGGGCCCTGTAAAACTCCCGCGGCTTAGCGGAAAGTTTCCGCGGTCTCTCTCACCCTGTAAGTTTTACATCGTGGTCACGGTAGCTTTATAGGGACGCTAATTCTCCGTGCATCCCCATTGGACTAAATTTTGTTACTCTCCAGCACAACCGCGGGAGTTTTACCAAAATTAGTCCAATGGGAACACCACTTAAAGGCCCAGTGGATCATTTGCAATGACCCCAAAAAGTAATCGACGAGTTTACAGGGGAAAAGTTCTGAAAGTAAATATTGAATTAATAGCAACTATCCATTGAAAGGTTTTCGCTCAAAATGATATAATTTTACCAGAAAATAATCCGTAAAGATGAAATTATTTAGATCGTTTGCAAACGATTTACTTATTTTTGGTTCGCCTCTACGCGGTTCAAAATGCATGGGCGCTGTGTACTCCGTGTGCGTGTTCCAACGCGATGCATTTTTATGGATCGCGCGCACACGCAGTATGTGCGCCACAGAGTGCATGACGCAAGCCACATACTAGTAGTACCCGATCAACTGAGAACGAATATTTGAAACACCCCGCCAAGACCAGGAAAATGCATATGGATTTGTATGGTTTTTTTAAACGTGGTACATTTGACAAAGCTGAAATTTCTTCGGATGAGTTTGTTGATGTCTTTCTTTTAATTTATAATGGTTTTATTCGCAGAATCGCTCAAAAACAGATCATCTACAGGGCCTTTAAGGCATTGAATTTTCAGTTGAATATAGGTCAAGCCATCTTGGTTCAAAGCATGTATACAGCAAGTACACACAGTACATTGTACAGTTTACCGTACGTGCTCGCAGCATACAATAAGTCTTTGCTTCGGCTTTTTGTATAGCCTGCAGTTGAGGCAACGCCAACACAATCACACCAATAATTCATTGTAACAAAATTGGATTTCAATATCGTACAGTGCATTACATTGTATTATGGTACACAATGTATAGGGCCTACTGTTCATGTACACGTACCAGCGCTTACGCCGTTTAAAAAAAAAACTTAAAGACATGATACGTTTGTAAGACTTTTTAACTTTTGGATATATTGCAACACAATTTGTCAATGCGTCATACCGGTAGGTAACGTGAAAAATTCAGTTACAACATGCACTGGTAATGGTATGACGTGTCTTAATCCATGTTCCCATGGAACTTTTTTTGTTGTAAAACTTATGAAGATCTTTGTAAATTTTACAAAATTTAGTCCAATGTGGACATCCAGAAAACACTAAAAAAAATTAGGAGTTTGACTGTCCATTGTAATAGCTCTGTTGCTGTAGGGAGAGCTGGGTTGCAGAAAATTACATTCTCCATTTTACATTGCTGGAAAGTCCCGTGCAGATCATGGGTACTTCATAAAACCATGATAAAACGCATGTTGTGGTCATGCAACATCTGTATGGATCTTACTGTAAGTTTTACCAAGATTTTGCATGTCCAATGACATTTTGGGGGCTAAAAAAATCCAAGTGCAGACTCAAGGAAGTAATACCACGATGCAATGTAAACAGTGGCTCACAGAAACCTTTTACAAATTACAGAAACTAGTCCAATGCCAAGGCTTGAGGCGGTTTAGGCCCCCTAGACCTACATGTATATATTGCAATCCACCCGGATGCAATCTGTAGGCCAATACAACTTGCTTGACACAGTTTACATGTACATGTAGTTGTTCACTGCACTTTAATGCTGACCCTGAGCCCAAGTCAAGGCAAAGGTCATCTAAGGCATTTGACCTAAATGCGCCCAATACTCACTTATACCAGAGGCTTATGGTTGAAGCACTGACTATTGACCCCTTTCGAACACGTGCGAATATGCCATTTTGGGAGTCAAATAATGCTGAGTCATTGTGGAAGCGATGTGCGTGCGCGTTGTGTCTCTCTCTGGTGGGCGCAACGCGGTTTAGTCCACCAATGGGAGCCTCAGCATAGCGCGTTACGCGCGCTATGGACACACACAACGCGCACGCACATTGCTTCCACAACGACGCGGCATTGTTTTACTCCCAAAATGACGTCATTCGCACGAGCTCAATACACCTATACATGTATGCAGAAAGGGCTACATTGTAAATGCAAAGCACTTTAAACCTTCTAGGAGATCTTTTGCAGGTCTTGTATTCTCAAGCGTTGAATGCAAGGCTTACGTGTACATGTATGCATTTATAAGGGACACTATTTAAAAACAGGTTACAGTATTGGAAAACTGTTACAAATGGTGTAAATCTCCATGTATGTGATAAAAACAACCTGCGTATAAAGGCCTGTCCGCATTGGACTTTTTGGGGGAAAACTTACCAAGACGATGGGTACTACTTTTCCCATTTTAAGTCCAATGCGGACAGCCTATAGGACGTTTTCCTCTAAGTAACTTTTCCTGAGTCCAGCGGTTACTTTTCCTGGGCAACTTCTGTCCAGGAAAATTGACCATAATAGCAGGGAACTTTTTCCTTGCGGACACAGCAAGTCGGTAAAAGCGCTCTGGAAGCGTACGTCCGGGCTGTGAAGGTCAAACTGCGAAGGGACACTGCGCATGCTCTCCCACGGTCTCGGTAAAATGTTACTGTGTCAGAAAGTCCAAATGCGGACAGCAGTAAAATTTAGCCATTTTTCATTTTACCATTGTCTTGGTAAAACCTCCCAAAAAACAAGTCCAATGCGGACACGGCTTAAGAGTACATGTAGCTTGCCTGGACTGAGACAGTTTTTTGGAAAATGGTACGTCACAAAATGTGACCCAAGTTCGTGGACAAATCCAAATAGGATTTACACTGCTGCAAACAGTGCAATGTGTTCGAGTTTCCTTAATTATTACATACATTAGACATTAGAGCTGCAATATTGAGGGCGCACTCTGTGATATACAAATTTGTGCATGCAAATGATGACCAGTTTTTAAACCTACTATTTCTTTGGGAGACAAAAACAGTATCAAGAAATGTTTCATGTCGAACAATTCATCAGTAAAGGGATACTTCATACACAGAATCAACCAATTAACTTAATTACTGTACATCAGTGTGAGTAAATGCCAAGTGTTGTTTTAGAGGCACTCAAAAGTTGAAGATTGTTTATATGGCCACAATTTTATCAAGTATATCAAAAACGAGTGAAATTTTACTGAAGAAAATCCACAATAACTAGTTCCCAGAACCCTCTGGCAATAAGAGACTCCTCATTTTAAAGGTTTTGTTTAAAGGGCCTTATTTAGGATTTTTATCAATGAAATCTATGCTTTAAAACCACTCTACTCAGTTAAAGTCATAAAAACAAAGGTTTTTAGTTTTTATGCTAATGAAAATATGCATATTCATGACCAAGGTCACGATGTCACAAGAGGCAAACTCAGGAAAATCACATTCAACTGTGCACAAAAGATTCCACTTTTTTCTCAATTTTCATGAAACTTTTGTAATCCATGGCTGTTTGAGTTTGTTTTACACGTTCCCTGTTGTAAGCCATGACAAAACTGGGGGTAGAATCTGCAGCAATTTGCCACAAGTCCAACTTGAAGTCTTATGTTTTTTCTTAACTTTTCCCTTCTGTCTTCCTTATGTGATGCACCAAAATAACGCCCTCTGTCTGTGATTTATTGCAATGAAATCTTCAAAGTTGAAAAAGGCCACCTTTTATTGATTTTACATCTAAATGAACAATAGTATGTCTTGCTGAACAAGTAATCTGTCATTATGAAGCAAAGCTTAGGCACAAAGTTGTTTAGCATGTCACAGGCCCTTTAAGATGGAGCAGCACACTTTCTAAGGTCAGCCAATGTCAAGGAAATCTAAGACTGATGGGAATTGGGTATGTTTTCATTCTTCAGGTTGTGTGGCATGCATGTGAGAGGTTGGGCTGCTGAGAGACCAAAATGCCCAGAGTGCAAATTGCAGGGAATAGGAACTGTCTATAATGCTGGAGATCGGAATGTTGCCTAATCTGTAATTCATCTGGATTGTTTGCAAATCTTGCTTCTAAAGCATCATTCAGATTTTGTTTAAAGGCACTTTAGCAATGCACGCGCGCCAAATTCGTGCCACGAAATATGCAGCTTCATAGCAAAGCCATTGAACTGCGTATTTCGTGGCACGAATTTGGCGGGCACGCATTGCTGACAAGCCTCTGCATTCAAACTTCGCTTAAAGCCCCAGTACATCATTTGCAGTTACCAAAAATGTTACTTCACGAGTTGACAAGAAAAACCCTACTGAAGGTGTTGATAGCAATGGTAACAAACACAACATTATTTTTTTCCCTGTGTAAAAAAAACTAAAATGGTACCTTTGTGGGAGAAATTGCCAACTAAAGGTTAAAAAGCTGTCTGCAGCCAACTTTTTAACCATTCATTCACAAAAACCATGCATGGATTTTTAAGGTTTTCTGAAGTATTACTGCATCTACCTTATGTGGATACAAGGCAGTTTATCAACAATATACACTCGACCAAAAAAGTTCTGTCACCAGTAAGACATTTATAGATATTTATTATTAAATTGGATTTAATGTAGGAAAATAATATATCAAATTTTAGCTGAACATATCCCTCAAAGGAATAGAGCTCAAGTGAGATCATGATGGCAAGCTTCACTGAACAGGAATGCAACAAAGGAGTGTGGGGTCAGAATGAAAAACACCAAGGAACAATGCAACTTATGATTTGGGCAATTTGTGTGTAGACAATTAGGAAATTATTAGGTGAGTTTGGATTTATCAATGTCTTGTCAAAAACATCCAAATCAAAATGGTTAAATTGTCCAATCTGAATCGTGCCATTGCATTAGGTATGGTGGAAGCAAAATACTGAACTGTAGCTCCCCTTGCTTGATCGAGTGCAATTAAGTTGACATCGTTGTTTTTTTGTGTTTTTCATTCTGACCCCACACTCCTTTGTTGTATTCCTATTCCTTTGAGGGATATGTTCAGCTAAAATTTGATATATTATTTTCCTACATTAAATCCAATTTCATAATAAATATCTACAAATGTCTTACTGGTGACAGAACTTTTTTGGTTGAGTGTACATGTACTTTAGTTGTGTAATGCTGTTCTTGTTTTTACAAGTTTTCCAATCATGTTATCTGTCTTCAAAACATGGGTTGAATTCATTTCTGTGCAATTAACTGTTTGGCCAAGACTGTAAACAGTTTTAAAGGCCCATTCATCACTTGCACGGAAACGTCATATTGGCAAAACAGTGAGGCTTTCCTTGCATGAACAATGACTCCCTCTTTACCATGTCGGTTGCTGTGACGTTGACTTATGACGTATGCCAGGAAAGCCTGTTTTGAACGCAACCATGCATTTGCAATGACCCAAAGTTTTACTTAACGAGTTGACCTCACCATACTTAAAGTGTTCATACATATGTAGCAACGTTAACAAGCACGTTAACAAGCACGGCATATGTTTATTTCTTTTCTAAAATGGGTACTTTTTGTAGGAAATTAACAACTGAAAGTGGTTTTACAAAATGTGTGTGCACTGGTAGTAGACCGGAGGCTATAAGTCGATTTTATTGCAATCCGCCCCGGATATCTGCTCATTTCACAGCAATTACATATAGGGCCCACATGTATATTAATCCAAACTGCCCATTTCCGACATAACTGCATGGGACACAAAAAACTGCATTAAATAAATACAAACACAATGTGTATTTGCTGTTATTATAATGAAAATGTAGGATTTTATACCAACTATCCCCAAAATTATTTTTAATATTTTTTCCAACACTTTTAATGCCCAAATTGTCAGATATAAAGGAACACCAAACATTCTGGACACCTTTCAGGAACTCAGCTACATACATACATGTACCGTACATGTGTCTGACAGTAGGCTATATACAGGCCTAGACAGTTTTTATGTACATGTAGAGGTGCATGTACCGTACATACATGTAGTTTCAAAACTAAAATCTCAGCAGGATGTTTTCAGTTTTGTTTCTGGAAGTTCACATAGATATGCTGTATAATTTTGTGAAACACTGCTTGAGGTGCCATTTAATTTAATCAAATAGGGATTTACATTGTACAACACAACAATCTATACTAGACTTCTAGGCTTGGGCTGTGTGAAAATGCAGGATTAGACTGGTCAAGCCATCACTGATTATAACCATCGATATAATACACTGGATGAAGTATGCAATAGCAGTTGGCTATACGAGAATTGAAGCCACGCGCCGGCCGCCATTGTACCCCACGAATAATGCTTGGCCTAGACTGCTCCCTGGTCCATGCGATCGCTTGTATTCCACTTAACACATGTAGACCATGATGTAGATTAGTGAAGACAGTATGACCAGTCTAGGCAAGGCATTGTATTTGGCGGGGTACAATGGCGGACGGTGGCTTCAATTTTAGACGTCGTTGCCTCATCCAGTGTATATATATCGATGATTATAACCCATTTGAAGGCTAATTGGCCTAGGGCTACATGTACATACTGTACATGTACATGTACTGTAGACAAATGTACTAGCCAATACTATAGACTAGAGTGACCTACATGTACATGTACATGTACATGTACATGTACATGTAATAGGTATTGCTACATGTTCATATTTTGCAGGCTTTGACAAGTGGGGCCCATATCATGTACCAGTACATGTAATAACTGCACAGGTATTTGGCAGATTGTAAACAAATACACATGAAATGCAAACAATGTATGTGCATGTGTTCTGATATCATTCCGTGACATGCCTTGCAATCTTTGTAATTAAAATTTTTCAATTATCTGCTGCTTATAAATGGTTCTTGTATATCTTTGAGGTAATGAATCTGCATATTTATACAGAATATGCTGGTACATGTACTGTACATGTACATGTAGGCCTATGTACCGGTACATATTGTAAATGACCATGCGTCAATTTAGCAAACTGCCATATTTTTATAAAATACCTTTATTTTGTCTCACAATATGTATGACCCAGGGACCGCAGAGGTGAAATAATTCAATAGAAATGTGGACAAATGTCCATGATATGAAATTAGAAAATCTAGATGTAGTGAAAAACAACTTGGCTCCACCGGGATTCGAACCGCGGACCTTCTGCTTAACGTTCAGACGCCCTACCGGTACCATTTGAGCTACATGTACATGTATGTATGAAGCCAACTGGCGGTTTCGAAACATGGTATTGCAGCTGGGATTGGGATTGGGATTGGCTATCATGTGAGCTTAACAAGCCCTACATGTAGGGGAAATCATAAACCCTTCAATGAGATAAACCACCCCTGCCCCACTTGCCCCAAAATCAAATCCCCAAAGGGAAAACAAACAAAGTTTTAAAAATAGTATACATGATTGGTAAACTGTTACAAATAGTTTTATCCCCCTGTGTGATTGAAGATACGCATGATTAAAACCAACCTGAGCAAAAACCAGCTCCGTACCTCGTCTAACTTTTGAGAAAACAGTCAAAAAAGGGTTTGCAGTCATTTCGCCCCAAAACCACTTCGCCCTGAACCATTTCGCCATGAACCACGGCATGTGCACGAATTGGTTTTGGGGCGAAGTAGCATTTGGGCGATGTAGTGTTTGGACGAAGTGATTTGGGGCGAAATGCGATCGGGCGAAGTGGTTTGGGGGCCAAATGGCACTTGGGCGTAAAGGTTTTGGGGCAAATTGAATTTGTCTCATGAGACGAAAACTAATTGTTTTACTCATTTCTCAAAGACTATAGCACTTCAGACAAAACCATTTCAGGGGAAGTTTTCTACAGTCATCATGTTAATATTGTGTAAGTTAGGCGTAAATCTGTAAACATTTCTAATTTTTGAGATTACCAATGATGTATACTTACATGTACAGTAATCTAGAAAAAGCTACTGGTATACCATAGGGGAGACTATACACATGATGGTACCCTACATGTACGTACAATGTATGTTGAATCTAGGGCAAGAATGTGTCTCAGTAGTAAACAATACTGATGATGTACTTAGATATCAGTGCCACAATCCGTGGTCTTGTGAGATTGCAGCATTTTTTAAATTGATGGAGAGTGCATACTGTAAGTGTATAGGCCTATATTGCCATTTTTTGTACATACATGTACATAGAAACAACGAGCATACTTTTTGTTTTGTCGTAGATCCAAATCCAGAGGCCGAGATGTGTCACCGCGTATAAACAAACAAAACTACCGTACTCATTATATGTAATATAATATAATAGCATTGCCATTGACGTGGCGTTTTATCAGCGGTGTTATATTAGTTTCATTAACTTTTTTATTTTTGCCGACAGCACCATGATTTTGCCGACAAAATATGAAAATCATTATGGGGGGCAAAAAGGTGAGGGTGGTGGGGGAAAATTGACATCTTTGCACCCCCACCCACTTTTGAAAGTGTGGGGCAGTGAGCCCCCCTCAAGCCATTATCACTCGTCCAGGCTACTAGCCGGTTTTAAACGTACGTGTACAAGTATGTTTAAGACTGGCCAAACCCACTTTTATTCCCTAAGGATAATGAACCAGGGAACACCAGGATGAATTAATTCGATAGAAATGTGGACAAATGTCCATGAGTTAAATTGAGTTAAGTTGTTTTCATTACTTTTGGGTAATATCAACAGGTAAAGGTGTTGCTCGAATCACGTGGCCATATACTGTCGGTTAGGTTCTCTGATGCCTATTATTTGTAAAAATAAAGTTAGGCCAACCGGTATGTAGTACACATACATGTACATATGTACATGTGACTCCAGAAGCCTCACGACATAAGGAGGCCACCATGTCCTGTTTTCATGGAATATCATGCACTTTACTAAGTTGAAATTGCAAAACTGCAAAAATCACCTTAATTGATTTGTGTGCAAACCCCACGGGGCACGTATAATTTGTCCACCAATTACATATAAAATGAATGGATCCATAAAAATTGACCTTGCACTGCTTAAAAATAGTTTAGGAGTGACACAGATTTCTCGCAATAGCAGGGGATGCTGAAATCGCTGATTGTCAGCATAACAGGAGATGAGGGGCTCATCGGTAGGAAGAGGGTTAATCAGATACAAGGGGTAAATAGGAAGACGTCCCTGGGATGACAGGGGAGTGCTATCTTTTTTTTCTTTTTTTTTGATGGCTAATTATTTGGTGGTGGAGTTCACTTTAAATAATAAGGCACGTAATATGGCATCTCAGCACATGTTTATGATGAAAGGTCGATTATAGGTTAAAGGTACACACCGGCCTACTGTTTACATGATTTAGTGATGTAGCAGCATTGACAATATTTTTTTGATGGTCGTTGTGAAAAAAGATCATCAAAATATTCCGTAATTTACTAAAGAAGTGCAAAATTAACAAAAACGGTCAAAAGACGGGTTATACGCTTTACCAGCCGTTGCAACTACGCGCGAGCCTCACGACTTTGTCACAAACGATTCGCTCTTCTCCTGCTCAGGATATCTCCAATTTTCTGCTCACGATTTCACTGGACAGCCCGGACGACCGAATAGGAATTTCCGTTTTCTTTTGAGGAGTTGGCATCATGTTTTTTCTTCACGAACGTACACCGAAGCAACACGCCCGTGTGTGTGTGTGCACTCAGGCTACATGTATTTGCCGTGCTGCGCGGGGCAAATATCCTACACTCCACGGTAGCCTGCCGTAGCACGCGCTCGCTCCCGTTCTCCGGACTCTCGAAACAAACAATTATGTTCGAATTTTCATACTTATGTTTAACTTTGTTTCATACCTGTATAAATAGTCTCTCTTTTGTCAATTACTTATAAATATTGGGGGGAAATCAGAGTTGAATTTGGTGCAGTTCTGCAGTAACAAACTTTTATACGGCTGGAAATACAACTAACTCAGAAGACCACATGACTTTTCGGAACCAGAATTTGGTTCCGAAAAGTCACGTGACCTTGAATTTTTCAAAAGTGCTCAAAAACGGCCAAATTTGACGGCGTCTTTTCAGGATATATCTAATTTACTCTCGAAGGCGCTTCAGAATAATGTATGGGTCTATTTCGAGCCCAAAATAGCCCAACAAAGCCGGTGTGTTCCTTTAAAGATCTTTCTCTTTTTTCCAAATAAACTACTGGTAACTAACCTTACGAGTATTTTAACCATAATAATGCCTTTTCCCATTAGATCAATCTCAGGGGTGGCCCCAGGGCGACACAGGGGTAAAAATAAGCCCCGATTCCCACTTGAAATTCTCACCCCTAAGACACTCCCAAGATTGCTCTTTCCCTGGGGCGAGTTCATCCCTACTCAGGACCAAGGTTGAAGATTTTGAGAACAGTGTGAAACAGGACAGGGGTGGTTTCTCACTTGTTCAAGTGAGAGACGAGGTGCAGATCCCCGGGGCGAGTTTTCCCCGGGGTGAGTTTGCCCTGGGGTGAGTTTGCCCTGGGGCAAGTTTCAGAACAGCAAGTGTGAATCGATGCGGGGTTGAACTCGGGGATCAAATATTGCGTATTACCACACCGGTTGTGCCTAATTAGGGCTTGCGTTTTTTGTTTGTTTTTTTTCCCAGGTATAGATGTTCAGAGAGACTTTAGTCTGTCCATACTGCATAATTATCTGGCATCCAACTGCGGGTTTCAAATATATCCAGCCAATAACGATTTATCTTGTTATTGACCTCCAAACCAGGTACAAAATGTATGAAGCTGGACTCACAATCGAGTCCCACTATATGACCAACCGTGGACAAGACACTAAATCTCAATTGCCTCATCGACCCATGTGCCAGCCTGATACAATGTTGGTTGTGTGTTTTGGCCAAGCAGCTTCCTAGATGAGAAGGCCCATTATACATGTATCATTTGCAGTTGACCAAAAAAAAATAAAACTTACTAAAAATGTTGATGGCAATGATATCAAACACCACATGAATTTATTTCTGTCACTTTCTGAAAGAAATTAACAACTGGAGATTTCATTTTTTTAATGTGTGCTATTTTATTCACTGAACAAAAAAAAAATACACAAAATGCATACATGTACATGTAGTACATGTACATGTAGCTAACATTTATGCTGGCTACATGCAGTTACAAATACCAATATTCTTCTTTAGATGTTATTCCCTTATTTCAAGAATCCATAAAAGGTTTCATCTCGCAAATCATATAATGGGTCTTTAATTTATTTTTACACCATGTCACCTCAGAATATCTGAATATCTCAGTGCAGAACTGTAAAAAAAAAGTAAACATAGAATGGTAACAATGTCACAGGGGACACTGTATTCTACTTTCGTTTTAGTGATTTCTTTTTACTTACCCAATATCTAAGTCATCCAAGCTGTTCCCATTTTCCTCTGATTGGGCCGCCAATCCCCCTGGACCATCCGACATCGAGGTTGCATCCACGTCTGCCCCTCTGCCATTCCCATCATCATTATCAATGGCACCAGGGGACCCGCTAAGAGTAGCAGCGGCTTCAGAACACAGCCATCTCGCTCGCCGGACCAAGTACGACTGGTTTCTATCAAGTCCCAGAGCACCGGGGATGGCGGGGCACCGCTGACGAGCTGACTGGTGATTGGCTGCCGCCAACGATGACATCATCTGCCACCGACACCAAGTGGAGCCGAGGTGTCGTACGCACTGAATCATCATAACAACACGACCTGTGTACGAAGAGAGCAGACCAGAGGTTGGATATTAATTATGAAGTCAAGTTGAACTCTCTGCTTCAACCTTCACAGAAGGGCTTGATTATCGTCTCATTTGTCAATTTCCTTTTCCACAAAAGGAGGAAGAGCACTGTCCATCTTCAATATGTCATCATACCCTCCCACGCCACTAATAGTTGCCTTCGCAAACCAAGTCTTGTGGCATCACTACAACGCATAAGTTGTTTATAATTAAGAAACATTACGTACATGTACTAAATCCCACTACCCGGTATGTACAGTAAACTCTTGTTGTAATGTCCTGTTAAAAAGGGGTTTACTGGCCAAAAATGCCACTTAACCTGGGAAACTTCTAGCCCTGGTAGGGAGGTGGGTTAACCCACCAATCTCGGGGTTAACGTAATTAAAAAATATTTTTCTTGCTACATGTATGATCGCAAACCGGTGTACCCGGGTAGGTGCGCAAGTGTTTCTCTGCCGTGTGAAACAAAATTCCGGGTTCAATTTAACCCGGGTTATTTGCAACTACCCGGGTAGAAAGTTACCCAGGTCGGAAGTGGGCAGTGTGAAAAGGGCTCTAAAGTACTGAGCAAGTATAGCACTGAAGGTGTATGACACTGTAGCTCAGCTGGTACCCCCCCCCCCCCCCCCCCCGGTAGAGCATCTGCCCAGTTGTCCGAGGTCTCGGATTCAAATACTCTCCTCGGCTCTCATATTTAGTTATTTTATTTCTGTGGTAGTTGTACTTCAGGGAGCATTATAAATTTCAGTAACTTCACACACGGCAACAATTTTGCACAGGTTATGCGAGGTTTTAAACCTGAATTTCTCCTGCATAACATTACACGTATATTACACCATTAACAGATCAACGGCCAGTACATATCAGATAAATTACACGTACCTGCAATTTTTCATTGCAGATGACTCAGACTAGAGAGCACATATGGTCAACTCTTCTGGCAAATTTTTAATTGTTACGCTCATTTTTTTCTTTCTATGTTGGTGGTTTTTTTCACAAACAGCTCATGCAGGGAGGGAGATGTGCCCTTCGAACCGTGGAGCGAATATGAAATATCACCTACATGTACGTCATTTTTACCATATGGACAATGAGCCATGGACCGGATCAACCGAATGCTTATTATTAAAAAGCAGCTAGAACTTTGAAATGTGGAATGCATCAAGAATAATTCTTCATCTCCGGTTTCAGAAGGTGAAATACACTCTCTGTAATTAAAAACGGAGAGCGGATGAAATTACTTGTGATACATGTAACCGTGGTCCAGTCTTTCTGGTATACAATGGTCTTAAAATAGTGGAGGATTTTCAAGTTTTTAGTGGTGTTCCCATTGGATTTTGTTTTAGCTAAACCTCCCGTGGTTGTGCTGGAGATTAACAAAATTAAGTCCAATGGGGACGTACGGAGAATTAGCGTCCCTGTAAAGTCCCTTGTAAAATTTACAGGTAAGAGAGGCCGCGGAAACTTTCCGCTCAGCCACGGGAGTAACACGGCCCTCGAAAAGTCCAATGGGAACAGTTTCGCCCTGTAAAATGAACACGACCCTGCAGTAAACAACAACAATTTACTGCAAGGTTGCGGTAGCTTTCTGCATGGGCACTGAAAGCAATTGCAAATAGAACGCATGGGAAGATTACACGAAGGAATGTTACCGAAGGTCACAGTAACTTTCCGCGATGCAGCGGAAAAGAAAGTCCAATGGGAACATGCCTTTTATGCCCATTTGCAATAAACTTGTTTTAAAACCCCAAATACATCATTTGCAATTATCCAAAATTTTACTTCACGAGTCGACAAGAAAAAAATGACATTGTTGATTACAATGGTAACAAACACCACATTTTTTTTTTCCCCGTGTAAAACGGTATCTTTGTGAGAGAAATTGCCAACTGAAGGTGGGTTTTTTAAAAGGTTTTGCCTGCAGACAACTTTTTTACCAATCATTCATAAAAAATACAAAAAACAAAAAACATGCATGGATTATAAGGTTTTCCGAAGTATTACTGCATCTACAGTATGTGGCTGAAATTTCTACAAGGCAGTTTTCTCGACATACACCTGTATGCTTTTAATGATGAGTAGAAATAATGCACTTTTTACCAGCATTTGTCTGTAATGTAAGGCCGGTTGCACCAGCCTCCATAAGAGGTGCCAATGGAGGGTGTGCCACTCTGCCTGAAGGGGGCATTTTGGCAACACTGACCATACATTTGTATGTATATTCGAGGAAATACCTTTGTCTGGTCTCAAAATTAAATAAATAAGTTTAAGTTGTTCTGCAGCCGATTTCACGAAACTTTACGCAATTGCGCAAGTCCACTTACGCCATAAACTATTGCGCAACTTGCGCAATAAGTTGCGGCGCGTTTCACGAAAGTTGCGCCACGTTTGGATATGGCGCAACTAGCCCACTTACGCCATAAAATGTGGCGTAACTTGCGCAATGGTTTTTGGTGGCGTAAGTTGGAAAAATGTGTCGTAGGACAGTGAAAAGTGGCGATAATGCAGCTAGCTACACGTGCTTATTTACCGTATCGTCAACGAACTGAACCCCAGCCTTCCGTTAGTAGAAAACGGCCTTTATCAGTGAAATCTTCGCCGCGACGCGACGCATGATGACCGAGCGACGGCAGCCATGATGACAGTGCAACATTTGTGAAAAACAACGACGTATATGTTTTATGTATGACTATTTTATCAAGCGCAAACATCCAATAGTCGTTGATAAACTAGAAATTAGCCTCGTCCTAGAAGTTACAAGTGCTAAAGTGAGAAAATAAACGTTGCGCAGCTAAGGAGAGTTTCGTGAAATCGATCTTGGGTTTATTGCGCAGCTACGCCATAAAGTTATGGCGCAAGTCTTACGCCATGGCGCAAGTTACGCAGTGTTTCGTGAAATCGGCTGCTGAAGAGATAACTTATATGTAGGACCCAAAAGGGTTACAAATAGTGTGACAACATGCCTTTCTAAAAACCCTGTGTACAAATTTCCAATATACGCTCGTAACAGGGACGGACACTTGTGTTACATTTTAGATCGTCCCGGTTACTATAGCGTATATTGGAAATTTGTACACAGGGTTTTTAGAAATGCATGTTGTCACACTATTTGTAACCCTTTTTGGGCCTAAGTTATCTCTTCAGAACAACTAAAACGTATTTATTTTATTTTGAGACCAGACAAAGGTATTTTCTGGAAAATATGGTCTGTGTTGCCAAAATGCCCCCTTTACCTTTACTGTGGAAAGACCCATTTACAATGTAAGCTGTATAAATTTCAATAACACCTGTTGCTGCCACTCAAATTTTCAATCAATTAACCACATTTTTTGGGTAAAGAAAAATAGAACACTTCATCAGCGACACACAAAGCATCTTCATTCAAGACAAATTGCCTAAGGAAGTTTTGCTTGTCCTGTTTCACACTTTCGCGCTTATTTTGCCAATCCCAAAGGAAATTGGGGGTTTCCCGCAAGGAAATTGTTACCAGTGGGCTTGAACTGGCATAGATATAAGCACGGAAACCCTAGGGTCACTAACATTTGTCTTATGATGAAATAACAGTTGATGGGAACTGCTCATTTGGCCACCTTTCAAGTTAGGGTTTAAGGGTTAGGGGTTATTTGTGACAAGTTTCAATAATGTACAATCATGTACCTAACAGTTTTCTAATGACTGGGATTCAAGACTCGGGACTCCAGTCAACTTGAGTCACAATTTTTACTGATTTGACACATGTCTCTAACCTCAAATGACTCGACTTGGGACTCGAGTCATTGAAAAATATGACTTGACTTCACAATTAAGTCTGCCAGAAAGGACATTTTGGGACAACGTAGGGATGTCACTTGGCAGTCAAAATTTTGCCTGAAATCTCAGGAACTTTTGCCTGAAATGTGTATAAACATATGAAGTTATGTACAGACGAACAAAATTAAAAAGCCTGAACTCTGACATCCCTGACAACGTAAATCTGACATCCCTGACAACGTAAAAACATTTACACATATCAACTCTTAGGAGCTTGTCCAGATATTTCCAGAAACTGGATTTCGTTATAAGTTACCTAACAATCATATAAAAGACCTCCCAAAATACTATCCATGGGAAGAAAACAGGGAATTTGCAATTGCCAATTTGGATGTGGAAGCAAAAAAGTTGGTGTAATCACTGCACTACTTTATGCAACCAGATAAATTAGTTTACTAAACATCGGTGGTTTCCTGACGAAATCCTTAAAAATATACAGATAATGAGCACAAAATTTCAGGATGGTAATGAGAAAAATATGACACAATGATATGGTATTAAAATCTCATCACCCATGAGGTACATGTGTACTGTAAAGGCACGTTCCCATTGGACTTTCTTTTCCGCTGCCTCGCGGAAAGTTACTGCGACCTTTGGTAACATTCCTTCGTGTAATCTTCCCATGCGTTCCCATTTGCACTTGCTTTTAGTGCCCATTCGGAAAGCTACCGCGACCTTGCAGTAAACTTTTGTCGTGTAGGCCCATACATGTAGTTTAATGCAGTGTCGTGTTCATTTTACGTTCGAAACTGTTCCCATTGGACTTTTCGAGGGCCCTGTAAAACTCCCGCGGATGAGCGGAAAGTTTCCGCGGCCTCTCTCTCTCCCTACCTGTAAGTTTTACATCGTGGTCGCGGTAACTTTACAGGGACGCTAATTCTCCGTGCATCCCCATTGGACTAAATTGTTACTCTCCTGCACAACCACAGGAGTTTTACCAAAAATAGTCCAATGGGAACCCCGCTATTAAATGATCTGGTCAACACCTTTGAATAAAAATGGCCAAATAAAAATTCACTGCAAAAATACTGAACTTTAGAAGACACCATAATCTATAAATAGATACAACAGAGATAATAAACGAGTTGGTTTCTCTGCCCTCCAGGATGCACACACCCATGCCTCTATCATCTTACGAGTGTCTTATTTGCCACCCTCGGTTAAAAACAAGCTGATTACTGCTGTACTTTTAAAAAAACACAAAGTCAGTGACCTTCCAAATCCAGTGATTTCTTGGGGTTATTTTCCTGTTTTTAGCATGTGGGTGGAAGTGCAGGTGTCTCAAGAAGTGGGCATGTGGGATAGACATTGCCATTTTTCCCTTTCGCCATAGGTCATCTAGGGACATGAAAAACATGGCTTTGTGAGAGGGCACGGCCTAAAGTTCTCTGGTGCTGGTATAGACCCTTTGCACCGGCAGCCATGACAGGAGGGCAGGTTTTTGATAAAATGTGACAACATATCCACAAAGTGCCTACTCGTGCATGACACATGGTGACAAACACCCCGTTTACACTCGATTCGCCGGGTAGGCACTAATTGTAAACGCAAAAGGTGAATTGAAAAAGGCGGATCAGACCCGGGTCTGATTCGCCTTTTTCAAGTCACCTTTGGGGTAGGGTTGAACCCCGCAATTGCGGGGTTGAACCCTGCAATCGTCAAGGTCGCTTGTAGTGTAAACGCTACCCGAATACAGATTCGGCAATTTGAGTGTCCTTGGGGCGGTGCCCGCAGTGTAGTAGATTTAATTGACCAATCTGGCACTAGTGTAGCAACACCTAACAGCTCACGCATGCGCTGCAGTTACATTTAGTGGTGACTTTTGCGGTTTCTGAAGCGAGTTGAAGCGATTTGGGGTGTAGTGTAAACGCGGCAAATGTTCAGTTTTGTGGTCGCAATAAAAATGCTGGATCTGTATCCACCTTTGCCGATTCGAGTGTAAACGCGGTGAATGTGACTACCCCTTGTCATGGCCGTCCATGCCAAGGGTCTATATGACCGTGTTTACACTGGTCCCGAACTCGGATCAAGATTGACCCCCTGATAAGAATGCGTCTGTGTTAACCGCAATGATCCCGAGTGCCGCGTTTACATCTGTAGTTGATCTCGAGCGTGGTGCCAGAAATTCCAGAAATTATTATAAAAATAAAAATATGACCCACTGATGACACAAGCTTGGCAATTGCAGCAAAGCGTCGTCGTACTACGTGTCAAAAAACCTGTCCTACATGTACTTTTGATTTTAAATAACTTTATCATTTCCAAACGGATTTTAACCAAAATTTCACATCATGCAAATAAGGCTTGACAAATTTTATTGAGTGAGTTTCATCAGTTTTGACCAAGAGAGTGAGATTTTATAGCCATACGAAAAAAGGGTCAATTTCATAATTCGCCACTTTCGACTTGGCCTCCTCCAATGTCGATACACTACTGGAGACTGGTGGAATGTGCATGCTGCAACCAAAAGCTTCTGAGGAAATGCAGGATCATCCCTTATGTTATTGCAAACCATCTTGATCGTTTCGCGCAACTCAACAAGAGGTGCAAAGGGACCTCAGACATAGACAGCAATTGCCTTGACAATTTATGTGTGTTGTTTTGTGTGGCTTTTAAATCTCACCCTCTTGTCCAAAACTGATGAAACTCACTCAATAAAATTTGTCAGGCCTTGTTTACATGATGTGAACATTTTGTTTAATTCCGTTGGAAAATGAAAAAGTTATTTAAGATCAGAAGTAGGACCTTTTTTTTTTTTAGCACTGTCATTTTGTCAGAAAACTGGACAAGAAAGACAATACTGTTCTGCAGCAACACGCACATTTTTCTTGGACAAAATCCTACGGTAATTTGCACACAAAATACTGTATTTTTTTTGTACAGTACTCTTAAGAATAACTTGAAGAGTACTCCTTAGAACAAAATTAAAGTTAGAACACATTGGTACAGTAATCTCGAAAATCAGAACTGTTCACAGATATTTACACATAACTTACACAATATAAACATGATAATGGGTAGTAAACGAAATGGTTTTGTCTGAAGTGCTATAGTTTTGAGAAATGAGCCCCAAAACCATTTCGCCCTGTAGGCTGTACCACTTCTCCCGAAACAACTTCGCCTCAAAAGTCACCTTGCCCCAAAACCACTTCGTCCGAATGCCACTTCGCCCCAAAACACTTCGTGCATGCAAAACACTTCGTCTCAAAAGTTAGACAAAGTACGGGGTTGACTTTTACTCAGGTTGGTTTTAATCATTAAAAAGCACAGGCTCGTCAGCATTACGCGCGCGCCAAATTCGTGCCACGAAATACGCAGCTCCATGCCTTTGCTATTGAGCTGCAGATTAAGTGGCACGAATGTGGCACGCGCGTAATGCTGATGAGCCTGTGCCCTTAATATCTTTAATCACACAGGGAGATAGAACCATTTGTAACGGTTTACCAGTCTGCCTTTAATGTTTCTTGTACTTTTACCTTATTGACCTTTTTGTGAAAATGAAGAAATGTCATCGCACTTTGTCTCAATTTCATGGAATTGAGCGACAGGTTAATACAAAGTACAATTACAGTTCATACTAATCTGGGATAGGGGAAATCCCCAATACAACTCCTAATACCCTGGACATGTTGCTGTACAATGTTCCTAATTGAAAGCATGTCTTAACATGTCCTTCACCCTAGAGCATGGGAAGATAAAATTATGTTCCCAAGTGGATGTGGAATGTTACCGCGCAACATCCATCTTGCATTTTCCCACATGGATTTTTACTTCCATGACCACAGAGATCAAAGTGACTCTGCTGTAAACGTTCTATAATAATAATAATAATAAAGTTTTAAATAACACACGCTTTACATATAAAATATCTCAAAGCGCGATACAACATTGAAAAACAAATAAAAATGATAATAAATACAAAATTGCACGGTCGTTTCGAACATTCTAGTATTCAGACTTAAATCAAAATTGTCAAATATTAAGTATCAGTGCTGTATATAGAGCTGGAAATTCACGGAGGTCATGGAGGCCATTGCGAACTGTTTTGCTTCCACATCCAAAATGGCGATTGCGAATTTCCTGTTGGACAGTATTTGGGCAGGTATTTTATATGATTCTTAGGTTTAATAAAACGAAATCCATTTTCTGGAAAAATATGAACACAACCCCCTGATATCCAAACTAATATTTTTTCAGGTACATGTAGACGGAAGGGAGGAACACAAAGATTCTTTTAACACAGACAAGAGCAAAATAGGTTAAGCAAGCATTGCACCTCCTTAAAACCAACATCCTCTTTCAAGAACCTTATTCTCAAAACACCAAGGTGACTTTAAAGACAGATTACATGATCGATAAACTTTTAAAAACAGGAACAACAGCATTACATGTAACCAAAGAATAATGTTGATAAACTGCCTTGTAGAAATTTCAGCCACATAGATGCAGTAATACTTCAGAAAACCTGAAAAATCCATGCATCGTTTTTGTGTTGAACAATAGTAAAAAAGATTGTCTGCAGACAATTTTTTATAAAGCACCTTCAGGGTATGTTCAGACGGAGGGTTACTTGTTTTTTAGCCCCAATTCAATTAACAGACTTAGCGGGGGGGGGGGGGGGTTCGCTGGAGCTAAAGTGATTTAGTCCAAAATGCCCTCCCAATCAAACGGTGATGATAACTCCAGAGCTACAGTTTCAGAGGAGCTAAAATGTAGTCAAATTTGATAGCATATTAACACAGGTCAGATGCCACAGAGTGAGGTCAGTTGCGTACACTGCAGTAAATAACGGTGGAGCTAAGTCATAAAACAATGCCACTGTGCTGAAAGTGGGGCTAGCCCCACAAATTTTGGGGGCTAAATTTGGGGAGGGCTCGCCCTGGAGCCAGCCCCAGAGGTGGAGCTAAATTGCATTCTAATGACGGGAGTTAGGGGTGGAGCTAGCTAGCTCCAGAGATAGCCCATCGTCTGAACGACCTATCAGTTGGCAATTTCTTCCACAAAGGTACCTTTTTACATGGAAAAAAATCCTATGGTGTTTGTTACCACTGGTATCAACACTTTTATTCAGGTTTTTCTTGTCAACTCGTGAAGTAAAATTTCAGGCCAATGCTCGCTGGATTTAAATAAGCTGGTATCCTGTTATCATGAAGTGCGCAAAAATTTGTCATCGCCCATGTTCGTGTACCAACACGTGCACTAAAGGGTCAAAGTTTATCGGTTTTATTCTTGTACTTTTTTAGCAGAAAAATAGGTCAATGATAACTGGTCTTGTGTAGAGTTCAACTCAAAAACAGACTATATCTGCATAGTCATGATGACAGTACTTCTAAACCGGTGTCACACTTTCAAAGCAAAGCAACCTCAGTGCAAAATATTTGTACCAGTTTGTTAAATGTACATACGAAATAATAATGTTGAGGTTTCGGCGTGATCACGGCTATGTTTAGCTAAACTCCAAAATATTTTTCTTTTACTCTCCCGTTTTCACCTGGGTGTAGAAGTGTTGGCAACAAAACTATACTGAAAAGATTTTTGTAAATTATGCCACAAGTACGCACATGTATACGCGAGTCATTCCGCGGTAAAGGGGGCATTTTGGCAACACAGACCATATTTTCCAGAAAATACCTTCGTCTGGTCTCAAAATAAAAGAATAACTTTCTAAAAACCCTGTGTACAAATTTCCAATATACGCTCGTAACCGGGACGAACACTTGTGTTACATTTTAGGCCGTCCTGGTTACGAACGTATATTGGAAATTTGTACACAGGGTTTTTAGAAAAGCATGTTGTCACACTATTTGTAACCCTTCTTGGGCCTAAGTTATCTCTTCAGAACAACTTAAACTTATTTATTTTATTTTGAGACCAGACAAAGGTATTTCCTCGAAAATATGGTCTGTGTTGCCAAAATGCCCCCCTTTACTGTGGAAAGACCCACATACCGATGACGCAAAATGCAATATCATACATGTAGTTTTGTCTAACAATATGCAACCGACACCTTACTTTATTGCAGCAAGACTATTTTTTGTATACGTAGCAAACATAATCCCATGCATCATACTCCGGTCTGACCAGACTCAATATCTCAGGTACATGTACATGTACATGTATACAACATGGTGGCGCCGATACTCGGAAACGTGAGTACGCATATAGTGGCATAAACCATACCCGTTTTATTTTGTGTCATGGCAATGCATAGTTCCGACCTGTCAATCAACCGAACCCGCCGACCAATCACAACAGAGCTAGCAGATATCACCGACATAGGTCAAAGTGCACTGTCTCACAACAACATGATCACGCGATATGTTCTGCCGGCCCCATAAAATTTGTAGTGTTGTATGCGATGATCCGGGTGAATTTTTGGTTTCAAGGCCGGTCGTTTCGTTGTTCAAAGGTACGAAAGCACGTATTTCATGATATGACATCCCTGTATTACTGGCCCTTTACTCGGTGTGATCTAAGATAACTGTCAACCCTGAAACATGAATGCCTTTTGGTTTTCTCTAATGAATCTGTGCTTTCCGTTGAAAGTCCCATTGCTTTGTGCGTTGCGTGTCGCCATTTTGACGATAGCGTGTGAGCTATAGCAACAATATCCACGGGGGCGGGGCTAACTAGGCAAACTCGGAACTATGCATTAATTGGATGAACAAAAACCAAACAATCTTGCTTTTCAATTCACTATAAAACCTGAAATTAAACTTTGCTTTTCTCCATACTCCAGACTTGTACACGTACAGTATGTATTTGCCCGTCTTCTTTCAGAAACCCAAAACATATTTGCTTGGGAAGATCCTTGCATCCGGCCAATAGACCTTTTTGCACACCCTCAAACTCAGGATAAAGTTTTGATATGAAGTTCTGTTTTCTACCTTAGGCCAAAAAAAACCAACTATGTTTAGCATAAGTTGAAGTCTCCCAAAATGATGCGGTGATGCGGCTTCTTTTTTTTTTTTCAGTGAGTGGATTCCAAGCAATAAAGGCATGTTTTTGATCGAAACACTCAACAGACGGTGCGTGTCTAAGTAAAAAAAACACTTTGACGCGCAAGGTTGAAAGTGACGCGCATGCTAACGCTAAAACATAGTTTTTTTTTTAAAGTCCTGCTGTCGATTTCACAAAACGTTAAGATTTATCTTTAAAAAGGGTTACTCGTCTTGATATCAATACTACAATGTAGGATCGATCCTAACATAAGAGTTCTGTGAAATCGCAGTGGTTACTGCTACTTGTACATGCAAGGTTTGCATTAGTTCGGTCCTTTGAGAAGCGATTTAATGACATTTTACTGTAATAAGGGCAGTATACATGATTGGTAAACTGTTACAAATAGTTTTATCCCGCTGTGTGATTAAAGGTATGCATGTTTAAAACCAACCTGAGCAAAAATCAGCTGAGCAAAAAGTCACTTCGCCCTAAAACCACTTCGCCCTGAACCACGGCCTGTGCACGAAGTTGTTTTGGGGCGAAGTGGCATTTGGACGAGTTAGTGTTTGGACGAAGTGGTTTTGGGGCGAAATGGCTTTGAATTAATTTACGTCTCGCGAGACGAAAAAAAATTGTTTTGCTCATTTCTCAAAAACTATAGCACTTCAGACAAAACCATTTCAGGGGAAGTTTACTACCGTCATCATGTTTATATTGTGTAAGTTAGGCGTAAATCTGTGAACATTTCTGATTTTCGAGATACCAATCATGTATGTATACTGCCTTTAAAGTAAAATAAGAATCTCATTCTCATTATCAATGCGAGATCGGCCAATGAAAACATAAAAGAATATAGCAGGACACTATACTGTATTCAATGCAAAAAAATTTGAATACGAGCAAATTTTAATGAGTGACAATACAACTTATACAGGTTTTACATGGACCATGCTGTATTTTGTGCCCCATAGAGTGACCTACCGTATCTGTACATAATGGCAACCAGAACTACATGTAAGTTAAAAAGCACAGTTATCACACAAAAAATCTGATGCTGAACAGTGTACACGTACACGTATGTACGCAGCAGTGCATACAGCCGGCACTTCATTAAGAAGGACCGCGGTCCAGTGAGAACGAAGGACCTGGATAGGAATGAGAAAATCTGCAATATTCCTGGGCTTCTGAAAACCAATACTTGCAAGATGACAAAGATTGATGTTGCCGGCGCGCCGCTGCGGATGGGATAACTCATTATTAGTGCTGCTTCACACTGCTTAGTGATGCATTTCTTAACCATCAACTTCCTTTCCAGATGGTCTGTCTTTTTCGTTGTCTTTTTAAAGGAGCCTGTTCAGATTTTTCAAGAAAATTTACATTACTTAACCTACCAATCATAAAAACCGATCCCCAAAATACAATCCAAGGAAAGAAAACAAGAAATTTGGTTGTCGAAGCAAAAAGGTAAGTGGTGTGATCACGGCACTGCTTTATGGAACGGATAAATTAAATTAGTTTAAAAGGCACAGGCTCGTCAGCAATGGGCGCGCGCCAAATTCGTGCCACGAAATACGCAGCTGAATGCCTTTGCTATGGAGCTGGGTATTTCGTGGCACAAATTTGGCGCGCGCATTGCTGACGAGCCTGTGCCTTTAATACAAAACATTGGTGGTTTTTTAAGTGGCCATACTGCTTTTTCAAAGCCGATTTTGAGCTATGCACTTACAAAATGGATCCTCCTGGGACATAATGCCTTGGCCTATAACGTGGTGGTTGTTGTATTTTGTAGATCAGATACACCGTGTTTACAGGCAAAGGTGGATACAGACCCAGCATTTTTATTGGGACCACAAAACTGAACATTTGCCGGTTTACACTACACCTCAATCCAGCTTCAACTCGCCTTCAGAAACCACAAAAGTCACCACTAATTGTAACTGCAGCACATGCGTGAGCTGTTGCGGAACTGCTGCGAGATTGGTCAATTAAATCTACCACATGGTGGGCACCGCCCCAATGACACTAAAATTGCCGAATCTGTATTTGGGTAGCGTTTACACTACAAGCGACCTTGACAATTGCGGGGGTTCTACCCCAAAGGTGACCTTAAAAAGGCGAATCAGACCCGGGTCTGATCCGCCTTTTTCAATTCACCTTTTGCATTTACACTTATCGCCTACCCGGCTTCAACTCGCCTTTTTAGAAATTGCGGAGTTCAATTCGGCAAAGGCGAATCGAGTGTAAACAGGCCTATATTGTATGTACAGTAATCACGTGCCATTTTGGGCTAGTTTTACAATCAATCAAAGTACAGTGAAACTTGTATATAGTGGCCACCCAAGGGACCGACGAAATGTGGCCAGAATACGCAGGTGGCTATTATATAGAGGTTTAGCGTACACGTACGTACAGGAATATCCAAACATCATAAAATATACCACAGTGCATGTCTATAGATGAAAAACTGCTAAAAGTGAAGTGTATGAAAGGTTTGCTCATTAAAAAATGTTTTAGTTTTGAATAATTTTTTTAAGCTCTTCATAACATTTTCCAGAGTAGCTTGATTAATTGAGGCAATTTACTGTGCGTGGCCAGATTATCTAGGTTTAACTGCCATAGGATTGTACACACAGGAATCCAAGTGCCCCATGGCCACTGGCCGCGTTAGAGAGGGGCCCTAATATCAAGGTTCCACCTCCATATGTTTGTGTATAAACTGGTTTGGGACCGAACAAACATGGCCACTTTAGACAGGTGGCCTCTTTATAGAGGTGGCCCTAAGAGCAGGTTTCACTGTACAATGTAATGCTGTTTAGGCCAAAAAAAAAAAAAAACAAACAAACAACCCAAAAAGCTGTGTTACCTTACCTATACATCAAAAAGACAATTTAGGATTTATACATGTATGTAGGTGAGAAATGTTTGTGTATGCTCTATTTTTAATCTGAAAAATGGGCGATTTTTTTACTTTTTTTTCTAAAGTTAGACGGAGCTGGTTTTTGCTCAGGTTGGTTTTAATTAGGCCAAACAAAATAAATGGTGTGTTTACAGTAACCCGACCTACCTGGAATTTTTTAGGCCAAATTACCGACCTCAAACTTTTTATTGCCAATTTTCAAGTTGATAATTTTAAATGAGCACTATTTGCAATAATTTCCAACGAACATAACTTTTTCTGCACATGTTTAATAGTGTTAATAGTGAGTTTCAAACATTGCAAAACAACACGCAAATGCATGAACTAAAATGTAAAAAGAAAATGACAAAATAAAATTATTTTCCTACCTACAATGTAGGTAGGACATGTATGTACCTACCTGGATTTTTTTTAGGGCGTTACCGTAAACGCACCATTTATTTTGTTTGGCCTTATGCATATCTAGGAGATAAAACCATTTGCAACGGTTTACTACCTTTAAATACTTGCACAGACTGCACATTAGTACATGTACAAAGTATTTAGTTACTTTTATTCAGTAAAAGTAATAAGTAAACATTTACATAAAGAACCAGTATAACATGCACAATTTCTGGAAATATTCGAAATTCATTTGCTCCTAGCTGCAAATACAAGTTTGAAAGTTGTGAACAATTTGGACCACATTGGAAAACAAAATTCCAAGTCAAATATCTTAGAAATAGAAACGTGGGAGATGGAACTAACAATATTCACAGATGTGCTGCCATCTTGAAAAATAATCACCACACAACAGCATCATCAAATTTAAAAGGTACAGAACAAGATGTATGACATGTACCGATACATGCTGTTAATAATAGTTTTAAGGCAACTGAAAAATTATATTTTCAATTGAAAATGGGTCTGTCCACGGTAATGGGGTACAATTCTGTAACATTCAAGATCTTAGGTCCCAGTTCACTTCAAATGTCTTAATTTTATCTTTAAATTATCAAGCTAAACTGGGGAAATAACTTTATCACCAAGGAGTAAGAAAATTAGTCCTACAACATACATTTGTGAAAACCTCGTGCACAAATTTTTCTATTACGCATGTAACAAAGACGGAAAAAGATGTCACAAAATTGTTTGTCCATGTTACATGCGTAATAGGAAAATTTGTGCACTTGCTTTTTAAAAATGTATGTTGTGGCAGCAATTTGTTACTTTTTTGGTCAAAAGTTATCTCCTGAGAACAAAACAAGGACATTTCTTTAATTCTGAGATAAACTAAAGACATCTGAAAGGAATTATTGACTTATTTTTCAAATGTACCCCATTACTGTGGACAGACCCAAATACAATCCACTAGAAATTGGCCCTGCACTGTGCTGTTGGGACTTTTGCCGTACCGAAGTCATGCTGTAACTGCCAGAGCCATGCATGGGATAAATAACGATTGGCAACATGAGAGACGGAGATTGACGTTAAAAATGGATTATAGAATTGGAAAACTGTTACATTTGTGATTAAGCATGTGTTTAAGTCAGCTGGAGAAAACAATGAAAAACTATGTCCATGCTTCAAGAAATTGTGCAAATCCGCCGTCCTATTTAGGCTGGTTTCTTGACTATACGCTGCATGGAAAACGGAGCAATACAAGTGCCTAGTTTCGTTAACAAGAGAGCACTCTTGTAAAAAAAAATGTGTGCCCACATAGGGCCTTAAGCCCTGTCCGCATTGGACTTTTTTGGGAAAACTTATTGAGACGATGGTTACTTTTCCCATTTTAAGTCCAATGCGGACATTTTAAGTCCAATGCGGACATTTTAAGTCCAATGCGAATCCCCCGAGTCCAGCAGTTACTTTTCCTGGCCAACTGCGCTCTGGAAGTGTACATCCGGGTCATGAAGGTCATACTGCGAAGGGACACTGCACATGCTCTCCCAACGGTCTCGGTAAAATTTTCCCGCGTCGAAAAAGTACAAATGCGGACAGCAGTAAAATTTAGCCATTTTTCATTTTACCATCGTCTCGGTAAAACCTCCCGAAAAACAAGTCCAATGCGGACATGGCTATAGGTGATGTCCATCTTGTATTTTTTTTCCATGAATCATCCTAATTCTATTGTACTTTTGAACTATCTTTTCATATCTTGCAGCATTTTTGCAGTTTTTTAATGTCAACAATTACCCAATTTCAGGCAGAAAATTAAAGTACCACGAACGATGAAAGTTGGTCAAGGCCAAAATTTCGTTCTCATTCCAACGAGACACTAATTCTCAGATTTCATTTCACGTAGTAATAATGACAAAGCATGCAGATTAAATTTTATCAGAATTCCAATCACTATACATGGCATGGATCCGGAAGCTCCACACCAAAGTCAATAAATTGATAGAGATACAAAGTACACAACACAAGCTTTTCGCACTATGATAACCCACAACACTGACCACAAAATAATCAAGCCTATACACACAATGTACAATACATGACATGGGCAAGCAGACCCTGTTAATGTTATGCTATACTACAACAAGACAATATTTTGCGTAGTTGTAGATTTTAATTATACTGACCTTCTGAAACTTAGAAAGAAAAATTACGGACACGTATATTGTCATCTCTCCCCTGGAGTTCCAGGCATCTTCGCTCATGGCTCACTGAAGCTCTGCAGGGCCAAAAACAAAACCCCTACATGGTTGGCCAGCCCGGCCGTCCCAGGACACAAAGGCAATCTCTGGCAGCATGCATGCATGATGCTGTATGTGTAGGCAAAATACTGCATGCTCTCTTTGTGTTAGGCACCACACTGTGTGCACTATCCATAGCTGGCCACGCGTGCCCCCACAAAATTTGGCTTGGGTGGACGATACACATGTACATTGTACATGTACAAACTACAACAAGCCTCGTACACAAGTAAGCCTACATTTTGCATGCATAAAATGACGAGAACAAGGCATGTGTACAAACATCCTCTGGGATACTGGGTCTAATCTCCATGTTCAAGCAATTTTTTTCCTCCCATTTTTCACCCTCTCTTCGGCACCCACTCAAATGGCCGTTTGGCCACGCTCTTATGATAAGGCTGCCCAATCAGGGAGCAAGCGTACATATACAACGAATGAACAAACACACCACACAAAAATGCATCCCAGGAATTTTGTTGGCACAGTGCCAGCAGGACAAGAGCTGGTCAATCTACAGTACGGTACGGTGTGGGGCACACAGGCGAATTCTCCATCTGCAATGTGGGTGGCTGGAAGCAAATGGAACAGTGAGCGGGTACTAGTGTACGTGTGTGCACTGTACACATGTAGGCCTACTTGTTTTTATTGCATCTGGGGCCAATTTCATGGTGGTGTTATAAGCACAAAAATTTGCTTGGAAGCACAGAATTTCTTTGCTTTATTGCAAAAATGGGTTGCCAGCCGAAATCTTATGTGATGTAGGCCTATTTAAATGCAACATTATGAACAGGGGCCAATTTCATGGAGCTGTTTAGCAGCCGATTTTGTGCTAATGGAGGCTCCGGCTATTTCATGGAGACCGTACCCTTAAGCACTGGCAAACGTTTGCTACAGTAGCTTCAGAGGCAAATTTGCTAAACACTAGTGACGCAACAATGCCCGTTTCCAAGCACGCGGCCGTGAAATAGCCTTAAAGTTAGCACAACTTTTCTGCTACAGTAAGCATGCATTTTCAGCTAGTGCAATAAGCAGCGCCATGAAATTGGCCCCAGGTCACAAATAACCAAGATATAGGTGACTGAAAACAAACTTCCAAACCTTTTTAGAGGGGTTTATGCTAATACCGGTATACACAACCATCATAATGGAAATTTGATAGTTGGAGGGAAAAAATACACATAAGCCTAGAGGAAAAAGATTTTTTAAAAGGCAATGGAGACATTTTTGGCCACAGAAAGAAAAAAAATTTAAAAAACCTAATTATATTGACAGCTATTGTGAATATCAGCCGATCCAACATTTTTTGAATGAGGAATCGAAGTTTACAAAAATTTCATACCGTATTTTTAAAAATTTATAATAAAGCATACTGTTATAAATGGTATTTACAATGTACCTTTTACTTCTTCTTTCAATTTGAAGATGCTGTTGGTGTTAGTTCAGTACACTAGAACTACCTGTAAAGATGAAGCAAACAAATTTGAACGTTATTTCACATGTTTTGGAGAAGGCGTTTTCCCAGTGCGCACAAAAGTACAGAACAGCCCAATATCGTTAGTTGGAGCTACCAAATTGTCGATCCCTATTATGTGGAACCTGCAGGCCTACATGTACAAATTTGTAATATCCGCAGATGCAGCAAACATACATAATTGAGGAAGTTATCTTTTCATTTTTTTTTCTTGCAATGATTACCATGTACCCAATTTTTATATTCTAAAAGATCTCTTTTTTTTCTTAGTGAAATTTAACTTTTGAGGCAAACTTCACACACATTTTACTCAATACCGTAGAAATTTAGACCATACCGGACAACACTACAAACACTGCTTTAACAACAGGGGTGTGAGCGATTTTTTTTTTTAAAAATCGAAAGGGGGCGTGGCTTTCTTGGGGGAGGGGGCGGGAAGTGGCATCACAGACTACGAATGCTTCAACTTTTGAGATCGTTTACCAACATTGTGCAATGTTAAAAAAACGTTTTAACTATCACAAGAACCAGTTTGGTTTTAAATATTTACAATGTATCGGTACCCTGTACAAGTGTGGATAATATTAAAAAGAATCTAGGCAACATCGGTCGTTAAAGACAGGCAAGCGAGAGCGGCCAGTAAAATCGGTTTGGTTGCCCGCTGCTTTCACACCCCTGTAACAAGCACCATTAAGGACAGATTACTGGTATATGATTGAAAAACTTTTAAAAACAGGAACAACGGCATTACAATAACTATAAAAGAATAATGTTGATAAACTGCCTTGTAGAAAGTTCAGCCACATACCGGTAGGCGGCTACATGTTGATGCAGTAATACTTCAGAAAGCCTGAAAAATCCATGAATGGTTTTTGTGTTGTAACGTAACAAAATGTTCTACATGTAGTTCTCCCACAATGCTACCTATTTACACGTACGCAATTAAACAATCATGTGGTGTTTGTTACCATTGCTATCAACATTTTTCTTGTCAACTCGTTTTAAAAGTACAATTTTGGGTACCGTAACTGATGAAGAAAATTGTCATCATCACTTCCGAAAGCAAATATGCAGTCCTCAATTCTAAAGCCTATAAACTGCACAATAAATTGAGCCAGAACATTATATGGAATGCCAACAGCTTTCCCGCTGTGAAGTGTCAAGTGCACTGCCAGGGATCATACAAATGTTCTTTTTTCCCAAAGTGGGGTAACCTTGGTTTGTGGTAAGCTGCACTTCATTCATACCTCCTCACCAAGTAACATCAATAATTCCTTTATGTAGGGTACCAAAGCATGCAACAGAGAACAGCTAGATGCTTTCTGTATGAAATAAAGGTCAACTTAAAAAAAACGGCTTCCCGACACCCTTTTGAAGAATTCCCTTTTGAGCTTATTGGGTTATGGGGGTGTGACGCACGAGGGTCCCTTCCAGGTGGCGCGAATACCGGAATGTTCCCATTCAGAAATGGGAATTGGAGAGGTGAGCAGGAAATAATACCAAAAAGAAAGCTGAAAGAGAGTTTGTTGACACTAGAGAGTCTGCTATGCTTCAATAGAGGGCAGTTTTGCGCATTGCCTGACCACACACATATTATCACTTTGATTTTTTTTTTTCGTACTGAATATAATTTTAATTGCATTTTTCTGTAACACCTTATTTTATTCACAAGTTAATCTGCCGTTTTATATATATATATTTTTTTCTGTAATGTTTTATTTAATTTACATAATATTTATATTTGTTTATCCTTTATGTGAACAGTTCAAGCTTGGGTAAGCAGGCTTTAGGGCTACAGTGTTTAGGTTCACTTTTGCTTACCCTGGCCGGCTTGGACCGTTTTGTCCTAGTTCACTTCTGTCTATTTTTCTCTGCATTATTCAGTATTACATCGTAAATTGCACTTTCTTATGTAACTTTTGTTTAAATTGTTCACAGCATGTAATTTGTGTGTGCTTGTTTTTTTATGTATTGGCCGAATAGATAATAATAATAATAATATTACTATCATAATATGTAATTTCACTTGAAATAAATATGTGCAGGCCAACTTTAGAAAGTTTCTTGAAAGGTGCTCTAGTCAGAACACATCCAAGTACATGTAGGTTTAAAAAACAAGTGCTTTTTCCATGACCTAACAGTATTTACCGTATAAGCAATGGGAGCTGCGTACATGTAGCACTAATAAACTGTAAAACTAGAGTGCAAAGTGCAAAATTTAAACTAGTGCTCAACTTACGAGGGTGGACCAAATTTTCGGCCTCTCTAGGCCTTCGTCAGGCCTTCGTCAGGCCTTCCAGATCTACAACCCTGACGAAGGCCTAGGAGGCTGAAAATTTGGTCCAACCAGGGGCGTAGCTAGACCATTTTGATTGTGGGGGTGTGACCAAATTTTGCCAACTGCTGCCGGGCCTTTGCGTAGTCGATCAGCGGGAGGGGAGCGGGGAGGGGGGTGGGGAAGGGGAGCGGGGGAGGGGAGCGGGGAGGGGGGTGGGGGAGGGGAGCGGGGGAGGGGAGTGGGGAGAGGGGAGCGGGGAGGGGGGAGGGGAGCGGGGAGCGGGGAGGGGAGCGGGGAGCGGGGGAGGGGGGGGGAGGGCTGGTGAATGGATAAGCGCCCTCGCGCGACAACTAATTCGGACAGCACAATGAATTTGCCGAAGGTACCATGAATTTGCAGAATAAAATAAATATTGGGGTGGGGGGGCGGTGTCACACTCTCCCACACGCTAAATAAAAAATTGTCAGCAAAACTTTAATTTAGGGTTTTTACGATGCACGTGGAAATCGGATACAAACAGTGCTTAATCTACTCATTACAACAAATCTGATCATTGTTACCTTTGAAATTTCTCTTTCAATAGACGTATGTACCGGGTAGGTCACTTCACTTCAGGATCCAACCTGTAAAAAGTTGAGGGAAAAAAAATACAAATTAATACATGAATAGCTAACGGTAGAAAACATGATTGATATCTCGAAAATCAGAAATGTTCACAGATTTACACACAACTTACACAATATAAACACGATGACATTTCCCGAAATGGTTTTGTCTATTAAAAGTGCTATACCGGTAGTTTATGAGAAATGAGTAAAACAATTATTTTTCGTCTCATGAGACGAAAATTCACTTCGCCCCAAAACCATTTCGCCCTGCACCACTTCGCGCAAAAGCCACTTCGCCCAAACGCCACTTCACCCAATAGCCGTGGTTCAGGGTGAAGTGGTTTTGGGGCTAAGTGACTGGAAAGTTTTTTTAATTGACTGTTTTCTCAAACGTTAGACGAAGTACGGAGCTGACTTTTACTCAGGTTGGTTTTAATCATGCATATCTTCAATCACACTAAGACTATTTGTAACGGTTTACCAATCATGTGTTCTACTTTTAACTGTGGGGTTCACTCAAAACATTTTCTTGAGATGAACATTCTGCATCTAATTTTTAGTTTAAAGTTTCTTATTGGAAAAGTGTCATTTACCACTTATACAGCATTTCAAACAAATATTCTGCAATCTTCAAATGACAGTAATTCCCAAAATTAGGGGTCCAAAACTTTTGTGTCCCAGTTATGTACGACACCCTGTGCTTCAAAAATCACCACTCATGATCACAAATTCTCAGTAATAGACTGTGGCCTGTTATTTATAGCGGACAGCACAATTTCTTGAATATTTTGTTTACTGACAAATATTTGAAACAAAAAGACCATAAAGGCTCACAATTTGTTCCATGATATTGAATAGGAATTTGGTGTCCTGGGTTACCTACGCCAATGAAAATTAGCTGTGGAATGAGTTTGCATTAACCTTGGTGCCTTATTCACACACAAACGTTAAATTTAAGTGGCATTTATGGAAATTAAAATAAATATTTTCTACTGGAAAACCACTTTCAATCACTTGAAAAATCTTTAAAAGCATGTCACAAATTAGGGAATTTTGGGGAATTACCCATAAAACAATTTTTGACAAAGCAGATAATAACAGTCAGCTCTAAACAAAGTAATGCCTGTTTATACAGGGTGACCCCAAAACAAACCACCCACGAAAATATATTAATGCTGTTTTTTATCCATTCAATTTTTTTTAATCCATTGAAGTCCCAACCCAAGAGTACACATTCAATGCACACTGCATACCCATTTGGAAACTCATATTCGCATTTTGTTAACTAAAAACTACTACTGAACAGCTGCCAATTAACTTGGGCTTAGATGGTTTTTTTTTTACAATTAAAACAATTCCTTGTCATGGAATTAAAAGATAAAAATTTCATTTACCGGTGAGTGGCCTCTGACAAATCCCGGCTTAAAGGAAGGGACAACACTTGCAAAGGGTTGCCTAACTCTGTACGCTTCATGTAAGTCGCCATCTTTTGCAGTTTGGCGCTCGGACTTGAGAGGGCGTGAGTCAGGACACAACAGATTTTTACATACTTCATGGCGTATAAGAGTCGGGAAACAAGGCAACAATCTTGACGTCAAATATGGCACAGCACATAGTTGCATTAGTCAATGCTCGTCAATGCACGACGAGCTACATGTAATTCGTGCCACGAAATTCACCACGCTCTATACCTTGCCTGAGCTCTTACGATCGGTGAGGGTGCAGGCGCGCTCTACAGCGAACAGTATCAATTCAAATCACTCGCGCGTGTATGTGTGTTTGTTTGTACATACATACGTAAACCAATGAGCCTGCACCGTCCGGGATCGTAATAGCTGTCTGCAACGTTTTATAGCTTTACCAATGCATAGTTCCGACCTGTCAATCAACCGAACCCGCCGACCAATCACAACAGAGCTAGCAGATGTCACCCACATAGGTCAAAGTGCACTGTACGTTCACAACAACATGATCACGCGATATGTTCTGCCGGCCCAGGCCGGCCCCATACAATTTGTACAGTGTTGTATGCGACGATCCGGGTAAATTTTTGGTTTCAAGGCCGGTGGTTTCGTTGTTCAAAGGTACAAAAGCTATATTTCGTGATGATATGATATCCCTGTATTACTGGCCCTTTACTCAGTGTGTTCTAAGATAACTGTCGACCCTGAAACATGAATACCTTTGAGTTTTCTTCAATGAATCTGTGCTTTCCGTTGAAAGTCCCATTGCTTTGTGCGTTGTGTGTCGCCATTTTTGACGATAGCGTGTGAGCCATAGCAACAATGTCCAAGGGGGCGGGGTTAACTGGGCAAAATCGGAACTATGCGTTAGTCTTTTGTAGGTTTCACGTAAATAGCATCTGGTGTACGCACACTTAGTATCCACTTGACCATACTCAATCTTTGTTGCTATGTGGTACTCGCAGAAGGTGTGAACTACAGAATCAATACCATGTTCACCATTTTTCATTTTACCATCGTCTCGGTAAAACCTCCCGAAAAACAAGTCAAATGCTGACACGGCTTTTGCAGTCATGCTTTTAAAAAGCTGTTATGTGAATTCATATTTTGATTTCAACGTAATTATACAAATAAAATGATCAAATTTTGCTTCAACTAAAAATTTGCATTTCTTTGGTTGCTTGATACATAAAGTAGAATGTTGTATTAATAGTGCTGTTATTAAGGTTCCACTAGAGTCTTTCCACAGTAAAGGGGGCGTTTGTCCAACACAGACCATATTTTCCCAAAAAATATCTTTGTCTGGTCTCAAAATAAAGGCAATAAGTTTCAGTTGTTCTGAAGAGATAAATTAGGCCCAAAAAGGGTCACAAATAGTGTGACAGCATGCCTTTCTAAAAACCCTGTGTAAAAATGTCCAATATACGTTCGTAACCGGGACGGCCTAAAATGCAACACAAGTATCCGTCCCGGTTACGAGCGTATATTGGAAATTTGTACACAGGGATTTTAGAAAGGCATGTTGTCACACTATGTAGCTCTTTTTGGGCCTAAGTTATCTCTTCAGAACAACTGAAACTTATTTCTTTTATTTTGAGACCAGACAAAGGTATTTCCTCGAAAATATGGTCTGTGTTGCCAAAATGCCCCCTTTACTGTGGAATACGTATTTAGTGCATGCACTTTCATCTTTTTTTATTACTAAATCTTGTTTTATCTTGAGTAAATATTTTGTCATCTCTTTCTGGTAAATGAATTTTTAAGAATCAAATCTCTACAAAATTTGTTCTAAAGGTGCGAACTTGCATTTTTAATAACAATGTTCAAGGTAGAATGAGCATGACAAAATTACAGCATGCAATGGGATTAGCAGAAGCCAGTGCATGCATTGCTCATAATTAGCATGCTATCACGCATGCATACATGTATGGTCTTCGCATCCTATAAATGGTCCCGCACGTCGCCACGACGCCACGCATCGCGCATCACTCGGCGCTTTCTTATTAGGGTCCAGGAGGAGATGGGCTCCCCAGTCCGTGTCCAGTCATGCTCTGGTAATCTCCAATTACACCCTTGCCTCCCCCCCCCCCCCCCCCCCCACTCCCTCCCAGAAATAAGACACCGGATGAAAAATAATAAATTTGGAGTCTTTTCATAAGAAACTGCATTCACATGTTCACCAGAGCGATCATGGATACATGTACAGTGTGTATATGTAGAGATGGATGCGAATCAGTGAAGCTTTGTCGAGAAATAGAAGAAACATCTTTTTGTGATTTTATTTTATTTTACTCTATTTTAATTTTTTTTTTTTTGTGTCCAACTCATCATGTACAGTACACCTTCTTTACAGTTGTGGTTAAAGGTTGAAAGACAGATTACATAATTGGAAAACTTTTGAAAACAGGAAGAACAGCATGAATAAGGTGTTGATAAACTGCCTTGCATGGTTTTTGTGCATGAATGAATAGTAAAATTGTCTACAGTCACCCGGTGTAAAATACATATGTACATGTACTGGGCAACTGCAAAAGATGTACACTCGACCAAAAAAGTTCTGTCACCAGTAAGACATTTGTAGATATTTATTATGAAATTGGATTTAATGTAGGAAAATAATATATCAAATTTTAGCTGAACATATCACTCAAAGGAATAGAGCTCAACGGAGTCCATGATGGCAAGCTTCACGGAACAGGAATGCAACAAAGGAGTGTGGGGTCAGAATGAAAAATACCAAAAAACAACGATGTCAACTTGATTGCACTCAAGCAAGGGGAGTTACAGTTCAGTATTTTGCTTCCACCATACATGTACCTAATGCAATGGCACGATTCAGATTGGACAATTTAACCGTTTTGATTTGGATGTTTTTGACAAGACATCGATAAATCCAAACTCACTTTAAAATGTCCTAATTGTCTACATACAAACTGCCCAAATCACAAGTTGCAGTGTTCTTTGGTGTTTTCCTGTTCAGTGAAGCTTGCCATCATGATCTCTCTTGAGCTCTATTCCTTTGAGGGATATGTTCAGCTAAAATTTGATATATTATTTTCCTACATTAAATCCAATTTAATAATAAATATCTATAAATGTCTTACTGGTGACAGAACTTTTTTGGTCGAGTGTATTTGGCTTTAAAGGCAGTATACATGATTGGTATCTCGAAAATCAGAAATGTTCACAGATTTACGCCTAACTTACACAATATAAACATGATGACCGTAGAAAACTTCCCCTAAAATAGTTTTGTCTTAAGGAATATAATCTTTGAGAAATGAGTAAAACAATTAGTTTTCGTCTCATGAGACGAAAATTCAATTCGACCCAAAACCATTACGCCCAAGTGCCATTTCGCCCCCAAACCACCTCGCCCTAGTGCCATTTCACCCCAAATCACTTTATACAAACACTACATCTCCCAAATGCTACTTTGCCCCCAAACCACTTCGTACACAGGCTGAGGTTCAGGGCGAAATGTTTTGGGGCGAAATGACTGCAAACCCTTTGTTGACCGTTTTCTCAAAAGTTAGACGAAGTACGGAGCTGGTTTTTGCGTTTACATTCTGTAGTTGATCTCGAGCGCGGTGCAGAAGTTGCAGTCAAAGGTCATGCTCTATGTGTGTATGTACTGATCAATGTGTGCATGGGTTGTGCATGTACAGTGTACAAGGCCACTTGAATTTCGCGGGCTTTTTCCCCCGCTACGGCTGTGGAGCAGATGTGGCAGGTTGTGGTAAAGATTAATTGCTTATCTAACCGCAAACTAATCCCGAGCTCGGGGACTGATCTGGGGCCAATTTGGTTCCGAGAGCGTTTACACTCATTTGTGATCCGGGGCTGATCCCGAGCTCGGTGTTCGACCCCGAGCTCGGGATCAAGTGTAAACAGGGTGTTAGGTGTTGCTGCACTAGTGCCAGATTGGTCAATTAAATCTACTACACGGCGGGCACCGCCCCAAGGACACTCAAATTGCCAAATCTGTATTCGGGTAGCATTTACACTACAAGCGACCTTGACAATTGCGGGGTAACCCCACCCCAAAGGTGACTTGAAAAAAGGCAAATCAGACTCGGGTCTGATCCGCCTTTTTCAATTCACCTTTTGCGTTTACACTTAGCGCCTACCCGGCTTCAACTCCCCTTTTTGGAAATTGCAGAGTTTGATTCGGCAAAGGCGAATCGAGTGTAAATGGGCCTTATGTATCCACTTCACCGGACTAAATGTTTGTAGGTATGTGGTGCACGCAGCAGCAGGTGTGAAGTACAGAAACAATGCTGTGTTCACCGTTGGAGAAAATGGCATAGAAGCAACCAGACTGTTTGCTAGGCAATGGTGTGCATCACGTAACAACAACAGTGTAGTACCGATATGTGACTATTTAAACTGCACCTCCATTTGAAAGGGAAGAATTCGGGGCAGAAAGAATTCCGTTTACTTATTCTCCTTATGATGACTTAATAACCACCGAAACGTGTAAATATTTTGAAAGGAAGTAATTTTAGAAGTGAAAAACATTCTTAACAATTTCCTTAAAAATACTTTTCCATAGACTTAACACACGGCGTCTTAGTGGCGACCAGTAAACAAAATTCATACCTTCAGGACGCCAGCCATTATGCAAATATTATACGCAAACGCCTAATTGCATTAGAATGCGTCTCCTTACATCGGCGTCTTGTGGTCACTTTTTAAGTGACCACTTTATTAAGTGTAAATTTGCTCGTTTTTTTTTTATTCGAAAGCCCCACGAAAGGGGGTAAAAAAAGTCACTACATGTAGTTTAGAGGGCTTAAATTGTGCTTCGCGTCACCAAGAAGAGTACTCTAAACGAGGGATTGCTAAGAAGATGAAGTGCATTAAGACTGCTGTTCACATTGCAACCATGAAATTTGCAAATTGAAGGAAGTTAATCATGTTAATTCAGGCAGATTGCAGTCTGCATGAACAACCCCGAAAGAGTGTTCCACACGCTGCGTGCTTTTTTTTGCGTCTGCGCTTTTCAAATTTCCCGCTCTTTATGCCACGCCCAATCACCTTTCAGATGGGAGTCCAAGTCCAGGTATGCAAATGAGCTGCCCCAAATCCCAGGCACCTGTTTTGAATCGTGCATGCAGCGCTTATCCGTTAACCCACTTATGTTTAGGCCCGTGTTAACCGTGTGCTATGCATGCGTAGGTTATGCGTAGACTGCGCGGGAATCCGTCAAGGCAAAATTTTTTGTATTCTCTGGTGAAAAAGGCCTTGCATATTGCTCGCGGCCATCAAACTTTCAATCCGGCCTTCAATGTGGCTCATACAGCTAAACGGCCCAAACATTGAACTATTCAAAACTCATTTGTTTGAATTCAGACCCAATTTTGAAAAAAAAAAAAGAAAAAAAATGACAAATTACGAGTGTCCATTTAGGTTAAATTTATGATCGTGAAAACAAAAATGCGACACATGCCTTTTGAAATGGGAGAACTCACTCAAAACTTCAACTATTTCCATGTTTTTTGTTGCCATCAAAAGCGGCCATATTCTGTGATTATCATATCACTGGTGCGCATGAGTTTCGAGCCAAAACAGGACAACATTTTTAGTGGAAACATGAGCTTCGGAAACGGGTCAGTGGAGATGGATACACTCGCGGCGTATGCGAATGTTCATGACGTCAGTACCGTAAATGAGCGGCGCTGTTCGCCTAATTTACAGAAGGCATGTTTTTTAAATGGTGGACCACTTTGCTACTTCTCAGTCCATTTTTTAAAGGTGCTCTCAGAATGATTTTAGGTGTTAAAACACAAAGTGCATATCTTAAAGTTTAAGAAAATGATAAAGAGAAGATAGTTAGTTTAATGGTGTGACTTTGGCATACTTTTGTATGAAAAAAATGTGACGTTCAAGAAAATCTGTCTAGTCAATGACGTTCGAGACGTATCCAAGGAATGCCTGCAGCCGAGGAATGCGAACTCGGCAACTGTTTTGCTAATTTTCACGAAAACCAAAAAGAGTTCAAGAACCAACCTCCCATCACTTTATCTTTAATACATATCAAACATACTGACAAACATGTCCCGAAACAAAATCGGGAATTTCCTTCGTAGTGGGAATGGTGGGGGAGTCCGTGCACCGCGCTCGCAGCTCGGTATGCGCAATGCAACATGCACCGTATAGCCATGGCGTGGTTGGATTAAGTGTTCTGCACTCCGAGTCCGTTTTAACAAAGGGAATCCCCGATGATTTCTCCCATTCAAAACATTTCTGTTTCGAAACATGTTTGTCAGTATGTTTGTTAAGTAGTGCCTACCTCCATGAGTAGTGGGAGGTTGGTTCTTGAACTCTTAAATTTGAGTTCGCGTCCGCCCCAGTTTGTCATTACCATGATGCATTGCGAACGTCGATAAGGTTTATCCCATGATGCCTTGACTTGAGAACGTCGATAAGGTTTATTCGCACGCGTACAACCCTGAATTGGCTGAAACTGTGAAAAGAGTGTTCTGCACTGGGACTTTCACTTTCAGTCGACCTAAAAAAAAATCCCATCAATTTACCGTGGCTCCAAAACGGAATCTTTATTAAGGCCTTCGGAATGAAAGTCATAGAATACCGTCCGGAAGATTTCAAAAACACACGCGGCTTTTTTTCATTATTCATCTTTCATTATTTTGTAAAACAGATGCCCGAGGGGTACATAGACAATGATAGAGGTGCACTTCCGTCTTCAGATCGTTTTCACGTCTGCCATTATTGCATGACAGGCAGACACCGATGAGACGTAATTTTCCATTGGGCAAAATTCGATGTCGCGATGGCAACAGCCAATCAGATGACAGAATACATACGTGTACAGAACGTCCGAAGATTGCCGAAGTGAGATCGGGGGCGCGTTCAATAGCACAACACATACGTACGCCGGTATGGGTATTTTCCTATACCTTCACCGTTGAAGGTATTGTCGGTATGCATACGTATTGCTCTATTGAACGCGCCCCAGGACTTCAGTCGGATTTGCAGTCTCGCGCGGCTAGCTACACTGAAACACGAACAGTGGAATTGTGTGTCAGCACTTGGATCTCGCGCTCAAGACTATCGTGTGCCGTCTGATTTCGAAAAATCTGGTTGATTGGTCGGAATTTCTCTGTTTGGCGCCATATATATCGATTTCTTTCATGAACAAGTATTGAAAGTACGTTGAAGTTCCAAATTTTTTGAAATAATGAAAAATGTTGGAATAATGAAAAATTTCGGCGGCGGCCATTTGGTCATGCGGGCGGAGGACGGTATTCTATGACTTTCATTCCGATGGCCTAACCAAGTCTTTTTACCGGAAACTGCAATTTTTGGGTAAAATCAAAATCTCTACACGTTCTACATGTACATACCGCAGTGGTCGTTTACTCTCAATCGGTCTAGAGCTCCACCAAACTTGCGTACATTCCTTACTTTTTTCTCCAATTCACGAAATCACCTCGCCGAGCCGAGCACGTGTAAATTGTAAACATGGCCAAAATGGCTAGCCGCACTGAATCATGGGAGCTGGTCACCTTTGAGGGCGCTATTCACAATCAATGGTCGAGTTCGGGCGATTTCTTCTTATTACAGGCCTTTTTCCCAAATCTCGACTTGGGCTCAGGCTCAGGCTCAGGCTCAGGCTCAGGCTCAGGCTCCATGTAAACCACATGGAGACGGAGACGAAGCCGAGATTTGGAAAAGCCCCAGGCAACGGCAATGCACTTTAAAGATCCGGAGCAATCTTTTGTGAAGAGCAAGGGGATTCCCCGCGGTGTCTCTGGACATTTCTAACTCACGCTCCTTGGTATAAATACCAGAAAGAAATAATAATAATACATGTAGTACAATTCGCATGTCGACTCAAAGTCTGAAATAAATGACAAAATGTATTGATTTATTTTGCATTTTTTTTAAACTTAAAATGACACATCAACCGCATCAGTAACTGCAGATTTAAATGGAAAAACCTAAATTGAGGAGTGAGAAAAATGTGGGATGTGTGAGAAAAAATGTGTGGCCTGTCTAATATGTTTTGTACTAGGTCTGAAGCCATGGTCAACTTGTCCATCCTTTCCCGATTAAAGAGGAAATTTTCGGTTTGCGTACATACGTATATACACATTGGCTTTATATCAGTTTCTGTAATGCATGCTACCTCTACTCCACGAATGGAAGTGCACTAAGATACGTGATACTATCGCCCTTAACAATTAGTGTACGAGAAACATAAATCTTAGACTGAGCATTCTTCCTCCATGGACTGAGCAAGTGATAAACCGAACGGTTGTCCATTGCAACTCTAAATTATCCCGCCATATTTTTGCAACAAGTAATTAGCCGGCTCAAAAACTGATCCAATATATCTCCACAGTGCTATGTGGCGTTCGGGTTTACCGTGATTTGTACAGCCTTTACGGAACTAGTACAATTTTGGTTTTCTAGCTGTGGAAGCAGCGGATAGGATTCTCGATGGCACCAAGTTCTAGCTCTGATAGTTGGTGGTTTCGATGAGTACGCCGTTGCTGCAATGACTGGATACTGCCCCAATGGGTGGATTCAAGTTGGAGATACGTGTTACATCTTGAACCATAACGCATGACGTATCAAGCCGCGATGTCCTACTATACACCAATCCGGTAATAAGGTCTTCTTCCCTGTACATCCGCCATAGCTGGGGGGCTTCCACTGAATGAACTGTATGTTTTTGTTGTTGCTGAAGCTGCATTTGTTTACTTCGAGCAAGTTGCGCGTCTTTGTAGGGTTGTGTGCGCGCGAAGGCGGGTTAGTCGCGTGTACGCAAAGGCGGGCGCGTCGCGTGTACGCAAAGGCGGGCGCGTCGCGTATACGCGAAGGAGCCTCGTTCGTGCATGTAATGGATGAGCGCTTTTCGTTCTAACAGCAATACAAAACGCACAGCCCATGCACTGGACGCCCCCCAGCTATGGCGGATATGCAGAGAGGAGATCTTAGTTACCGGATTGGTGTATACACCAATCCGGTAGGCCTAACTATAATCTCCTCCCTGCATATCCGCCATAGCTGGGGGCGGCGGCGTCCAGTGCATGGGCTGTGCGTTTTGTGTTGCTGTTAGAACAAAAAGCGCTCATCCATTACATGCACGAACGAGCCTCCTTCGCGTATACGCGACGCGCGCGCCTTTGCGTACACGCGACGCGCCCGCCTTCGCGCGCACACAACACTACAAAGACGCGCAACTTGTTCGAAGTAAACAGATGCAGCTTCAGCAACAGCAAAAACATACAGTTCATTCAGTGGAAGCCCCCCAGCTATGGCGGATATACAGGGAAGAAGACCTTATTACCGGATTGGTGTATACTGCGAGGGGTTAAATGCAAATAGACAGCCGAAGTGTGACGTATTGCCATGGCAATTGGCTCTAAACTAACATGGCCGTCGGAAAAGTACCATATTGCAAAAGCACATGGGACACGGTTCAGTGATTTTTAGTTTAAAGGCAATCGCCTAGGCAACCAACAAAATTAACGTATTCACTTCGGCAGTCTATATTGCATGGCCAGACACACAAAGCGAGCAGGACATCTTGTGGGTAATCTTCCTTGTCCACTTCAAGGCAACGTCTGATCCGAGAGGGTGGGGCCTGCGGATCGGCTGTGATGTTTTGGAATCTGGGGCCGGTGTGGTCTTGTGTCAATCTGCCCTATGACAACTGGCTTGCTGGTCAACCTGATAACTATAAATTAATAGAACACTGTGCTGACTTTTGGGCAGCTGCTTATGGTAAGTGGAATGACTTTACCTAATTGTTGGCAGCCACGCTACTCGGTTTGCCAAGCCCGGGCAGTCACTGTGCTCTGTGAGATTTCTACCCGGGGCAAGCACCAGCGCAACACGCTGCTCGGTCGACGAGGGTGCTCCCGTGATAAGGCCATACGATTCGGAGAGTGAAAATCTGCCGGCTGCATCCCAGATGCCGCTCTTTTACAGTATTGTTCAGCTTTGGTGAAGTTTGTGAACTCATCTGAAATAAAATTAACCGAGTCTGTGGTTGAAATGTTCAATTCTGTTTTTATAATCTTGAACGGCTTATGACGAAAGTTTTCATTTTAACAAAAGAAAAGAAGGCAGCATCCGTACATTTGTGTACATTTTAATATATTTCTTGGAGAAAGGTATTATACCTTCTTTGTAATTTTAAACCATTTGGCGGTATAACGTCACTAACGTGTGCACATCGAATAAGTCGCTGTGTTTCTCTCTTACAAATATTTTATAGCTCTGTTTTTCATTGTGCAATTGAATCTCTCCACTACACCGTTAGACTTGGGGTGGAACAGATTGGTATGAAAGGGGCCCGCCCAGACCCAGACATCAGCCCTGAATAGTACCTTTTACAATAGTTCAATCTGTGGACTTAAACTCTCGACATTCAGATTAAGTCTGGTGCTCCACTCTATATATCAGACGATACAGATATTTACAAATTTCTCCCAATGGCAACACCTTTTTGACAGTTTCCCCCGACAGCTCAGATGTTCGAGCGGTGGACTAGTTAAGCTGATATTCGCAGGTCGCTGGTTCAAATCCAGCTCGAAGAAAACATTCCATTTTGGCGGGATGCGTAAGGGGCTGTCCCTAGCTCCCAACGCACCACTCGAAACATTGGGGAAAGCCTGTTTTGTATCAGACACATCTACATCATCTTCTAGCTGGACTGACCAATGTCTTACATGTCTACTGTGACACGTAGACTGACTTTCAGAGGCGTCCAGGTGGCTCGGTTGACGTCTACTGTACCTGGGATGGTTATAAGCAAGGCTTTGGCAACCTGTCTGGTGAATTTTGGCTTGGGAACAAAGCTCTACGCAACCTCACGCAGACTGGACAATGGCAGCTGCGAGTAGACTCAGGTGAGAAGTACGCACACATTCCACGTTGGCTCATACAATGCTATAGCAGTACAGCTGGCAATGCAAATAACACACATCTCACAACAAAGAATCACGATATTGATGCTTCGGGGTTTGTAAATTGTCAGACGATATTGAGATATTTAAAAAATTTCCCCAATAACAATTAACATCCAGTTTTTCGTTTCGACCGTTTCCCTGGACAGCTCAGTTGTTAGAACGGATGATAAGATCGACTTAGAGAAGCTGATATCCATAGGTCGCTGGTTCAAATCAGCAGCGTAGCTATATGGTTCTCTCCATAGGGGAGTGAGGGTTGGTGCCCTCTTAACCCCCCTACCTATATTTATTTTTGAATTTTGTACATATTACATTCACACCATCGTACTTTACAACAGAGAAACAGCATGTGCACTTTATACAGTTTTCTTTGGAAAATTTTAAAACAATTAATATAAATTAAATAAAATAAACAATGAAAGTTCTATGGGAAAACAATGCCACCATATTTTCCTCCGCTTGCCAAATTTGCAGTGGGGGGATTTTTGACGGGATTTTAAGGAACATTCCCTTCCCATACGCACCACCCCAAACACATTTACCTATAATTGTCATCGAAACCTGGGCCAGTCTCTGTGCTTTCTTTTGTGATAAAAATTGCAAATGCAAAACGCGTGACGTCATACAATGGCTCAGCATCTAAAACGAGGCTTTCAGAGCTAATTTGAAACTTGTCAATTCAACGCTTCAAAACTTTCTCACTCCAAATTATAGGAGCCCATTTCATAGATATTGATAACAAAGACTTCACATGGACCTCTATGACCAGGTCACGCGTGGCTAGCAATCAACGTAACACCGTAAAAGCACCAGGCCATGACCGTGGTAGCTGTATGAAGTCATTAACTGCCACGGAATTACCTTGAACCATTTGACTTTTAACCTGATTAGTTTTTCGGATCGCGATTCTAAAATTAAGTTAAATTTGCTGTATAGTTTGCATGACCTAGGTGGCAAAGTGCAAAATCAGCTACGTTCGTCATCTTGAGATGGCCGTCCACATCCGTCCAAATAGACTTTATCCGCCAATCAAATAGCGAGGTTTGGGCGTGTACGGTTAGCGATCACGGCTACGTTGAGCTAAACCCAAAGATATTTCTGTTTTGCCATCCGATTTTCACCAAGGTGTAAATTGAAGGCGTTTCGTTCAGTGTTGACAACAAAACTGAAAACGCCACAAGTACGCATCACTTACCGAGGACGCAAAATACACTGACTGCATGTGTGCGACCGTAACCACAAGACCAAAGCAGTAAAACGAACTGCAGGCTCGTGGCTCGACAGTACCTGTTTCAATTTGTAAGCGATTAGAAAAGACTAACATCTATTTGCATTAATGGCTTGTTTAAGGCTAAAAACGACACACTCAGGAAGACGGTGAATGGAACGCATGGAAGCAGGCTGAATGAGAAGACACCAACGTAAAGTGTAACTTGGCCGTCTAATACACAAACAGACGATACACACTTCCACTGGCTTCTCGTAAAGGCTTCGCATATGTATGTACTACTTCAATCAATTCAAATTGAAACTTGAAGTGAAATCGAGTTTAAGGCATTTTTTCACAGTGAAAACCGCACGCGTAAAAACTGAACCTTCTGCTGCAATACCAGTCTGCAGGTGGAGTTGAAGCAAAATTACAGTCAAATGCAAACAAAGTAAAAAGCAACTGATAACTGATTAAAGCCAAACATTCAACAGGCAGTCTCTCCCCGTCTGTCTATGGTTATAGATGATCTTGACCACAGGCACAGCGATAACGGCACGTACGTGTCAATCAAGCACGGCACGGATAAAGACAAGCGCGGAACCACGACACCACAAACGCCCACGACATGGCATATATGCCGTGGTAAAGCCCGCAAAGAGGAACATACGTGCATGGGAACCAAAGCTTGAACTCTAAAGAATCTTCACGAGTGTGGAACTTTTAAAGACTCGAACATCCTTGCATAACCGCTCAATGAACCTTTACTTTATCATACACCGAGTTTAAATGCCTGAAACAACCGACAGTAGCAAGAGTAAATACATGAATACTATACATTCTTTACATTTTCAAACTCTTAACACTAATTTTGGTTTCCTTACTGGTCCCAAGATGATATTGACCTTAGCAACTGTGTACACATTCCTGTACCTGGTGATTGGAAAGACCCAGAGTGAATGTCCTGCTGCTCAAATGACATCAAACTTTTATTTGGCAAACAATCACGTTTTTCAGAATCACATTTTTCAAGAGACAAAGAAATTAAAATCCGCTGTAATTTGCGCGCGTGACTGTGCTATGGACTTCAGTTGTGCATCATTCAACTATTACGAAGGGACAAAGCTGTGTGAACTGAGTAATACCAGTAGAATTCAACATCCGTGCGACTTTGTCTATCACCAAGGTGGAGCTTATTTTGACAAGGACGCGGCGACACTTTCCTTCTCAAGTAGCAATGATATACAGTACAGCAGCTGCCAGGAGCTCATGGCTTATTACCGCGAGAACGGCATCTACACCATCTATCCTGCTGGACTGACCAATGGCCTACAGGTCTACTGTGACATGGAGACTGATGGGGGAGGATGGATCGTCTTTCAGAAGCGTCAAGACGGCTCTGTTGACTTCTACCGTACCTGGAATGATTACGAGCAAGGCTTTGGCAATCTGTCTGGTGAATTTTGGCTTGGAAACGAAGCTGTACGCAACCTCACTCAGACAGGACAGTGGCAGATGCGAGTGGACTTGTGGGACTGGGAAGGAAACAGAGCTTGGGCCGGGTATGGTGAGTTTGCCATCTTAGGTAGGAAGTATACACTCAACGTTGGCTCATACAATGCTAGCAGTACAGCTGGCAATGCATTGTCACTCCATAACACACAATTCACAACAAAGGATCACGATAATGATGCTTCGGTGTCTACAAATTGTGCAGTGGTTTTTGAGGGTGCATGGTGGTTCACTGCATGTGCATACTGTCATCTGAATGGCCAATATTATCCTCAAAAGGATGAGCCCGGTATATTCTGGTATTCCTGGAAATATACCAATTCAATGAAACAATGCAGCATGAAAATGAAGCAAATTGCTTAGGAGAATATTAACAGCGTAAAGGAACACACCGGCTATGTTGGGCAATTTTGGGCTCGAAATAGACCCATACATTATTCTGCAAGCGCTTTCCAGAGTAAATTAGATATATCCTGAAAAGACGCCGTCAAATTTGGCCGTTTTTTAGCATTTTTCACAAATTTAAGGTCATGTGACTTTTCGGAACAGGATTATGGTTCTCAAAAGTCACGTGGTCTTGTGAGTTATTTCCAGCCGTAGAAACCAGCGCAAAGTGCGAGTTGCTTTCGCGGTTGGATTCTCTTCTTGTTGGAAAATAATGTCCCACGAACACTATGTACATACCGTACTATTTTCCAATTTGTACACAAATCTGCCAACAGATTTCATTAGAGGGTTTCTGGGTGTTGATATGGACGAGAGAATATCTGAGATTTTCGTCTCTTAGCTTCGCGTTCGCGGCGATGAATGAATATCCGAAGAAGAAAAAAAAGTATATAGGCCCATGAGGGCGCTAAAGACACCAAAACGTTGCGTTCGTGTTGCTTCCTCGAGTCAGGCTGACCTCGGGGATCATGCAAGCTAGGTGTGATGAGTCGGGGAAAACAAGGAATCGAGGTTAAATACGTGTCGACCCATATCGAACGCCACCTTTATTTACAAACACATGATACATAATACATCGTGACGACATTTTGATAATTTTTTTCACAACGACTATCAAAAATTATTCTCAAGGATGCTAGATTGCTACATTATGTAAACAGTAAGCCGGTGTGTCCCTTTAAAGGCACAATGCGCGCGTGAGGCCAAATTCGTGCCACGAAATACGAAGCTCCATACCTTTGCCATGGGGCTGCGTGCTTCGTGGCACGAATTTGGCTCGCGCGCATTGCTGACGAGCATTGCCTTTAATGACACATGATATAAAAGACCTTCATATAGTCAATTACTTAATGCAAAAGGCTTTAAATTGGATTTTAAAATCATCACTCAAAATTTCAAGGTGTTTTTGTTCGGGTTGACTGCTATTGCATCGCGGACTTTTGCGAGTCAGGGCCAAATTTCATAGAGCTGTTTAAAGCGCTAGCTAAAAACGTGTGCTTACTTTAGCAGAAAAGTTGTGCTAACGTTAAGGCTATTTCACGGCCGCGGCGTGCTTAAGCATGCGCGCGATTGGAAACCACCATTAAAGTGTAGATAGCAATGGTAACAAACACCACATGAATTTATTTCCGTCCAAAATGGTATTTCATGCTGGAAATTAACAACCGAAGGTGGTTTTTACTATTCACTTGTACTTTTTGTACACAAAATCCATAGATTTTCAAGGTTTTATGAAGTATTGATGCATCTAAGGAGCTAACATTTCTTCAGGCTAGTTTACCAACATTCTTAGTACTTAGATATGTTACACTCTTATTTCACGAATCTGTAAAAAGTTTTATCTTGCAAATGATACATAGGCCTTTAAGCAAATAAATTTATCCCAAAAAATATCCCAAAAGGTAATGCGACGACTCAAACTTGACTTTAGTCTTGATGCAAGACCGAATTTACTGTTAGAGTTCGCGATCCCCACATTGTTCATTTTAGCCGCCAGAGGGCGTACCTACACTTACAACGTGAACTCGAAAACTCGGTCTTGATTACTCCGTAAGAAAAAAGTTCGATAACCTTTATGGAAGCACATGAATAATTAAACAGCAAGGTCAAAAATTATGGGCGCCTGCGTAGAAGAGAAAGCGATGCCTCCATAATTAGGTCATGTGGGATGGTAACTTGCCGTGTACATTTTGTACGTGTGCATTATATTGATTCACCGTGCCGCGCGAAAATGATATCGGGCCGTTTTCGTGCAGTGACCGGCGTGGTGCATGGCCTGCCGAGAAGCGGCATTTCTCGGTACGAGTGCGCGCCCAGCCCAGCCCGGTGACTTCCTGTCCCCGGCCGGGGGTGCCTGTCCGTGTAGATTAAGACCCAATGCCATGGCCAAAATGTTGGACAGCAGTGGGGAAAAATCTAAAAATCATGAAAATTTCTCTCTCTTAGTTTTTACACCATGGTTTTTACAACCAAGCATATGGGGGCCTAAAATCAGACATGTCATAATTTTATTTCTCATTTTTATCATCAAACTTGTTCTAACATGCATTGTTTATTTTTCATTTAATACAAAATAAAGACGTTTATAGTGGTCGGATATGGCATTCAACCTAAAAATTCAAATTATTTCTGCACTTGAAGTGAAATATTGAACTAATGAATCAGACAATGTTGACGAACATTTCTTTGGACAATGTTGGACAGAAGTGGGAAAAATTAAAAAATCATGAACATTTCTCTATTATTTTTCACACCATGGTTTTTACAACCAAACTAACATTTTACATGGTTTTATAGCAATGGAAATCCAGGCTGGGGGCCCAAAATCAGACATAACAGAATTGTATTTCTCATTTTTATCATCAAACTTGTTGCATTGTTTATTTTTTATTTAATACAAAATAAAGACGTTTATAGTGGTCGGATATGGAATTCAACCTACAAATTCAAATTATTTCTGCACTTGAAGTGAAATATTGAACTAATGAATCAGACAATGTTGACGAACATTTCTTTGGACAATGTTGGACAGAAGTGGGAAAAATTTAAAAATCATGAAAATTTCTGTATTATTTTTCACACCATGGTTTTTACAACCAAACTAACATTTTACGTGGTTTTATAACAATGGAAATTCAGGCTGCGCTGGGGGCCTAAAATTAGACATGTCATAATTTTATTTCTCATTTTTATCATCAAACTTGTTTTAACATGCATTGTTTATTTTTCATTTACAGAATAAAGACGTTTATAGTGGTCGGATATGGAATTCAACCTAAAAATTCAAATTATTTCTGCACTTGAAGTCAAATATTGAACTAATGAATCAGACAATGTTGACGAATATTTCAATTTTTTTTAAGTTAACCAAACTGCAAATTTCCTTCAAGGGCTTCTGTCCTATCTACAAAGTAGTTTGCTGTTGTTCCCTGGAATTCGTAAAAACAGCTTCATATCCACAAAATTAATGGGCCTTCTCAAAGCATTCTCCTCAAAGCACTGAAAAGAGTGAAATTTTAAACATTTAGTAAACTAATAAACATCAAATTTAAATTTGTCCCATTAAACGTTATTCCAGTATATTTTCGGAGGCTTATGCAAGCAAGTTGCTCTAATTAATTTTCTGCAATTCTGCTTGCTGTAAAAACAAAAACATGCACGAAGAATCATAAAAAAAAGTATTGTTTTAAATAGGCCGTAAAAGGTCACAACAATTTGCCTTATTTTTTGTTGGCCTAAATGAAAATCAAATGGGTCATATTTGACTTTAGAAAATGTACAATTACTTTTGTAAAACCATGTGGCTTTGAGAGACTCCTTTCAACATTAAACTTACAAAAATTTAATAAGGGCATTTTGAAATTTTTAAAAATCTGCCCAACAATTTATAATACTTCAAACATTGTGTACAAAGCATGTGATAGTGAGTGAAATTAGTAGTTTTTAAGAAAGTGGGTGGTTCTTCACTCAGATTAATTCACTCCTAAATTTCGGTTTTTTTCTGTCATATCTGAACTAACTGATGCTTGCAAGTCATTTTAGGGAAAAATAGTAGTGGATAACTTCTCTGAAATCGTTTAGCACTTTTTTTTTTACCGAAGCCAATAATATGAAAAGCATGCCATATAGTATAGAGGAGAAGAAAACAATCCCAGTCGTTTTCTTCCTCCATGCGTAAGCGATGAAAAAAAATCGTGACCAAGCAGAAAATGCCCTAAAAAAATCTCTAAATGCCAGTCTTTGATATTTGAACTTTTCGATTCCCAACTTAATTTTAATTGGAACGAAATGCTTCGTCTTCACTGGCCGCCCAATCATCACACCCGACCGTAGACCCGTTCACGGGTCTAACCCGACCGTACGAGCAACGCAGGCCGGCAAGCGGAAAGGCCCGGACGGTACAGGCGAGCCACTGAGTGCAACCGCAAGATAGCTTTGTCCGTGGACAACGTGTTTGCCTCATATCATGTTTGCCTGCTGACTGCTGATCGATCGATCGATCAGCGACTGGAAAAGCAGCGACATTTGTATGCACTGTCCTGTCCAGTGTGTATTCTGGGTACCAGACAGACCAGAGCTGTTGTGAATTATGGAAATTAGATGACGTCACGCATTTCAACGTGTCACACAAAGGTATGCCAGGAATTCGCTCGGTATTTTGCGAGCGATTTATACGGAATATGAAAGACTGTCTTTTCGACTGTATTTCAGGTGCGCCCTCTGGCGGCCATTGGTGAATAGTCTATGTACATCGTGTATTGCGCGCAAAAAGGCAGTCTTTCCGAAAGACTAACTTGACTTACGCACCTTTATGGCTACACTATAAAAAAAAAACAATTTGTAATTTTGTGCAAAGTGCTGTGTATTGTGTAATTTCTACAAATCTGATATGATTCTAATAATTACAGTTGTGGTAAAACATATTGTTTTGTGGAATAGTTGTACAGATATATTCTTTAGTTTGACAAACACGTTTGTATAATTATTGTTGCTGTGTTAATGTTGAAGTCAAGTCCATCACAAATCGAACAAAGATAAAGAATAGATAGGCATGTTTTGTGAGGGAATTGTGAACTTAAGGACCCGATTATGAACATGACTTGTTGTTATATAGATTAAAAATTATGTATAATATAAATAGGCTTTTCCAGCCAATTTAGCTAGATACTGTTCATTTAAAGTAAAAATTAAAAAAATAAACACAAACTCGGTATAACATCATTCGATTCAAACAAACGTATAATCGAATTCGTGAAAACGTCTTTTCCACAATGTCAAGACTGAGGGTGAAATTGGAACTATTTAAAGAGGAAGAATCCCCCTTGACGAAAATCCAGCATTTAGGCTTTTTTCGATAGTCCAAACGTCCCTCTTGCCGACGTGGATTTTTATTATTTTTTAATTGTCGGTTTTAAGTGGATAAATTGCAAGCAAAAGTGCGCTTTTCTAAAATGAGATTTTCGCGATTTCTGAAACGCTCATTAGGTATTCATGATATCATCCTCTTGCAACAGTGCCCCTTTAACGCACTCCCCAACTCCTGCGTACAGTGGCCCTGTTGAAAAAGGCCCCATTTGGCGGTGGGACTAGCGACAGAAATCTTGTCGCCTCTGCTGGACCAATCAGGACGCTTGCAGTGCATTGTAGCACGATTGCAAGCATTCAAATGTCACGCGCGCAGATTGTAAACACCGTGCACGCATGTGATACATGTACTCGGTAATGCTGGCCGGTGTCCGCGTCGGCGATTGGCTGCTATTTAAAGCATACTGGGGAATCCGTTCCATTACATTCGTCAGCATGCATCCCTGTTATTAATTTGAAAAACTGCGGAGTTAATAAGGTTCGCCGTTTGAAAGTTTGGTAGGAATGGGACAGTCATAAGGAACGGAACCCAATACAATTTCTGGAAAGTATAGAAATTGTTTCTTTTCGGCATAACATGACCGAATTGATTAAATTACATCAAAATGACTCGGGCGTGAGTTGGCTCAAGACAACAGCCGGCTCGCTCCACAGATTTGCGTGTATTTCCTCAGGGTATTGTCACGTCGCTTTGCAGAGTGGAAATTCCCTGAGATCTCAGGATGTCATGATATGGGCGTGACCCCGTGACGCAATCCTGAGAAAGAGAAGTCAACACGATTGTTAGCTCCATACGTTTACACGCAAAAAACTTGGAAAACCGTCTCTGTTAGATGGTGTTTTTTGAAGAATTTTGTTGGTCCAAAAAGCCAGTAATATGCCCAGTAGCTGCGTGGTTGTATGTTTTACCAGACACTATGAAAACAAAAGAGCAGAAAGATTTTCTTTTCTATTACCAAGAGAGAGAAAAATTAGTCGCTCATTCTAACTTGTACCGGCCGATGTAACACGTGGGAACTATACGGCCCGCAGGGAACCGTTCAATGCTGTGAATGCCGTTCGTTCCGTGACAAAACCACCCGTCGCAATGCACCAGTATTTATACTTCAAAAGAGCTTCATTGTGAGCCACAATTTCACCGTTTTTTCACAAAACAGGTAATAGTAGATTGTTGTCATATTACATGAAGTGTTTTTCACGTTTGTATTTTGACTTACAAGGACAAAAAAGGCATGATAAACATTCACTTCGTGTATTTCCCATTCAATACTGCACAGACCGTTTTGTATGTTTCTCAGGATGACGTCAAAACCCTGTTGATAAACAGACCAAGTGACCTCGAGCGTTTCAGAATTTCGGGTGAAGAGGGTCGGAACTGCTTTACGTTTTAAGCAAAAGCCTGTCGATTTTTTTGTGAAAAACAAGTTGTGATGGTGTTGTAGACACATACACCTCCATGATAAACAGAAAAACTCAAAAAATATGGAAGGGGGGATTCTAGCTGTTTAAATATTTTATTTCGTTTTTAGCGTTGTGCCATATACCGAAAGTGCTTCTTTTTAATTTTGCATCAGTCCAGTTCACTATGATTTGAAAACATTTTGATTTAAATATTTTTGGTCGTGTAAAGAAGAAAATAGTAGGTCTAAGATATTGTTGTTATGCGATTAAAGGCACAGGCTCGTCAGCAATGCGCGCCCGCCAAATGTGTGCCACGCAATACGCAGCTCCATAGCAAAGGCATGGTGCTGCGTGTTTCGAGCACGAATTTGGCGGGCGCGCATTGCTGACGAGCCTGTTGGGAAAATCACATGACATTGTTAGTTTTTCTCTCTCAATATATGTAACGTACATAGTCGCCAGGTCCGTGACCTCGCCACCCGGCCTAATATTGATGAACAATGGATGATGAATAGGGTGGAGACGACCTCCCGGACGCGATTTTTTTTCCGTACCACATTTTCGCTATGGGGCTTCATCGATTGGTGCATTGTAAATGAATATTCATATTTTCTATATAGCGCCTCCAAGAGTTATTAAATAAAAGGATATAAGAAAGAAAATTCAGGAGTTTGTCGAGTCGTTTGGAATCGAGAGATGGCAGGATCGAATCTCCTTAGAGTCGTATTAAATTTTTTTTACTATTAATTGAGGAAAGAGTGTGGTATGGTGTGGGGTTATGTTGAGGTAGTTATCGACAAAATACATCAGTATGCAACATATGCATAGGGGTTAAACCAATCAGAAGCAATGTTCGCTAAACAGTGGTACGGAAAAAAATATCGCCTCCCGGACCCAACGACTTTATGTCGACATTTACGTCGTTACCATGCGTTTTAATCGCATCTGCCAAACGCGTCTCATTAGTCAAAGATAAAGGTCATTTTGTAACAGACTTAATTAGCCATCGATAGACCTTTTGCACGAGCGGCCATGACACCGGGGGAAAATTACATTGTTACCGTGTATCATGCCTGAGTAGGCACTTTGGGAATCTATTGTCACATAATTTAAACATCAGAACCATGCCCCCAGTCATGGCCGCCGGTGAAAAAGCTCTATAGGTTCTCGTGCCAAGTCACGATTAAGGCAATTTGAGATTTTGCATTTTAGACTTGCCCAAGTCTGACTTCCCGTGTTTGGTTTGTAATTCGAGCGTACAGCGCGCCCTCTGGACTAGTGGCCTGTCTAATCTGTTTGCCCTATGAAAGAATACTGACGCAAGAGGGCGCTCTATCGGGGAATGATTTTCGGACCACGGACCAAACAAAGAGGTCGATTTGAGTCAAGTCTACATTTTCATGGGTTATTTTATCCGATGTTAACATGTGGTATCTCGCAAATCTGGCCTGTATTGATAGTCTGAACCTCATTATTACATTTAATAAAGATTCGTCTGTTATGTTTTCGTACAGTCATCACGAATAATGTTGATTCATGAATGAAGAATACGATTTTTATACGAACCTGTCACATGTATTTTGAATGAACAATCCATACTATTACTGAGATTATTTTGCACCGTACTTGTCTTTATATTTATTCATATTTAGCACCAGTCTACCATGTGTTTAAATTTAAAACTTATATACCATGTATTTCAGAATAATATGGTGTGTGTTGTGTAAAATAAATTGCTCTGAGTTCATCGTTTATAAGGGCATTTATGTATCCATGTCAAATGCATGTTGGTGTTTTTGCAGAAAATAGGACAGTGCAAGGCACAGGCTCGTCAGCAATGCGTGCGCGCCAAATTCGTGCCACGAAATACGCAGCTCCATGCCTTTGCTATGGAGCTGCGTATTTCGTGGCACGAATTTGGCACGCGCGCATTGCTGACGGCCTAGGCCTATAGTGCCTTTCATTTAAAACCACAGATTGTTAATATAAATCTGTGTTTGAAACCAAGGCTGCGTTCGGGCGTGCAGTTCTCGCTACTCCGGAGTAATGTGTGCGCATTGCACTCGGGTCACATTACGCGAACGGCAAGTCCGCAGTCCGCATGAGCGAAAGGCCATCAGTCAAGATGGCCGTTTCTTGCTATGAATGCGCAAAAAACGCCGTTTCACTGCTCACAAGAAACTGAAGAAAATACAGACCGTAAGTCGTACTAACCTTTGATGCCGTCTAAAACAAACCTTAGTGAGTTGTTGTTTCAGTTATCCAGTTGACACGTTGAGCAAATTCACTAAAATTTCAACCCATATTCCGCCACCTTCGTACAAATCACACGACACTCGTCAGGAGTAAGAGCACTCCCCATTTGTTGGGGAGTAGCTAGAGCATACTCTCATTGACCCGAGTGTCGTTAATCTTGCCGTTCACGCGCGCAGGAGTACTGCTCGTGTTAACACGAGTACACGCCCGAACGCAGCCCGATGAACGCCTAACCAAGGCTAGCCACACGTGGTTGATCATTGTTGCCGGCGATGTGTCACTTTGATGCAATCACCTTAAACCCTTCAGAAGACAGTCAAGTGGACGAAAAGAATAACGGAACTGAAGTGTATTGACTTTATTGTCGAAATATGAACGGGGAATTTTGATATTAGGTGTGGTCTATCTGGAAAAGTTATCAAGTTTTATGAAAATAAAATAATTGGGGTGGACCGCCGCTGGACACCGTGAACGGCAGTGTCAGGTATTTTTGTGCGTTTATATACCAGTCGTATAGCACAGTTAGTCGGTCGTGCGGGTATATCATCGCAATCAAGTCAGAGATTAACCGCTTGGTCCCTCTAGCTAATCTACCCAAGTTCTCTCCCGAAGCGCACTGGCAGCGCTCGATGGAAGAGTCCTATCCTCCGACTGTACACGTCCCTTGCTGCTTCTGGGTGTATGTAGGTTTCTTGAAGATCTAAAACAGATAGGCATCGGATCAAGAGGGTGGGGAAAGTCAAGTCCATTCAAGTACGGGCACGACCATAACAGAGCACCGCATGTGGCGGGTCGCTCATGAGTTCCAGTTTTTGTACATCACATGGATCCCAGATGAACAGTTTTCTTGTCAAGTTTGATTTCAGTGACCAAGTAAAATTGCGCCCTCTCCATTTGTTCCGCCATACTTCTAAATGGCTAATTGACTTTTAACAGGACTACCCCAAAATGGGCAGTTCGAGTCGGCAGCACCCAACAGCAGAAGCGTTTGAAATGTATTCCTCTGCTCCATGGCCAATACGCCTTTTATTCCGATTGTTTGCGGGTGTGCAAAATATTATAAGAGCTTGGCGCATAAATCTGACCGCTATTTGGCACGTGCGTTGTATTCACCGGCCACACTGGGTTGATCATTGTTGCCGGCGATGTGTCACTTTGATGCAATCACCTTAAACCCTTCAGAAGACAGTCAAGTGGACGAAAAGAATAACGGAACTGAAGTGTATTGACTTTAATGTCGAAATATGAACGGGGAATTTTGATATTAGGTGTGGTCTATCTGGAAAAGTTATCAAGTTTTATGAAAATAAAATAATTGGGGTGTACCGCCGCTGGACACCGTGAACGGCAGTGTCAGGTATTTTCGTGCGTTTATATACCAGTCGTATAGCACAGTTAGTCGGTCGTGCGGGTATATCATCGCAATCAAGTCAGAGATTAACCGCTTGGTCCCTCTAGCTAATCTACCCAAGTTCTCTCCCGGAGCGCAGCGCTCGATGGAAGAGTCCTATCCTCCGACTGTACACGTCCCTTGCTGCTTCTGGGTGTATGTATATAGGTTTCTTGAAGATCTAAAACAGATAGGCATCCGATCAAGAGGGTGGGGGAAGTCAAGTCCATTCAAGTACGGGCACGACCATAACAGAGCACCGCATGTGGCGGGTCGCTCATGAGTTCCAGTTTTTGTACACCGTACCACTGGTTCCCAGATGAACAGTTTTCTTGTCAAGTTTGATTTCAGTGACCAAGTAAAATTGCGCCCTCTCCATTTGTTCCGCCATACTTCTAAATGGCTAATTGACTTTTAACAGGACCACCCCAAAATGGGCAGTTCGAGTCGGCAGCACCCAACAGCAACAGCGTTTGGAATGTATTCCTCTGCTCCATGGCCAAATAGGCCCACCTTTCTTTTCTTGATGGAATCCGAAGCATGCGACCTAATCAGACAGGTTTCGCGAGTTAGTCCAAAAGTGTCGACTAATTACTGATACCTGGTCAAACGGATTTCGTGAGTTAGTCGACCCAAAAGTGTCAACCAGCAACAGAGTCGGTCTAAGAGTTGTAAGTTCACACAAATGCACAAATTGGTAATCCCCTCTCAGGCGTAGCTGGGTGGGGGTGGGAGCGGGGCGGGCCGGGGGTGCCTGGGGGGAACAAATCCAGATACATCATGTAGTGCCCTAAAAAAGGGCAAGGGAAAAAATAGGGAAAGAAAGAAAATTGACTTAAAACATGTCCCTGGGCCCCATAGCACTAACAAAAACATGACACCGCCCCGGCAGTGAAAACATCTTGGCTAGGCCGCTGGTTCCCCGTCAACTCTTGGGTCTTCCATGTACGTATTTTTTTGGGGCTCCAAATGCGCCTTTTATTCAGATTGTTTGCGGGTGTGCAAAATATTATATAGGCCTAAGCTTGGCGCATAAATCTGACCGCTATTTGGCACGTGCGTTGTCTTCACCGGCCACACTGGGTTGATCATTGTTGCCAGCGATGTGTCACTTTGATGCAATCACATTAAACCCTTCAGAAGACAGTCAAGTGGACGAAAAGAATAACGGAACTGAAGTGTATTGACTTTATTGTCGAAATATGAACGGGGAATTTTTATATTAGGTGTGGTCTATCTGGAAAAGTTATCAAGTTTTATGAAAATCAAATAATTGGGGTGTACCGCCGCTGGACACCGTGAACGGCAGTGTCAGGTATTTTTGTGCGTTTATATACCAGTCGTATAGCACAGTTAGTCGGTCGTGCGGGTATATCATCGCAATCAAGTCAGAGATTAACCGCTTGGTCCCTCTAGCTAATCTACCCAAGTTCTCTCCCGAAGCGCACTGGCAGCGCTCGATGGAAGAGTCCTATCCTCCGACCGTACACGTCCCTTGCTGCTTCTGGGTGTATGTAGGTTTCTTGAAGATCTAAAACAGATAGGCATCGGATCAAGAGGGTGGGGAAAGTCAAGTCCATTCAAGTACGGGCACGACCATAACAGAGCACCGCATGTGGCGGGTCGCTCATGAGTTCCAGTTTTTGTACACCGTACCACTGGTTCCCAGATGAACAGTTTTCTTGTCAAGTTTGATTTCAGTGACCAAGTAAAATTGCGCCCTCTCCATTTGTTCCGCCATACTTCTAAATGGCTAATTGACTTTTAACAGGACCACCCCAAAATGGGCAGTTCGAGTCGGCCGCACCCAACAGCAGCAGCGTTTGAAATGTATTCCTCTGCTCCATGGCCAAATAGGCCCACCTTTCTTTTCTTGATGGAATCCGAAGCATGCGACCTAATCAGACATGTTTCGCGAGTTAGTCCAAAAGTGTCGACTAATTACTGATACCTGGTCAAACGGATTTCGTGAGTTAGTCGACCCAAAAGTGTCAACCAGCCACAGAGTCGGTCTAAGAGTTGTAAGTTCACACAAATGCACAAATTGGTAATCCCCTCTCAGGCGTAGCTGGGTGGGGGTGGGGGCAGGGCGGGCTAGAGGGGCTGGGGGTGCCTGGGGGGAACAAATCCAGATACATCATGTAGTGCCCTAAAAAAGGGCAAGGGAAAAAATAGGTAAAAAAAGTAAATTGACTTAAAACATGTCCCTGGGCCCCATAGCACTAACAAAAACACGACACCGCCCCGGCAGTGAAAACATCTTGGCTAGGCCGCTGGTTCCCCGTCAACTCTTGGGTCTTCCATGTACGTATTTTTTTTGGGCTCCAAATGCGCCTTTTATTCAGATTGTTTGCGGGTGTGCAAAATATTATATGAGCTTGGCGCATAAATCTGACCGCTATTTGGCACGTGCGTTGTCTTCACCGGCCACACTGGGTTGATCATTGTTGCCGGCGATGTGTCACTTTGATGCAATCACCTTAAACCCTTCAGAAGACAGTCAAGTGGACGAAAAGAATAACGGAACTGAAGTGTATTGACTTTATTGTCGAAATATGAACGTGGAATGTTTATATTAGGTGTGGTCTATCTGGAAAAGTGATCAAGTTTTATGAAAATAATATAATTGGGGTGTACCGCCGCTGGACACCGTGAACGGCAGTGTCAGGTATTTTTGTGCGTTTATATACCAGTCGTATAGCACAGTTAGTCGGTCGTGCGGGTATATCATCGCAATCAAGTCAGAGATTAACCGCAATTGGTCCCTCTAGCTAATCTACCCAAGTTCTCTCCCGAATCGCACTGGCAGCGCTCGATGGAAGAGTCCTATCCTCCGACTGTACACATCCCTTGCTGCTTCTGGGTGTATGTAGGTTTCTTGAAGATCTAAAACAGATAGGCATCGGATCAAGAGGGTGGGGAAAGTCAAGTCTATTCAAGTACGGGCACGACCATAACAGAGCACCGCATGTGGCGGGTCGCTCATGAGTTCCAGTTTTTGTACACCGTACCACTGGTTCCCAGATGAACAGTTTTCTTGTCAAGTTTGATTTCAGTGACCAAGTAAAATTGCGCCCTCTCCATTTGTTCCGCCATACTTCTAAATGGCTAATTGACTTTTAACAGGACCACCCCAAAATGGGCAGTTCGAGTCGGCAGCACCCAACAGCAGCAGCGTTTGGAATGTATTCCTCTGCTCCATGGCAAAATAGGCCCACCTTTCTTTTCTTGATGGAATCCGAAACATGCGACCTAATCAGACATGTTTCGCGAGTTAGTCCAAAAGTGTCGACTAATTACTGATACCTGGTCAAACGGATTTCGTGAGTTAGTCGACCCAAAAGTGTCAACCAGCCACAGAGTCGGTCTAAGAGTTGTAAGTTCACACAAATGCACAAATTGGTAATCCCCTCTCAGGCGTAGCTGGGTGGGGGTGGGGGCGGGGCGGGCTAGAGGGGCTGGGGGTGCCTGGGGGGAACAAATCCAGATACATCATGTAGTGCCCTAAAAAAGGGCAAGGGAAAAAATAGGGAAAGAAAGAAAATTGACTTAAAACATGTCCCTGGGCCCCATAGCACTAACAAAAACATGACACCGCCCCGGCAGTGAAAACATCTTGGCTAGGCCGCTGGTTCCCCGTCAACTCTTGGGTCTTCCATGTACGTATTTTTTTTGGGCTCCAAATGCGCCTTTTATTCAGATTGTTTGCGGGTGTGCAAAATATTATATGAGCTTGGCGCATAAATCTGACCGCTATTTGGCACGTGCGTTGTCTTCACCGGCCACACTGGGTTGATCATTGTTGCCGGCGATGTGTCACTTTGATGCAGTCACCTTAAACCCTTCAGAAGACAGTCAAGTGGACGAAAAGAATAACGGAACTGAAGTGTATTGACCATATTGTCGAAATATGAACGGGGAATTTTGATATTAGGTGTGGTCTATCTGGAAAAGTTATCAAGTTTTATGAAAATCAAATAATTGGGGTGTACCGCCGCTGGACACCGTGAACGGCAGTGTCAGGTATTTTTGTGCGTTTATATACCAGTCGTTTAGCACAGTTAGTCGGTCGTGCGGGTATATCATCGCAATCAAGTCAGAGATTGACCGCTTGGTCCCTCTAGCTAATCTACCCAAGTTCTCTCCCGAAGCGCACTGGCAGCGCTCGATGGAAGAGTCCTATCCTCCGACTGTACACGTCCCTTGCTGCTTCTGGGTGTATGTAGGTTTCTTGAAGATCTAAAACAGATAGGCATCGGATCAAGAGGGTGGGGAAAGTCAAGTCCATTCAAGTACGGGCACGACCATAACAGAGCACCGCATGTGGCGGGTCGCTCATGAGATCCAGTTTTTGTACACCACTGGATCCCATATGAACAGTTTTCTTGTCAAGTTTGATTTCAGTGACCAAGTAAAATTGCGCCCTCTCCATTTGTTCCGCCATACTTCTAAATGGCTAATTGACTTTTAACAGGACCACCCCAAAATGGGCAGTTCGAGTCGGCAGCACCCAACAGCAGCAGCTTTTGGAATGTATTCCTCTGCTCCATGGCCAAATAGGCCCACCTTTCTTTTCTTGATGGAATCCGAAGCATGCGACCTAATCAGACATGTTTCGCGAGTTAGTCCAAAAGTGTCGACTAATTACTGATACCTGGTCAAACGGATTTCGTGAGTTAGTCGACCCAAAAGTGTCAACCAGCCACAGAGTCGGTCTAAGAGTTGTAAGTTCACACAAATGCACAAATTGGTAATCCCCTCTCAGGCGTAGCTGGGTGGGGGTGGGGGCGGGGCGGGCTAGAGGGGCTGGGGGTGCCTGGGGGGAACAAATCCAGATACATCATGTAGTGCCCTAAAAAAGGGCAAGGGAAAAAATAGGGAAAGAAAGAAAATTGACTTAAAACATGTCCCTGGGCCCCATAGCACTAACAAAAACATGACACCGCCCCGGCAGTGAAAACATCTTGGCTAGGCCGCTGGTTCCCCGTCAACTCTTGGGTCTTCCATGTACGTATTTTTTTTGGGCTCCAAATCGCCTTTTATTCAGATTGTTTGCGGGTGTGCAAAATATTATATGAGCTTGGCGCATAAATCTGACCGCTATTTGGCACGTGCGTTGTCTTCACCGGCCACACTGGGTTGATCATTGTTGCCGGCGATGTGTCACTTTGATGCAGTCACCTTAAACCCTTCAGAAGACAGTCAAGTGGACGAAAAGAATAACGGAACTGAAGTGTATTGACTTTATTGTCGAAATATGAACGGGGAATTTTGATATTAGGTGTGGTCTATCTGGAAAAGTTATCAAGTTTTATGAAAATCAAATAATTGGGGTGTACCGCCGCTGGACACCGTGAACGGCAGTGTCAGGTATTTTTGTGCGTTTATATACCAGTCGTTTAGCACAGTTAAGCCCGCCGCACACCTTTGCGATTTACCGGCCCATCGGACACCGGACCATCGGATCCGGAAAAATCAAACCAGTTTGATTTGCTCCGGTCTTATAGCGTACGGTCAGACCGGCCCGAATTGTTTCAGCGCACACCTTTCCGGTAAGAGGTCCGATGATCCGATTATCCGGTAAATCGCAAAGGTGTGCGGCGGCTTTAAGTCGGTCGTGCGGGTATATCATCGCAATCAAGTCAGAGATTAACCGCTTGGTCCCTCTAGCTAATCTACCCAAGTTCTCTCCCGAAGCGCATTGGCAGCGCTCGATGGAAGAGTCCTATCCTCCGACCGTACACGTCCCTTGCTGCTTCTGGGTGTATGTAGGTTTCTTGAAGATCTAAAACAGATAGGCATCGGATCAAGAGGGTGGGGAAAGTCAAGTCCATTCAAGTACGGGCACGACCATAACAGAGCACCGCATGTGGCGGGTCGCTCATGAGTTCCAGTTTTTGTACACCGTACCACTGGTTCCCAGATGAACAGTTTTCTTGTCAAGTTTGATTTCAGTGACCAAGTAAAAATGCGCCCTCTCCATTTGTTCCGCCATACTTCTAAATGGCTAATTGACTTTTAACAGGACCACCCCAAAATGGGCAGTTCGAGTCGGCAGCACCCAACAGCAGTAGCGTTTGAAATGTATTCCTCTGCTCCATGGCCAAATAGGCCCACCTTTCTTTTCTTGATGGAATCCGAAGCATGCGACCTAATCAGACAGGTTTCGCGAGTTAGTCCAAAAGTGTCGACTAATTACTGATACCTGGTCAAACGGATTTCGTGAGTTAGTCGACCCAAAAGTGTCAACCAGCCACAGAGTCGGTCTAAGAGTTGTAAGTTCACCTATATGCACAAATTGGTAATCCCCTCTCGGGCGTAGCTGGGGTGGGGGTGGGGGCGGGGCGGGCTAGAGGTGCTGGGGGTGCCTGGGGGGAACAAATCCAGATACATCATGTAGTGCCCTAAAAAAGGGCAAGGGAAAAAATAGGGAAAGAAAGAAAATTTACTTAAAACATGTCCCTGGGCCCCATAGCACTAACAAAAACATGACACCGCCCCCGGCAGTAAAAAAAACATCTTGGCTAGGCCGCTGGTTCCCCGTCAACTCTTGGGTCTTCCATGCACGTACGATTTTTTTGGCTCCAAATGCGCCTTTTATTCCGATTGTTTGCGGGTGTGCAAAATATTATATGAGCTTGGCGCATAAATCTGACCGCTATTTGGCACGTGCGTTGTCTTCACCGGCCACACTGGGTTGATCATTGTTGCCGGCGATGTGTCACTTTGATGCAATCACCTTAAACCCTTCAGAAGACAGTCAAGTGGACGAAAAGAATAACGGAACTGAAGTGTATTGACTTTATTGTCGAAATATGAACGGGGAATTTTGATATTAGGTGTGGTCTATCTGGAAAAGTTATCAAGTTTTATGAAAATAAAATAATTGGGGTGGACCGCCGCTGGACACCGTGAACGGCAGTGTCAGGTATTTTTGTGCGTTTATATACCAGTCGTATAGCACAATTAGTCGGTCGTGCGGGTATATCATCGCAATCAAGTCAGAGATTAACCGCTTGGTCCCTCTAGCTAATCTACTCAAGTTCTCTCCCGAAGCGCACTGGCAGTGCTCGATGGAAGAGTCCTATCCTCCGACTGTACACGTCCCTTGCTGCTTCTGGGTGTATGTAGGTTTCTTGAAGATCTAAAACAGATAGGCATCGGATCAAGAGGGTGGGGAAAGTCAAGTCCATTCAAGTACGGGCACGACCATAACAGAGCACCGCATGTGGCGGGTCGCTCATGAGTTCCAGTTTTTGTACACCACTGGATCCCAGATAAACAGTTTTCTCGTCAAGTTTGATTTCAGTGACCAAGTAAAATTGCGCCCTCTCCATTTGTTCCACAATACTTCTAAATGACTAATTGACTTTTAACAGGACCACCCCAAAATGGGCAGTTCGAGTCGGCAGCACCCAACAGCAGCAGCGTTTGGAATGTATTCCTCTGCTCCATGGCCAAATAGGCCCACCTTTCTTTTCTTGATGGAATCCGAAGCATGCGACCTAATCAGACAGGTTTCGCGAGTTAGTCCAAAAGTGTCGACTAATTACTGATACCTGGTCAAACGGATTTCGTGAGTTAGTCGACCCAAAAGTGTCAACCAGCCACAGAGTCGGTCTAAGAGTTGTAAGTTCACACAAATGCAGAAATTGGTAATCCCCTCTCAGGCGTAGCTGGGGGTGGGGGTGGGGGCGGGGCGGGCTGGAGGTGCTGGGGTGCCTGGGGGGAACAAATCCAGATACATCATGTAGTGCCCTAAAAAAGGGCAAGGGAAAAAATAGGGAAAGAAAGAAAATTGACTTAAAACATGTCCCTGGGCCCCATAGCACTAACAAAAACATGACACCGCCCCGGCAGTGAAAACATCTTGGCTAGGCCGCTGGTTCCCCGTCAACTCTTTGGTCTTCCATGTACGTATTTTTTGGGGGCTCCAAATGCGCCTTTTATTCAGATTGTTTGCGGGTGTGCAAAATATTATATGAGCTTGGCGCATAAAACATGTCCCTGGGCCCCATAGCACTAACAAAAACATGACACCGCCCCCGGCAGTAAAAAAAACATCTTGGCTAGGCCGCTGGTTCCCCGTCAACTCTTGGGTCTTCCATGCACGTACGATTTTTTTGGGCTCCAAATGCGCCTTTTATTTCGATTGTTTGCGGGTGTGCAAAATATGATATGAGCTTGGCGCATAAATCTGACCGCTATTTGGCACGTGCGTTGTCTTCACCGGCCACACTGGGTTGATCATTGTTGCCGGCGATGTGTCACTTTGATGCAATCACCTTAAACCCTTCAGAAGACAGTCAAGTGGACGAAAAGAATAACGGAACTGAAGTGTATTGACTTTATTGTCGAAATATGAACGTGGAATGTTTATATTAGGTGTGGTCTATCTGGAAAAGTTATCAAGTTTTATGAAAATCAAATAATTGGGGTGTACCGCCGCTGGACACCGTGAACGGCAGTGTCAGGTATTTTTGTGCGTTTATATACCAGTCGTATAGCACAGTTAGTCGGTCGTGCGGGTATATCATCGCAATCAAGTCAGAGATTATAACCGCTTGGTCCCTCTAGCTAATCTACCCAAGTTCTCTCCCGAAGCGCAGCGCTCGATGGAAGAGTCCTATCCTCCGACTGTACACGTCCCTTGCTGCTTCTGGGTGTATGTAGGTTTCTTGAAGATCTAAAACAGATAGGCATCGGATCAAGAGGGTGGGGAAAGTCAAGTCCATTCAAGTACGGGCACGACCATAACAGAGCACCGCATGTGGCGGGTCGCTCATGAGTTCCAGTTTTTGTACACCGTACCACTGGTTCCCAGATGAACAGTTTTCTTATCAAGTTTGATTTCAGTGACCAAGTAAAAATGCGCCCTCTCCATTTGTTCCGCCATACTTCTAAATGGCTAATTGACTTTTAACAGGACCACCCCAAAATGGGCAGTTCGAGTCGGCAGCACCCAACAGCAGTAGCGTTTGAAATGTATTCCTCTGCTCCATGGCCAAATAGGCCCACCTTTCTTTTCTTGATGGAATCCGAAGCATGCGACCTAATCAGACAGGTTTCGCGAGTTAGTCCAAAAGTGTCGACTAATTACTGATACCTGGTCAAACGGATTTCGTGAGTTAGTCGACCCAAAAGTGTCAACCAGCCACAGAGTCGGTCTAAGAGTTGTAAGTTCACCTATATGCACAAATTGGTAATCCCCTCTCAGGCGTAGCTGGGGTGGGGGTGGGGGCGGGGCGATCTAGAGGTGCTGGGGGTGCCTGGGGGGAACAAATCCAGATACATCATGTAGTGCCCTAAAAAAGGGCAAGGGAAAAAATAGGGAAAGAAAGAAAATTGACTTAAAACATGTCCCTGGGCCCCATAGCACTAACAAAAACATGACACCGCCCCCGGCAGTAAAAAAAACATCTTGGCTAGGCCGCTGGTTCCCCGTCAACTCTTGGGTCTTCCATGCACGTACGATTTTTTTGGGCTCCAAATGCGCCTTTTATTTCGATTGTTTGCGGGTGTGCAAAATATGATATGAGCTTGGCGCATAAATCTGACCGCTATTTGGCACGTGCGTTGTATTCACCGGCCACACTGGGTTGATCATTGTTGCCGGCGATGTGTCACTTTGATGCAATCACCTTAAACCCTTCAGAAGACAGTCAAGTGGACGAAAAGAATAACGGAACTGAAGTGTATTGACTTTATTGTCGAAATATGAACGTGGAATGTTTATATTAGGTGTGGTCTATCTGGAAAAGTTATCAAGTTTTATGAAAATCAAATAATTGGGGTGTACCGCCGCTGGACACCGTGAACGGCAGTGTCAGGTATTTTTGTGCGTTTATATACCAGTCGTATAGCACAGTTAGTCGGTCGTGCGGGTATATCATCGCAATCAAGTCAGAAATTAACCGCTTGGTCCCTCTAGCTAATCTACCCAAGTTCTCTCCCGAAGCGCACTGGCATCGCTCGATGGAAGAGTCCTATCCTCCGACTGTACACGTCCCTTGCTGCTTCTGGGTGTATGTAGGTTTCTTGAAGATCTAAAACAGATAGGCATCGGATCAAGAGGGTGGGGAAAGTCAAGTCCATTCAAGTACGGTCACGACCATAACAGAGCACCGCATGTGGCGGGTCGCTCATGAGTTCCAGTTTTTGTACACCACTGTATCCCAGATAAACAGTTTTCTCGTCAAGTTTGATTTCAGTGACCAAGTAAAATTGCGCCCTCTCCATTTGTTCCACCATACTTCTAAATGGCTAATTGACTTTTAACAAGACCACCCCAAAATGGGCAGTTCGAGTCGGCAGCACCCAACAGCAGCAGCTTTTGGAATGTATTCCTCTGCTCCATGGCCAAATAGGCCCACCTTTCTTTTCTTGATGGAATCCGAAGCATGCGACCTAATCAGACAGGTTTCGCGAGTTAGTCCAAAAGTGTCGACTAATTACTGATACCTGGTCAAACGGATTTCGTGAGTTAGTCGACCCAAAAGTGTCAACCAGCCACAGAGTCGGTCTAAGAGTTGTAAGTTCACACAAATGCACAAATTGGTAATCCCCTCTCAGGCGTAGCTGGGTGGGGGTGGGGGCGGGGCGGGCTAGAGGTGCTGGGGGTGCCTGGGGGGAACAAATCCAGATACATCATGTAGTGCCCTAAAAAAGGGCAAGGGAAAAAATAGGGAAAGAAAGAAAATTGACTTAAAACATGTCCCTGGGCCCCATAGCACTAACAAAAACATGACACCGCCCCGGCAGTGAAAACATCTTGGCTAGGCCGCTGGTTCCCCGTCAACTCTTGGGTCTTCCATGTACGTATTTTTTTTGGGCTCCAAATGCGCCTTTTATTCAGATTGTTTGCGGGTGTGCAAAATATTATATGAGCTTGGCGCATAAATCTGACCGCTATTTGGCACGTGCGTTGTCTTCACCGGCCACACTGGGTTGATCATTGTTGCCGGCGATGTGTCACTTTGATGCAATCACCTTAAACCCTTCAGAAGACAGTCAAGTGGACGAAAAGAATAACGGAACTGAAGTGTATTTACTTTATTGTCGAAATATGAACGGGTTATTTTGATATTAGGTGTGGTCTATCTGGAAAAGTTATCAAGTTTTATGAAAATAAAATAATATGGGTGGACCGCCGCTGGACACCGTGAACGGCAGTGTCAGGTATTTTTTTGCGTTTATATACCAGTCGTATATAGCACAGTTAGTCGGTCGTGCGGGTATATCATCGCAATCAAGTCAGAGATTAACCGCTTGGTCCCTCTAGCTAATCTACCCAAGTTCTCTCCCGAAGCGCACTGGCAGCGCTCGATGGAAGAGTCCTATCCTCCGACTGTACACGTCCCTTGCTGCTTCTGGGTGTATGTAGGTTTCTTGAAGATCTAAAACAGATAGGCATCGGATCAAGAGGGTGGGGGAAGTCAAGTCCATTCAAGTACGGGCACGACCATAAACAGAGCACCGCATGTGGCGGGTACGTCGCTCATGAGTTCCAGTTTTTGTACACCACTGGTTCCTAGATGAAAAGTTTTCTTGTCAAGTTTGATTTCAGTGACCAAGTAAAATTGCGCCCTCTCCATTTGTTCCGCCATACTTCTAAATAGCTAATTGACTTTTAACAGGACCACCCCAAAATGGGCAGTTCGAGTCGGCCGCACCCAACAGCAGCAGCGTTTGAAATCTATTCCTCTGCTCCATGGCCAAATAGGCCCACCTTTCTTTTATTGATGGAATCCGAAGCATGCGACCTAATCAGACAGGTTTCGCGAGTTAGTCTAAAAGTGTCGACTAATTACTGATACCTGGTCAAACGGATTTCGTGAGTTAGTCGACCCAAAAGTGTCAACCAGCCACAGAGTCGGTCTAAGAGTTGTAAGTTCACACAAATGCACAAATTGGTAATCCCCTCTCAGGCGTAGCTGGGTGGGGGTGGGGGCGGGGCTGGCTGGAGGTGCTGGGGTGCCTGGGGGAACAAATCCAGATACATCATGTAGTGCCCTAAAAAAGGGCAAGGGAAAAAATAGGGAAAGAAAGAAAATTGACTTAAAACATGTCCATGGGCCCCATAGCACTAACAAAAACATGACACCGCCCCGGCAGTGAAAACATCTTGGCTAGGCCGCTGGTTCCCCGTCAACTCTTGGGTCTTCCATGTACGTATATTTTTGGGCTCCAAATGCGCCTTTTATTCAGATTGTTTGCGGGTGTGCAAAATATGAGCTTGGCGCATAAATCTGACCGCTATTTGGCACGTGCGTTGTCTTCACCGGCCACACTGGGTTGATCATTGTTGCCGGCGATGTGTCACTTTGATGCAATCACCTTAAACCCTTCAGAAGACAGTCAAGTGGACGAAAAGAATAACGGAACTGAAGTGTATTGACTTTATTGTCGAAATATGAACGGGGAATTTTTATATTAGGTGTGGTCTATCTGGAAAAGTTATCAAGTTTTATGAAAATCAAATAATTGGGGTGTACCGCCGCTGGACACCGTGAACGGCAGTGTCAGGTATTTTTGTGCGTTTATATACCAGTCGTATATAGCACAGTTAGTCGGTCGTGCGGGTATATCATCGCAATCAAGTCAGAGATTAACCGCTTGGTCCCTCTAGCTACTCTACCCAAGTTCTCTCCCGAAGCGCACTGGCAGCGCTCGATGGAAGAGTCCTATCCTCCGACTGTACACGTCCCTTGCTGCTTCTGGGTGTATGTAGGTTTCTTGAAGATCTAAAACAGATAGGCATCGGATCAAGAGGGTGGGGGAAGTCAAGTCCATTCAAGTACGGGCACGACCATAAACAGAGCACCGCATGTGGCGGGTACGTCGCTCATGAGTTCCAGTTTTTGTACACCACTGGTTCCTAGATGAAAAGTTTTCTTGTCAAGTTTGATTTCAGTGACCAAGTAAAATTGCGCCCTCTCCATTTGTTCCGCCATACTTCTAAATAGCTAATTGACTTTTAACAGGACCACCCCAAAATGGGCAGTTCGAGTCGGCCGCACCCAACAGCAGCAGCGTTTGAAACACAGAGCTATATATAGGAACTAGAGTGAGCACTTATCACGTGACCCCGTGCCCTCAAGGGTGCGTGGACGCCATTTTGTTAGTGGGCAAAAAGTACGTGCTAATGTATTGACGACATGCGTATTTTCAGCTTTAATTTTATTTTAAGATTATGCTTTCAGCGATAGGGGTGCAGAAAGATGTGGTTGCTAACTACAATCATCCTGACTGTCGGATCATTGTCCCATGTTTATATTTTACTTTAAAAGATTGAAACTTTAGTTAGGCCAAACACTTTTCTTTCCCCATGGGCCAAACAACATTCAAAATCGTCGCCCGGGTACTGTACAAGATTTGGGGAGTTGATCATAATTTTTTTTAATGACTTATCTAGCATTAGAATGTGCAGATTTGATGGAAAAACTCGAAATTTGGAGTGGGAAAGTTTAAGATTTTGTGAGGAAACACTGGATTTTTTTTCAGCCTGCCTCATCTATTTTGCACACAAGGTCTGAAGCCACGATCAACTTCCTAGTTCTTTCCTGCTACGTCCCCCACTGCTTTTTGCGTGTGTAGGTAGAGCATTCGGGTATACTAGTACCTCAGCCATTAACTTGGGGGAAAGTAACACCCGTTTCATACAGGCGCACGATCGTTCCGACAGGCGTCGGTATGCGAGCCGCGCGCACACTTAAGATCGACGTCTGAAACCAAGTCGCTGTTCAGTCGTTCGATCTTTCGACTTCTGGTGAACCAAGTCGCTCCAAATTGTTTCATACGTCGAACTTAATTCAAATTTCTGGGATAATTTAGTTCAGCGCGACTGTAAGGTGCAGGATTTCCCGGTGAAACCGACTGCCTAAGGGAAAAACTACCGTTCTACCGTTCACCATGCATTAAGTACATAGCATAACCTAGCGTTTTCAAGAGAAAAACTGTATTTTTTTCATTTCTAAAATCACGTTTCTAACAAAATTCGCACTTTTTGTGACATTATTATGTCATAATTAGTGGCAGAGGTAGGTGTACGTTACTTATACCTGCCTAGGTACAATAGAAAAAGCTCACTCATGACTGGCGTTAAACAGCCAATAAATCATTTAAAAGCCCATTTATAGCTGCCGCGCCGTTGACTGCAGTGGATACATCCGGGTATTTATCAATCATTTTGACCACTAACAAAATGGCGGACGCGGTCCCAGGGCGGCACGCCCGGGTACCGCCTACAGGCACGGGGTCACGTGATAAGTGCGCACTCTAGTTCTTATATATAGCTCCATGGTTTGAAATCTATTCCTCTGCTCCATGGCCAAATAGGCCCACCTTTCTTTTATTGATGGAATCCGAAGCATGCGACCTAATCAGACAGGTTTCGCGAGTTAGTCCAAAAGTGTCGACTAATTACTGATACCTGGTCAAACGGATTTCGTGAGTTAGTCGACCCAAAAGTGTCAACCAGCCACAGAGTCGGTCTAAGAGTTGTAAGTTCACACAAATGCACAAATTGGTAATCCCCTCTCAGGCGTAGCTGGGTGGGGGTGGGGGCGGGGCTGGCTGGAGGTGCTGGGGTGCCTGGGGGAACAAATCCAGATACATCATGTAGTGCCCTAAAAAAGGGCAAGGGAAAAAATAGGGAAAGAAAGAAAATTGACTTAAAACATGTCCATGGGCCCCATAGCACTAACAAAAACATGACACCGCCCCGGCAGTGAAAACATCTTGGCTAGGCCGCTGGTTCCCCGTCAACTCTTGGGTCTTCCATGTACGTATATTTTTGGGCTCCAAATGCGCCTTTTATTCAGATTGTTTGCGGGTGTGCAAAATATGAGCTTGGCGCATAAATCTGACCGCTATTTGGCACGTGCGTTGTCTTCACCGGCCACACTGGGTTGATCATTGTTGCCGGCGATGTGTCACTTTGATGCAATCACCTTAAACCCTTCAGAAGACAGTCAAGTGGACGAAAAGAATAACGGAACTGAAGTGTATTGACTTTATTGTCGAAATATGAACGGGGAATTTTTATATTAGGTGTGGTCTATCTGGAAAAGTTATCAAGTTTTATGAAAATCAAATAATTGGGGTGTACCGCCGCTGGACACCGTGAACGGCAGTGTCAGGTATTTTTGTGCGTTTATATACCAGTCGTATAGCACAGATAGTCGGTCGTGCGGGTATATCATCGCAATCAAGTCAGAGATTAACCGCTTGGTCCCTCTAGCTAATCTACCCAAGTTCTCTCCCGAAGCGCACTGGCAGCGCTCGATGGAAGAGTCCTATCCTCCGACTGTACACGTCCCTTGCTGCTTCTGGGTGTATGTAGGTTTCTTGAAGATCTAAAACAGATAAGCATCGGATCAAGAGGGTGGGGAAAGTCAAGTCCATTCAAGTACGGGCACGACCATAACAGAGCACCGCATGTGGCGGGTCGCTCATGAGTTCCAGTTTTTGTACACCGTACCACTGGTTCCCAGATGAACAGTTTTCTTGTCAAGTTTATTTCAGTGACCAAGTAAAATTGCGCCCTCTCCATTTGTTCCGCCATACTTCTAAATGGCTAATTGACTTTTAACAGGACCACCCCAAAATGGGCAGTTCGAGTTGGCAGCACCCAACAGCAGCAGCTTTTGGAATGTATTCCTCTGCTCCATGGCCAAATAGGCCCACCTTTCTTTTCTTGATGGAATCCGAAGCATGCGACCTAATCAGACATGTTTCGCGAGTTAGTCCAAAAGTGTCGACTAATTACTGATACCTGGTCAAACGGATTTCGTGAGTTAGTCGACCCAAAAGTGTCAACCAGCCACAGAGTCGGTCTAAGAGTTGTAAGTTCACACAATTGCACAAATTGGTAATCCCCTCTCGGGCGTAGCTGGGGTGGGGGTGGGGGCGGGGCAGGCTAGAGGTGCTGGGGGTGCCTGGGGGGAACAAATCCAGATACATCATGTAGTGCCCTAAAAAAGGGCAAGGGAAAAAATAGGGAAAGAAAGAAAAATGACTTAAAACATGTCCCTGGGCCCCATAGCACTAACAAAATCATGACACCGCCCCGGCAGTGAAAACATCTTGGCTAGGCCGCTGGTTCCCCGTCAACTCTTGGGTCTTCCATGTACGTATTTTTTTTGGGCTCCAAATGCGCCTTTTATTCCGATTGTTTGCGGGTGTGCAAAATATTATATGAGCTTGGCGCATAAATCTGACCGCTATTTGGCACATGCGTTATTTCCTAATTCGCCCCGCTCAAACGGCAATAAAATATTTTCTATTGTGTCCCCCCTTCCCATTTCCAACCCTGCGCAACCTGTGGAGAGAAACAACAAAATATACACACTGTTTTGGGGAGCACCGTACTCCGACGACAAGCAACGGACGCGCGCGTCCAGGACGCAATGCTAAATGCTGCTAGCCTGGCCTTGTACGTAGACTTACCTTTTCACAGGTTATGATACCTGTTTGGGCGCCTTTCTTTATTGCCAACCTATACGTCTGTTGTTCCCACTCTTGCGTTGGCATGGGGTGCCAGCTGCAGCAAGAAAACAAAAACCGCAAAGCTCAAGGCCGTTAGATTCGTAAATACACCGTCAATCGGCAGACGGACCCTCATTTTAAGAAAAAATTGGGCTGTCCGATGCGTGTAGTCGAAAACAGTCAAGTGACCTTCCCGCCTTCCTTAAACTACCTCAACACCTCTGCATACCTATGCAAATAGGAACTCTGACATACAATAGAAAATTAAATTATTTCCTAATTCGCCCCGCTCAAACGGCAATAAAATATTTTCTATTGTGTCCCCCCTTCCCATTTCCAACCCTGCGCAACCTGTGGAGAGAAACAACAAAATATACACACTGTTTTGGGGAGCACCGTACTCCGACGACAAGCAACGCTCAATACACAATGCTCCCCACCTCAAGGTCAAAGAACGGGAACATGAGTCCGTAGAACCATTGATTTTATTGCTGAATAATTAATATTTGTATCTGAAATTAATGGCAAGTGTTAACTTAAATAATGGTTAAGCAGTTGTGATGTCCCTTGGACATTATGCATACCGTACGAGGTACCACTAAAACGTTTCCTAGTTGGTGTAAAATTCTATACTGCAAGTTCCAGTAAATTGACAGTAATTACTTGATCATATTTGTGCGTCGTTATGGACACAAGACTCTATCAATACCTCTTCACTTGCCGTTTGAAATATATGTATATTTAAAATAATACATAATGCAAGGGGTAGAAAAAACCATACTTTCTCTGGATCATTCCATGAATGTCAATATATAACAATATTTCAAGTAAAACCGTACCTTCACACATTCGCTTTCTGTGAAACTATCCCCGCTATATTGAGGATCTATGCTAATCGTTTAAATGCACAGTTTTACTGATAGTATGCAGAATTACAACTTTCCAAGATATCTGCCATGCGAGCATATACATGCAAGACAACACCAATGGGTGTCAAGCCGAATTTATATGTGGACATGGTGAATATAGTCCTATATATTATATCTGTCATGCGATCATGTAATAGGACTTCGGGCTCGTCGCTCTCCAATACCCGACATAAGGGCAAAACAGCGTATATACCATGCGTCTTTGTAACTATCCAGCTCCAACTCAAATATCTGTCATCTTGGAGAACCCATCACTCATGTTGTCGACCATGCGTCTTGGGTTTATAACTTTCAACAGTTTTGTAATTGTAATCCTTTAAGCTATTCGCGATGATAATTTGAAATCTGAGCCAAATATTTTATCGCAAACAATTCGCATTTATATGCAAGAGCACACAAAATACGACCCTCAAACTTACGCGTATTACTGCGACCATGTGAGACAACACCATACGGATCACTCACGTAATTATAACGAATGTCACGTGACCATATCATGCGAATTGATAACTATCAGAAAATACAAAAGATTCATCTTGTTACCGCCTGCATAGAATACCACTCGGATTTATTAGTGTAATAATTTAAAACATCCATTTTGCGACCATGCGGATATGTAAGTATATGATTTCAAAACATTAAACTTGTAACCGCCTGATATAACACCACGCGGATTTATAACTATCAGAATTCAATACATAGATCTCGTAACCGCCTGATAGAACACCACGCGGATTTATAACTATCAGAATTCAAAACATTCATCTTGCAACTAGTAATAGAATACCATGCGGATTTGTAAGTGTAAGAAATTTGAAACATTCATCTTGTACCAATTTGATAGAACACCATGCGGATTTATAACTATCAAAATTCAAATCATTCATCTTTTAACCACTTGATAGAACACCATGCGGATTTATAACTATCAGAATTCAAAATTTTCATCTTTTAATCACCTGGTAGAATTCGAACACCATGTGGATTTTAAGTGCACGAATTCAAAACATTCATCTTGTACTACTTGATAGAACACCATGCGGATTTATAACTATCAAAATTCAAAATCTTAATCTTTTAACCACTTGATAGAACACCATGCGGATTTGTAACTATCAGAATTCAAATCATTCATCTTGTAATCACCTGGTAGAATTCGAACACCATGTGGATTTTAAGTGCACGAATTCAAAACATTCATCTTGTACTACTTGATAGAACACCATGCGGATTTACAACTATCAAAATTCAAAATCTTAATCTTTTAACCACTTGATAGAACACCATGCGGATTTGTAACTATCAGAATTCAAATCATTCATCTTGTAATCACCTGGTAGAATTCGAACACCATGTGGATTTTAAGTGCACGAATTCAAAACATTCATCTTTTAACAACCTGACAGAACACCATGCGGATTTTAACTTATCAGAACTGAAATTATCTGCCATGAGAACATGTGAGAACATCAAGCGAATCTCATTCAATGTTTATCATGTGAATCGTATGAGGTAACATACGGGTTAATTAATCAATTTAAACTCACGTTTGTTACGTGACAGTGACACTGTGAAAAAAGCATATCAAGAATCATTATTTTAATCTGGATAGGTCTATCATGTGAACCCCATGAGATAGAGGACAAGCAGGTTTGTAATCAATTTCAACATTCTGCCATGTGAACATTGTGAGAGAACGCAATCTCATTGAACAATGTTGAAGCACATCATGTATATTACAATACATGTTCTATATCCAAATTTCAAAGTATCAATACATGTTACATAATTCGTATGATAGAACATGTGCCTTGCGTATATATGTGAAGAAAACCATACATACATGTACTCATTCATTGCTTGTCCAGTGAACCAAATGAGAGAACATGCGAATTTGTAATAGGGCCTATCTAATTCAACCGCCCGTCGTGTGAACATGTCAAGAACACAATGAATCACTTAGTCAATGCATGTCATATGAATCGAATAAGAACATGTGGGTTGTAATCAATTTCAAAACATCTGTCATGCGAGCAGGTGAAAGAACACCATGTGGGTTGGGCTATAGAGCAGTAAAGTGAGACTATGCATTAAGTTTACTTAATGCAGTAAAGTGAGACTATGCATTAAGTTTACTGTTACGCCTCAATGACTTGCAACGTATGAGACATTGGTGTGGTTTAAGAGCTCTGAATCTTGTGAAATGAAGAAATATGCCCTTATATGGCAATTAATTGCTGTACATGTACATGTACGTGGTTCACTTTCAATCTACAGAAAAGGACCGACTTCTGTTGTGATATTAGTCCCAAGTAGATTTTCTGTTCAGTTCACCACAAGCTTATCTGAACCAACACAAATTGTTTATGCATGTCGCATGTGACCATATGAAAGAACATGCAGTTTTCTCACTTTCAAACTCGAACATGTCATGTGAACATGCGAGAGCTGTCATACGGACCATTCTTGTCCAATACATGTCATGTGGGCATTTGGGGTTACACTGAATTTGCAACCCCTATAGATCCATACTGGAATGGAAATATGCTAATTACATGTATATAAAGAACTACATGTACATGTATGATAAGGCGTCATTGCCGTGCTGCAGATCAATTCCTGCAGTATTAAACAACTCTGAATCATGTGTGAATACAAATACCTTGTCTAGAACAGGAAAGTTTGGAAATAGAATGAATTGGAAGATTAACATTTCATTGGCAACATATCAATAGAATACAGAAACATGCGAATCTTCCTCTCTAACTAAACATACTACTTCTACCTTCTCACAATGAACTATTTAGCAGCTATAACGTCAAGCGTTGGTGTTTGTCAATTGTCAGAACATTTCAGTATCGATAAAACACCTTTACACGAAGGCCAGTGATATGTTTCAATGGCAAGGGATACCCCTTCTCTATGCTGGTGTTAGTTTCCTGCAACTCTTCAACATATGATTCCAGTCCTGGTGAAACCTCATGTTTTGACTCTTCATCCTCCATGTTACACATTGGAATGGATGGTACGAAAACCTGTGGAAATATTAAAATAGTATATAGGATTAAGATGACAGTCAGTGCCGTTGTACATACAAACAAAGTACTTAATTGTATATTGCTAAATTGTTACTATGGAATTCATTGTATGTTTTAAATCTGGACAATGATGGGCTCGACCAGCCAAATTCATACTCAAAAGAACTGAACTGGGGCAAATTTGAATAACCTAACATTTCTTTCGGGGTAAATCCATTTAGAAATATGCGAATCATAATCAGAAAACAACCTGGAGTCAAGTATTATAGGCCTATTAAAATCCCACTTTGATAATAATTGTGGCTGTGCTATCTGAGTATGCCTTACTGGGATTTATGCTTCCCAACAACTTGATCGAGGGCAACAATAATATTTGTTTCAATATAAATTATAATGTGCTTGAAATCCAATCATGCCAACCGTATCTTTAAAGAGTCGCTTTCATGGAGACAGAAAATGCAAGTAAACCATTGTCATACCTTTATAGTTTACCTTCAACGTTTTAGCAGAACTGCGTGCGTAACTGGACTACTGGGCGCCGCCATCTTGTTTAAAGCCGGAGTTGATTTCTCAGCGTTTATGTATTCCCTCCAGGGGCCATACGCCAAACAAATATCACTACAACCGGCTTCGTCTTTGCGTTATACATAGAAAACGATAAAGGACTAAAACTGCTCAAAATTAGTGGCATAGTAACCAGTATCATGATTTTTTGAAACATCAACGGAAAAACCTCGTGTACAAAACATATGAGACTGATTGAAACTTTTCTAAGTGTTTTCTAAGAAAATGTTTCACACTGCCAATTAGTGTTCCTCCATCAACTCTGCACCCACCGGCAAGTTTGATTAGTTATTTTAAAGAATAACTTTCATGGTCATTTTCCAAATTCTTACCACTACAGCTTATCTCGGCCCTTTCTTTGTCGCCATAATCGCGAACTAATTGTGACCAAAACATGTAGTGCACCATTAACCATGTTTAAAAGCTGAATATCTGGAATGTTGAGATCCCCTATTATATATACATGTATCAGCTTAATTCTTCTCTGCAATATGTGTATTGCCGATTTATTAAGAAATTCAACATATTCGTCCAAGACGTAAAACAAATTTTATACTGGATATTTAGTTCCATTTTACCGTAATTGAATCAGCACAAAATTTCTTTTATCTAATCTGTTTCTTTGTTCTGCGTACTTAACTCAGTGTGCATGTAGCCTATAGCACTTCTCCGCTCGCTTCTCTTGTCCCACGCAGCTTACGCGGTACATGGGTAGTACCGATGTGTTGTTCCGTGAAAACGGCAAAAATTCAGTAGTTGACCATGGCTTTATCCAGTTGCCGGATCAACTAGCCCCATCAAAGTTGCTGTTGCTGTACGTTGAACAGCCCTAGCGAATCTTCTTTCGGGATATCAAGTGAACTTAACATTTCATTCAGACATTTCCGCGGAAGAAAAAATTGGGCTGTCCGATGCGTGTAGTCGAAAACAGTCAAGTGACCTTCCCGCCTTCCTTAAACTACCTCAACACCTCTGCATACCTATGCAAATAGGAACTCTGACATACAATAGAAAATTAAATTGTATTCACCGGCCACACTGGGTTGATCATTGTTGCCGGCGATGTGTCACTTTGATGCAATCACCTTAAACCCTTCAGAAGACAGTCAAGTGGACGAAAAGAATAACGGAACTGAAGTGTATTGACTTTATTGTCGAAATATGAACGTGGAATGTTTATATTAGGTGTGGTCTATCTGGAAAAGTTATCAAGTTTTATGAAAATAAAATAATTGGGGTGTACCGCCGCTGGACACCGTGAACGGCAGTGTCAGGTATTTTTGTGCGTTTATATACCAGTCGTATAGCACAGTTAGTCGGTCGTGCGGGTATATCATCGCAATCAAGTCAGAGATTAACCGCTTGGTCCCTCTAGCTAATCTACCCAAGTTCTCTCCCGAAGCGCACTGGCATCGCTCGATGGAAGTGTCCTATCCTCCGACTGTACACGTCCCTTGCTGCTTCTGGGTGTATGTAGGTTTCTTGAAGATCTAAAACAGATAGGCATCGGATCAAGAGGGTAGGGAAAGTTAAGTCTATTCAAGTACGGGCACGACCATAACAGAGCACCGCATGTGGCGGGTCGCTCATGAGTTCCAGTTTTTGTACACCGTACCACTGGTTCCCAGATGAACAGTTTTCTTGTCAAGTTTGATTTCAGTGACCAAGTAAAATTGCGCCCTCTCCATTTGTTCCGCCATACTTCTAAATGGCTAATTGACTTTTAACAGGACCACCCCAAAATGGGCAGTTCGAGTCGGCAGCACCCAACAGCAGCAGCTTTTGGAATGTATTCCTCTGCTCCATGGCCAAATAGGCCCACCTTTCTTTTCTTGATGGAATCCGAAGCATGCGACCTAATCAGACATGTTTCGCGAGTTAGTCCAAAAGTGTCGACTAATTACTGATACCTGGTCAAACGGATTTCGTGAGTTAGTCGACCCAAAAGTGTTAACCAGCCACAGAGTCGGTCTAAGAGTTGTAAGTTCACACAAATGCACAAATTGGTAATCCCCTCTCAGGCGTAGCTGGGTGGGGGTGGGGGCGGGGCGGGCTAGAGGGGCTGGGGGTGCCTGGGGGGAACAAATCCAGATACATCATGTAGTGCCCTAAAAAAGGGCAAGGGAAAAAATAGGGAAAGAAAGAAAATTGACTTAAAACATGTCCCTGGGCCCCATAGCACTAACAAAAACATGACACCGCCCCGGCAGTGAAAACATCTTGGCTAGGCCGCTGGTTCCCCGTCAACTCTTGGGTCTTCCATGTACGTATTTTTTTTGGGCTCCAAATGCGCCTTTTATTCAGATTGTTTGCGGGTGTGCAAAATATTATATGAGCTTGGCGCATAAATCTGACCGCTATTTGGCACGTGCGTTGTCTTCACCGGCCACACTGGGTTGATCATTGTTGCCGGCGATGTGTCACTTTGATGCAGTCACCTTAAACCCTTCAGAAGACAGTCAAGTGGACGAAAAGAATAACGGAACTGAAGTGTATTGACTTTATTGTCGAAATATGAACGGGGAATTTTGATATTAGGTGTGGTCTATCTGGAAAAGTTATCAAGTTTTATGAAAATCAAATAATTGGGGTGTACCGCCGCTGGACACCGTGAACGGCAGTGTCAGGTATTTTTGTGCGTTTATATACCAGTCGTTTAGCACAGTTAGTCGGTCGTGCGGGTATATCATCGCAATCAAGTCAGAGATTAACCGCTTGGTCCCTCTAGCTAATCTACCCAAGTTCTCTCCCGAAGCGCACTGGCATCGCTCGATGGAAGTGTCCTATCCTCCGACTGTACACGTCCCTTGCTGCTTCTGGGTGTATGTAGGTTTCTTGAAGATCTAAAACAGATAGGCATCGGATCAAGAGGGTGGGGAAAGTCAAGTCCATTCAAGTACGGGCACGACCATAACAGAGCACCGCATGTGGCGGGTCGCTCATGAGTTCCAGTTTTTGTACATCACATGGATCCCAGATGAACAGTTTTCTTGTCAAGTTTGATTTCAGTGACCAAGTAAAATTGCGCCCTCTCCATTTGTTCCGCCATACTTCTAAATGGCTAATTGACTTTTAACAGGACCACCCCAAAATGGGCAGTTCGAGTCGGCAGCACCCAACAACAGAAACGTTTGAAATGTATTCCTCTGCTCCATGGCCAATACGCCTTTTATTCCGATTGTTTGCGGGTGTGCAAAATATTATAAGAGCTTGGCGCATAAATCTGACCGCTATTTGGCACATGCGTTGTATTCACCGGCCACACTGGGTTGATCATTGTTGCCGGCGATGTGTCACTTTGATGCAATCACCTTAAACCCTTCAGAAGACAGTCAAGTGGACGAAAAGAATAACGGAACTGAAGTGTATTGACTTTATTGTCGAAATATGAACGGGGAATTTTGATATTAGGTGTGGTCTATCTGGAAAAGTTATCAAGTTTTATGAAAATAAAATAATTGGGGTGTACCGCCGCTGGACACCGTGAACGGCAGTGTCAGGTATTTTTGTGCGTTTATATACCAGTCGTATAGCACAGTTAGTCGGTCGTGCGGGTATATCATCGCAATCAAGTCAGAGTACCGCTTGGTCCCTCTAGCTAATCTACCCACGTTCTGTCCCGAAGCGCAGCGCTCGATGGAAGAGTCCTATCCTCCGACTGTACACGTCCCTTGCTGCTTCTGGGTGTATAAAGGTTTCTTGAAGATCTAAAACGGATATGCATCGGATCAAGAGGTGGGGAAAGTCAAGTCCATTCAAGTTCGGGTACGACCATAAACAGAGTACCGCATGTGGCGGGTTGCTCATGAGTTCCAGTTTTTTGTACACCACTGGATCACTATCTCAGATGAAGAGTTTTCTTGTCAAGTTTGATTACAGTGACCCTTGACTCCGTTAGCCTTTTTGAAGTATGGCGGACACAATAGGAGTGGGTATAAAATCAAATAAAATGCAATATAACTGCATGGTTCACGGGCCGTCTTATTTATTTTATTTAAAATTCTGTCTCTGTATTATAATTGCAAAACATGTTTTTGGACATAGGAAAGAAATATACAATTGTTAAAAGAAAATTCATACCCAAATAAAATTTCGCCCTCTCCTTTTGTTCCGCCATACTTCTAAAAGGCTAATTGACTTTAATCAGGACCACCCCAAAATGGATAGTTCGAGTCGGCAGCACCCAACAGCAGCAGCGTTTGAAATGTATTCCTGGGGAATGTATTCCTGGGGTGGGGGTTTTGTACACCACTGGATCCCTATCCCAGATGAACAGTTTTCTTGTCAAGTTTGATTAGAGTGACCCTTGACACTATTAGCCTTTTTGAAGTATGGCGGACACAATTATAGGAGGGCGCATGCACTTTGAAGTGGGTACCGGTATATAAAATCGAATAAAATGCAATATAACTACATTTTTTACTTATTTATTTTATTTAAAATTCTGTCTCTGTAGGCCATATTATAATTGAAACATGTAAATCATGTTTTGCAAAAAAAATTGTATCCCATCATGCACTGCGCCATGTACTGCGCGCAGTGAATTGTGGGGGAACGTATTCTTGGAATTTCAAGCAGCGATGCCAAGGGCTACTTCTGTGGAAGCGAACACCCATTATTATGACCACCTCCTCTCACAAGCGCGCGCCCAACTGAAAACCATCCGTCTATTAAAATGTGTTTTCTTCCTCCATGAGTTACCGAACCACTCCTTCGGTGACTTCTCTTGAAAACGGCCAAGGCGTCTTTATCTGCTACTGAGTCAAGTAAATTCACTGGAATATCCTGCAAGCACCTAAATTCGCGCGCACGTAATTTCGCGCGCTGCTGCTTTCCTAGGCGTATCTTCTCAACAAAATCACGCACTGACGTCAAATTTTTCTTGAAAGTTGTTTGTCATATCATCTTTCAATTTGCATTCAAATGAGAAAAATTAAGGGTTTCTCAGTAAATAATTGAATAACTGTTAATTCAGGGTACAGAATTCTACCTTATAGACTAGGTACAAAATACTACAACAAAACGGTTCTGAGAAATTTTTAAAATTCACGAAAACTTTTATCACCGATCGTCTGCTCAGTCTCCAGGCACTAAAAAACAATATTGATTAGGTTTCACTTTCCAAAAGAGGGCGCTTTGAAAGGTACGGGGCTTAAGGAAAGACATGTGTCTTATAGCTTTTCAATTCGAAATTATACTGCTTAAGAAATTTGAGTCAATCATAATAATTTACTTATAATTTACAATTTCGTGTTTTTTCTCATTCCACAAGGGAGACAGACCGAGAGAATAAAAATAATAAAACATGATAAAAAAACAAAAAAAACAGAAGGCTTCACATTAAAATGAAATCAACGGCAATATAGCCCATTCCGCCCTCCATTAGTCAACTTCACTGCTGGTTTTGGTAATAGATGTCCCAGAAAAAGCGTGCAGTTTATATGACTTAATAATCATCTCCAAAACTCAAATAATCTTTCAATTATGTCCTTAGTTAAGTAATGTACTGGATCATAGTTATTAGAAAGCACTTCTTCTAGAAGCATAATTTTACAGAGCACCGCATGTGGCGGGTCGCTCATGAGTTCCAGTTTTTGTACACCGTACCACTGGTTCCCAGATGAACAGTTTTCTTGTCAAGTTTGATTTCAGTGACCAAGTAAAATTGCGCCCTCTCCATTTGTTCCGCCATACTTCTAAATGGCTAATTGACTTTTAACAGGACCACCCCAAAATGGGCAGTTCGAGTCGGCAGCACCCAACAGCAGCAGCGTTTGGAATGTATTCCTCTGCTTCATGGCCAAATAGGCCCACCTTTCTTTTCTTGATGGAATCCGAAGCATGCGACCTAATCAGACAGGTTTCGCGAGTTAGTCCAAAAGTGTCGACTAATTACTGATACCTGGTCAAACGGATTTCGTGAGTTAGTCGACCCAAAAGTGTCAACCAGCCACAGAGTCGGTCTAAGAGTTGTAAGTTCACCTATATGCACAAATTGGTAATCCCCTCTCAGGCGTAGCTGGGGTGGGGGTGGGGGCGGGGCGGGCTAGAGGTGCTGGGGGTGCCTGGGGGGAACAAATCCAGATACATCATGTAGTGCCCTAAAAAAGGGCAAGGGAAAAAATAGGGAAAGAAAGAAAATTGACTTAAAACATGTCCCTGGGCCCCATAGCACTAACAAAAACATGACACCGCCCCGGCAGTGAAAACATCTTGGCTAGGCCGCTGGTTCCCCGTCAACTCTTGGGTCTTCCATGTACGTATATTTTTTTGGGCTCCAAATGCGCCTTTTATTCAGATTGTTTGCGGGTGTGCAAAATATTATATGAGCTTGGCGCATAAATCTGACCGCTATTTGGCACGTGCGTTGTCTTCACCGGCCACACTGGGTTGATCATTGTTGCCGGCGATGTGTCACTTTGATGCAATCACCCTAAACCCTTCAGAAGACAGTCAAGTGGACGAAAAGAATAACGGAACTGAAGTGTATTGACTTTATTGTCGAAATATGAACGGGGAATTTTGATATTAGGTGTGGTCTATCTGGAAAAGTTATCAAGTTTTATGAAAATCAAATAATTGGGGTGTACCGCCGCTGGACACCGTGAACGGCAGTGTCAGGTATTTTTGTGCGTTTATATACCAGTCGTTTAGCACAGTTAGTCGGTCGTGCGGGTATATCATCGCAATCAAGTCAGAGATTAACCGCTTGGTCCCTCTAGCTAATCTACCCAAGTTCTCTCCCGAAGCGCACTGGCAGCGCTCGATGGAAGAGTCCTATCCTCCGACTGTACACGTCCGTTGCTGCTTCTGGGTGTATGTAGGTTTCTTGAAGATCTAAAACAGATAGGCATCGGATCAAGAGGGTGGGGAAAGTCAAGTCCATTCAAGTACGGGCACGACCATAACAGAGCACCGCATGTGGCGGGTCGCTCATGAGTTCCAGTTTTTGTACACCGTACCACTGGTTCCCAGATGAACAGTTTTCTTGTCAAGTTTGATTTCAGTGACCAAGTAAAATTGCGCCCTCTCCATTTGTTCCGCCATACTTCTAAATGGCTAATTGACTTTTAACAGGACCACCCCAAAATGGGCAGTTCGAGTCGGCAGCACCCAACAGCAGTAGCGTTTGAAATGTATTCCTCTGCTCCATGGCCAAATAGGCCCACCTTTCTTTTCTTGATGGAATCCGAAGCATGCGACCTAATCAGACAGGTTTCGCGAGTTAGTCCAAAAGTGTCGACTAATTACTGATACCTGGTCAAACGGATTTCGTGAGTTAGTCGACCCAAAAGTGTCAACCAGCCACAGAGTCGGTCTAAGAGTTGTAAGTTCACCTATATGCACAAATTGGTAATCCCCTCTCGGGCGTAGCTGGGGTGGGGGTGGGGGCGGGGCGGGCTAGAGGTGCTGGGGGTGCCTGTGGGGAACAAATCCAGATACATCGTGTAGTGCCCTAAAAAAGGGCAAGGGAAAAAATAGGGAAAGAAAGAAAATTGACTTAAAACATGTCCCTGGGCCCCATAGCACTAACAAAAACATGACACCGCCCCCGGCAGTAAAAAAAACATCTTGGCTAGGCCGCTGGTTCCCCGTCAACTCTTGGGTCTTCCATGCACGTACGATTTTTTTGGGCTCCAAATGCGCCTTTTATTTCGATTGTTTGCGGGTGTGCAAAATATGATATGAGCTTGGCGCATAAATCTGACCGCTATTTGGCACGTGCGTTGTCTTCACCGGCCACACTGGGTTGATCATTGTTGCCGGCGATGTGTCACTTTGATGCAATCACCTTAAACCCTTCAGAAGACAGTCAAGTGGACGAAAAGAATAACGGAACTGAAGTGTATTGACTTTATTGTCGAAATATGAACGTGGAATGTTTATATTAGGTGTGGTCTATCTGGAAAAGTTATCAAGTTTTATGAAAATCAAATAATTGGGGTGTACCGCCGCTGGACACCGTGAACGGCAGTGTCAGGTATTTTTGTGCGTTTATATACCAGTCGTATAGCACAGTTAGTCGGTCGTGCGGGTATATCATCGCAATCAAGTCAGAGATTAACCGCTTGGTCCCTCTAGCTAATCTACCCAAGTTCTCTCCCGAAGCGCACTGGCATCGCTCGATGGAAGTGTCCTATCCTCCGACTGTACACGTCCCTTGCTGCTTCTGGGTGTATGTAGGTTTCTTGAAGATCTAAAACAGATAGGCATCGGATCAAGAGGGTGGGGAAAGTCAAGTACGGGCACGACCATAACAGAGCAACGCATGTGGCGGGTCGCTCATGAGTTCCAGTTTTTGTACACCGTACGTACCACTGGTTCCCAGATGAACAGTTTTCTTGTCAAGTTTGATTTCAGTGACCAAGTAAAATTGCGCCCTCTCCATTTGTTCCGCCATACTTCTAAATGGCTAAATGACTTTTAACAGGACCACCCCAAAATGGCAGTTCGAGTCGGCAGCACCCAACAGCAGCAGCTTTTGGAATGTATTCCTCTGCTCCATGGCCAAATAGGCCCACCTTTCTTTTCTTGATGGAATCCGAAGCATGCGACCTAATCAGACATGTTTCGCGAGTTAGTCCAAAAGTGTCGACTAATTACTGATACCTGGTCAAACGGATTTCGTGAGTTAATCGACCCAAAAGTGTCAACCAGCCACAGAGTCGGTCTAAGAGTTGTAAGTTCACACAAATGCACAAATTGGTAATCCCCTCTCAGGCGTAGCTGGGTGGGGGTGGGGGCAGGGCGGGCTAGAGGGGCTGGGGGTGCCTGGGGGGAACAAATCCAGATACATCATGTAGTGCCCTAAAAAAGGGCAAGGGAAAAAATAGGTAAAAAAAGTAAATTGACTTAAAACATGTCCCTGGGCCCCATAGCACTAACAAAAACACGACACCGCCCCGGCAGTGAAAACATCTTGGCTAGGCCGCTGGTTCCCCGTCAACTCTTGGGTCTTCCATGTACGTATTTTTTTTGGGCTCCAAATGCGCCTTTTATTCAGATTGTTTGCGGGTGTGCAAAATATTATATGAGCTTGGCGCATAAATCTGACCGCTATTTGGCACGTGCGTTGTCTTCACCGGCCACACTGGGTTGATCATTGTTGCCGGCGATGTGTCACTTTGATGCAGTCACCTTAAACCCTTCAGAAGACAGTCAAGTGGACGAAAAGAATAACGGAACTGAAGTGTATTGACTTTAATGTCGAAATATGAACGGGGAATTTTGATATTAGGTGTGGTCTATCTGGAAAAGTTATCAAGTTTTATGAAAATAAAATAATTGGGGTGGACCGCCGCTGGACACCGTGAACGGCAGTGTCAGGTATTTTCGTGCGTTTATATACCGGTCGTATAGCACGGTTAGTCGGTCGTGCGGGTATATCATCGCAATCAAGTCAGAGTACCGCTTGGTCCATCTAGCTAGCTAATCTACCCAAGTTCTCTCCCGAAGCGCAGCGCTCGATGGAAGAGTCCTATCCTCAGGCTGTTCACATCCCTTGCTGCTTCTGGGTGTATGTAGGTTTCTTGAAGATCTAAAACAGATAGGCATCGGATCAAGAGAGTGGGGAAAGTCAAGTCCATTCAAGTACGGGCACGACCATAACAGAGCACCGCATGTGGCGGGTCGCTCATGAGTTCCAGTTTTTGTACACCACTGGATCCCAGATGAACAGTTTTCTCGTCAACTTTGATTTCAGTGACCAAGTAAAATTGCGCTCTCTCCATTTGTTCCGCCATACTTCTAAATGGCTAATTGACTTTTAACAGGACCACCCCAAAATGGGCAGTTCGAGTCGGCAGCACTCAACAGCAGCAGCGTTTGGAATGTATTCCTCTGCTCCATGGCCAAATAGGCCCACCTTTCTTTTCTTGATGGAATCCGAAGCATGCGATCTAATCAGACAGGTTTCGCAAGTTAGTCCAAAAGTGTCGACTAATTACTGTTACCTGGTCAAACGGATTTCGTGAGTTAGTCCACCCAAAAGTGTCAAACAGCCACAGAGTCGGTCTAAGAGTTGTAAGTTCACACAAATGCACAAATTAGTAATTCCCTCTCAAGCGTAGCTGGGGTGGGGGTGGGGGCGGGGCGGGCTAGAGGTGCTGGGGGTGCCTGGGGGGAACAAATCCAGATACATCATGTCGTGCCTTAAAAAAGGGCAAGGGGAAAAATAGGGAAAGAAAGAAAATTGACTTAAAACATGTCCCTGGGCCCCATAGCACTAACAAAAACATGACACCGCCCCCGGCAGTGAAAACATCTTGGCTAGGCCGCTGGTTCCCCGTCAACTCTTGGGTCTTCCATACACGTACGATTTTGTTGGGCTCCAAATGCACCTTTTATTCCGATTGTTTGCGGGTGTGCAAAATATTATAATGAGCTTGGCGCATAAATCTGACCGCTATTTGGCACATGCGTTGTCTTCACCGGCCACCCTCTCATGGGTTGATCATTGTTGCCAGCGATGTGTCACTTTGATGCAATCATCTTAAACCCTTCAGAAGACAGTCAAGTGGACGAAAAGAATAACGGAACTGAAGTGTATTGACTTCATTGTCGAAATATGAACGGGGAATTTTTATATTAGGTGTGGTCTATATCTGGAAAAGTTATCAAGTTTTATGAAAATCAAATAATTGGGGGTACCGCCGCTGGACACCGTGAACGGCAGTGTCAGGTATTTTTGTGCGTTTATATACCAGTCGTAAAGCACAGTTAGTCGGTCGTGCGGGTATATCATCGCAATCAAGTCAGAGATTAACCGCTTGGTCCCTCTAGCTAATCTACCCAAGTTCTCTCTTCTCGAAGCGCACTGGCAGCGCTCGATGGAAGAGTCCTATCCTCCGACTGTACACGTCCCTTGCTGCTTCTGGGTGTATGTAGGTTTCTTGAAGATCTAAAACAGATAGGCATCGGATCAAGAGGGTGGGGGAAGTCAAGTCCATTCAAGTACGGGCACGACCATAACGAGCACCGCATGTGGCGGGTCGCTTATGAGTTCCAGTTTTTGTACACCACTGGATCCCAGATGAACAGTTTTCTCATCAAGTTTGATTTCAGTGACCAAGTAAAATTGCGCCCTCTCCATTTGTTCCGCCATACTTCTAAATGGCTAAATGACTTTTAACAGGACCACCCCAAAATGGGCAGTTCGAGTCGGTAGCACCCAACAGCAGCAGCGTTTGGAATGCATTCCTCATGCTCCATGGCCAAATAGGCCCACCTTTCTTTTCTTGATAGAATCCGAAGCATGCGACCTAATCAGACAGGTTTCGCGAGTTAGTCCAAAAGTATCGACTAATTACTGACACCTGGTCAAACGGATTTCGTGAGTTAGTCAACCCAAAAGTGTCAACCGGCCACAGAGTCGGTCTAAGAGTTGTAAGTTCACACAAATGCACAAATTGGTAATCCCCTCTCAGGCGTAGCTGGGGGTGGGGGTGGGGGCGGAGCGGGCTGGAGGTGCTGGGGTGCCTGGGGGGAACAAATCCAGGTACATCATGTAGTGCCCTAAAAAAGGGCAAGGAAAAAAATAGGGAAAGAAAGAAAATTGACTTCAAACATGTCTCTGGGCCCCATAGCACTAAAAACAAACATGACACCGCCCCCGGCAGTGAAAACATCTTGGCTAGGCCGCTGGTTCCCCGTCAACTTTTGGGTCTTCCATGCACGTACGATTTTGTTGGGCTCCAAATGCGCATTTTAATCCGATTGTTTGCGGGTGTGCAAAATATTATATGAGCTTGGCGCATAAATCTGACCGTTATTTGGCACATGCGTTGTCTTCACCGGCCACACTGGGTTGATCATTGTTGCCGGCGATGTGTCACTTTCATGCAATCACCTTAAACCCTTCAGAAGACAGTCAAGTGGACGAAAAGAATAACGGAACTGAAGTGTATTGACTTTATTGTCGAAATATGAACGGGGAATTTTTATATTAGGTGTGGTCTATCTGGAAAAGTTATCAAGTTTTATGAAAATAAAATAATTGGGTTGGACCGCCGCTGCACACCATGAACGGCAGTGACAGGTAATTTCGTGCGCTTATATACCAGTCGTATAGCACGGTTAGTCGGTCGTGCGGGTATATCATCGCAATCAAGTCAGAGAACCGCTTGGTCCCTCTAGCTAATCTACCCAAGTTTCTCCCGAAGCGCAGCGCTCGATGGAAGAGTCCTATCCTCCGGTTGTTCACATCCCTTGCTGCTTCTGGTTGTATGTATAGGTTTCTTGAAGATCTAAAACGGATATGCATCGGATCAAGAGGGTGGGGAAAGTCAAGTCCATTCAAGTTCGGGCACGACCATAAACAGAGCACCGCATGTGGCGGGTTGCTCATGAGTTCCAGTTTTTGTACACCACTGGATCCCAGATGAACAGTTTTCTTGTCAAGTTTGATTTCAGTGACCAAGTAAAATTGCGCCCTCTCCATTTGTTCCGCCATACTTCTAAATGGTTAATTGACTTTTAACAGGACCACCCCAAAATGGGCAGTTCGAGTCGGCAGCACCCAACAGCAGCAGCGTTTGGAATGTATTCCTCTGCTCCATGGCCAAATAGGCCCACCTTTCTTTTCTTGATGGAATCCGAAGCATGCGACCTAATCAGACAGGTTTCGCGAGTTAGTCCAAAAGTGTCGACTAATTACTGACACCTGGTCAAACGGATTTCGTGAGTTAGTCAACCCAAAAGTGTCAACCAGCCACAGAGTCGGTCTAAGAGTTGTAAGTTCACACAAATGCACAAATATGGTAATCCCCTCTCAGGCGTAGCTGGGGTGGCGGTGGGGGCGGGGCGGGCTAGAGGTGCTGGGGTGCCTGGGGGGAACAAATCCAGATACATCATGTAGTGCCCTAAAAAAGGGCAAGGGAAAAAATAGGGAAAGAAAGAAAATCGACTTAAAACATGTCCCTGGGCCCCATAGCACTGACAAAAACATGACACCGCCCCCGGCAGTGAAAACATCTTGGCTAGGCCGCTGGTTCCCCGTCAACTCTTGGGTCTTCCATGCACGTACGATTTTGTTGGGCTCCAAATGCGCCTTTTATTCCGATTGTTTGCGGGTGTGCAAAATATTATATGAGCTTGGCGCATCAATCTGACCGCTATTTGGCACATGCGTTGTCTTCACCGGCCACACTGGGTTGATCATTGTTGCCGGCGATGTGTCACTCTGATGCAATCACCTTAAACCCTCCAGAAGACAGTCAAGTGGACGAAAAGAATAACGGAACTGAAATGTATTTACTTTATTGTCGAAATTTGAACGGGGAATTTTGATATTAGGTGTGGTCTATCTGGAAAAGTTATCAAGTTTTATGAAAATAAAATAATTGAGGTGGACCGCCGCTGGACACCGTGAACGGCAGTGTCAGGTATTTTTGTGCGTTTATATACCAGTCGTATAGCACAGTTAGTCGGTCGTGCGGGTATATCATCGCAATCAAGTCAGAGATTAACCGCTTGGTCCCTCTAGCTAATCTACCCAAGTTCTCTCCCGAAGCGCAGCGCTCGATGGAAGAGTCCTATCCTCCGACTGTACACGTCCCTTGCTGCTTCTGGTTGTATGTATAGGTTTCTTGAAGATCTAAAACGGATATGCATCGGATCAAGAGGGTGGGGAAAGTCAAGTCCATTCAAGTTCGGGCACGACCATAAACAGAGCACCGCATGTGGCGGGTTGCTCATGAGTTCCAGTTTTTGTACACCTGCACTGGGTCTCTATCTCAGATGAACAGTTTTCTTTTTAAGTTTGATTACAGTGACCTTTGACTCCGTTAGCCTTTTTGAAGTATGGCGGACAAAATAGGAGGGCGCACTTTGAAGTGGGTATAAAACACAGAGCTATATATAGGAACTAGAGTGAGCACTTATCACGTGACCCCGTGCCCTCAAGGGTGCGTGGACGCCATTTTGTTAGTGGGCAAAAAGTACGTGCTAATGTATTGACGACATGCGTATTTTCAGCTTTAATTTTATTTTAAGATTAATGCTTTCAGCGATAGGGGTGCAGAAAGATGTGGTTGCTAACTACAATCATCCTGACTGTCGGATCATTGTTTATATTTTATATTTTACTTTAAAAGATTGAAACTTTAGTTAGGCCAAACACTTTTCTTTCTCCATGGGCCAAACAACATTCAAAATCGTCGCCCGGGTAGTGTACAAGATTTGGGGAGTTGATCAGAATTTTTTTTAATGACTTATCTAGCATTAGAATGTGCAGATTTGATGGAAAAACTCTAAATTTGGAGTGGGAAAGTTTAAGATTTTGTGAGGAAACACTGGATTTTATTTTTCAGCATGCCTCATCTATTTTGCACACAAGGTCTGAAGCCACGATCAACTTCCTAGTTCTTTCCTGCTACGTCCCCCACTGCTTTTTGCGTGTGTAAGTAGAGCATTCGGGTATACTAGTACCTCATCCATTAACTTGGGGGAAAGTAACACCCGTTTCATACAGGCGCACGATCGTTCCGATTAAAATTTTGTTTCAGACAGGCGTATGCGAGCCGCGCGCACACTTAAGATCGACGTCTGAAACCAAGTCGCTGTTCAGTCGTTCTGACTGACTGGAACAGTCGATCTTTCGACTTCTGGCGAACCAAGTCGCTCCAAATTGTTTCATACGTCGAACTTAATTCAAATTTCTGGGATAATTTAGTTCAGCGCGACCGTAAGGTGCAGGATTTCCCGGTGAAACCGACTGCCTGAGGGAAGAACTACCGTTCTACCGTTCACCATGCATTAAGTACATAGCATAACCTAGCATTTTCAAGAGAAAAACTGTATTTTTTTCATTTCTAAAATCACGTTTCTAACAAAATTCGCACTTTTTGTAACATTATTATGCCATAATTAGTGGCAGAGGTGTACGTTTATACCTTCCTAGGTACAGTAGAAAAAGGTCACTCATGACCGGCGTTAAACAGCGAATAAATCATTTAAAAACCCATTTATAGCTGCCGCGCCGTTGACTGCAGTGGATACATCCGGGTATTTATCAATTATTTTGACCACTAACAAAATGGCGGACGCGGTCCCAGGGCGGCACGCCCGGGTACCGCGCACAGGCACGGGGTCACGTGATAAGTGCGCACTCTAGTTCTTATATATAGCTCCATGGTATAAAATCAAATCAAATGCAATATAACTGCATTTTTCGTACGATATTTTTGGCTCCAAATGCGCCTTTTATTTCGATTATTTGCGGGTGTGCAAAATATTATAATGAGCTATAAATCTGACCGCTATTTGGCACATGCGTTGTATTCACCGGCCACACTGGGTTGATCATTGTTGCCGGGGATGTGTATAAAATCGAATAAAATGCAATATAACTGCATTTTTTTACTTATTTAAAATGTTGTATCCCATCATGCACTGCACCATGTACCGCGCGCAGTGAATTGTGGGGGAACCGTAAAGGCGAACGTATTCTTGGAATTTCAAGCAGCGACGCCAAGGAACTACTTCTGTGGAAGCGAACACCCATTATTATGACCACCTCCTCCACCCTATCACAAGCGCGCGCCCAACTGAAAACCATCCGTCTATTAAAATGTGTTTTCTTCCTCCATGAGTTACCGAACCACCCCTTCGGTGTCTTCTCTTGAAAACGGCCAAGGGGTCTTTATCTGCTACTGAGTCAAGTAAATTCACTGGAATATCATTAATTATTTGGCGAGACATTATCCCACGCGTTATCTCAGATACTGCACAGTGCGTTATAGGTATTTGATTTTACAGGTGTATGTCTTTTATGTCTTTTGAAAGTGTCCAAGTTCTACGTTAACTTTATAAACACTGCACCCCTTAGGACCTATATTGAGACATTTCCTGGCAGTACTGTATCCAGTCTTGGTTCGGAGTGTGGACATGGGGACTCTCATCCCGATGTTTTCTTTCCTTCTTTTCTTTTTTATAACACGCCTGTACTACGCCTGTATAGTGTGCTCATCCGATGGCATTAACTCGGGACGAACCGAGGAAGCTACTTGAACACAGTCTCTCTGTCCCACAGATCTGTCCAGTTTAAATGGCTTGCGCCCTCTAGTGGCAAAGCACACGCGTGTGGCCGTGGTGGCGCGAATCTCGAACATTATTTTGTGGACTACTACTACCCCTAGAACTATGGGGGATACAGTATCCCCCATAGGTTATGTTGTTTTTTTCCAATATGGCGGCGCCTGAACTTTAAGGTCGGACCGATACGGTTTAAGCTAGCGCAATAATCCGCTCCCCAATCGCCACCAAACTCCGTCTGATAGTTCTTGAGACACTCACCTTGCGTGTGTCTACGGAATTTCGGTACCATTTGTCCACTAAATTCTCCGAAAATAATGTTGGGAAATGAACGGGAACATGTGTGATGCATCCACATGCATTTTACCGAATGCCTCAATCATGCATGTGGATGCATCGCACATGTTCCCGTTCATTTCCCAACATTATTTTCGGAGAATTTAGTGGACAAATGGTACCGAAATTCCGTAGACACACGCAAGGTGAGTGTCTCAAGAACTATCAGACGGAGTTTGGTGGCGATTGGGGAGCGGATTATTGCGCTAGCTTAAACCGTATCGGTCCGATCTTAAAGTTCAGGCGCCGCCATATTGGAAAAAAACAACATAACCTATGGGGGATACTGTATCCCCCATAGTTCTAGGGGTAGACTACTACAACGTACGCACTAACACAAGCGACGTCTTCCTGGCCAAAAGTTAACGTCAAAGGTCACTTTTAGCCTTCTTAAAGTATTTGTTGTTTAACTGTTGTATTCATTGGATGTACAACTTAAACCATGCTTAAACTTAAAGTAGGGCGGGCTAGCCTGACTCGGGAACCCCAACAATCTGTAGGCCTATTAGGTATTTTTTTCATATACATTGAACACGGATTTGGGTAAATGGTATTTTTTTCGTATACATTGAACAAAGATTTTAAGGAAATTACCTCCTGGAATCAACACATAATTTAATTTTAAGATATACTTCCCACTTGCACTTTTGTCGCAAATGTTGCTTTTCTGTAGAAAAATCACGTTTACTTCCTCAAAAATTGCCTTCAGTTAGTGCACAAGATAACCATTCACGCGCGCGCGGAGCGCCCTCTGTTGTCGCGCTTACGCACAGACCGCTCGCCACGTCATTTTGTGCATTACTTTATGCAGTAATTTTATCATTTATTTATCTCAGAAATGCAACATTTGCGACGGAAGTGTCAGTGGGAAGTATATCTTAGAATTGAATAAGCTATCGATTCCAATATATAAATTTACCTAAATCCGTGTTCAATGTATATGAAAAAAATACCTAATATTTTAAAGGGAAGTGATTTTAGGAATGAAAAATATTGAACAATTTCCTTGAAAATACTTGAACTTTTTCTGCCCTGTTCCATAGACTTTAAAAACACACGGTGTCTCAGTGGCGATCAGTAAACGGAATTCATACAATACCAGCTACTCTCCGTCATGTGGAAGACAATTGTTGAACACTGTCAGAGCCATTTGGTCGTGAGTGCTTCTCGACAAGGTCTCATTTTACCGGAAGGCTGCCAGTCTCGTCCTACGGAAGTTGACAACGTGATTCAAGGTCAGTACCTTTAAAGACAGATTTGTGATTGGAAAACTTTTAAAAATAGGAACAACAGCATCACATAACTAAAGAATGTTGATAAACTGCCTTGTAGAAATTTCAGCCACATAGATGAAGTAATTATTCAGAAAAACTGAAAAATCCATGTATTTTTTTGTGTTGAACGGTAAAAAAAATTTCTGCAGACAATTTGTTTGTCTTATAAAAATTACGAATCTTCAGTTGGCAATTTCTCCCACAAAGGTACCATTTTACTCCGGGATTGGGGGGGAGGGGGATCATGTGGTGTTTGTTATTATTGCTATCAACACTTTTAATCAGGTTTTTCTTGTCAACTCGTGAAGTAAAATTTTGGCTATAAATTAAACTGCAAATGATGTACATGTATATTCGGGCTAGATTCCATCATTACATGTACATGTATGTACATTCAGTAAAATGAAATTGAATGCATGCCGTATGGTATGTTTTTATATTTCTCCATCAAGGTACTTCTCAGAATTCATCATGCCCATCTCTTTACAAGTGTCTGACCATCCGGGAACTCTTGGAATGTAACACAGTTAGACATAGTCACACGGAGAATGCCAGATGCCTTCCCTATCATGATAACATGGATGAATGTGGTAAGTGATTGGGGGAAATGTCCAGTGGTTGACCGTAAATTCATGCATTTGACTTACATCAACAATTTTGTCAACATTTTTATAGTTCTACAGAGCGTAGTATTTTTCAAGACGCCCTCCTTCCCCCCCCCCCAACTCCCCCCCCCCCCCCGTCCCCCAAATACTACTTATAAATCAAAATTGTTTGTTGTCTATCCCATGAAATGTCAAAATTTTACAGTGCATGTACAGTCGTACGTGGCCCTCAACCCCCTCTCCCTCTCCCCTTCCTACGCTTTGTAGAACCGTGAAAATGTTGACAACTTTAGACAGCCCCTTGTACTCATCCTCTTTCAACAGGGTCTTTTTAACGCACTCCTCTACTCGCACGTCCGAGCCCCTGTTGAAATTCGCACCATTCCGTGGTGGAAGAGGCGACATAACTTTTATTGTCGCTCTGGGCCAATCAGGACACTTGTTAAGCCTAGCATACATCGACATAGCAACTGGAAGCAACTATAGTGGCAACTGGTCAGTTGCTCAAAAAGGTTGATGTGCGGGTACTTGCAACCACTTGCAACTGGAAAAATCCCAGTTGCCGCGAGTTGCTCATGTTCTACTTTCTGGCAATTAGTTGTACCCAGTTGCGGTCAGTTGTGTCGATTTACGCGTAGTTGCAACTAGTTGCTGTCAGTTGCACGTGTGTGTCTGAATATGTACGTGCACATCGACAGCAACTGCAAGCAACAGTTGCTTCCAGTTGCAAGGTTAATGTACTGTAGGCTTTATTACCGAGTTGCCGTGCCGATGTGCGCGCTCTGAAAACTGGATGTTCTAGTTGCCCAACTAATCAGTTGCTGTCGATGTGCGCACTACACACACATCGACAGCAACTGATCAGTTGAGTTGCTTCCAGTTGCAATGTCGATGTACGCTAGGCATTACAGAAAAATAACGACTGGTGGTTTATGCTATGCGGACAACATGCAAATTGCTTTGCAAAATAGTGACTGTCTCCTCGCTATGACGTAGCGGGGTCAATGCATATCATTATGACGTCATCACCCCGTTTTTCATTTTGGCCTGTTGCCGGTTTATGAACATGGTCTAGTTGTTATATAAAGTCAGCAATAAAGTCAGCAATTCTTCCTCGCCAAGTAGCTTCAAGCTTTCAGCCCGGCTTCAAGTTCAAAGCTTGTAACACACCCTCATCAGAGAAGAGTGGAAATACCCTCAGGATACTTATAGGATACTTATAGGATACTTATAGGATACTTATAGGATACTTATAGGATACTTATAGGATACTTATACTTTTACTCCTTTTCAGGCTTAAAGCCGATCCCAAATGGCAGGTCATTCCTCATTGCCTTGCTTTCTGAAGCACCCACACTCCCTGGTACATGCGGGGATGCTAAACAGACACATGCTGCAACATCTGAAGAGGAGGGACTGTACATTAAAGATGATACTGGTGTAGTGGTGTGCCGGGTAAGTATTGGAAATTAGGAACGTCGGCTTATCATTTATAAAAAAAAAAAATTAAGCCGTTCTCAGATCGACCTTACAATTAGGGATTAAAAGTGGGTTTGAATGGTCTTAAACATACGTTTAAACCAGATAGGAGGCCTGGACGCTGTTAATGACCCAATCCGAAGGCGCGGGCCATTATCAGCGTCCAGGCCCATATCCGGTTTTAAACGGATTGTTTAAGACCTGCAAACCCATTTTAATACCTTTTTTTGTGTAAATCAGTAAAACTCACCAAAATTAGCTTGTCGTTGCATTCACTTTTTCGCTTCATCTTCAAATTTGTACGTTCAAACTGCTAGCTGGGTGTCTCAGTTTGTTCGATCGCGCGCGTTACGCGTATAATGCAGATGTGTTGTGTACGCGCAGTGCACGCAGATGACCCGGTAAATGTCGTATGCACAGTGCAAATTTTGCTGTCGGGAGCGTGCAGTTTCTGCCAGTGCGTTGCGTTCGTGTGCGAGTTCCATTCGCTTTCTAGGGCGAAGGCAGAAACGCGGGCCAGCTAGTTTTAAACACTGGTTATTATCATTCGTTTAAAACCGACCACGTGATGTGTTCTCAGCAAATGAGGAACTCAGGATGCGTTAACTCTCTAAGGTAATTATGAATAACAGGACCAAGTTGTGAAAGAGCTACGCTCGTTGGCATCAAATTAGGCGGCGATTGTTTTGAGACATGTGTGTACAGTAGCTCTGACGACATTACGACAATTTGCATCAGGCAGCATAAACAAAATCAACAATCGCAAGGGTAGAACATGTTCAACTTTTGCGACGTGATCCCGATTGTTGCAGCAAACTTGAATGGAGGAAAACAGGATGCACGCATGACGAGCGCGTATCACACTCATCCGGTTTTTCTTGAGCCAATTAGCATGACGTCAGCATGGTTGCGAATATTTCGTGTCGAGTTTCCACTTGTTTAGCGATAGTCACACGATTTGTTCAGTTTTGTATCTGAGCATTAGCCTACTTTTTTACAGGCACTGTTTTCAGAGGGCATTCAGTCACCATCGGCCGATTTCACGAATCCTTACGCACTGCATAAGCCCGCTTGCACAACTTTTTATTACGTAAACTGCGCAACATTCCTGTGATACTTACACGCAAGCCTATGGGGCTTATGCCATTTTCAAACGTTGCGCAAGCTATGCAATTGTTCGTGAAATTGGCTGCTGCAGAATTTGTCTTGAGTTAACACAAAAGAATGAGTTCCTCTTTCTGTGTGCATAAACACTGCCTTGTGATTTGTTGTTGCAATGAAGGCAGGAAAGATAAGGCTTATGCCGTTCGTGAAATTGCTGCAAGTCTTTTTGGCTGTCTCACAAATTGCACCAGGAAATATATCTGCTCCTATAGGTTTGTGGAGAAATTTCATCCTAGAGTCGGAACTCTTCCTGCAAAAGAAACATTTTCTGTTTGATTTGTGTTTTTTCCCCCAGCTTTCAACGTGTGATCAGAAATGGCTGGACCAGGTCCTGCTCATACCCTGCTGGAATTATATCCCAGGTAAACCATTGACCCCATTTACATTTGACATTAGGAAAATCGCTTCATTCGACGAAGATTCAATGATAATTTGACAAAGACATTTCCTGGGGCGGATTGCAATATGCGGTCTAGGACCGGGCTATAGGCTAAGCCGGCTAACGCGGCGTCCACTAAGACAGGTCTATAATTATAGCCTGCTTGCAATATCGTGGTCTTAAAGCAAGACCAGTCTTAAAATGTAAGCCCGCGGCGAGCAGGCTATAATCGATCTATAATTTTTGGATACGGCGCTGTTAACCACTTTGCGGCGGCTGGGCATTTTTTTATTTATTCCCCTGGAGCGAGAGATTGCACTAGAGTTTTGGTTATAAAATGCAGGATACACATGTATGTCTCTGGGGCTGGAGACTTGATGACTAGTTTTAATTTCAAGTCATAAATCAATTTTATTTCCCAAGTCCAGTCACAAGTCATTTTCTCCAGAGTCAAGTCACAGGTCAAAAACCAAAAATTTACTTGACCCCAAGCCAACAAGATGAGAGACCAGCTCTGCAGGGCCCAATTTCATAAAACATGTTAGCACCCGATTTTTGATTAAGCAGCACTTTCTCCATTTCATAAAACTGTTTAAGCACTAGCAAACCAAACGGCATGCTAACCTACCGATTTTTTGCTAACGTGACGCCATCTTTTTTCTTTGCCATTCTCGGCAAAATTCGAGACACATTTTCCAACAGATACACAACTTTCAGCTGTTGTTGAAATATTCCAGTCAGCAACAGGCAAGGGTCTTCTGTGGTAGTGATAATCATCCCAAAATGGAAACACAACCGATAATGGTATTTGAAAATTTTCACGTTGAACGCGTTCGAACAAAACAGACGACAGCGTTGCGCGCGCACTCTCTTTGTGCGCTTAGAACAACAAGCTTTATGAAATACGCCCTTGCTTGAGCGAATATTCCTGCTATGCTTAATCCAAATTTTTGATTAAGCGTAATTACATGTTTTATGAAATTGGCCCCTGGTAGTACTTACTGACCCATGAGCTAATTCTGTATAACCGCCCCAAAGACACTCACACATAAAACTGCATATGCAGTTCCCCGTCGAGAAGGTGTTAAGCGAGATGTGAACGCACACTTCATTAACTAATGATGATTAAGTAATCTTCGTCAAACAGGGTGATAGTCATCATGAGTTTTGAATTTTACTTTTTCTTGTTAGGCCAAACAAAATAAATGGTGTGTTTACGGTAACCCGACCTACCTGGAATTTTTGAGGCCAAATTGCCGACCTCAAACTTTTTATTGCCAATTTTCAAGTTGATAATTTTAAATGAGCACTATTTGCAATAATTTCCAACGAACATAACATTTTCTACACTTGTACATGAACATGGTTAATAGTGTTAATAGTGAGTTTCGAACATTGCAAAACAACAAATGCATAACCTGAAATGTAAAAATAAAATGACAAAATAAAATAATTTTTCCTACCTACCTACCTGGATTCTTTTTAGGACGTTACCGTAAACGCACAATTTATTTTGTTTGGCCTTATTGTTTAGTTGGATGATTCCTTTTTTTATATCACTGTCTAATACATGAAGTTTCACTTTTTTGTTTTCTTTAAAATCATGTTTATAATACGTTTAATGCTCCCCTAGGACACTAGAGAAACACTAAAAACAAACATAACCGATTGAACATTTATTCTCCCCAACACAAGTTAAATCATCTCCTATATGTACAAACATGGGATGAAAGAAAAATCACATGGGCTTCATCAGGAATTGAACCCCAGACCTCCGACTCTTCAGGCAGATGCTCTACCAGCTGAGCTGCATGGCACATAATACTACAAACCCATTTTTCTATCATTGACCCCGTTCTCACTAGAGAAATCGCTTCGAAGAAGATTAGTTAATCATCGTTAGTTAATGAAGCGTGCGTTCAAATATCACTTAACGAAGATCGAACGAAGAGCGAACGAAGAGCGGTACCGTACACATTATAAGCGACCGCTAACAAAGATCGAATGAAGCTGTGGGAGGTCGTACATGCGCGTCGCGTCTCTAGACACACTGTGGTTTTCCAGTGGTGCGTCAAAAACAACCTTGCTAGGCGCTTGACACACAACGCCCTTGTGCAACCAGGCCTGCCAAATTGCTTCGTCGAATGAAGGGAGCATTCTCATTACAAATTTGCTTCATCAAATGAAGCGTTTTCTTCATCGAATGAAGCGATGTCTTCGTAGAAAGCGATTCTAATGTTCAGCGATTAGAAATGTTCCAATCATATAATCTGTCTTATCTTTTCTTTCTGATAAAGGTGCAGATGCCAGGGTGCAAAGCATTGTCGAGATATGCCCCCAGTGTGCCCCTGTAGTCATTTCAAGGTCAGCGTTGGATAATTGTAAGGTCTCAGACGCCCAAGCCATTCCCATTCTAACGGCAGTTCGACTTCTAGCGAATCATGACAGGTGAAGAGAGTTTTTACTATGCCTCATAAATATTCATCAGACAGCCACGGTATTTCATTGGTCCATTCCAGCAGCTCATATGCGGTATGTTAATTTCTGGTATGTACCTCATGTGTAGATTCCTGTCATCTGATTGGTTCAGGCATGCAACTTTTCAGCGGATCAGCTGATTTCCTTTGTTTGGTTTACTTATCTGTCCCATTGAAAATTAAAAAACACTGTACAAAGTTGGAGATTTTCTGCATTTTCCTCTTTTTTTTTGTAATGACACAGTTTTGCATGCCTGTTGGTTGAAAGTGGGGCAATGACTATGCCCCGAGGCGGAAGCCGAAAGGGCATAGTCATGGCTTCGAGATCACCGAGGGCCTATAATGTTAACCATACCCCTCATTGCAGTCAATATTTGTATACTATGCCTATTATAAATATTCATCAGGCAGCCACTGTATTTCATTGGTCCATTCCCGCAACTCAACCGCGTATTGTGTAGATTCCTGTCTTCTGATTGGTTAAAAGTGGGGGCATTATATTAGCTAGACCCGTGCCTGTAGAATTCCGACTATAGTCAGTTTTAGCAGGTACCGGATGCATATGTGTTGTGTGTGTAGCATAGCCGTGAACCAACTTTTCAAAATCGACCTGCTCCTCATGGGTCCATTATAAGCCATTGTTGGCAAGCTGAAGTATTGAGGTTAAGATCAAAATGATAGCAAGAAATGAGCTGAAATTACTTAGTTATGTGTTTTATATCTTACATGTAGCTCCAAGAACACAGTCAACCTCGTCACTATAAGGGGCATAGTTGTGAGCAAAAGTCCTATTATCAGGTACAGTCACTGTATGTTATGGCAATTTAGTTTAAATAAGATGTGTATTTGAGTAATTCCCAAAATTAGGGGTCCAAAGGTGTGACATGCTTTTTAAGATTTCCAAGTGTTTTTAGTGATTGAAAGTGGTTTGTCAGTAGAAAATAATTATTTTTATTTGAACAAATGCCACTCAAATTTAATGTTTGTGTGTAGATATGGCACCAAGGTTAATGCAAACTCATTCTACAGCCAATTTTCATTGGCGTAGGTAACCCGGGACACCAAACTCCTATTCAATACCATGGAACAAATTATAAGCCTTTATGGTCTTTTGTTTTGAATATTTTTCAGGAATCAGAAATATTGAAGAAAATGATGCTGCCCCCTATAATCACAGGCCACAGTCCATTACTGAGAATTTGTGGTCATAAGTGATGATTTTTGAAGCGGAGAGTGTCGTACGTAACTGGGACACCAAACATTTTGGCCCCCTAATTTAGGGAATTACCCAGAGACGAATTTCACATTAGCCTGGTCTGCGCACTTCCGTATTGAAATTGTGCTGAAAAGTCAGCAGTACGCGTGTGCTACAAGTACAATATTGTACAGTGACTGAATGAGTGTTTGTGTACGTGTGCTTTTCTGCATGGCATTTGGAAGGAGTGCTTGTGCATTAATTCATGTGCGTACACTAGTTCACTTCAGTTGCTCAAATGTAGTCTACATGTATTTGTTTGGTAATTACCCTCCAAATACAGATTGGGAGCCCAAAATTTCAGAACCGTAATGAGAAAAATATGACACGTGATATGGTGTCAAAATCCCCAAAACCATGGGAAAAATCAGGGGGTCAAAAATGTGATCTGGACACGCTCCTTTAACCGAAACAATTAATGACCCTGCTGAAAAATACTTTTTTTTACATTGCTGCTTCTCAAGTCACTTGAAATTTTGAAATTCTGGTTGACAGATATTTTATGTTAATGTTACTTTAAAGGCAGAACACATGATTGGTAAACCGTTGCAAATGGTTTTTATCCCCCTGTATGATTGAAGATATACATGATTAAAACCAACCTGAGCAAAAACCAGCTCCGTACTTCGTCTAACTTTTGAGAAAACAGTCAAAAAAAGCTTTACGGTCACTTCGCCCAAAAACCACTTCGCCCAGAACCACGGCCTGTGCACAAAGTATTTTGGGGCGAAGTGGCATTCGGATGAAGTGGTGTAAGGATGAAGTTGTTTGGGGGCAAGGTAGCTTTTGGGGCGAAGTGGTTCAGGGCGAAGTGGTGCAGGGCGAAATGGTTTTGGGGCGAAGTGAATTTTCGTTTCGTGAGAAGAAAAATATTTGTTTTACCATTTCTCAAAAACTGTAGCACTTAAGACAAAACCATTTCAGGGGAAGTTTACTGCTGTCATCATGTTTATATTGTGTAAGTTCTGTGTAAATCTGTGAACATTTCTGATTTTCGAGATTACCAATCATGTGTTCCAACTTTAAAACGCCCCATTTAATATTGGCAAATTTTATGCAAGGACTTAAGTCACAACAACTTGGAAAAATATGTTTTAATTCTTATACTTTCTTATTGTCAACAGGATTCACGGTAAAGCTGTGTTCTTCTTTAGGATGGCAATGGATGTTTCTGGGGTAATTACTGTACCACTATTGGCCAAGGTAAAAACAAAAAATGATAATCAAGTCGTTCCACTTAATCATTTCTCTGGTATTGAAACCAAAGATTCTTCAAAAGTGCCTGAGGCACTGTAGCTCGTAATTAAAGAAACCTGTGAAGAGAAGACGATGAAATGCTCAGTCTTAGAGGTGGGAGGAAAACCCCTACACATGGGGGAAACCCACGGAATCAAGCAGGAACTGAGAACCCAATCCACATACTGACCCGGACGGGATTCGAACCAGGGCCACAGAGGTGGAAGGTGAGGAAAGTACATGTACCACTATGCGAGCCAAAATCTTGTGGACTCTTTGTAGGCATTCTTGTGAATATAGCTACAGACTCGGAATGAGTATGCTTGTGTGACGTCGGGTCCATTTTAATTATTTATTTTTATTTAATGGGTTTAACGTTGTGGTCTAGCGGATAGCGTGTCGGACTTTCGGTTCAGAGGTCCATGGTTCGAAACCTGGTTATTGCACCGCGTTGTGTCCTTGGACATGTTGTCTCTCTCCACCCAGGTGTATAAATGGGTACCAGCCAATACGGTTGGGGAAACCCAACTAGTTGCTGGGTGTAGACCTGCGATGGACTGGCATCCCATCCAGGAGGATCAGTACATGTAGCATTGGTCCTAGTCACTCCATGCCACGGAAATCGGGGATAAGTACCAGCCGTATGAACCAATAATAAACGACCTACCTTAATGAACTTAAGCCCGTAGGCTGAATTGCATGAAGCTTACAAGTGTCTTCCACCTAAACATCGAGATACTCTGGGTGATGCCATTGGCAGCTGACAACCAGAGACGCCCGGTAATCCCCTAACTCTTCACGAAGGAATGCTCTGGGATCTTTTAAGTGCATTACACAAGACACTGGACCAACGGCTTTACATCCCTTCCGAAGGATGGAGCAATTGTGGTTATAAGTGCCTTGCTCAAGGGCATGGGTACCACGGCAGGTTTTTAACCCTCAACACAAATTTTTCTACCCTGTTGCGAGTCATCGTCCTATTAAACCACTCGGCCACGGTACTCCGCGGTCTAGGAATTTGCCTTTGTTTTGTATCAGGTTAGCGAGGTAGTTTAACTGTGTTAAAACTGGTGTGCTTAAACTTGCGTTGTCACCATTTTTGTAACAGTCTTTACTAAAGTCGTGATTTTGTGGAATTCCTCACGTGCTTGCAGTACTTAAAACATATCTTGCACACCTTGCAATGGTTCAGGTAGTCCTGTTTACCATTTTGGGTGATGATGGTAGTGGTATACATGTATGTAAACTTCTGACTTCAACTGTATAAGATAGAATTGACAATAGACTACTAAAGTGTGATGTCAGTTGCCATGGTAATTGGGTCTAAACATTCGCTGGTAATCTGAAACGTCCATTGGTATAGCGCAGGGAAACAGTTCACTGGTTTTAGTGTAGACTTAAAAACCATGGCAACACACAAAGGGTGACGTTTTTACTTTAGTAGTCTATTGGAGATGAATTTAGAAACATGAGAAAATTGCAGTGCCCCGACTGGGATTCGAACCCAGGTCCTTGACATGCATGGCAAACTGCTCTACCAGCTGAGCTATCTGGGCATCCCGTCGGAGCACCACAACAATCTCGTGCTTGCCACTCTTTTTCCGACGGGATGCCCAGATAGCTCGGTTGGTAGAGCAGTTGGCAATGTATGCCAAGGACCTGGGTTCGAATCCCAGTCGGGGCACTGCAATTTTCTCGTGTTTTTAAATTCATCTCCAAGTTATTATTTACATTTTATTCCAGGGAAAAGTACTACCTTTCTTGCATGGCTGTCTTCCAGTAAACTTCAAATGTACTGTGACGCGTCTGAGACCAACTACAATTTCAAAGGTAACGACCGTGTAGCTAAAACATTTTATGGAGTGTGTCAAGATTGCATTTTTGACTCGTCATTTTTCACATTTGCATATTTTTCTTATTACCATTCTGAAATTTCACGCTCTTAATCCGTATATTTTGAAAGATATCGTCAAAAAAACTGCCAATGTTTTGTAAACTATCCGGTTCCATAAAGCAGTGCAGTGACCATTTTGCTTCCACATCCAAATTACAAATTTCATGTTTTCTTCCCATGGATAGTATTTTGGGGAGGTATTTTATATGATTGTTCGATCAAAACGAAATCCATTTTCTGGAAAAATTTTGAAAAGCTCCTTTAATCTGAAATTTATGCAAGCCGAGGGAAATAGTTCCAATAATCCAACACCGAGGGATCATTAGTTTTCACTATTTCCCTCAGACCATGTTGTATTTGTTTTACTATTCCTCATAAATGTGACCTGCTATGCATAAAACACAATGGAAATTCCTGGCGGTGCCCAGATACCGTCTGGAATGCCTGTGTTCCGCCTGGAATTTCCATTGTGTTTTGGTATTTTAATGAGCGTGGATCTGCTGCAGATTTCTTCTTATGGTCGCGAAAACTCGACCTAGCCTGGGCGACTTATTCTACCATTTTGCAGAGCGGGTCACATATTCTTTCAGGCAGCCACGGTAGTTCATGGATCTGAACCTCCATTTCTGAGATCGTAAAGCTAGCACCGCGTGGATGTCGGTTTGATTTCTGCTGTAATAGACTGGTGCAATGTGCTTACCCCTGATTTCCGCGGGTACTCACGTAAAACGCATGCATCGTTGGTACATTTAATTACAAAGATCACGACATATATTGGGACAAATCTAAGGCAGTGAGCCAAAGTGTGTGATAGTACCTTTGCGTCATGCGCGCATGCAAAGACACGAGGAAATAGTATACAAATATCACATGGTTTTGAGGGTGAATAGTCGATATTAGCTCGCCAAGGTATTGGAAGTTGACACGCTAGATCCTGAGGCTGAAGGCCAAGAGAACTAGCCTGTCAACTTCCAATACCGAGGGGAGCTAGTATCGACTATTCACCCGAAATGAACTGTGTGATATTTGTTTTACCATACCTCATACATATTCTTCCCCAGTTTGGAATCACTGACCGCAGGAAAACAGTGAGTAAAATGTTGCTTGCGTAGCCATCTTTTCATTCAGCTTGTGTGCGTGCATGCGCCGCAGCATGCGTGTTGTACCCGCGTGGTGCTGTCGCGCGTTCTGCGCGCCAAGCCCGGTTGTTTCGTAAAGCGCATGCGTAGTGTACTATTCCTGTACTGCCGAGAAAGAATGCTTCGCAAAGCACGTGCGCAGTGTACTATTTCCCTGGCAACCACTAGCACGTGACGAGGAATTGACAATTGAGACTGCGACTCTCCTTTATGAATATGTATGAGGTATGGTAATAAAAACTATCACATGTTGCTGGAATGAACCAATGAAATACCGCGGTTGCCTGATGAATATTTATTAGGTATAGTAAATACTGATAACATAATTTAATATCTTAAAGGGCACACGGCATCCATATCACATATTTCTGTGCACCAATGAATCGAGAGTGGTGAACGTTGAACGAGCTTGTAGCGATGAGGAACACAAGAACAGGCACTCGGTGAGAAATCACATCAATGTTATTTTTCTTTTAATTGTATTAGCCCCTTTATGTTGTAACAATGCATAGTTCCGAGTTTGCCTAGTTAGCCCCGCCCCCTTGGATATTGTTGCTATGGCTCACACGCTATCGTCAAAAATGGCGACACACAACGCACAAAGCACCGGGACTTTCAATGGAAAGCACAGATTCATTGGAGAAAACTCAAAGGTATTCATGTTTCAGGGTCGACAGTTATCTTAGAACACACCGAGTAAAGGGCCAGTAATACAGGGATGTCATATCATGACATACGTGCTTTCGTACCTTTGAAAAAAGAAACGACTAGCCTTGAAACCAAATATTCACCCGGATCATCGCATACAACACTGTACAAATTGTATGGGGCCGGCAGAACATATCGCGTGATCATGTTGTTGTGAGACAGTGCACTTTGACCTATGTCAGTGATATCTGCTAGCTCTGTTGTGATTGGTCGGCGGGTTCGATTGATTGACAGGTCGGAACTATGCATTGCTTTCAGATGTACCTCGGATGCGCCAATGCACTATGTTGGGCCAAACAATATTTCCTGAGAACACCTTGAGAATATTTCTTAAATTTTAGGATAAAATAGACATTTAACCACTTCACGACGGGGAACTGCATATGCAGTTCTTGGGGGCGGTTATACAGAATTAGCCCATGGGTCAGTACCGCCACGCCAGAGCTAGCTGGACTCTCATCTTGTTGGCTTGAGGTCAAGTCAGTTTTTGGTTTTTGGCCTGTGACTTGACTCTGGAGAAAATAACTTGTGACTGGACTTGAGAAATAAGATTGATTTATGACTTGAAATAAAAACTAGTCATCAAGTCTCCAGCCCCAGAGACATACATGTATACTGCATAACCAAAACTGGTAGTGCAGTCTCCCGCTCCAAGGGAATAAATTGGAAAATGCCTAGCACCGGGACCCATTTTAAAGTTGTTTGCTACAGAAATGTACCCCATTATTAATATGGAAACACCCAGCTTTTTATTATTATATTATTTTCCTTTCCTTTTAGGGGACAATATCAAAGTGTATTGATACTGCCTCTGGTATATATGAGTTGGACGGCAAATACAGGTACAGGTATCTACAAATGTTGAAAATTCAACATTAACATATTTGTTTCCTGAATAAAATCAAGTTATTATTTCAAATTTGTGGAAACAGCAGCGTCGCTAGAGGGGGAGGGGGGGGGGGGGGGGGGGGGGATTGTTGGGGGGTGTGACAGCCCCCCATTATTCATTTTTGTCGGCACAATCGTGGTACTGTCGGCAAAATCATGGTGCTGTCGGCAAAAAAACTAATGAATTAAAGAATTATACTAGTGACATAGTACTGCTCGTCAAAACGCCACAGCTATATCTGCAATGCTATTACGCCGCTGGTAGTACAATACATTACATTATGTCGGCACGTGTTTTCCCGAGAGGGTACTCACGCATTCACCAGCACCTCCCCCCTACCCCCAATAAAATATGGAGTGCAGTGAATTTCGTGGCACGAATTTGTTTGTTGAGCCTGCATCTTTATTAAACTTGATGGAATGACCGTGGGGTACCGTGGCCGAGTGGTTAGGGCCATTGACCCGCAATCATGGGTGAAAACTTGGGGTTGCGGGTTCGAATCCGGCTGCGGTACCTGTGCCCTTGGGCAAGGCACTCAACCACACTTGCTCCATCCTTCGGAAGGGATGTAAAGCCGTTGGTCCAGTGTGTTAGGTAATGGTAACGCACTCTAAAGATCCCAGAGCATTCTTTCGTAAAGAGCAAGGGGATATTCCCCGGTGTCTCTGGTCATTTCTAATTCGAATTCTTCATGGGTTTCCTCACGCTTGCGAGTGACAGTGCAATGAGCACTATTGAGGAATCCTTGGTATGAATACCAGAAAGAAATAATAATAATAATAATAATAATAATAATAATAACACCGTACACAGGTTGTATCTGAGCCACCAGATGGACGATTCAGCACTGTACATAGACCTCCGGGTAGGAAGTGTTGTCACAATCTACAATGCACACTATCATAGGATGGTTAAACCGGTAAGTTGTCCTTAACTGAAGTCTTGTGCTGAGTTCTGTATGGGATGCTGCATACATGAGATATGTGAGCCACTCCACCAAAAGTAGGCTCTTGCATAAAAAAATGAAAATGGAGCTAATGACGTAATCAGATAGAGTATATTATAAGCTTCACAAAACTGACCAAGTTATGACAATTTTTGTGATGACCAAGAGCACAATTTTTTAAGAAGCGCTTTAGAGAAATATGGCGAAGAAGGTTGTACTTCTGTTATTACGCACAAAGTGCTTAGCAACCATGCAGATTCTGACCCCAAAAGCCCTATGTGTGGGTGGTGTTTCAGCAAGAATGAACAAGAATAGCAGTCCTCAATTTTGTACGCAATGCCTTTTTAACCCTCTTCGCACGGTGATTTTCCCTAGTTTCATAAAGGTATGTTTTAGAAAAACACTGAAAAAAATGTTTTCTGGTAGTATTTATTCACTTAAACGTCTTTAGGTGATAGATGGATACTTAATAGGTGGTCTCATGCAAAAATGCCCTACATGTAATAATTAGCCATTATCTCAGTTCTGGCCCATGCGACAAGCGCCTACTTTCGGTGGAGCGGCTCACATATTACCGGTATATGTTGTACTACGGGCGCAAGAGGTATATGGCATAATATTGTGCATCATACCTTCATGTACTCTAAACGGTCTGCGGTTGGATCAGTTCAACATGTGAAAGCTTAATTAATGTCGAGCGTGATCCAGTTCCGTCCCTCGCGTGGGGGACGAAAATCAAGAGACAAATGCCCTTCCTTAATCAATACAACAAATAAAAAATATAAGTGAACCTGTTTGTTTACCTGCTACTGATGTTACTGCACACACCCAGTTTATCACATGTTGAAATTGACTTTACAGTTTTATGCAGAGGTTGTTTTTATGCGTGAGGGACGGACAATCAATAAAATTGACAAAAAACTACAATTTGTTTACATGCATTTTAAACTATTTCTTGAAAATGTGATGGCACAGTGTGCCCAGTCAAATTTATTCTGTTAATTTTTGTAATATGATTGGAAAATATGGACATTTCTTTTAATACTGTTTGAGGTATTATTTTGATTAATATAAGAAAGATTGAAATTTTCATCCAGTTTTGGATCACGCTCTGTGATCATGGAATGACCTTATTCTTATCCCACTCATCACAGGTTGCAATGCCTGCTATAGCCTGCTGTATGCAGAGTACCGTCACTATAAGTGCCTTCTCTCCACTAGATACTGGGCCAAGACAGGTACTTTTGTCTTATTTCGTGTCTCGAAATACGCAGCTCCATGCCTTTGCTATGGATTTGTGTATTCCGTGGCACGAATTTGGCGCGCACGCATTGCTGACAAGCCTGTGCCTTTAAGGCATTACAAGGCTTTGTTATATCCCGTCTTGATATACTGCAATTTTATTGGTCCGGAACAGTCACATGTCTAGTGCATAAAAACAACTGAATACCACTGACGGATCCGAATTTTCTTCAGTACACCCTGCCGTATGCAAATTTTCTTCATATTAGCCTGCCGTATGCAAATTTTCTTCATATCGCTCTAACATGTCACTTGAAATTTTGACACTCTGGTTGATATACATGTATTTTTGAAAATTAAAATTGAATTTCGCCCCAAAACCACTTCGCCCCAAAACCACTTCGCCCTCAATTATTTCGCCCTGAACCACGGCCTGTGCACGAAGTGGTTTTGGGGCGAAGTAGCATTTGGGCGATGTAGTGTTTGGATAAAGTGATTTGGGGCGAAATGGCACTCAGGCGAAGTGGTTTGGGGGCAAAATGGCACTCGGGCGAAGTGGTTTGGGGGCGAATTGAATTTTCGTCTCATGAGACGAAAACTAATTGTTTTGCTCATTTCTCAAAGACTATAGCAGTTTAGACAAAACCATTTCAGGGGAAGTTTTCTTCGGTCATTCATGTTTATATTGTGTAAGTTAGGCGTAAATCTGTGAACATTTCTGATTTTCGAAATACCAATCATGTATACTGCCTTTAACCAACTACTTGGATTATAATCCAATACACTGGTCATCAGTTTAATTATTTTAATTTTCACCAAGTTCCGTCCAAACTTGCCGACAATTGTAATTAAACGAGAAACAATTGCGAGTTAGTTGGTTTGCGCTGCAAATTTTACTTCCTACTATTTCTTTGTAGAAGTTTAACCCACCACTATCAGGATCAGTGCGACTTCTGTTGAAGCACAAGTTGACTTTGAATCAGCTGGAGTGGCTTTTAGCCGTCATGTCACAGTTGGAAATCAAATTCTCACCAACACTTGTCAGGTATTTATACAAAATTACGTTATCTTCAGACACACTCTAAGTAAAGGCTTGTCCGCATTTTTTGGGGAAAACTTACCGAGACGATGGGTACTTTTCCCATATTAAGTCCAATGCGGACAGCCTAGGATGTTTTCCTCTCATTCACAAGTCCAGCGGTTACTTTTCCTGGCTAACTGCTGCCCAGGAAAAGTTCCCAGGTAACGTTTCCCGAGACAAAAAGGCCAATGCGGACACAGCGAGTCGGTAAAAGCGCTCTGGAAGCGTACGTCCGGGCTGTGAAGGTCAAACTGCGAAGGGACACTGCGCATGCTCTCCCACGGTCTCGGTAAAAGTTTACTGTGTCAAAAATCCAAATACGGACAGCAGTAAAACTTAGCCATTTTTCATTTTACCATCGTCTCGGTAAAACTGCCCAAAAAACAAGTCCAACGCGGACACGGCTTAAAAGGCTTGTCAATCATTGCAATTTTCACAAAATGATGACCAGCTAACTTTTCAGTTTTTTAGAATCAGAAATTTTTAACCTTCGATTCAAGTCTTTTGATGAGAGACGGATGTCATTTCTTGCAGTAAAAAAAATAATTATATCCATTTATTACAGAAAGAAAGCTCTGCATACTGTCATGTACAGACTATTCAACACTCCATCCACTGTCTCAGGGAAACCACTGATCTCTGGGAGAAAGAGGAACATCTACGAAGAATTCTTGAATGCATCTCATTGCTGCCTCGCCTCATGGGAGGATGGGGATGACCAAGTAAGACCGAAAATCCATGCATCGTGTGTAGTGACGTGTAAACATCATTTGTTCAAAAAGCAATGCGGATATGTCCATGTCTTCGTACTGTGCACTGCACTGTCCTTATGCTCCAGGGAGCAATTGAAACGGATGACGCACACACTACCCATAGGTTTGTGTGTGAAATTCACTGGAAATTGGCCTGAAGTTTTTTTAAATGTTGAGACTTTTTTTTTTTAGGGTTGATGGCAAAATGATCAGTGTTTAATTATTTCCGCTTTGGCATGCCATACGCGTGACGTCAACAACTATCATATCCACCATTACTGTTTCCATACTATGGCACGCCAAAGCAGAAATAATTCAACACTGTCATGGCGTATAGCAACCGTTGTCAAGCCAAGTGAAACCCAAGAATTGGAAAGGAACAAACATAATAGTGCAACTAAGTGAAATCTTGATCCTGCTCAGGACCAGTGCAAACAGTGTAAGTTCTCTTAATCCGGGCTTGCCAATCTTGAATACTTGGCTTGCCTGAGACTGTCTGGGAACCGGACCAATTTGGATCCTGTACCTATATAGGTACATATACAACCTTTCGTAGATTGTATAGATTTGATTTTGTCATATTTTGTTGGCTTTTTTTTATGACCAAAGTCACCTCCATGGCAATTTCCACTTGCATCATCATTGCGGATGCCGACGATGTCCCAAGATGGGGAAGAAAGCAGCTCGTGTTTGAAAGACGTAGCTGGTGGAAGCATCATTGATGACACCGACAACTTGAGATGTAGTTTGATTCGATCATTTGATCAATATCCTCCAATGGTAAACCATGCCATTTGACTGCCTACTTAAAAATTTTGCTAACACAAAGTAACAATGTATTTCATGAAAATGTATTGTAAACCATGTACAGGTATGTTAATTGATTTATTCAAAACTTGATCCCACTTCTTGAGGACCGATTCAAGAGTCTGTACAAGAAATTCTAAGGGCATTTTTCAATTAGTTGGGATACAAATCCACTGCCGAAAAATTTTAAATATGGAAGTCTGGAAAATTTTTAAAATATCACTGGCATAAATTAATAAAAAATATATGAAAAATAAAGATACCCACTTCGTTTTTTTAGGAAGGCCTATGACTAGCATCAAATATCAAAGCATCAAGATTGGCACTTTGCTGTAAAAGAAAAATAAGCAATAGGCATTTCAAACAATCGCTGTTTGTGCATCACAAGTAATAATTTGTGTTAAACATTTTTCAACAGTATGATTATCTGAATATGGGTTTGTTTTTGCCCTTGCCCGACGTATATTAGCACTGTATACTCAGTGCTTTCCCGAGACACTATGAAAAACTTTATAGCGTGCTCGGGTGGGATTTGAACCCACGACCTCCTGCAAACAAGGCAGACGTCTTAACCACTCGACCACCCGACCACCGAACTAGCCGGTGTTGAATGGCCAGTTCGAATCATTTCGCAACGGGGATCGCAATTAATCAGTAATTGATTTGGCTTGCGTCAGGGAGAATGTATGTTAATTGGGGTTTGTTTTTGCCCTTGCCCGACGTATATTAGCACTGTATACTCAGTGCTTTCCCGAGACACTATGAAAAACTTTATAGCGTGCTCGGGTGGGATTTGAACCCACGACCTCCTGCAAACAAGGCAGACGTCTTAACCACTCGACCACCCGACCACCGAACTAGCCGGTGTTGAATGGCCAGTTCTAATCATTTCGCAACGGGGATCGCAATTAATCAGTAATTGATTTGGCTTGCGTCAGGGAGAATGTATGTTAATTAGGGTTTGTTTTTGCCCTTGCCCGACTATATTAGCACTGTATACTCGGTGCTTTCCCGAGACAATATGAAAAACTTCATAGCGTGCTCGGGTGGGATTCGAACCCACGACAGTATGATTATCATTTCACAAAATTAAATTAGTTCTCCAGGCTTGTTTTGACTTTGACTTCCTCTTTTCCTTTCAGATACTAATTGGTTATCTGCACGTCAGCCCGACAACTGGGCAAGTGCAGCTCAGAGATCAAACAGGCTCAGTGGATTGCATAATCACGGATGTTCTCCTAGACTCTAAATCGGGTAGCTGCACCAGCCTTCCCTCTCACAGTTCACAAGACTCAACCCCAAAAAATCCAGCAGAATGCTCTCCAAGTAGAACCAACACCTCAAAAAAGGCCGAATACTCAGAGAGAAAGTGTGCTTTGACTACCTGTCAGCACCTTCACACCTGGTGTCAGGGGCATCTCATCCGAGTTGACAGCTTCTTGATCATTCAGGAAGCCTTGCCGCTGAGTTTCACTAGACCCAACTCCAAACACTTTGTCGCATTTAGCATGACGTTTGCAACATGCTTAAACTGTACAGCCTCGTCAAGTTTGAGTAATGTCGATAACTGTCTTCCCAGTGAGGCCGTGGAAGGCAGAACTCTAAAAAGCTCTCGTTGTGACCAAAAAGGCGTTCAGGCGTATCAAGAAGGCTTATCCGCTGAAACTTGCAATGAAGCTGAGATGACCACCATTTCGACAAAAGTTGGACATTTCTTGCTTCTCATGAAAAGTCAACTACTGTCTAATTCAAAAGGCAGTCCCTTTTTTGTCATCCAAGTTGTCACTCTCACTCGACCCGGATGCACAAGGGGAATTATAGATGGCAAAAAGGACGAGGCGACTAACACTGGACGAGTGGCTGTAAGGTTTGATGGCGAGTCTGTCAGGTGGTACCACACCCTGCACCCTAGCTGTGTTTATAGGATCAAGGGAGAAATGAACAGGATCTCTCAGGTTAGAACCTTTTAAAAACAAATAATAATGATAATGGATTCTTTTATAGCGCACATGTCCACCCTGCGGGGTGCTCCTGGCGCTGTTGCCATTATTAACGCTGCCATCAGGAAATCACCAGAACCATTTTGCTATAACTAGGTGGCTGCTGGCCAGGCGCTCAACCCTATCAGCAGTTATATTGTGGCATTCCCCTTAACGGCTTCCCAAATATCGCTTGGGTTGACGAGGCAACTGGGATTAAGTGCCTTGCCCAGGGACACGGACACGTTGGTCGAAGTGGGGCTTGAACCCAAAACCTCTGATTGGGAGTCCCGCTTCATACCACATGCGCTCTTTTGAACATTATGCAAATCAAATTTTTGATCATTCTTTATTCTGATGTAAATATCCCAAAACCTACACTCCTTTCGCAGTTGTTTGTGCCCCCCTAGTTTGTCTGCTCCAACCACATGACATGATTGGCCAGATTCTGTCACGTGACACAGTAAACACGTCACCTGACTGAATCTGGCCAATCATGGCAAGTGTTATCCAGCCTTGGTCTTTGGTGACGTCACGCACGCGCTTCGCAGGATACATTGCCAAGTTGAGCAGTGGTTTGGGCAGACGAACTAGGGGGTGCAAACCACTGTGAAAGGAGTGTACACTGTACATGCACAACCCATGCACACATTGTTCAGTACACACAGGTGCGAATCCACATACAATCGCGGACGTCCCTTTGTTCCTCTTTTGTTTGGACATAGTCTATTTTTCCTTACTCTCGTTGGTTTTGTACAGGAGCGAATCGCGGACGTTCGCTTGCCAATCGCGGACGATATTGTTCTCTTTGTTAGACCTCCCTAAAACGTCCACGATTGTTTGGGAGAACAAGCGCATGCACACATTGAGCATGACCTTTGACTGCAACTGCTGGCACCGCGCTCGAGATCAACTACTGAATGTAAACGTGGCACTCGGGATCATTGCGGTTAACACTGAAGCATTCTTATCAGAGGATCAATCTTGATCCCGAGCTCGGGACCAGTGTAAACACGGTGCTTAAAATTTCTGGACTGTTCTATCAAATTTGGTGTCCCTGATTTTCATGCTCACTTTCCTTTAAAGAAGCGTGTTCAGATTTTTCCAGGAAAATCGATGGTTTTGTTTTTACCTAAGAATCATATAAAATACCTCCCCATAACAACTATCCATGGGAAGAAAACAGAAAATTTGCAATTCCCAAATTGGTTGTGAAAGCAAAAAGGTTGGTGTATTTACTGCACTGCTTTATGGAACGGATAGATTAGTTTTAAAAATGTTGGTGTTTTTTTGCGATATCTTTGAAAATATACGGATTGAGAGTGCGAAATTTCAGAATGGTAAAGAGAAAAATATGACAAATGATATCGATATGGTATCAAAATCTCAAAACCCATGGGGAAACAAAAATGTGATCTGGACACGCTCCTTTAATGCTAATTTAGCTCTAAATTATCTTGATTGTTTAAAGGCACAGAATCGTCAGCAATGCGTGCGTGCCAAATTCGTGCCACGAAATACGCAACTCCATAGCAAAGGCATGGAGCTGCGTATTTCGTGGCACGAATTTGGCGCGCGCGCATTGCTGACGAGCCTCTGCCATTAATCAAATTTAGTGTGCCAGATTTTTACACCTGCGTTAAATATCTGAAAGCCACGTTTGGAACAGAAACCTCTTTCATGAGCCTGTGTGTACGTATTTCTTGCAGCAGGATTTTCGGCAGGAAACATCTTTGGTATTTGAGCATCTGAACCTAGACGAGGACAGTCTGCCTGTGATGAGGATCATGCCAGATGCTACACTGGATCAGATTCATGTAATTAGGCCAAACATCTTTGTTGTATGTATATCGTGCACAAGACTTCTGCACTTTTTGATTGCCAAAAAAACGTCGGTCTGAGAGTGGGAACTAGCACACTGTAGCTTTATGCAGTCATAAGTAATAAAGCTGTTATTTAAAGGCAGAACACATGATTGGTAAACCGTTACAAATGGTTTTATCCCCCTGTGTGATTGAAGATATGCATGATTAAATCCAACCAGCTCCATACTTTGTCTAACTTTTGAAAAAAACAGTCAAAAAAGGGTTTGCAGTCATTTCGCCCCCAAACCACTTCGTTTTGAAACACGGCCTGTGCACGAAGTATTTTGGGGCGAAGTGAATTTTCTTTCGAAAAATAATTGTTTTACTCATTTCGCAAAAACTATAGTACTTTAGACAAAACCATTTTATGGGATATTTTCTACCGTCGTCATGTTTATATTGTGTAAGTTATGTGTAAATCTGTGAACATTTTTGAGATTACAAATGACGTGTTCTAACTTTACGAGAACAAATTGTATAAACAAAGACTACTGATGAACAAGACACCAACACTGGTTTCATATTTGTATTTCTATTCCTACAGGAAAGCTCATTGCCTGGGGATATTGCTGATGAAATACACATGGTACTGAATCAGTACAAAGATATTCTCCATGTCTCCAGTGTGCAAGATATGAAGACAAAAGGGTAAGTTCCAGATGAACATGTTTTAAAGATGGATTACTACGAAGCCCGGGAAGGGACAGGGGTAAATTGTACTTTATGTACTCACTCTTTGAGATGGAAAGTATTTGAAGAATGTGTCCTGAATTTAAAAAAAAAGATGTAAAATGTAGTGCGTAAGCCCGCTTGCGCAACTTTTTATTGCGTACGCTGCGCAAAATTCCTGTGATAATTACACGCAAGCCTATGGCTTTTCAAAAGTTGCACAAGCTACGCAATTTTTCGTGAAATTGGCTGCAGGGCTTTTCAATTGTTTTCTTGCTTGGTTTTCTAAAATACTCTGCACAGGTCTGATGGCTTAGTGTCCTTCCATTGCGTGATCATCTCAAGATATTGGAGTTCCAAAAACGAAAATGATAATCACCATGACAAGAAGACAAAAATGTCTCCTGGAGGCATCTTGGGTGAGAATCACTGGAATTTTCCATTTTTGTTGTTTAAAACTTTTTTGAAGGGCCTTACAATGTATAGACAAGTACGGCCCTAACTTTTTCTTTCATATGGGTACATGTTTCTGAAAAGAAAAAAAATTTGACTGTATTCGACCTTTCAACTGGCTATTCTTAAAAAGTGGAGAAAAAAACTTTTGCATTTCTTTTGTAGCTCGGTATCTAGTTAAAAACAACTGGACAAAAAAAATACTGCATTTTTGACGAATATTTCCCCTCTTGTTTGACTAGACGAGGAGGTGCAGTTATCAGTGGCTGACTTGGCAGACCAAGCAGTCACCGTAAATGTCGTCTTGAATGCGTCTGTCTGCCATAACGTAATGGGACTTCTTCCAGGAGCCACTGTTACAATCAGGTATATGCTTGGCGCAACCTTTATTTAGGAGGGCGTTGTACCAAAAATAGAACGGGGTGTTATTGAGGATGTACATGTACATGAGTCTTTCCACAGTAAAGGGGGCATTTTGGCAACACAGACCATATTTTCCAGAAAATACCTTTGTCTGGTCTTGAAATAAAATAATTAAGTTTCAGTTGTTCTGAAGAGATAACTTAGGCCCAAAAAGGGTTACAAATAGTGTGACAACATGCCTTTCTAAAAACCCTGTGTACAAATTTCCAATATACGCTCGTAACCGGGACGGCCTAAAATGTAACACAAGTGTCTGTCCCGGTTACGAGCGTATATTATAAATTTGTACACAGGGTTTTTAGAAAGTCATGTTGTCACACTATTTGTAACCATTTTTGGGTCCAAGTTATCTCTTCAGAACAATTTAAACTTTATTTTTTAATTTTAATATCAGACAAAGGTATTTCCTTGAAAATATGGTCTGTGTTGCCAAAATGCCCCCTTTACTGTAGAAAGACCGACATGTAGACCTTACTAAAAGTATACGTATATTGGAGGAACTTTGTGGGATTTCAACCTGTTACATGTAGAAGTTAACACCATCGAATTCCAGTCTTTGAATAGAGGAATGTTTGTCATAGTGATGTACAGTGTTTTAATCAAAACCAGTATATCCGATACCAAGACAGCCTGTGTTTAAGATCTAGACCAAGACCAACGATTTCAGACCAAGATTGAGATTGCATTCAAAGAGAGAGACGGGGGCAAATTTGGCTTTTGGTTAAGAGTAAGGTTCTGGCTCCTACTGTGTGCCGAAAATGCGCCCTGCTAGGGGAGGTTCGGAAAATGTACAAATTTAGGTGCAGAGGCAACTTGGTTGTCTCGATGCCGACTAGTTACCCCTCTCAGCTCCACTTGTATCGTAAAGAGACTAGTAATTCCGGTCTTGTTTCGGTGTGAAGGACTGGTTAATTTCTTCGTAATTGACTTCGGTAGCCCTTACCTCCAGTGGCCTGTCGGCCTTGTAATGGGCAACTTGCATAAACAAAATTTTAAAATCCTGCAATCCAAGGCACTTTACAGGAATGTGATTGTTCCGGTTTTTCCCGAAACTTTCTTTTGTCTCATTGGTTTGTGACAAAGATTATTCCGGGGAAAAAAACGGAACAAATCACATCCCTGACTTTAGGGGCTTCTTAAAAGGTTACAGGAGAGGGATTATATTAGCAATGTTTTATTGATTTCTTCATTAAACATTAGTTTGCTGCAAAAGGGGGGTGGGGGGTTGCAACCCCGTCAACCCCTCTCCAGATCCGCAACTGGGAGTCTCAGATCGAGATCTAGATCGAGATCTAGATCTGGATCAAGATCTGGATCAAGATCTGGATCAAGATCAGCTGAGCATTCCAAGACCAAAATTGAGATTGAAAGTTCAAAATCAAGATCAAGATTGATAGTATCAGATGAACATTGAGACCTAAACCAAGACCAACATTGTAAGACTAAGACGCAAGATCAAGATTGGCAGTCCAAGATCATGACCAGGATTAACATTATAACATGCAGTTGTTTCTATTTTTCAACAGGCAGTGTGTGAGGTCAACATCTCCCGATGGCTACATGTACTGCCGTCTAGTACCACTGACTTCAATCACAGTGAATAGCCTTACCAGTGACGTCACCCGCATTCAGTAAAATGACTTTTTCATTGTTTCCATATATGACCCCCTAGGCCTAACACAAAACCAGTCACATGGGTCAGTTTTTGAAAAATTAGATTTTTGGCTCTCCTGAAAGGGAATTATACATTTTGATACTAGACATTATGGGGGAATCCTTGTTCGTCTTGCAATAGTTACTGGACACTTTATGTTTGTGTGAGTTTTTTTCATTGAGTATGCTACACCCTGAGCAAGTTTTGAGGCATTTGCATGTTCTGTAGGATTTATTTAAACACCGGATTAAGAGTCATAGGTGGGGTAGCTGAGGGCAAGGGGGCAGGGGGAGGGGGGGACGACGACGACTTTGACGACATGTAGACCGTATCGGCTGCTATCTCGTAGGGCAGTTTCTTTGTTCGTTGAAGACGCGCATGGTTTCACATCTTGTGCTCATATTTTTGACCAATTAAAATACCAAAAGTTGCCCCACAAGATGGCAGCTATCCGATGCGTTCTATAAATACTGATATTTATAAAGACAGATTACATGATTGGGAAACTTTTAAAAACAGGAACAGCATTACATAACTAAAGAATAATGTTGATAAACTGCCTTGTCAAAATTTCAGCCACATAGATGCAATAATACTTCAGAAAACCATAAAAATCCATTCGTTTTTTTGTTGAATAAATGGTAGACAATTTAAAAAAAAAACACATGCAGTTGGCAATTTATGCCACAAAGGTACCATTTACATGGGAAACAAAAATCATGTGGTGTTTGTTACCATTGCTATCAATACTTGTAGTTGGGTTTTCTTGTCGCCTTGTCACCTTCTGAAGTAAAATTTTGGGTAACTGCAATTGATAAATTGGACTTTAAACAGAATTGGTTTGCCATTTAACAGAGACTTGAAGAAACACGATCTCCAGAGTGTCGAACCAACAGACTCTCTGACCACTCACCAAACAGAGGAACAAGTAGCCGCGCCAATAATTGCAGAAACTGCCCAACCAACTGAAGAACTTTCAGAGGAACTGTCAGTGGAACCCACAGGCCAGGAATCCCAGAGACGTCTTCAGCGATTACGTCTCTGTGACCTCACCGATTTGCCTCTTCCAGAGTCCTTATCTATGGTGTTCATTGTCAGATGTTTCCTGCAATCCATCAAATCGCTGGTTCTCAAGTAAGTGATTATTTCTACTACAGTGGACATCGTAAAGTTTGCACAATTGATACTAGTACATGTACATCCATATAACAGGCATGTGGAATGTCTTTTAACTGATTTTTTTAAATTTTATTTATTTATTATTTTATAATTTAATTTTGTTTAAAAGCCCATTGTAAAAGGAAATGATTGACTGGTTTTAGTGTAGGGCCAGTAACCACCTTGGCATATGACCAAAAGGATACAAGTTAACATTAGTACTCTTACAAGCTAGGACCCAATTTCATAGATGAGTCTTTCCACAGTAAAGGGGGCATTTTGGCAACACAGACCATATTTTCCAGAAAATACCTTTGTCTGGTCTCAAAATAAAAGAAATAAGTTTCAGTTGTTCTGAAGAGATAACTTAGGCCCAAAAAGGGTTACAAATAGTGTGACAACATGCCTTTCTAAAAACCCTGTGTACAAATTTCCAATATATGCTCGTAACCGGGACGGCCTAAAATGTAACAAGTGTCCGTCCCGGTTACGAGCGTATATTAGAAATTTGTACACAGGGATGTAAAGCGGTTGGTCCAGTGTGTTAGGTAACGGTAACGCACTTCAAAGATCCCAGAGCATTCTTTCGTGAAGAGCAAGGGGATTCCCCGGTGTCTCTGGTCATTTCTAATTCTTCATGGGTTTCCTCACGCTTGACAGTGCAATGGGCACTTTTGAGGAATCCTTGGTATGAATACCAGAAAGAAATAATAATAATAATAATTCCCAGTAATGGGTACATTTCCATAGGAACGTGTACAAAACTTTGAAGACGATTATCTTTGTTTTACCTGAAGCAAACGAACTGGAATTTGAAACATTAATGGTTTGTGCCCTAAGTCAGGTTTGTGCCCTAAAAAGTCGGGTTTGCGCCTTAACTTTTTTAATGAATTTCTGAAAATTAGGGAGACACCGACAATGTCTCCCTAATTCGAAATTTGTTACCCCTAAGTCTCCCTAATAACCTATTTGTAAAAATAGTACTTAAAACATGGATTATTTCTACCTTAGATGGTCTTGTCAACGCTGTGGACATAAAGATTGTGCTTGCTCGGAACATGGTGAACAAGATGGAGAGGTGACGGCCACAGTAAGGTGAATCTCGCGTAACAAGCCAGACAAACGAAATAAGCCAACATATGGTTAGAAAACAATCCCATACGCGTGACGTCAACAACTATCATATCCGCCATTACTGTTTTCATACTATGGCACGCCAAAGCGGAAATAATTCAACACTGAAAATGTTGCCATCAACCCTGAAAAACAAGTCTCAACATTTTTAAAAACTTGCCAACAAAAGCACGGTATGCCAGTTTCAAACAGTCTATCAACATTTAAAAGTCATGCCAACTTGTTTTCTTGCGCAACATTTGTGGAAATATGCGTCAACATAAAATTATCAGTGTTTAATTATTTTTCGCTTTGGCGTGCCATAGTATGGACACAGTAATGGTGGATAGCAACAGTTGTCAAGCCAAGTGAAACCCAAGAATATCTGGTATGGTACCTAATAACCATTGAAATAAAACAACCATTTCAATGGTGACTAGGCACCATGTACCAGGTATTGCAATCCTTACTTTGCCCGTGCAGTTGTGTTCCAATGCAACATTGAGAGAAAATTGGGTCCATAGGGAAACCTTTATAACGGTGCGTCCATCTTTGTCTTGTTCCCCATAGTACGTGTCGGGCACGATCAGTGCGTCTGCGCCACCGCGTGTAATCTTCCATTGAGGATCACTGCCACGCGCGCACTCTCTTGATCGCGCAACGCCTGTGTCATTGTAATGCACACAATGAACAGTTTCAAAACTGCAAGCGTCGCTTTGGTTACGCTTATTTTAATAGGAGAAAAGGGAAGATGGCCGCACCGTAGAGCATCTGGTAGAGCATCTGCCCAGTGAGTCAGAGGACCGTCTCGGGTTCGAATCCCGATAAGGCTCTTACGAGTTTCTAACGGTGTAATCGTTGACTATCTGCAGGTTCATGGTTGACGATGGCAGTGGGGAAGCATTAGTGTGGTGCACTGAGCCTTTAGCAATCGCCACCATACTGGGGCTGAGTCAACACCAATGGGGTATGCTAGAACATGAGATGAAACACTGTAAGGAACTGGCCTACGATTACCAGAGGTCAGACTACAGGCAGTGGGTATGTATCGGCAGTCAAACTTGTGTTGTATGATCACTCGAGGAGATTATTTTAGGCAAAAATAATCCTGGCGTCAATAGACCGATCCAGTAAGCTCCGCCCATTTTGGAATTGACCAATCACAGCCTCAGGTTCAGGTAACCAAAAAGTGGATCTCCATTTTGGTTACCCGAGTTCTCAACATTTTGTGCACAGAGCTACGGCAAATGCAGCACGAGTGACGCAAAAACACCATAAACATAATTTTTATCAGCGCAGAGGAGGCTAGCGGGTTTAAAACGGATTGTATAAGACTATCCTAACCTACTTTTAATACCTTCATAAATGTGTTTTTGTGTAAACGTGAAAAACTTACCAAAATTAGCTTGTCGTTTTGCTAAGTTGTGCATTCACTTCGTTTTAGATGTGTGTCGAGATGTTTTTGTTCGATGGCGCGTGTGACGCGTGTTGTACGTGCACGCATACGACCGGATACTTAAGTGCACATTTTGCTTTCGAGCGTGCAGTTTCTATGTGCGTGTGCGTGTTTCAATACGCGCTGACCAGGGCGCGGACGCTGACGCACGGTACGGCCACGCGACTCTACTGCACACGTGCATGGCACGTGTGGCATGTTGCTAGGCAATTTCTAAGTGGGCGGAGCTTACTGGATCGGTCTATTGGTTAAGAGACTAAAGTACCCCTCTTAGATTGAGCTTTGAACGTGAGGGACGGAAATCAAAAGACAAATGAAAACTAAAGTGAACCTGTTTGTTTACCTTCTACTGATGTTAATACACACACCCAGTTTATCAGGTTGTTTTTATGCGTGAGGGACAGATAATCAATAAAATTGACAAAAAAGGAAATTGTTTACATGCATTTTTCAACTATTTCTTGAAAATGTGATGGCACAGTGTGCCCAGTCAAATTTATTCCGTTAATATGATTGTAAAATATGGACATTTCTTTACAGATCGAGGTATTATTTTGATTAATTTAAGAAATGTTGAAATCTTCATCCAGTGTTTACCAGTTTTGGATCACGCTCCTTTGTGAATACTGGCCCTCAACTATATCCCTGTCTGTATGCGTCACAAAACGTTATTCCACTGCTTAATTGCAGGAAGTAATGCCATCTCCTACAGACCTTGAAGGCATGATCAATCTATTGTGCAGTCACTCTAGCATTCAGAAACTAGTGTTACTACATTGCCACCCGATGGCTAGAGGCAGCAATGGTCTAAACACAGGTTTGTATTCCCGTTGCATGTTCTTTTGTGTGTATTCAGCATAGACCATTTGCACCAGTAGGTCCACAAAATGCCTACTCGTGCATGATGCACGGTGACAATGTGACTGTCCCCCGTCATGGCCGCCCGGGAAAGGGTCCTATAAGGCCCTTTATGCCATCAACAATGCGGCATTAGTTTTAACTTGCCTTTTTTATTAACTCAAGATGACAAGGCAGAAAATGCACTTTTAGAAGTGGGATGAAAAACCCCAGAGCATGCTATGAGTTTTTGCATGTCCTTGGGAAACACACTTTGTGTAGTGCATACCACGTCGTGAATGGGCAAAATTACTTCCATTTAAAGGCAGAACACATGATTGGTATTAAACCGTTACAAATAGTTTTATCCCCCTGTGTGATTGAAGATATGCATGATTAAAACCAACCTGAGCAAAAACCAGCTGCGTTCTTTGTCCAACCTTTGAGAAAACAGTCTAAAAAGGTTTTACGGTCACTTTACCCCAAAACCATTTCGTCCCGAACCACTTCGCCCTGAACCACAGCCTGTGTACAAATTGTTTTGGGGCGAAGTGGCATTCGGACGAAGTGGTGTAAGGGTGAAGTGGTGCAGGGCAAAATGATTTTGGGGCAAAGTGAATTTTCGTCTCTTGAGACGAAAATTAATTGTTTTACTCATTTCTCAAAAACTATAGCACTTTAGACAAAACCATTTCAGGGGAAGTTAACTACCGTCGTTATGTGTAAATCTGTGAACATTTCTGATTTTTAAGATTACCAATGATGTGTTCTAACTTTAACATCATTTGGACCAACGCAGTAATTCCCTACTTCATGTAAAAACCAAGGTACTTTGCACTGTGGGGCACTCTGACTTGTGGGTGAAAACAAAAAATCACAATTGTTTAATAGGAAATGTGAGAAAAATGAAAAACTTGACACATTTTCGCCACATCATGTATTGTTAGAGACGCATCATGGGAAAAAAGGGGCTTCAAAAATGTGATCTAGACACGCTCCGTTAATTGTTTTCATTTTCAATATATATTTTTATTTTACTTTTCCCAGGACTAACAGAGAGCCGCTATGCGCCTTTTATCGTCCGTCTTAAATGTGTAGCTGCATTTCTAGATCACGACTGACCTTCATTTTTCATGGAGCTTTGATCTCAGGGAATCACAAAAAGAGATTTATTTTGTTTTTAGATATTTATATTGTTTTTTTGTAAGAAATTGATGCAAGTGCCTTGAAGTGAAATTACAACCAAGAAACAAAAGGTGTAACATGTACATTATTTTTTTACAAAGAACAAGGAATTTGACTCATTGAAAATAAAATACGAAATTCACAAAGAATAGCTTATGGGCGTTGCCATTAGCTGCTTCATACTGTTTTCATACTGAAATTCATAATTTCATTTTCTGGATAAGCAGTCAACGTCAAATTCAAGGAATGTCATCTGTGGGTTCTCAGCAACATTTCCTGCAATTTTGAAGAAAATCTAAATTATACAATTTTGGGCCAAAAAAAAAAAATAAAATAAGGGCTTAGTCCAGCACTTTTTCTCAAAATTGGCCAAATATTGACTATTATCTCAGAAATGACTCCTAACGAAGATCCAGCAAAATTATAAGAAAAATTGAGATTTTGGGCAAAAATTCAACATTTCTTTTTTATCAAAAACTGAAATTTTCAAAATTGTACATTTCATTGCTCACCCGAGCAGTCAAATTGAGGTAAGATCATCTGAGCGATATTTCCTGCAATTCTGAAGAAATCTGAATCATAACATTTCGGGCCAAAAATTATAAATTTTTCAAAAATTGGCATCAAAATTGCACCTTTTAAAACTTGTCTGCGTCAAAACAAAAACGGATATGGCATCAAGTTTAGAGTACGTTGTGCTGCTCTATGAATGCATTAAATGTAGATTTGGCCACCAAAATCGGTTATTGACCTCGTTCAAAACCATTGTTATTGCAGAGTGGCGCACCCTTTCTCGGTGGCTCTTACGGATGCTGTTGCAGTCAGCCTTGCCACAAGAGATGGTCATGCACAAATGTTATAGCTCTGAGCCTCTTCGATATTTTGGTCAGTAAAATTTGTGCATGTATTTCTTTTTTGAACCAGATATATATGCTACATAAAGAAACAAACCAATACACGAAGAACTTTGCTATTCTCATGTTTCTCTGCATACTGTTTTTATTCAAATTTGTCATGTTCTAGTTAGTCAGTAACTAACATCTTTGCTACCAGCTTGCGCAAAAAATGGCACCCTGGTACTGAGTATACACTGTATTACAGCTATGGGTGTTGTTTTGAACCCAGTGCTGTTCACATACATGTACACCACTATATGGGAAAGGGCACTTTGGGCGACTTTCAAAAACAAAATAATCAGTAATAAATAAAATTTACAAATGTACAAATTACACTGCAAATCTTATACGTTGTAATTCACACAAACATTAATACAAATTCTGCAGTGATTTCTTTTTTAAAATTTGGCTCCCCTCCTACCATAATTAATTACAGCGCAATACGCATGCATACCGACAATACCTTCAACGGTGAAGGTATAGGAAAATACCCAATACCGGTGTACGTATTGTGCTATTGGCAACATGTACATTTTTTGTTGATTGTAAGGTGGTGAAGAGCTCAATTATCGATGTCAATTGTCTTAATTTTTCCGCCATAGCAAAAAGTAAAAATCTGGGGGTGCGTCTTAAGCCGGCCGTACACCTTGCGTTTTGACTCAGTTGTGATAGCACAGACACGCCAAATTCCGAGCATGCTAGAAATTCTGCGATTGCGTTGTGACGGACCAGTACACAAAATCATGACCACATTGCCATCGGAACGCATCGCAAAATCCGTACACCTTGTGATGCGACTGCACAACATGCGCTATCGTAATCGGATCACTGACGAAACGCAAGGTGTACGGCCGGCTTTATACACGGGTACGCCTGCGCCCAAATCATGTTGCTTGTTCAAATCAGTTACTAGTGCAAGGGTATACATGTATTGTGTTCACTCAGTACATGTACCTTCAGGCTTCAAGGGAAAAAAAATCCATTGAGAATTTGGATTAAGAAAGCAATTTTCCACTCCGTCAACTTAAGGATAGAATTTCATTCTTTTCATTCTATAGGCCCGCTTCAAACGTCGCGCTTATGCCGTGTCGAATTAAATTCAACTTGATTTTTTTAATTTTAACGACGTTTGAAGCCATTTGGCTCGGCAAAATGAATTCGGCACGGCAGAAAAAATTAGCTCGACAGGATCTGCCGTGCTAACTCAATTTAGTGCGGCACAAGCACGGCTTGGCTTCAAACGTCGTGCTTTTGCCGTGTCAAATTGAATTCCAGTTCGAAGTTGGTCCGCAATTTTGTTCACAACTAGAAATGCGCATGCTCGCAGCGCGTATGTGAGTAAAGAAATAACCAACAAACAAGTGCATCAAAATAATAAAATGGCGACGTACAGTGGACCGAATAGAAAACGCACGTCCATGACGTGCACACGACTCGCCCGCCATGTTGGATGTATAAGCTCGACTAGGAGTTTGCAATTAAGTTCGACGTTTGAAGCCACTGCTGTGCTAACGTTGTGCTAACGTCGTACCAACGTCGTGCCAAGTTGAATTTTATTTGACACGGCATAAGCGCGACGTTTGAAGCGGGCCTAACTCGCCTTAATGGATATCTGAAGAAATGTGTTTTTTTTAACCGATAATAAATCATATACATTGTACCCACGGGGAATGCCAAATTAAAGAAGTACACACTTCCTCATCACGAAATAAATTAATTAAAGCCGTCAAATGCTACTTTAGGCCACCCTAAAGTAAACTAAATCATAGAACTAACGGCCTGTAATAGCACACTGCATTTTTGCATCTAGAAAACATAAGTCAAAACACACTAACGAAACAAAGTATATGTTTACAACATAACTTGGGCAGAAATCGGAGAGATTTAAGAATGCACACACTAACATTTTAAATGCTCTAGAGGAGTGCTTCAATCGTCTCTGAGTTCTATAAATTTGGAGTAGATAAAAAAAAAAATCTACGTAGGGTTGTAGCTCGGGAAGTTTCAGTGTTGGCCGATCAATTAAGGGTGAATTCACACAGCCTTTTCGCGTGTGAATTTGACGCGCGTGACTCTGAAAAAAAAGCGGTGTGGATGGAATTTTGAGTGAAACGACTCACAGAATTACAAAAACACTTTCCGCCCAAGTCTATTCTGTGGTTTTCAGTGCGTCTTTTCCCTGCACACTGCTTTTTCTTAAAGCGCAGCGCATTGAATTTACGTGTCTAAGACACTAAATGCTCCACTGTGCATTCTCGACATGTCTTTATTAATATTTACAGACATGGGTCTTTCCATAAAAACAGGAGCCAAAGTGTGACTTTTTATGCATTTGTAAAAATCCACAACTTAAAATTAATATTGTCTGCTTTTGTAATGAAAATAATGTTTAAGTCCGAATTTTTGAAGTAGATTTTTGCCTTAAATTTACTGAAATTTCATTGACAAGTTTGTGGAACTGGGTGTCAGTAGACACCTTGCACCGGCGGCCATGACAGGGGGCAGGTTTTTATATTGAAATGGTGTGACAACAGATCCACAAAGTGTCTTCTCGTGCATCACGCACGGTGACAATGTGACTGCACCCCGTCATGGCTGCCCATGCAAAGGGTCTGTAACTGCCATTAACTAGTATAGCTACAACCCCGTCTCTACATATTTTCCAATAATTTGGTTTAATTTAAAGATGTATTTTTTAAATATTTGCATGCAATGCTTCGACAATAATGTAATTTCTTCTGTAATTTCCACATTTATGAATCCGAGTGTGCAAGGCTTTTCTTCACAAAATCTGCTCGCAACAACACTTTAACTTAGCTTTTGTCAACGGAGCACATTCGTGAAGAACGCCATTCAAAAATGAGCCAGTACTTAGTGCATTTTTATTGCAAAATATTCTTTGCCAAAAATATCAATTACTCTCACATTTTATTTATAAGTAAACATTGTATTCCAAAATCTCTATACCACTCATTTTTTGTATTTTTAATTACGTATAAAAATATATTTTATATGGGGATTTTTAATAATACATCTACCGTCCACCTCAAGGTGTGCTGTGACAGTTTCACAGGAAAGTGTTATAAACTTCGCCGTGGTTTTTAACGGCTTTGTTACGCCCAAAATATGTCGTGGCTTTCCCAACAAAATATTAGGACTGTCCCAACAATACTTGGGCCAGCTCTAAATATTATTGTTGGGAAAAGCGTCATTAAGTTGGGATTGTTGGCATAGTTGAGGCGCAAACGCCTTGTGCAATTTAGACCCCATTTTCATTAGTGAAATCGCTTCGTTCGACGAAGATGCGTTAGTTAATGAAGTGTGCTTAACGAAGATCTAACGAAGAGCGGTACCGTTCACATTAGGGCGTGTTTGTTTCGGACGGATCCAGATTCAGATCGGCGCATATCCAAGGTGAACTCGTTCACTTCGCGCACATCCTGATCGAGATCTGTGATATCCTTCTCGAGAGATGGTTCAGCGCTAGATCCAAAATGGCGACGTAAACATCGCGAAGATTTTTGTGCGAGTAAAACCGTGTCGTTTCAGTTTTCAGAGGAAACACGATTTACGCGATACAAACAAATTTGGGCTGCTTGTTTATTTACGATGAATGTCGTGGGTGAAATTTGGAACAGAAATTTAACAAATTTGGTAAATAAATTGCAATTCACGCGACTTCAGATCCTAGTTGAGAGCAGTCTCTTTTGTTTCTGCTCGGTGAAACAACTCGGGATCTGGATTCAGATCTGTCATGAAACAAACACGCCCTTAGACAACAGCTAACGAAAATCGAATGAAGCTATGTGACACCCCATCTCATTACGTGTCAAATCGCTTTGTCGAACAAAGGGAGTGTTCTACATTACAATTTTGCTTCGTCCAATGAAGGGATCTCTTCGTCCAATGAAGCTATTTGCTTGCTTCATCAAATGAAGCGATTCTAATCATCGCCGAATGCAGAGGAATGCGTTCACATTAGGAAATCTCTTCGTCGAATCATCGTCGAACGAAGCGATTTCTCTAGTGAGAACGGCGTCTTAAATAAAGAAAGTTTTTAAAAAGCAAGGGATGCACTGCTCATTTACTATAAAATAAACGTTTCTTTTGCACATGAGGCATCGTTTCAAAAGCTGTACAACGCATTGATTAGGTGGGCGTTGATTTTAAGATTTGTCGGTAGTTTTTAAGATTCTGGACCAAAGGTCTGTAATTTTGTTTTAATAGTAAAATTCAAATCTTATTTGCAAAAAAAAAAGAAAAATGGGCCCACAGTCAATGCATAGTTCCGATTTTGCCCATTTAACTCCGCTCCCTTGGATATTGTTGTAATGCCTCACACGCTATCGTCAACATGTCGACACACACTGCACAAACTAATGGGACTTTCAACGGAAAACACAGATTCATTGGAGAAAATTCAATATTCATGTTTCAGGGTCGACAGTTGTCTTAGAACACACCGAGTAAAGGGCCAGTAATACAGGGATGTCATATCATCATGAAATACATTTGAACAGCGAATCGTCCGGCCTTGAAACCAACAATTCACCTGGATCACCGCATACAACACTGTACAAACTGTATGTTGTTGTGTTGTTGTGAGGCAATGCACTTTGACCTATGTGGGCGCTGTCTGCTAGCTCTGTTGTGATTGGTCGGCGGGTTGGGCTTGATTGACAGGTCGGAACTATGCATTGGTAGAGTCGTACGACCTCTAGAACTACATGCCTGAAAATCTGTATTTCCTTGAGTTTTAATGTGTCAAAATTTCAGCATGTATAAGTTCTTTAATTTTTTTTCTGGGAATGAAAAAAAGGGTATCTGTAGCACTAAGCATGCCTTTTCACACACAATTATAATAAACTCCTCAAAAAAAGTTCGGAAAGTCAAGTTTGACTGACGATTTCTCTGTTACTAAATAATTTCCCTTGAATTTGGTATCATTGGAAAGCCCTGTTATTCCTCTTTACAGTGATGTGTCATTTGTTATGATTAATCAATTGGGGGATGTGCAGTATAGTGGAATACAGGGGTGGGTGGAAAGTGAAATGTCACAAAATTCACTGCTATTGTCATGCAGTGAATTCCCCTTTTGCTTGGAGGATGGGAATGTGTCAATGCCCTTTTTGACAATAGCAATGCATTTTGTGACATTTCACTTTACACCCGCCCCCGTATTCAGCTGTGCTGCACATCCCCCAATTGCTTAATCATAACAAATGACACATCATCGTAAAGAGGAATAACAGGGCTTACCAATGATACCAAATTCAAGGGAAATGATTCAGTAACAAGAGAGAAGTCGTCAGTCAAACTTGACTTTCCCAACTTTTTTTGAGGAGTTTATGTAAAAATAATGGGGAAAAAAACCGACAAATTGCAAAATCTTATGCATGATGAATAAGCATCAAATAACAAGCTGTAGCTATGGAAAAAAAAAACCTAAACAAATTACACTTCAACTGAAACTCCGACATGCAAACGAAATTTTCATAGCGATTTACAGATATTTCTCAAAAATATAACACTGCAGTCTAACTTGCAGTGTTAGAAACTTCAATAAATGGGCCACGTTCAAGTACAAATTATGAACCATTGGTTTTTATCGTATCTTTACAAACTTTTTAAATTTCATATTTGGAACAATTCTCTTTTTATCGTCACTCAGTCTACACACACTGTTTTTCTAGTTCATGTACAATATTTATATATGTTACATTATTTATCAAATGTCCACACGCACACCTGTATTTCTTTTCAATTTTGTTAGCTGGCTTTATAATATATGTACAGCGGCACCGCGGTGTATATGTATAACTGCACTGCAAAAAAATGGTTTCTGCCGCGAGGTTTTCCCGACAATTATTGCTGGTACTGTGGTGCGATTTGCGCAGGCTGAAAACTACTGTAAACACACGGTCTTGCACATCTGAAAAAGCAGAAAATGACAAAATATCAAAATGATTTGAGCTTAAAGGGGAATTATACCCAAGACAACTCATAATATACAGGAAATATTACCTACTAAAAATTGCTAGTACTTTGGCATTCAGGGCTGGTCGGCATCTTCTAGCAACAAGACTGACTTTAAAGGTATATTCTGCCCCAAAATCTCAACGCGTGTCAAATTTACGCGTGTCAAATTTACGCGTGTCAAATTCACACGTGTTAACCCTTGCAGTGCCATGCCCTTATCAGTAATTTTATATCCCCAGGCCGGCCATTTAACATATGTTAAGTTCCGAAAAGAATTAACCAATCAAGTTGTCTGTTACAACTCGCCTAGGCAGAAATAATATGCAAATAGCTAGTATATGGGGGAAGTAGCTTTTTACGACATCACCAAGAAACATTTGTTCAACAGAACGTACTGGTACGCAGACGGCTTGTGGATGGGGGATTAATTGGACGTACTGGTACGGCTGTAGCACGGTAAGGGTTAATGCGCGAAAAGGCCCATTGTGAATCCAGCCTAAGCTCCAGTAATTTTTAAACAGAAATGATTCCGAAATTTACCTTGCTTTCAGAAGAATATAACTTCATTGGATGGACTTGGAAGTCTGGTTTTAGAGCCAGTAGACATCCGATCACCGTTGCGCATCAGCGCGGGAGATTTTGCCGCGGACGAGGAGGTTGCAAGTTTTCCAGGAATGAGTTGCGGGGGCTTGCTCGGCGACTGCGAGGCAAGCGTCGATAGTTTCATTGGAAATTGCTGCTGTACCAGGCCACTGGACGCCTGTTGAAATTCATTGGTTGCGCTTACGAGATGGGGCGGTACCGCATCCCGCCTTCTGCCACCAGTTCCAGACTTCTCCGACGGCGGCGGCGGCGATTCATTAACCCCTCGGTGTTTCATGATCGACCGTGGGCTGTCGACTTGTGCACCATGGCCAGCATGGGTGCCATTGTTGTAAGAGATTTCCCCAAAGGCTATCATCTTGCGTATGTTTTGATCGATTGGCTTTGCACCGCTGGGTGGAGAGTCGTTAGGCTTCTCTTCGATCGGAGACTCCCGTTTGGTCCTGTCCTTGCTGTCTGTTGGTCTCCCTCTACCCTCAATTATGTCCCATTTACTCCTGTCGGATGTTGTGCTGCTACTTCTTTCCTTTTCCTGAAATAAACATCAAAACAATTCCTTTGCAAACATTGACCATTTAATATAACCTCTAAGTCCTAACTGCTACAGTATCTCAACTTTCTGGCAATAACCATGTTTAATACCAACACTTTACAATATCATTTTCAAAGGGTAAAATATGCTTTATGTTAAAGGAAATATACACAATTTGCAAAGAGAGGTCTGAGTTATCACAAAACCTACACCTCTCAGATGCATCCGATTCCAAAATTTAAGGCAAAAACCAATCATGTACACTACCTTTAAGCTAAATGTAATTCATTATTTTGGCATTCAGATTTTCATACTGTCTCAGAGACTAAAACCTATTCACACAAGGGACGTTGCTTTGTTTGGATTAGTCAATTATTATCTTGGTCTAATAAGCATATGTTAAAAGACGATCGAATGAAAAGCGGTACCATTCACATAAGGAAAACGCTACTAAACGAGGCTCGTCAGCAATGAGCACGCACCAAATTCGTGCCACGAAAGACGCAGCTCCATGCCTTTGCTATGCAGCTGCATATTTCGTGGTACGAATTTGGCATGCGCGCATTGCTGACGAGCCTGTGCCTTTAAGCTGTTCTATGCTACGAAGGCCAGGGGCCAATTTCATGGAGCTGTTCAACAGCCGATGTTATGCTAACGGAGGCTCCGGCTATTTCATGGAGACCGTAACCTTAAGCACTGGCAAACGTTTGCTAGCTTCAGAGGCAAATTTGCTAAACACTAGTGACGCAACAATGCCCGTTTCCAAGGACGCGCATGCTTAAGCACGCCGCGGTCGTGAAATAGCCTTAAAGTTAGCACAACTTTTCTGCTACAGTAAGCACACGTTTTTAGCTGGCGCTTAAGCAGCGCCATGAAATTGGTCCCTGGTCGGTCGCACCGAGTGCCAAGAATCTACCAATTAAAGTGTGGTTAAATAAATGCTTGAAGTTCGACGTGCATGTGTTGTATTTGTATACTGTTTGTCTTACCCCACGTTTTGGAAGTGATGCTAGTCCCTGGGTGCCCATGGAAAATGCCTTAGTCCTGGGTTTAGGTGCCAGTCCACTCAGTGATTCAATCTTTCTGTTTGCTTCTAACAACTGTGACCTCATGCTAAAAAGAAAACAGATTAATAGTGTGAAACATACAGATGTAACATTTGTTTATTTAATATAACGACAATTCAAGTGTTTTCTCTTTCTTTAAAGCCCCAGCTCATGATTGGTAAACCATTACAGTGTCATCCCCCTGTGTGATTGAAGGTATGCTTGATTAAAACCAGCCTGAGCAAAAACCAGCTCCGTACTTCGTCTAACTTTGGAGAGAATTGTCAAAAAATGGTTTACAGTCACATGGCCCCAAAGCCACTTCGCCCTGAACCACGGCCTGTGCACAAAGTTGTTTTTGAGGCGAAGTGGCATTTGGTCGAGGATGTGTTTGGATGAAGTGGTTTTGGGGTGAAATGGCCTTTGGGTAAAGTGCTTTAGGGCGAAGTGGTCCAGGGCGAGGTGGTTTTGGGGCGAAATGAATTTATATCTCGCGAGACGAAAAATAATTGTTTTGCTCATTTCTCAAAGACTATAGCACTTCAGACAAAACCATTTCAGGGGAAGGTTTTCTATGGTCATCATGTTTATATTGTGTAAGTTATGGATAAATCTGTGAACATTTCTGATTTTCGGGATTCCCAATAGTGAGCAGGGGGTTTAAAGGCTAGACACCAAACAAATAATTAGCACCTTTATTTTAATAAAGTTCTTGTCTTACCTCTCATAAGCAGTTTCTTTCTTGGATGTTATTGACTGGAATAAAATTAAAGATAGGGAAAATATGAACCATGGCTTTTAAATTTAATATTCATAAATACCTTAGACAGTTTATGCATCCTCATTGGCTGAGAGCATGTCACGCAGCCAGTCTTAATTGGATGCTGAAGACCTGCCTTAACCCTTTGCATACCGCATTGTTTATTGCCACATGTATGTTTATTGTGTACCACACGTATGGGCAAACGTGTGAAAACCTATGGGGTGAGTGGTTGAGTAAACTCGACATTGGTAAACAAAGGGTTAAACACTTTTAAACCTGGCCCGCGCCCGTGCCCACGCCCTATTAAGCGCGTATGGAACACGCACTCGCACACAGAAACTGCACGCGCCCGAAAGCAAAATGTGCTCTGTGACAAGTACCCGGTCGTGTGCATATGCGCGTACAACACGCCTGCATGCGTGTATCAAACAAAAACAATTTACGCACGACAGTTTGAACGAACGCAATGTCATGCATGTATGTAGGAAAGTGATGTCAAACATGGCAAAACGACAAAATTATCAAATAATTTTGGCGATTTTTACCGATTAACACCGATTAAAAAGGTATTATGAATGGGAATAAAAGTGGGTTTGATCAGTCTTAAACAATATGTTTAAAACCGGCTAGGGGCCTGGGTGAGTGAAAATGGCTCTTGCCTGCGGCTCAGGCCATTATCACTCGTCAAAAAAAAAAAAATTTATTTTGAATATTTGAAATGAAGTTTTAGGAATTTGAAATAAATCATTTTGAGTGCTGAACAATTTTTAATTTTAGCACTAGAGATGTATTTCACCTCCCAAAGACATTTTTTCCCCGCCTAACGCAAATTTACAAGCCGTCACAGATGATAGGTATGGTCATTGACACTTGGCTATAATAAAAACTGAAACAAGGGCTTCGGACTCAGACTCGGACTGCTGAGGACTCAGATGTATGCTGGACTCGGACTCCAGGACTTTAAACACGTCGATTCCGGGCCGCGACAGGTTGTGGCACCTGTGCCCTTGAGCAAGGCACTCAACCACACTTGCTCCCATTCCTGTAATTGGCAGTCCCTTCGCTGTTGGATGTGGCAAATAAATAAAAAAATAAACACCTAGGACTCGAACATGGGCTAAAAAAGTGTGCCATTGTTTTCAAAAATGTAAATAATTGTTTTTCAAGATCTTACGTTTTTTCCAACACGAGAATAAACTGCATGATTCAACTCACCAGGAGGGAGTTTAGATGTTTCAGTAGGTGATTGACACTAACGACGTGATCGTGTGACAGCGCCCTCTTTTCATCCCTCTGCGACACATCTGTGGCGTCTTCGCTAAGTGAACTATTGCTGTCTACAATCAGCCAGCTGGTGTCAGACAATCTGTCGGGAGGTTCAGGTTCCTGGGGGCAAAATGACCACAGAAAGGTAGCATTATTAAACCTTCGTGGCTGATGTATGACGAGCGGATTGAAATCTTTAGAGATAACGCTTTAGTATTTGTATACAGCTATACGCCCAACGTCATGCCATGAAAATGGAAAATCACTGGTTACCGACGAGAAAATCTTTAGATCTTCACAAAATAACATACTTCAATAAATATCACAATCAAAAGCCGAAAAAAAAATGTTTAGCGCAAGTTTAAGTCTCCCAAAATGATGCGGTGACACGGCTTTTTTTTCCCTTTTTTTTTTTTTGTAAGTGGATTCCTAGCAATAAAGTCAAGTTGACATGAAGCCAACAGTACTTACTGCCGAAAATCCAGGGGCATTGTGGCCAAAGGTACCGGGATAAGACGGCAACATTTATGTCGTCGTGAAGTTCGAGCCTCGACTGCTGTCAACAGCAGCTTGACAAGACAAAAAAAAGCTTTGACGCGCGGGGTTGAAAGTTATGCGCCATCTAATCATAGTTCTTTTTTTTGGACTAAACTACACCAACAAAATTTAAAAACATTGAGATATTAAGTATATCATGTATTAAAACACTGTGAAGCTGGTAACCACTTAACAGTTGCTATAGGCATTGGACTTCAGGCCGCTTGTGGCCGCTACGGTCACTAAAGGGCATTTTGAATCGTGTGCATTGAAAGTACCAATCTAATTTGTTTTTCCTCATACGTCTTTTTTATTGTTGACATTTTTTTTCAGAGCACCGACTCAAAAGTAATTACACACTACCTTTTTGAGTATTTTTATTATTTTTGTTCAGGTTCTGAATAAAAAAATATTGCTGTATAAAGTTTTGTATCATTTAAAATAACAATTTTGTTAGACCATGCATTCTTTTTCCATACAAAATAGTACAATTGTAAAAAAAAATTACGTTTCAGACCTGGACGGACGCTGATAAAGGCCCCGAGTCACTGCAATCTTGTACAGCCTTAAAAACTGTCTAAGGTACACTACTCACAATAAGTTATAGATATTGGTATGTTGTGTTTTTGGAATTTTGTTTCTAAATAACTGTAATTCCTGTGACAAGGTGTGTCTGTCATGCAGATACAATTGTCTAAATCATATAAAAAATCATTCAAGCGGAATCTATACCCTTAAAATATCTGCGTATGTAGGGCCAATGATTTTCTGCAATTGCAGAAAACAGATGGAATTCACGGAATTTGACCCCCGAAACGGAATCCAGTATTTGATTTACACAAAAACGCCGTTTTCCTTTCTTTCTTTTAAGCACAGTATATTATCCAAATAAAGATAATGAAATAGCCCTGCATTTTTGTTTACTACAAGTTGGTTTATTGCCAAAAATAAAAATGCAAAATCGTTTCAGTGATTGCAAGCATGCAGGCTGCGCGCCGCATCAGGCCTGAATGCCTTTGCTTTCATTTTAAAAAACAACGGAAATTTTGTCACCCGAAACGGAATTTGGGAAACGAAATTTTCGCCTTTTCTGAAACAGAAAATCATTGGCCCTACGTATGCCCCACATTATCCCTAACTTATTGTGAGTAGTGTGTTCAAGAATGATACTCTATGTTTGTGAGTATATGTACCTTTCTCTGCATGCTACTCGTCTCTTGGAAGCTCTCAGACAGCAGGTTGGGGTCCGAGCCTTGCTGAGCGTGATGCTCGTCCGTTTCATTAGTGTCTGTACTCTCGGCATTGCTGAGGTTGGGAAAACTGTAGCTGCGGGAATCGTGGTCTTTGGTGCTGGCCACAAACCGCTTCTTGACCACTGCGCCTGCTTTAAAGAATGAATTTTATTTATAAACGATGATAATGTGGAACTTCATCAATATTTCTTGTCCTACCTTCATCGCATCTGATGAAGTAGTTGTTGCTACGAAAGCTCATGCATAATTTGTTCCTACAGTTAGTCTTTATGTCATAGACTTACACGGCTGTCTAAACTCCTAAAAAAAAGTTCAGAAAGTCAAGTTTGACTGACGATTTCTCTCTTGTTACTAAATCATTTCCTCTGAATTTGGTATCATTGGAAAGCCCTGTTATTCCTCTTTACAGTGATGCGTCATTTGTTATGATTAATCAATTGGGGGATGTGCAGTATAGCGGAATACAGGGGTGGGTGGAAAGTGAAATGTCACAAAATTCACTGCTATTGTCATGCAGTGCATTCCCCTTTTGCTTGGAGGATGGGAATGTGTCAATGCACTTTTTGACAATAGCAATGCATTTTGTGACATTTTACTTTACACCCGCCCCCGTATTCAGCTGTGCTGCACATCCCCCAATTGCTTAATCATAACAAATGACACATCATCGTACAGAGGAATAACAGGGCGTTCTAATGATAAAAAATTCAAGGAAAATGATTTTGTAACGAGAGAAATCGTCAGTCAAACTTGACTTTCGGAACTTTTTTTGAGGAGTTTAGTTAATTATTGAAGGACCAAACTTGGATGGGAGAAAAATCGTAAGGGCCTTATCGGAATTCGAACCCGAGACCTCTGACCAACTAGGCAGATGCTCTATCAGCTGAGCTATAAGGCACAGTTGGTATACTCCCTCAGGTTTTCCTTATAGACCCAATTCTTTGGGTTCAGCTAGTAGAGCATCTGCCTAGTGAGTCAGATGTCTCGAGTTCGAATCCCGATAAGGCCCTTACGATTTTTCTCTCATCCCAAGTTTGGTTTTTCATTTCAATGGTGATCAGGCACCATACCAGATAAAAATAAACATTGAAGGTTAATTAGCAAATGACCATCTCAAATAATATAACATGGTTTAAATTTATAATTGATTTTGTCCCGACTGTGCAGTGACAATAATCTTGCACGTACAAAAGGCCATTTTTAAAAAAAATTGTTGGATTATGGATTTTTTTTTGGCTCCAGAGTTGGGCGAGTAACGAAAAAAAATACGCCCCACCCAAAGAGGGCGCCTTTATATGCTTCATGTATTTAGGTTGGCTGATTTTAAACACATGTTCTTCAGGTACCCGTGATGAAAGTGTAATTCGTAAAAAAAGTGATTGCACTGCCATTTTTACTACGTGCTGTACACAGTTTTGGAACATATTCATCCCGTTTCGGTTTCTTCCGTCAAGGATGCTTAAAAAACATGCATTTAAAATCAAACAACTTGAATATACCTGAAGCATTACAAACTCTCAAAATCTTGTTCCCAACCTACCTTGCTGTTTATCAAAGCCACCGAAGGTCTCGGCTCGCTTGGGCAGGGTCGGAGCCTCATATAACCCACTCTCACGCTCTCCGGCACTGCTGGCACTCCGTGTCAGTCCTGCACCGGCGCTGTATACGGCCATAGTTAGACGGTGTGCTGCAAGAACATAGGCATATAAGTTGTAAGCCTGTAAGTTTAGGTGGAATTTCTCAATATACTTTTTTCTTCACCTACATCAAAATTAACTGCTGCGACGAAATGCAACCCGCCGAAAAAGATGTGCGGATGTATGAGATGAGGTGCTGAAAAATTTTATAAAATGTGCTACAACATTTTTTCGGGCCCCTGCATGATATTCTGGCCTGCCTCTTCTTCTTCTTCTTGCGGTAGTCATTGTAGGCAAGTCATTGTAGCAAAATGCATTTCGTCATGTGTCGTATCAATCTTGGCTATTGTTGCCGCAACTCATGCTCCTTGCGTAGAATTGCCGAAGGACGGAACAAATGTGATTAAGTGCCTTGCTCAAGAGCACAAGTGCCACAACCAGTCACTGCCCGGAATCGAACCCACATTCTAGTACTGGCACAAGAACTTGAGTTCGACGCGCTAGACCGCTCGGCCATAACACCCCACTGCTCTAGAGCTGCTGGTCAGATATTTTTTTACATGGAATGACCCAATGACAAGAAGACTTGCTATACCGGACAAACATGTACTTACCTTCAGCAATGGCAGCCAACAGTATATGTCTTGCCTCCTGCATCCGAGAATCACTGTCAGCTATCACGGGGGACTTAAGCTGAGAGAAAATAACCCATAATTACTTGGTAAGGTCCTTTGCAGAGGGCATGGTTCAGATTAAAAAATTAATACATGATTGTTGCGCATGCACCACATAGCAACAAACATTAAGTTAAGTGGACACTAAAGCCGTGTCCGCATTGGACTTGTTTTTCGGGAGGTTTTACCGAGACGATGGTAAAATGAAAAATGGCTAAATTTTACTGATGTCCGCATTTGGATTTTTTTGACACGGAAAAATGTTACCGAGACTGTGGGAGAGCATGTTCAGTGTCCCTGGCCCTTTGCAGTTTGACCTCCATGGCCCGGACGTACGCTTCCAGAGCGCTTTTACCGACTCGATGTGTCCGCAATGGACTTATCGTCTCGGGGAAAAGTTACCCGGTCAATTTTCCTGGGCAGCAGTTGGCCAGGAAAAGTAACCGCTGGACTCGGGAAAAGTTCCTAAGAGGAAAACGTCTTAGGCTGTCCGCACTGGATTAAAAATGGGAGAGTACCCATCGTCTCGGTAAGTTTGACCCCCAAAAAAGTCCAATGCGGACAGGCCTTAAGTGTGCATGTGAAAGGAAGTACGTCAGTACACCAGACGCTATTCGTGTGAAACATGCAGAAGGCTAATTACACAGTGTTGTTATTAACCACTTCGCGACGGGGAACTGCATATGCAGTTCTGAGTGTAAGTGTCTTGGGGGCGGTTATACAGAATTAGCCCATGATTTAGACCAGGGCAGAGCTGGTCTCTTGTATTGTTGGCTTAGGGTCAAGTCAGTTTTTGTTTTTGACCTGTGACTTGACTCTGGAGAAAATGACTTGTGACTGAACTTGGGAAATAAGATTGATTTACGACTTGAAATAAAAACTAGTCATCAAGTCTCAAGCCCCAGAGACATACATATATACTGCATAACCAAAACTGCTAGTGCAGTCTACCGCTCCAGGGGAATAAATGGAAAATGCCTAGCTGCCGCGAAGTGGTTAACTACATGAACATGTGACCGTGTGTACTCACTGTTCCGAGGGCATCATCCTTAATGAGTGTGTCTTTAAGCTCCTCGACAAGCTTGGCCTTTTCTTCCATGACCTCATTCAGCTGACGATCCTTCTCTTGCATTTGGTCTGGGAGAAAACATAAAAAGATTACTTTGAAGATGTCAACCCTTCTAGATTTTACAACAGATTGAAAACAATTCTGCACTATGAGATTTTTGTCCGACAGACAATCCATAGTTCCGACCTGTCAATCAAGCCGAACCCGCCGACCAATCACAACAGAGCTAGCAGACAGCGCCCACATAGGTCAAAGTGCATTGCCTCACAAACGACATCACGCAATTTCTGCCCATACAGTGTTGTATGCGGTGATCCAGGTGAATTTTTGGTTTCAAGGCCTGGCGATTCGCTGTTCAAAGGTATGAAAGCACATTATTTCATATGACATCCCTGTATTACTGGTCCTTTACTCAGTGTGTTCTAAGATAACTGTCGACTCTGAAACGTGAATACCTTTGAGTTTTCTCCAATGAATCTGTGCTTTCCATTGAAAGTCCCATTGCTTTGTGCGTAGTGTGTCGCCATTTTGACGATAGCGTGTGAGGCATAGCAACAATATCCAAGGGGCGGGGGTTATTTGGGCAATTTCGGAACTATGCATGGATTGATGTTGTTTGACTTTGTCTGAAGACTAAGTCCACACTATCAGACAAGTCTGATGATGTTTGATGATTTTGTTCAATCAAGTGGCCACTCAAAGGTCACATGTTATCAAACAGGTTACTAATTGGCTGCTGACTGTCCAGACTTCAGACTTTTGTCTTGAAGTTTGATCACCTATGACAGTGTCTGATGGTGTCTGACGCAGAGTCCACAGTTTCGGATTTTTGTATGACACGACAGACAAATGTCTGTCATGTCTGTCAGACGAAAGTCTGATAGTGTAGACGGTTTGTGCCTGCGCACCAAAACTTGCAAAAGTTGGGCTAACTTTTTCAAATTTTGTCGCCAGGTTTTGCATATCCTATTCAATCTTTGCCATCCCTTATATTTCTTTAGTAATTTTGGCAGTGGTGTACTTGTCAACGTCTATGATGTCCTGATGCATTACTTTTTACTTTGAGTTGCACTGTTTGCCGTATTTTTAAACCGCCAAACATCAACATCACCGGGTGTGCGGCCGTTGTTAAAAAGATCCCATCAAAAAACTCGACAAAACATGGCAGAAACGGCATCGAATGATATGAATGACATGGTTGGATACAGCAATTTGTTAAACCTTGTTTTCCATCAAAACTGACATGCTTATTTGGTTCTGACAGCAATTTCACAGCATACCTTCTGTCCTTGGAAAGACACAGTGGCCACCACTGCTGTACAATTTTGTTTTTTCAGACATTGATCGCGCAATCGCGCGTGCGCGATGCCAAATCGAACAAATGCGCGCACACGATGTACAATGTAGTTGAATTCTGTGTATTGTAAACACTCATGAACGAACACACTGCACATGCGGCACATGCGGCACGTGCTAAGTACACGATGTACACGACTATAGCACACGCACTAATGGCGTTGTGTAACTACATTCTCATTAAGAGTGGTTTCACAGCCTTTTTGCACGTACATTTGACATGTGTTTGCTTTTTCTCAAGGCGACGCGCATCAAATTTACATGCGAAAATCCCAAAGTGAATCCAGCCTGAAAAAATACTTTAATTGCGCTGACTTGTGAGGAAGTAAATCTTACCGAGTAGTTTCTTTATTTTCGCTGCTCTAACCTCCGCCGACCTCCTCTCTTCATCCGTCTCTGCGTCTTCCACAACTCCCTCATCTGCCATGCACAAACATAATTTCATAAATACCTCACATTGCGAGAACATCACATGGATGGTCTTAAACAGACAAAGACCAGCTATCTAGCCCTAGTCAGTTTCAATGCGCATGGCAAACATGCACAAAAATAAATAAAACGTGTGTGCCTGAAAGCAAATTGGACACAATGCGTGTGGGTTCACCCAAGTGTGTTTAACGTGCCTGTACAATGGGTGTGCAAAGCGTGATGCGCACAAACAAACAACAACAACCCGACGCACAGTAATTTGAATGAATTTGGCACATGTAATAATAAAGTACATGTACATCATGAAATGGCTAAATGGCGAAGTTTACTGTTGAAGAAGTTTTGAAAGTTTTGCCGATTCAAAGGCACAGGCTTGTCAGCAATGCGCGCGTGCCAAATTCGTGCCACGAAATACCCAGCCCCATGCATTTGCTATGGAGCTGCGTATTTCGTGGCACGAATTTGGCCTGCGCGCATTGCTGACGAGCCTGTGCCTTTAATACACAAAAAGGTACTTATGAAAAATTAATGTATGGTAGGTCAGTCTTAAACAATACACAGAGCCATTATCAGCACCTGGGTCCCTAGCTAGTCAAACTGTGAGTTTAAGACTAGCCAATTAATACATTTATTTCCGTAAAACAACGATTCTCTCGAACAGGTTGAATACAATTTTCGATTGGACACAAAACAAAACCACAAAAACGAAAAAAACAATAAAACGTTATCAACTCGCCTTCGTCAGGGCAATCATGAATGGCCTGCTCCAGTATTTCTTTCCATTTCTTCCTATTATCTGACGACTCGCAGTTCACTTCATACATCTCGGGGGCCGCTTTGTTCTGACTGATTAAGTACATACTGCACTTGTCGATTGCTACGTCACGCACCATTAACTTGTACAGGCCGATTACTGGAGGCTGTAAAGATAGATTACAGGTTTGGAAAACTGTTAAAAATGGCATGACCTCCATTTTAAGAATGTGTAAAACCAACCTGTGTGGAAGTAAGCTCGGTACTTTATCTACGTTAAAACAATGAAAAACCTGTGTCCATTTTTTAAAGATATTGTGAAAAGTCGCAGTCCTATTTAGGCTGGCTCCGTGGTTATACTGCACCAATAATACCACACAGACCCATAATTCCACAGTAGTCAAGGGCCGAGGGTCTTTCACAAAGGCGCCCCTTTAGAAAAGTGTGTGCACATACTTTTATATTTCCCCACATGGCTCTATTCTATAACAACTTTCTACTATACAACATCACACTGTATACACATACCTTATTGTCTTGGGATGCAAATGTGTATTTCTGGTTGTTCTCTTGTAGGAATATGATAACATCACTAAGCACCACGGCATAGATATCAGTCAGTCTGCCACGAGCTGACTTCCATTTGAGATCTGCGGCATGTCTCAGTTTCCGATTACTCGACAACAGGTCCGATTTCTGATGAGGACACGTGTAGAGATAGTTGAAATTTTTACAAATTTGATAATTTTTTTTTTCACAATTACGAATTCCTGTAAAACATTCAAAATACATAAATATCTACGTGTGGCGCTATCGAGAACTGCAAATTTGCTCATTTTGCATTGCTGGAAAACTGTACTGAACTATGAATTTTTGGGGTAAATAATTGTGCAAAATCTTGCCATAGCACCATAAAATGGCATCCCTACTACTAAATTTGCAACATTTTGCAGCAAACATTTTGGCAGAAGATTCACATTTGTATTATACATATATATGTATAAATAGAGGACTTAGTCAAGTCTATTGGCAAAGCAGCATTTACAGTGTGCATCATTTTTTATTTTATAATAAAAATCAAGTAAGTTGGACAGGCAAGATTATCTATCGGACAAAATATTTAAAAAAAAATATGTTAGGAGCTGCTAAAAATGGGACAACACTTGAAACTGTAGATGTGAACATGTGTCCAACTGACCTTGAACTTCTTGCCACTCTTGAGGAGGCCCGAGGACCTGGCTTCCAACTTGTTGTAGATCTCCATCAGTTTCTGATGTCTCTCGTATTCTTTGACCTGAACGTTGACGTCTTGACAAATGTTCTGATGAGAAAAGAAAGAAAGCAGGCCATTGTATTATCATTCTTCTCCATAGATCTGAACTGACTGATGACCAACTTTTTGGCAACACTTTTGTGCATTGTTTTTGGGGGCTTTCCATGAAAATAGGAGTCAGAAGTTTACATTTTGATGGAATTTTTAAATAGAGTAGAATATTTAAAATAATTTACAAACAGTTACACATGGTCATGGTATTGGAGTTTTGAAAAAAAATTGAGAAAATTGTTTAACAACATACACATGTACAGGTGTCCCAGAAAAAAACGAAACCGAGATTTATCGATGTTTAATCATACTTTAATCTCAATCTTGAATAATAAATGACAAATATTTGGAAAGCTTAGTTCCTCATCTTTCATTTGATACCACTCATATGATACATACTTCAATCATGAATGAATAAAGACAATATGAAGTAGGGCTACCAAAAAGTCGTTTGCACAACGATACCTGAATTTAGGTTTCAACACGCACGTTTTTAATGCACACGTTACTATCTCCGAATCCATTCATGCGAAAAATCGGTGTGAAAAAAACCGAATGATTTAAAAAAAACATGAAAATTTAATCCATATTTAAATGCAGGATATCTCTGTCATCCCTGGCTCATTTTTCCTGACTGAGGTATCATACGAAAGGGCAGGAAATGAACTGTTTAGAAATGTGATTATTTCTTTGAAATTCAGATATCGTTGTGCAAACGACTTTTTGGTAGCCCTGCTTCATATTGTCTTTATTTATTCATGCGTGAAATATGTATCATATGAGTGGTATCAAATGAAAGATGAGGAACTAAGCTTTCCAAATATGTGTCATTTATTATTCAAGATTGAGATTAAAGTATGATTAAACATCGATAAATCTCGGTTTCGTTTTTTCTGGGACACCCTGTATATGAGGCCATCAAGGCATTTTTCCCCCAAGTCTTTATGACTGGTCCTATCTGGAAAAGATACCGGTAGTTGTTGGTTTTACATACCCTATAAAACCAGCAGCCGATTTCACGAAACCCCACGCACTGCGTAAGCCCACTTGCGCAACTTTTTATTGCGTAAGCTGCGCAACATTCCTGTGATTATTACACGCAAGCTATGGGCCTATGCCATTTTCAAAAGTTGCGCAAGCTACGCACTTTTTTCGTGAAATCGGCTGATGTACTTCATCAATTAAAGCCCCTGTAGATGATCTGTTTTTGAGCGATTCTGCGAATAAAACCATTATAAATCAAAAGAAAGACATCAACAAACTCATCCGAAGAAATTTCAGCTTTGTCAAATGTACCACGTTTCAAAAAAACATGAAAATCCATATGCATTTTCCTGGTCTTGGCGGGGCGTTTCAAATATTCGTTCTCAGTTGATCGGGTACTATATATGTGGCTTGCGTTATGCACTCTGTGGCGCACATACTGCGTGTGCGCGCGATCCATAAAAATGCATCGCGTTGGAACACGCACACGGAGTACACAGCGCCCATGCATTTTAGACCGCGTAGATGCGAACCAAAAATAAGTAAATCGTTTGCAAACGATCTAAATAATTTCATCTTTACGGATTATTTTATGGTAAAATTATATCATTTTGAGCGAAAACCTTTCAATGGATAGTTGCTATTAATTGACTCTTTACTTTCAGAACTTTTCCCCTGTAAACTCGTCGATTACTTTTTGGGGTCATTGCAAATGATCCACTGGGCCTTTAACACGTTTGAGTTGGTTTCGTTTGGTGAACTTACCTTCACCAACTGAAGTGCCTTCTGAAGATTTGAAACTTCGCTCTTGTCGACTTTGCAACCTGAAGAAATTACAAGCAAGGTGAGAAGTGCTCATTAAGATAAACGGGGTTTTCCTTGCCGATATTGATAATCATAAAGGGCACAACAAAGCCAATTTTATCTGTGGTGCAAGCCATTTTCTGCACCAATGTGCACCAATGTGTGAATCTACAATGGAACATATTTGACTGCATTAAAGTGGTATAAGGGGAAAAAAACCTTACACAGGTCTCATGTTTAAATGTTGATGAAAACAATTAAAAAATAATACAAAATTATAATAATAAATAAAATAAAAAGTAAAAATAAAAATAAAAATATAAATATAAATATAAATATAAATTTAATGAAAAAAAAAGAAAAAAAGTGGATTAAACAAAATATCAACAAATCCCAAATTCTATCTCTGCCCAGTTCCGACTGATTTTGAATGTCACAATTTTGTTCCTACTTTTGGTTGGTTTCATAATAGCTCCTATAAGCAGATGGTACTTGGTGAGTCTATTGGTGACGCTCAGTATACACTCGGGAATGGACCAGCGTCTGCAAAGAGCGTTGCTACTGCATTTCTGCAAGGTCGAGAACACAAAATTCAGTAACGATAGAATGAAGTTAAGGAATGTTACTGTGATGTAATGGCACCGTCTTCCATGCAGTGTAACAAGGGAAATAAATAATTAGCCTAAATAGCCTAAACTCAAGCCTAAATCAGCCAAGACTCCAATTCTGATTTTGTCCAAATTTCAAAGGGCACCGAGGCCAAGTACATTGTAGAGGGCCACCACGACCAGCTTTGTTCAAAACGTGTATTAAGTGTGTTCAAGCCTAATAATATTTAGGGAACGTCCAAAGTTATCAACATTTTCACAATTCTACAGAGCATAGTATTTTTCAAGAAGCCCCTCTCCACGGGCAGATCCTAAAAAAGAAAAAAAAAAGATATCCTCTTTTGTTTTTAAATTATCGATAACTTTTGCAACCATTGGAGTATCTGCCTCATATGACATCACACTTTTGCCTGTTTAAAGTGGTTAAATATTGCCAGAGATCGCATCACAGAGCATCTAGGATCCAACGTTTCCAACGGGGTCCTGGGGGCCCCGGACCCCACGCCGTTAGGGCTACGCGCTACCCATTTGATTGCCTTCACCATTTCATGCTTAAACATTTCATGCTTAAACATTTCATGCTTAAACATTTCATGCCCCCCTGTTTGGAAAATCCTGGATCCGCCCCTTTGTCCCTACCATGAAATGCCAACATTTTACGATTTGTAGAACCGTAAAAATGTTGGCAACTTTAGACAGCCCCTTAAAAAGATAGCGCATACTGGCCCAGTTGGTCTCAGAAAGTGTATATCTTGAAGAGGCATCAGGCCAAACTCAGGAGAGCATGAGGCCATTTACCTTATTTAATGTCAAGGCCTGAGATTTAGAGGATTTAAGAATGTTTGGTATGAGTAATCCCACCTTGATGAAAACTTGGAACTTGCGGTCCGTCTTGTACAATTCTTTGTACAGTGCGACTGCTTCAATCTGTCTACTGCACAGGAATGCATAGGCCTTCATCATCTTATTGCCATTTTCTTTATCAAACTGAGGAAGAGACAACAAAAACCAAAATTTAGGTACGTACAATACAGGTTTAAAAAAACAGTATATGGGTCATTCCATGAAGTTGAGGAACAAAGTGTGACAATTTTTCATTTCTACAAAAATGGTCAATAAGTGAGCAATGAATCACCATTTATATAACGATGTTGCATGATGTGGTGGCTTACACTGTTTGGGGGTAATTTTGGAGTCTTCACTGTTGACAAAGTGCCGCCATTTTGAATTATTTAACAAAGTGGTGGTTGTGGATGTAACTTGGAAACCAATACAGTTCAACTGATTTCACTTCAACTACAAATATTTTCATGTTGAATTCAAAATTAACACAGTTCTCAAAATAAACAATCCTTTTTAATTTGAATTTAAAGGGTTCTAGCTTAAATTTCTTTGTGATTCAAAAAAAAATCTGCTAAAAAGCACAAAATGTCACACCTACATTTGAACAAAATTCTATTTAGTTGACATATAAATTTAAATCCATGAGGATTTTGTTACAAGTAATAAATGTTTTAAATTTCTCTCATCCAACAGCTTGAATTTCTGAATAGTATTGCTTCATGGGGTTATCAAGGGCAAAAAAAAAAGTAAAAATGGTTGTGGATGTAACACGGAAACCGTGTTCCTCAACTTCATGGAATGACCCATATACTCAGAAAACTGTAGATAAAATAGAAATTGTATTATTGAGCTTGTGCGAACTACCGCGTGTGCAGACTGTCAGTTTGGGAGTCAAACTTAAGGTATCTCATTGGTGTTTTGCTGTGCGTCTGCATTTGAAAAAGGCGAGACAACACGCACTTATTGCATTGTGACGTGGTTTATTTGACTCCCAAAACACAGAAAATGCACGTGTTTAGTGGTCCGCACAAGCTCAATATTTGGAAAATTGGCTAAAACATATTGGTATACATAGGTTTCATTTGTTCAGCATACAGATTTGCACGCTTAGCGTAACACCAAAGGCACGTTTGATCACTGCTCTGTTCTGCCTCAGAAGGGGAGCTTCTGTTCTTATTCGTCTCTCCAGGTCATCCAAGTGACAGAAACCTTGGAGTTCTGATTTCCCCACAAGAACAAAAAAACGACCAGTGGTGTTGGGTCTGGTGATCTTGAGGGGCCATTCATAAATACCTTAAACAGTTTAAGCATTCCTATTGGCTGAGAACACGTCATGTGGGCAGTCTTAAACTAGCGATAATGACCAGTAATAATGCCCAGCCGGCTGGCCCGCGTTTGTGCTCTCGTCAGCGCATATATATACGGAACACGCACATGCACACAGAAACTGCACGCGCCCGAAAGCAAATTGTGCACTTATACCTGGTCGCGTGCGTGCACAACACGCCTGCGTTACGCGTAACGCCAATGATCGAACAAAAACAACTTGATGCACAGCTAGCAGTTGTACGAATGCGGTGTTGACATGGGTGTAGGAAAGTGAATGCAAAACGACGAGCTAATTTTGGTGAGTTTTACCGATTTACACAAAAAGGTATTTATGAATGGGATTAAAAGTAGGTTTGGCCAGTTTTAAACAATCCGTTTAAAACCGGATAAGGTCCTGGGCACTGATAATGGCCCGTGCATTCGGCTTGGGCCATTATCAGTGCCCGGGACCCAAGGTGATCTCGAAGCCATGACTATGGCGGAAGCCGAGGGGCAGTCATCTTAACCATGACCCGAATAAACAGCAGTCAATATTTGTTTTATATACCGAATGTGTCATCTGGTTGGTTAAAAGTAAGGATACATCATACAGTCATGACAGTGGTCCTTCGAGTTTCGATTTTGGAAGCTGGTCTACGGCGGAAAAGTTGTATATTTACAGCAAACATTTGTAGCATAATCACCTGGCACTTTAGTAGCACATTTCACCTGACACAGTTTTCACTGTAGGCCACTTCTCTTACTTTAAAGGACTTCATCATCTACGACAGACGACAAAATGACGTCGAGATTCCGCCATTACCGTCCTAATGAATGTTTACGTGAAGCGCCCAGCTGCATAGTTGGTGCACAGCTATGCTAACACATGTAATGCGCGCGTCCGGAACCCGCTAAATGACTATGCCCGGGGCATGGCAAAGACTATTTCCTGGTGGGCATACACGCCGGGTCTAGCCGATTCAATTTCCCCACTTTTAACCAATCAGATGACAGGAATCTACGCATGAGGTATATAACACTTTATATGGACCTCGCAGGGACCCACTAAACCCCTCACAATTCTTTAAAAAAAAAAAAGCAAAAGAAAGAGAGACAGAAGTATTTACAAAAAGGTCCTACCTGCTCAACCAAGACATCTCCTATTGTATCCATAGGATGCCCGTGTCTCTGCTTAACCTGTAAGGCATCACGGAACTGGACGGCAATCTTGGTAAGCTCGTCGAGGGCGGGGAAGACTTTGTTGATGGTGTTCTGATCCATCTTCAGCTCATTCTGCATTCCGTGGCTAAAGATCTGCAGGGACAGTGTGTAGTAGGAATAACAACATCGGGGAAAAAAACCAACATTGTATGCTATGGGATTAATCTATGAAATGACACATCTGCTGGAGATTGGAAACAATCGGCTCTGGTGAAAAATATTGGACTGGCCACATTTTTATAGTTTAGTTATTGACACCGTGTTTACACTCGAACCGGCAAAGGTGGATACAAATCCAGCATTTTTATTGCGACCACAAAACTGAACATTTGCCGCGTTTACACTACACCCCAAATCGCTTCAACTCGCCTTCAGAAACCGCAAAATGTAACTGCAGCGCATGCGTGAGCTGTTGCTGCACTAGTGCCAGATTGGTCAATTAAAACTACTACACTGCGGGCACCGCCCCAAGGACACTCAAATTGCCGAATCTGTATTCGGGTTTACACTACAAGCGACCTTGACGATTGCAGGGAAATTGCGGGGTTCAACCCTACCCCAAAAGTGACTTGAAAAAGGCGAATCAGACCCGGGTCTGATCCGCCTTTTTCAATTCACCTTTTGCGTTTACACTTAGTGCCTACCCGGCTTCAACTCCCCTTTTTGGAAATTGCGGAGTTCGATTCGGCAAAGGCGAATCGAGTGTAAACGGGCTGTATTTATTCCAAGATGGAAGATGCGTAAGTCAATAGCCTTGGCCTGGCAGATTTTTATTGAAATTCCAATCTGATAAATAAAATAAAATTGCCATTTTTGGTTTGTACAGCTGAGTAGATAGAAACAATGTATCCTTATTAAGAAAACATATCATTGACTAGGCCAAAAACAATTTGTTTTCCACCCGAAGATCTTGGGCGCGTTCAATAGCACAATACGTACGCTGTTATTAGGTATTTTCCTATACCTTCACCGTTCAAGGTATTGTCGGTAAGCATACGTATTGCGCTATTGAACGCGCCCCTGATGTTGTATTCACTATAGAGCAAGTTCGATTCACAACCTTAGTCAACTATACTTGGACTATTTCCAACCGAACGCAGTCTAGTCGACGATAGTTAGTCGTGTCTGGTCGACCATTTGGAACCAGCCCACGGTTGCACCCATCAGGCATGGAGTTGATGCAGTGTTTTGCGCGGAACCTGTTGACTAACCAAAGGCGTTCGCTCGTTCAGACTTGCCTGTTAATGTGCATAAACATTGCCAGGACGACGTTTAACCAGTGGTCAACTGTAGTCGTGAATCGAACTTGCTCATAGATTGGCACACCCCATAAAAATCTGAAGAAACCCAAATTTGATTGTGATGAAAAACTAACTCACTTTAACATTATATTTCTTCCCAAAATGTGGCGAAGCCTTCTTAGTAACAGACAGTCCAAAACTTGACAGCTCATTTTTTTAACAGAGATTAATTCCAAGAAAACTTGTACTAACCTTTTGCATAATCTTTAGGGTTCTTACGTGGTGTCTCTCTGTTTTTATGAATTCTGAAACACAACCGCATCAGACAAGTGAGACTTATATACACCAACCACTACAGCAGACAGTATAATTGTTACCAAACAATTTAATTATTAAAACCAGACATATTTTATGGTACAAATGTACATGTACGTCATTCCTTCAAGGAAGGGACAACACTTGTTTGAAGTTATCGACGAATTTAATCAAAAATATTACCGGTGCATAAACCTTTATGAGAATCAGAGAATCTTGTTTTCAACGTCGGCAACAGAATTAATTTTGATGATAACTATGCAACTTTACGCTGCGCCATATTTGAAATTTTGAAAGGGATAATGACGTCAACCATGCAACGATTGCATGGATGACGTCAAGATTGATGCCGACTCACAAAATGCATTGCTATTGTTAAAAAGTGTATTGACACATTCCCATCTCTCAAGCAAAAGGGGAATGCACTGTATGACAATAGCAGTGAATTTTGTGACATTTCACTTTACACCCACCCCGTATCCAGCTGTGCTGCACATCCCCCAATCATAATCATAACAAATGACACATCACTGTAATGAAGAACAACCGGGCTTTCCAATGATACAAAATTCAAGGAAAATGACTTCGTAACAATTAAGAGAGAATTTGAAAGAACTTTTGTTGAGGAGTTTATTTCCCCAAAACCAGACTCACCAAATATAACATCTTGCCGTTTTATCTCCTTATGGTGCATCTTTTTCAAAATCTGCAAATAAATAAAGGTAAATCCCAGTTGCCACGAATTGCTCATGTTTTACTTTCTGGCAACTAGTTGTACCCAGTTGCAGTCAGTTGCGTCGATGTACGCGTACTTGCAACTAATTTCTGTCAGTTGCACACATGCATCTGATCACGTGCGCGCACAACAACAGCAACTGAAAGCAACAGTTGCTTCCAGTCAATGTACTCTAGGCTTTACTGAGTTGTCGTGTCAACGCTCTGGAAATGTAGACATGGCTGGATGCTCCCAGTTGCCGCTAGTTGCCTAACTTATAAATTGCCTTTGATGAGCACACTACACACACATCGACAGCAACTGATCAGGGGCCAATTTCATAAAGCTGTTTAGCAGAAATTTTTCCTTAATCAAAAATTTGTTTGCTTTATAAAAATGGGTCAATAGTTAAAATTGCATGTCAATTTGTGTTTTTCACAAGAATATCTGCTATTCTTGCTAAGAACACAAGTTGACATAAAATTTTGACCATTAACCCATTTTTATAAAGCAAAACAATTTTTGATTAAGCAAAAATTTCTGCTAAACAGCTTTATGAAATTGGCCCCAGTTGAGTTGCTTCCAGTTGCAAGGTCGATGTACGCTAGGCATTAAGTGAGCATATGCACATTCTGAAAAACGTTCCAAATACGCGCGCATGTTGCTAAACATTTGTTCGAAATACCGCACAGCCGATGCGCGTCAGAAAAATGTATGCTGAAGATCCTGATGCATGTGGCAATATGTCGGAAGTGACGTCATTTGAGAGAGATCAATATCAACAATGTGCGAGTTGCGCTTATTTAGCACAATCTCTTGTTTCTTGGGTATAGACGGTGTGACATGTATTTACATTCGGGGCGCCCTCTGTTGATTTGAGACGAAAGTCGACAGGCAAAAGCCCACTAGTTTTACATAGGCAAGTCCATGTTTTTCTACGTAGCTTTGGTTTCAAAGCAAATATTTCTAAAATTGTCATCAAACTTGCTTACAGGTGTCATAAGCTACATGATTTATCCAAATAATGACAGATAGTGTTTTCCAAGTCGATATAATTTATAGATTTTATGAAGTTTCCTATACCAAGCTGTATTATTTCGCCTGCCGTTAAACAACAGAGGGCATGCTAGATGCAAACAAGTGACGTCACGGAGCACCTCATCTATATATACTTCTGTCAAATAAATCAAACAATTTTCTTCCGATTGTCTCACCTTTTTTTCGGCAGTGACGCTCCACGACTCTGGCTCGGGACCTTTGGAAACCAAATCCTCGTCTTCAATGTTGATGGTTCCGACTTCATCCAATGATTCCATAGAAACTGAGATGTTGTTGTTGCTGAGGCTGTGGGTTAACAAATTCATAACTTCACGGTCACCTCTAAGATTTATACAGAATGTTTCCATTTATGAACAAGTACTTACATGTAACTACACTCGACCAAAAAAGTTCTGTCACCAGTAAGACATTTGTAGATATTTATTATGAAATTGGATTTAATGTAGGAAAATAATATATCAAATTTTAGCTGAACATATCCCTCAAAGGAATAGAGCTGAAGAGAGATCATGATGGCAAGCTTCACTGAACAGGAATGCAACAAAGGAGTGTGGGGTCAGAATGAAAAACACCAAAGAACAATGCAACTTGTGATTTGGGCAATTTGTGTGTAGACAATTAGGAAATTTGTAAGTGAGTTTGGATTTATCAATGTCTTGTCAAAAACATCCAAATCAAAATGGTTAAATTGTGCCATTGCATTAGGTATGGTGGAAGCAAAATACTGAACTGTAACTCCCCTTGCTTGAGTGCAATAAAGTTGACATCGTTGTTTTTTTGTTGCATTTCTGTTCAGTGAAGCTTGCCGTCATGATCTCTCTTGAGCTCTATTCCTTTGAGGGATATGTTCAGCTAAAATTTGATATATTATTTTCCTACATTAAATCCAATTTCATAATTGTCTTACTGGTGACATAACTTTTTTGGTCGAGTGTACATTTTTAGACTGTGATAATTATAACTCGTTTGTGATAATTGTGAGTCAGTTTCCACAAAGCACATTTTCAAGTTTTAGGTAGGAAATTTGAACTAATGGGACATGTGCTTTTTGATTTGAAAAGTATATTATGTAACAAAAATTTAAAAAAACGTTATGTGCATAGTTGGAAAGCCTACAGTATCAACTTTCGTTTGATACATGACAGAGAACACATGAAGATGAACACATTACCCCTACACCAACTGGACCATGAATCAATGAGCCTTTTTGATATCTCGCGCGTGCAAGGGCTTCTGGGATTGAATGTGGATAAACAAACCCACACGTGGGCGGGGCGTACTGTCCGTCAGTGTACGAACGCCGTGTGTATATAGTGGGGGCTATCAACTTGGCACTTTTTCACGAAAACCAAAGAGTTCAAGAAACAACCTCTCCTCACTTTTTATTTGATACATATCAAACATACTGACAAACATGTCCCGAAACAGAAATGTTGCAATTGCGAGAAATCATCGGGGATTCCCTTCGTGGCTAGAGAGTACATGTAAACAGGACTCGCATAGTGCGCAGTGCAGCACACTCAATCCACACACGCCGTGCCGATACGGCGCGTGTTGCATTGCACATACCTAGCTGCGAGCGCGATACTCGGACTCTCCCACTACGAAGGGAATCCATGATGATTTCTTGCAAATGGGTCTTTCTATAAATTAGGGGTCCAAAAGTGTGACATTTAGTGTCCCCCGTTACACCTGATATTTGTTATTTTTCGTACAAAAATCATTAAAATGGCTTTTAAACCATTTTGTATGAATTGTACTTTATGTACTCACTCTTTGAGATGGAAATTATTTAAAGAATGTGTCCTGAATTTACAAAAACAAGATGTAAAATGTAACGGGGGACACCAACATTGGACCCCACTGACGGATAGCACACCCCGTTCACGCGTGGGTTTATTTATCCACGTTCAATCCCAGAAGCCCTTGCGCGCGAGATATTGAAAAGGCTTATTGTAAAAACATGAGGAACACGTAAAAAAAAACCAATACTTTCAAGAAGAGAATGTGTAGTTATTTCCACATGATAGCTTCAAAACCGTTGAATGATCAGCGGTTAATCACACTGTATGACTAAACTGTGGGTTAATAGGAAATACCTTGCGGCCTGCACCTGAAGAAAAAAATGTACCCTCTTTTAATTGAATTATTTCTTTACAAAGCTTGGTATGCGTGAATACACTACCCACATTAACATGGGAAAATGCGAGTTTAGACAATAGTGATGGGACAAAATGTACTGGAGCAGTCTCCAAATATTCATGTAGATTTCACAAATACTTTCCAGTAGAATAAACAATGGTATTTATCATGTTTATCAAGACATCTTCATGTAGTTTTTAGCTGTGGAACTCTGGTGAAACTGCCGTAGAACCACAGTGAAACATGAATTTCATTTGTTTTCAAGACAGAGGCTCTCATGATATAACAGCATTCTTAATAAGTATGTTGCCGTGGGACCAGAAATGGTAAAAATGTCAAATTGTTGGAACTGTATTACATCTTTTGGATGTTTTAAAAAACAGAAAATAGGTAAAACTTGCATGCCTGATCACATGATACTACAACACAAGTACACACATGGTCTACATACACTTAATACCGACACTTGTCAAATAAATTTTAAAATTAATTAACAGTATTTGTACAACATATGAAACTGACAGCAACTGAATACAACTAAACTCCTCAAATAAAGTTCGGAAAGTCAAGTTTGACTGACGATTTATCTCTTGTTACTAAATCATTTCCCTTGAATTTGGTATCATTGGAAAGCCCTGTTATTCCTCTTTAAAGTGATGTGTCATTTGTTATGATTAATCAATTGGGGGATGTGCAGTATGGCGGAATACAGGGGTGGGTAGAAAGTGAAATGTCACAAAATTCACTGCTATTGTCATGCAGTGCATTCCCTTTTGCTTGGAGGATGGGAATGTGTCAATGCACTTTTTGACAATAGCAATGCATTTTGTGACATTTCACTTTACACCCGCCCCCATATTCAGCTGTGCTGCACACCCCGCAATTGCTTAATCATAACAAATGACACATCATCGTAAAGAGGAATAACGGGGCTTTCCAATGATATAAAATTCAAGGAAAATTATTTTGCAACAAGAGAGAAATCGTCAGTCAAACTTTTTTTGAGGAGTTTAGATGCCAGAGAATAGAACATGAGCAACTCACGACAACTGGGATTTTTCCAGTTGCTAGTAGTTGCAAGTGCGCGTACATCGCAGGGTTGTAGTTGAGTCCATCACAAGTCTTTCACAATTCCATAGCCGATAAAGTCCCGCACAAGTCCGTCATAAGTCCAGTCACAAGAAGCAAAGGATGAACACGCACAAAAGAATGCTTTGTTGGAGTTGATTTGAATAGCTTGCGACTTGAATTAAGACCCTGAGGTTCATTTCACAAAAACAGGACTTAGTGGAAAAGGTCTTAGCGATGGGAGTTGACTGTGCTCAAGTCCTACGATAGGACTTAAGAACCCCTAAGATGGATCTTAGGACATTTGTGAAACGACCCCCTCAGGGACTTGTGAAGACTTGTGAGGGACTTGTGAGGGACTTGTGAAGACTTGTGAGGGACTTGTGAAGACTTGTGAGGGACTTGTAAAGACTTGTGAGGGACTTGTGAGGGACTTGTGAGGGCTTGTGAGGACTTGTGAGGACTTGTGAGGACTTGTGAAGACTTGTGAAGACTTGTGAGGACTTGTCAGGAATTGTGATGGACTTGTGATGGACTTGTGATGAACGCGACTACAGCCCTGGTACACCGACATATATTTAATCAACTCATCAGTTGCTCCCAGATGCCGCGAGTTGCTTCTAGTTGCCCAATACATCAGTTGCCACTAGTTGCTTCCAGTTGCAAGGTTGACGTACATTGTACACTAGGCTTCATTAATTTGCTTAATTATTTTTGTAATAAACTTTGTGAAAACATTACAATAAACCCTACAAATATTCAGGCCTCTGCAGTCCTGTTATTTCTACTCCATGCAGGCCTCTTATTTTTAGGCCATGCAAGACTTGACGTACATCAGCAGTCCTTGCTTACCTTGACGTACATTGTACACTAGGCTTCATTAATCTTTTTTATTTATTTATTTATTAATTTTTTTACTAAACTTTGTCAAAAACATTACAATAAACCCTACAAATACTCAGGCCTCTGCCGGCCTCTTATTTCTACTCCATGCAGGCCTTTTATTTTTAGTCCATGCAAGACTTGACGTACATCAGCAGTCCTTCCTTACCTAGGTGGCTTTGCCATGCTTGCAGTGCCATCCTCGATTTCTTCACTTTCGTCGATTGTCCTGCAAGGGGAAATTCTGCCTCCAGTTACTTATGTTTTCTATGCTAGTGTTGGTATTTCACATGGTTTGTCCATATTTACATGTAGTTATTATTTTCGTAACCCCTTTGTAGGGCAGTGAAGGTTTTGTGTTAGATTAGCTCATGAGTGCCTAACAGTCAGCCAGGGCTGTATACTCCACAGGGAGCTGAGAAGGGTTGATTAAGGAATGCTATTAATGACCAAGGGTGGTATTCAATTCAATAAGTACTTAATCCAAATATATAAGAATTTTACTTAGTTTATGGCTGAAGCAAAATTCTTAGCCAAAATCGGTATTTAATTCGTAAGTGGCTAAGTTTTTTACATCAGAAAAATACTTAAGAACATTTGGTATTCAAACGGTTCTTTTTGAGAAAGTATTTTACTTAACTTTGAGAAGGCAGGGAAGCTTTACATACATCACACGCACATTGTAACCGGTTTAGACCAGTTTTGTTTGGGTGCTTATGTAAAGCGTTTTGCATAAGAAAAATACGCTCATGAGAATGCGCGGTTTATGGTACGTCCCGTGCAGTATTCGATTGGCTGTTTAGGGAGTTTTGCACTCTGCGTTAATTTCAATAATTTGTAACGTCACAATTTGTATAAGTATTTTACTTACTAAAGTAAAATACTTAGAAGGCTTTAAATATGAAATAGGTCATTTTTAAAGTTAATTCAAGTATTGAATTGAATACTGCCCCTGGGGTAATAATGTCAAACGCCAACATTATTATATCACCCGCTACTAAAAGTGCCACAAAGGGGTTACGAAAATGCTTTTCTTTTCTTTCTAATAAATAAAACAAATGCTAGATTTCATGAAAACTCCCCAACAATAAAACATTTTGTAGGAAAAAACAAGTTATAAAAAGTCTAATGAAAGAATTTTCAAGGTTTACAAATTTGACTAAAACTATGAATGCGAACACTACTATGAAAGTTTAACATGTAACAGAATAAATGATGCATCTAAATTAAGCGAGAAAGAAAAACTTTTTTTAAAAAGCTAATATTCACTAAAGATTTTCTATATGGGCTTGAATGATATCATGTTAAAACCGTTTTTGAAATTGTTGCCAATTGTTACAGCAAATGTACACATGTACATGTTACATGGCAACAGATTTTGTAACTGGCTTGAAAGTTTAATGTTCAAGTAATTTGAAGGAAAAAAAACCAACCAAACTTGAAAGCCATGAAAAGAATGGCTAAATGCACACAACCGCATGAGAACTACAGAAATTTAATTGGTGAGAAAGCATTTGATATGCAGAAATGAGTCCAAATAGTAAGCTAGCCTTGCTTGAGTAAAAAGTAAACAATTCAATATGGCCCTTTTCAAAATCTCGAATTCGGCTTAGGCTCCGGCTCCATGTGGTCATACACCTTTTTGCAAATTCTTGCACAAAAGACAGAACTGCATTATGGGAAGGACAACAATCCAACAACCTTCCCACAATGCAACTCTGTCTTTTGTCTACGTTCACTCAAGCAGTATTTGCGAAAAGGTCTAAGTTGAAGCCTGAGCCTAAGCCTAAGCCGAGATTACAAAAAAGGCCACTAGCTTGATTTGAATACAAACTCGTGGTGTAATAACAAATTCATGTAAACATGGCAAAAATAATTACATTAAAAAACAAAAAAACAAAACATTAAAAGACAAACAACTAAATTGCCAAGATGCATGTCATGGGAAGTTGGATTTCACCAATGTAAAAACAAATGTGCTGCGTGCATATGGCATGTGTATGTGCAACACAATGCTAAATGAGACTCATGCAATAAATAAATTTAAAGTAAATTATAGTTTCTTATTACTGATCAAAATCATTTTCTCCTAACTTAAATGTTACAAGGAAGGCTGATAATTCATGTACACGAATAAACTGATGTTGGGAGAAGCAAAAGTTTTATGACACGAAGGGAAAACTAATTTTCAAATTAAACAAAACTGGACTCACTATTTAAAAGACATCACAGTTCAAACAAAAATGGTATTAGGAAAACATAATTTGAACCCGGGACCTCTGACACACCGGGCAGATGCTCTACCTGATGAGCTATGAGACACAGTGGTATACTACCTCAGGTTTCCCCCAAGACCTCTGACACACCGGGCAGATACTCTACCAGCTGAGCTACATATATGAGGCACAGTGGCAAACTCTCTTAGGTTTTCCACAAAACCTCGACACACTGGGAAGATACTCTACCAGCTGAGCTATGAGGCACAGTGTTATACTAACTCAGTTTTCACCAAGACCTCTGACACACCAGGCAGATGCTCTACCAGCTAAGTCTTGATGAGGCACAGTGGTGTACTCCCTCAGGTTTCCCCCAAGACCTCTGACACACCAGTCAGATGATTTGCCAGCTGAGCTATGAGACACAGTGGTATACACCGTCAGGTTTCCCCCAATACCTCTGACACACCAGGCAGATGATTTACCAGCTGAGCTATGAGACACAGTGGTATACTACCTCAGGTTTCCCCCAAGACCTCTGACACACCAGGCAGTTGATTTACCAGCCGAGCTATGAGACACAGTGGTATACTCCCTCAGCTTTTCCCCGAGACCTCTGACATGCCGGACAGATGCTCTACCAGCTGAGCTATGAGGCACAGTGGTATACTCCCTCAGGTTTCCCCAATACCTCTGATACACTAGGCAGATGCTCCACCAGATGACCTTTCAGGCCCAGTGGTATACTACCTCAGGTTTCCCCCAAGACCTCTGACACACCAGGCGGATGATTTACCAGCTGAGCTATGAGACACAGTGGTATACTCCCTCAGCTTTTCCCCGAGACCTCTGACATGCTGGGCAGATGCTCTACCAGCTGAGCTATGAGGCACAGTGGTATACTCCTTCAGGTTTCCCCCAATACCTCTGCTACACTAGGCAGATGCTCCACCAGATGAGTTATGAGGCACAGTGGTATACTAACTCAAGTTTTCCCAAAGAACCCAACTACTTAGTTGGTGTTGCATGAATGGACAACTGACAGCACTTTTAGGAAAGTCACGTCACTTGACATTTTCAGTGCTTACTTGCAAAGGGCATTGTACGTCCAATAAAAGGGCTACTTTTTTTGTTTTCAAAGGGCACTTCCTTTAGAAAATTAAAATGACGAGTCTTTTTATTTATGAAAAAAATAAAATCGACGAAAAAAAAATAATCTGAATTGTGGTTAAAAAAAGAACAAAACAAAATTCCGAAATGGGACTCACAATGTATGACCAACGACATTTGACCTGCTCTGGAGAAATGAGTAGGATGCGGCATAGTCTGGGTAACTAGAAATCTGTTTTGTTAACTTGAACGATTATCTCCGAGTGAAGAAGCTCAACTCTGACCATTGGTTGATCCATATCAGAAACATTAGAAATATTTTATGGAATAGTTACGGTCGTAAAAACACACCAGCCCAGACTTTGCGACATCGGATTCATTAATTTTCGATGGCACCAGTTACAAAAAAACCAAAAACATGCCGTAACATAAACAATGTACGAATGACACAAAACACGGTATTAAAACATTTTATTTTCTGTACGGGTTACCTTACAGACAGATTCATAAATACCTTAGACAGTTTACACATCCCTATAGAGCTTCTGCACCGGCGGCCATGACAGGAGGCAGGTTTTCTTATTTAAATGATGTGACGATGGAACCACAAAGCACCTACTCATGCTTGACACACAGTGACAATGTGGCTGCCCCCTGTCATGGCCGCCGTGCAAAGGCTCTATTGGCTGAAAGCACATCCAGGGGCAGTTTTAAACGAGCAATAAAGGCACAGTCAGTCTTAAACACTTTTTAGCCTTGCTAGCGGCCGCGCCTGCGCTGTTGTCGGCGCTAATGGAACACGCACAAAAACTGCACGTTCCCGAAAGCAAATTGTGCACTGTGCAAAGTACCCAGTCGTGTGCGTGCGCGTACAACACGCTTGCATGACGCGTAACGCGCGCGATCGAACAAAAACATATATAGACGCACAGCTAGCAGTTGTACGAACCGCGGTGTTGACACTGTGGGTGTAGAAAGTGAAAACGACGAGCTAATTTTGGTGAGTTTTACCAATTTATGCAAAAAGGTATTTATGAATGAGATAAAAAGTAGGTTTGGTCAGTTTTAAACAATCAGTTTAAAACCGGCTAGGGTCCTGGGCACTGATAATGGCCAAACCTACGTATAATCCCTAATTACATGATTTGAAAACTTTTAAGAACAGAATCAAAAGCATCACATAACGAATAATGTTGATAAACTGCCCTGTAGAAATTTCAGCCACACAGATGCAGTAATACTTCAGAAAACACCAAACAAAATCCACACATGGTTTTTGTGTTGAATGAATGGTAAAAAAATTGTCTGCAGACAATTGTTTTTAAAAAAAAGCACCTTCAGTTGGCAATTTCTCCCACAAAGGTACCATTTTACACATGGGAAAAAATCATGTGGTGTTTGTTACCATTGCTAATGTTATCAACACTTTTAGTTGGGTTTTTCTTGTCAACTCAAGTAAAATTTTGGTTAACTGCAAATGGGGTAATGGGCTTTAAGGAGTGCGTGTGCGTCGCGGGTTATATTCCGGGGCGTGTATGGCTTTAATCGTCCATGGTTTAAACAAGTTTAATTTGTCTGCAAATTGATTTTTGCTTTTTTACCGTGTTTTGTGCCTAATACACTGACCAAACACTTCTTGTTCAAGCAGTTTTAAGTTCAGATTTGACCAACATTCAACGAAAGGTTTAGCGTGCGGGGTTAAAGGTCACTTACTTGACCCCTAACTTTACGGCAACCCGGTGCCAGTGCCAACGTCCGGCGTCCGTACTGAATACGCCATCAAGATGTGCACAAAACAAATGGGTATGTCCACACAAACAGTAAGTATGTAGTACATGCATATTACCTGTTAGGGGTATACCTAAACAGGAAGCAACTTACGGTTGAACTTCGCGGTACCGTGTGGTATATCCCAAGGTTTTTGAGGTTGGGCATCATGCGTACACACAATGTGTTCATGAATATTCGCCTCCAGTCCAGGGTCAACTTCAGATCATTCCAGGCAGGTTATTGCCAACAAAAGAAACACAACCGCACGGTACCGTAAGGTTCAACAGCGAGTTCGTGCCCATTTAATTATGCATTTTGCCCCTTACAAGACCCTCACTTTTGTTTCTCATTTTTATGAATAGTTTTCATTTCTGAATATTTAAAATTTTGTAACTCTCAAAAACCAAAACTGCACCAAGACAAAATTTACTCCTAAAATTACTTTAAAAAGTCATTATGTTAGTGTTACCTTGTACTTTGTAATAATAATAATTTTTCCCTTCTTCTTAACAGTTGAAAGCTAAATAACCATATCTACATGTGTTTAATGTCAAAGAAATATCTACAATTTTATTTCTGTGCGCCTTACGTTTAATGCAAAACACAAATGACATTTTTATTCAATGATTTTGGCACTGCGAAACTGCTAGCAACATATACAGAAATGAATGAAATATACACCGAGCTAGGAACTAGAAGTATGGTAAAGTGTATTATTTTACAAAATGTACATATGTATGATACTGCAATGGATTCTGTACACACACATTCCACGACTCATGAAACGTACGTATATGTGCACACAACCGTGTTTTTACACACTTGTGGGGTACCTCTTTTGTTACACTCTCTTCCTTACCTTTGTCCTTCTATTGACCCCCTTCGAACACGTGCAAATACGCCATTTTGGGAGTCAAATAATGCTGAGTCATTGTGGAAGCGATGTGCGTGCGCGCTGTTTGTGTTTCTGGACACGCTATGGACACACACAACGCGCACGCACATTGCTTCCACAACGACGCGGCATTATTTGACTCCCAAAATGACGTCATTGGCACGAGCTCAATTGTTTCCTTTGTCTAAACCGACTCCATAGACTTAACGCACGTTTTACTCTGTCCGGTACTAAGTAGACAAAAACCGACTTATGGGGGTTCCTATGTTTCTTTTATTATAACCCTCCCTGGGTACACCACAAGTGTGTAAAACCATAAGCACGTACACACATCCCAAAATATTTTCTCAGATGGATCAAAAAATGTCCATGCACACGGTCTGGTGGCTGCATGGTTAATATCATGGATGGTCTTTGAGTCTTTCCACGGTAAAGGCGGCATTTTGGCAACACAGACCATATTTTCGAGGAAATACCTTTGTCTGGTCTCAAAATAAAAGGAATAAGTTTAAGTTGTTATGAAGAGATAACTTAGGCCCAAAAAGGGTTACAAATAGTGTGACAACATGCCTTTCTAAAAACCCTGTGTACAAATTTCCAATATACGCTTGTAACCGGAACGGACACTTGTGTTACATTTTAGGCCGTTCCGGTTACGAGCGTATATTGGCAATTTGTACACAGGTTTTTTTTATAAGGCATGTTGTTGCACTATTTGTAACCCTTTTTGGGACCAAGTTATCTCTTCAGAACAACTGAAACTTATTTATTTTATTTTGAGACCAGACAAAGGTATTTTCTGGGAAATATGATCTGTGTTGCCAAAATGCCCCCTTTACCATGAAAAGACTCATTTGAAAAAAAATATAAAATAAATGTATCAATTGGATAAAACAATTGCTACATGTATGTGGTTTGTGTACATATTGTACACTGACTAATTTCAGAGTATGAATGTGTCTACATGTATATAACTACAGAAGTATATGGAGGTGTGCACTACATGCTTTTTAATTAGTCTACTTATGAAAGCAAAAATGAAATCAAAGAAAATATGTACAATGTTGGAGTGGGGCAACTTGTGGTTTGAGTCTAGTATGTTATATGCAAGCTGTTATAAATAAATATTAGTAGCATGGCAAAGGATTTAGTACAAGCAGTAATAACCATGTAACGAGAGAAAAAAAATGTATGGGCCTCATCAAGATTTCAACCTGAGACCTCCGACTCTCCAGGCATATGCTCTACCAGCTGAGCTATGAGGCACAGTGGTATACCCCAATTCCCCCTCTCCCAGTGTTGCATACGTTGTAGGTTCACAACTGAGCACTTAATATGGTGCCCAATAACCACTGACATTTTTAATGGCAACATATGAATATTTTCCATAAACATATAGACCATTCCCATTACGATGCATGTCCGCCATAGCTGGGACGCGGCCAGTGCATGAACTACATGCGTTATGTGATGATGCTCATTGTGTCGTCACTTCGAACAATTTGCGCGTTTGATGTAATGGTGAATTCACACTGAGCCTTTCTCAGTCGAAACGTGCTCAGATTTTATTAGCTGTAAGCTGCACATGTTTAAGTCCATTTTTCCACAAAATATTGCAAATATTTGTTGAACTATAGCTTATGACATGAATTACGTTTTATGGATTTGTGAGAATATGCAGAGACTTGTGATGGACTCAAAGGAGTATGTCCAGATGACATTTGTTTTCCATGGGTGTTGAGATTTTGATACCATATCATTTGTCACATTTTTCTCATTACCATTTTGAAATTTCGTGGTCTGAATCTGTATATTTTCAAAGATAATGTTAACATCACTGATGTTTTGTAAACTAATTTATCCGTTCCATAAAGCCTAGCGTACATCGACATTGCAACTGGAAGCAACTAGTGGCAACTGGTGTTTCCGGCAACTGGAAGCAACTCGCGGCAACTGGGAGCAACTGATCAGTTGCTTAAAAAGGTCGATGTACGCGCACTTGCAACTACTAAAAATCCTAGTTGCCACGAGTTGCTTATGTTCTACTTTCTGGCAATTAGTCGTACCCAGTTGCGTCGATGTACGCGTACTAGCAACTAGTTGCTGTCAGTTGCTCGCGTGCATCTGATCACGTGCGCGCACATCGACAGCAACTGCAAGCAACAGTTGCTTCCAGTTGCGAGGTCAATGTACTCTAGGCTTTACCGAGTTGCCGTGTCGATGTGCGCGCTCTGGAAATGTAGACATGGCTGGATGCTCCCAGTTGCCGCTAGTTGCGCAACTGATCGGTTGCTTTCGATAAGCGCGCTTCGCACACATCGACAGCAACTGATCAGTTGAGCTGCTTCCAATTGCAATGTTGATGTACGCTAGGCTTAAAGCAGTGCAGTGATTACACCAACCTTTTTGCTTCGACATCCAAATCTGAGATTAGAAATTTCATGTTTTCTTCCCATAGATAGTATTTTAGGGAGATGTTTGATATGATTGTTAGGTTTGAGCGAAATCTGTTTCCTGGAAAAATCTGAACACGCTCCTTTAAATGCAGTGATGGTTACAGGCATTATGAGGGCTACATGTTTAAATAGAACACACACACAGAAGGAATCGAATGCCGTTATAATGCCAGAGGGACTTACCCGCTGATGACCGAGGGTGATATGCCATGTTGCCTGAGATCAGTCAGACTCCCCTGGAATGGTAACTGCCAAAGCAAATGATCAAGTCCATGTGTAATAGTAAGTCAGCTCAACCCAAGCAGGTTTAATCGGGTTTACACCTAACAAAAATGACAGGATTCTCCCAGAAAACACTTTGTTTACACAGGTCCTCTTGGACCTGGAGGAAATCACTGAAGTGGAACAGTCTTGAAAGTGATTGTAAAGTGATTGGTCAATTAGTGCATTGATATTTTAAGAAAATTGCATTCTTTTGTGAAAAAAAGTGTATGAAAAGGAATAAATAATCACCTGTTGGACTTTGTGCGGATAATTCCCTGATGATGCAGGCCTGATTTTAGTCTCCCTCACGGATTGAGAATGTGTTACTGGATAAACAAACAAAAAAAGTTTTAAAAAGTGTATATAAATTTAAAATTCTGATTAAAACAGTCCGGGGATAAGTTACCTGTAATAGAGCTTTTGCACCGGCGGCCATGACAGGGGGCAGGTTTCATATTTAAATGATGTGAAAATAGATCAACAAAGTGACAACTCGTGCTTGACATGCTGTGACTATGTAACTGCCCCCGTCATGGCTGCCGTGCAAAGGAATAAGAATTTTTCTGCATTAGTATACTCTTCACTGACCATTTTCTTAATGGGTAACACATCATTAATATTATAATTGCATTAATATTATTAGTGCACAGGAGTGACTTCTATGCAAAGTTTCTTGTCTAAACAAACCGTTTCCTACTGTTAAATACTTGAGCTGTGTTAAAATTAAACTTTCTTTGATGGGAATTTGAGACAATGGTTAAAAATGTTGGCTAGATTGTACTGCAGTTCTCACTCGCAATTTGGACTCAGAAAATTCTGGTTGTGTCCAGGAGAATTATATTGAAGACCTTGGCTGGCAGAGCTCCAAACATTCAAAATTCAAACTTTTCATATTCGACCGGCGTTACTCCCAGAAAAATCCGCCTTGCACAATGTACAAAAGCCGAAGTATTCCGAGCGTTTGCTGAATATCAGGCAAGGCCATTCATTACTGTACTTCTGTAAAAATGTCTGCCTTGGCTTTAACGTCGTTTTACCATCTTTGGTGGAAATATTTCTGACTTGCGGGCAAAAACCTCAGCGATACATGCCGCACTTCCAGAAGCATGGTAGACTGGTTGTTGGTCCTCTTATTGCACACCCAAACACATATTTGGCACATACGAACATTTGTGTTCGTATGTGGAATATGAGGTCCGAAAACTAATCTAGCATGATTGCGCAGAGTTTTATTGTGCACTAGACTGGTTTACGGTTCCTCCTTTGTGTGGCCCGAGAAGGCGGGATAACTGAAGATGGCAGGAATTGAGTGTTTTTAAAATAAATAATTATTTGAAAATGTCATCGTTAAAAATCGTACAAATGAAGAATAATATCATAAAATCGTAAAATGGGTGAAAAATCGTAAAAAAGTACGCCAAAATCGTTTATGTTGGGAGCTCTGGGCTGGTTTCAAAGGTTGTGAGTTCAAATCCTGCAGCCGATTTCACGAGTCCTTACGCACTGCGTAAGCCCACTTGCGCCACTTTTTATTGGGTAAGCTGCGCAACATTCCTGTGATAATTACATGCAAGCCTAAGGGGCTTATGCCATTTTAAAAAGTTGCGCAAGCTACAAAATTTTTCGTGAAATCGGCTGCTGGTCTGGTACATCTATGATATGTGTAAATGGATACCTGAGAGGGTAGCGAGTGTTTACGTGTTTGATTACACTTGAAATGACAAATGTAGATCTACAGAACCCTGCATTTTTATTGTGATCACAAATCTGAAAATTTGCCATGTTTGCCATATCAATTTTGATTCTCCACAATTGGTATCATTTTGCTAGAATACACTATCAATCGTTATTATTATTATTTCTTTCTGGTATTTATACCAAGGATTCCTCAATAGTGCCCATTGCACTTTCACTCGCAAGCGTGAGGAAACCCATGAAGAATTAGAAATTAGAAATGGCCAGAGACACCGGGCAATCCCCTTGCTCTTCACGAAAGAATGCTCTGGGATCTTTAAAGTGCGTTACCATTACCTAACACACTGGACCAACGGCTTTACATCCCTTCCGGAGGATGGAGCAAGTGTGGTTGAGTGCCTTGCTCAATGGCACAGGTACCGCAGCCGGGGGAAGTTCGAACCCGCAACCCCAAGTTTTCACCTATGATTGCGAGTCAATGACCCAAACCACTCGGCCACGGTACCCCACTGAACATACAAGTTTCTCTGCAGTATACTAGCATACACATTCACCATTTGAAAGCTTCTTGCCCAGTGTGCTAGTTTACATGTTTTCTACAAATTTATGCATCCATTAGTATAAATTAAGCTTATTGTATGCAAAATAAAGGCATTAGCAGCATTTGAATTTGTCAGCAGTTAGGATCGATGGAGACTGCTGGATATTTGTCGTATTTGGATTTATAAGGGAATAAAGGTGGGTTTTTGCCGGTTCTAAACTGTACTGTATTTTTTTAATTTTTTTTTTACATTTATTTTTTGCAAATGCAGGTATGACATTTGGCGTTTTAAACAGATTTTCAAGTTCCTCCAAATTCAATTTAAACATGTTAAAATGATTATTTAGTATGATAAATGTGTGTTAATTTCAAATTCAGCGCGAAAAAAATGGAGTTGGATTGAAATATGTTACACTGATGCGGTGTCCCAGTTAAATCCACAACCACCAGCAAAATGGTAGCACTGTTTTAGGACTAAAGACTTAACAAATTACCCTCAAATAGTGTAAGCTACATAACACCATGTCTCATCGACTTCATGGAATGACTTGCATTTTTGTATACAGCTTATTATAATTACGAAGCAAAGTTGGGGAATGTGAGGAAAGATATAACCCTTGATGGGATTTGAACCAGGGACCTCTGACATATGAATGCTCTTCCCAGTTGAGCTATGAGACACTACAGTGTGTATCAGAAAAAAGTAGACACTCATAAAATTGTAGATAAAATGAAAATTGTATTATATTTAGAAAATTGGCTCAAAATATCGGTAGACATAGGTTTTATGTATTCATTAACATCGTCATCATGTTGGGAATTTCACGTCTGACCAAATAGGGGCTAGTTTTGTAAACAAAGCTAAACTTAACCTGCGCATAAAAATGGAAGATCATGCAAAACAGGTCAATTTGACATGTACTTTCTTTGCCATCAGCTTTTCGGATAGTTAAACTTTCCAAAAAGCTTATAGTAAAGAAAGGACATGTCAGATTGACCTCTCATGCTCCTTGATCCAGTTTTGCATCTTCCAGTTTTGTGCGCAAGTTAATGTTAGCTTTGTTTACAAAACTAGCCCCTGTTCGGTCAGGCGTGAAATTCCCAACATGATGACGACGTTAATGAAAACATGAAACCTATGTCTACCGATATTTTGAGCCAATTTTCAAAAAATAATACAATTTTCATGTTGTCTACTTTTTTTTCCGATACACCCAGTAGTATTACAGTACCTCAATTTCCCAGATTTTCTCAAAATTCTTCAAGAAAAGTTAGCAAATGATCTTTTAAAAGCGGTATACATGTCTATGTGATGAGGTCATCATGGATGGCAAATGATGAAAAAAATGTGTTTTTTACTTTGAGAAAATAGGACCTGACCTTCAACCATGGGAACGGATATTTTACGTTGCCGTTGCTCGACTGGAGTTAAAAAGGGTATTGCGGAACCCCTTCTCTGTTGACTTATGTCGCCTACGATAGGAAAATGTTAAAACAACCATTTTTAAAAATGATTCACCTAATTGTTTTTTAGGGCAATTTTTTGAAAAAATAAAATCACATATTTATACTTAATAATTGGGCAAGCTGAGCAGGGGTTTGGGTCGTAATTTTAAATAATCTCGGGGAGGGGTGGTTATCTCATTGAAGGGTTTATCCCTCTGTAGTAGGGATTGTTAAGCTCACGTGATAGCCAATCTTAATCAGTGAAGAACAACTGCAATTGATCACGTTCAAATGACATCACTTCCTACAAATCGCCACCTGCATCAGAATTTTTAGCGTATTTTTGTTGTGACGCGCATCGGTTGCGCCGTATTTCGAACAAATTTCGAGCAACACGCACGCGTGTTTGGAACATGTTACAGCGTGTGCGTGCGCGTACTTGATAGCGTTTAATACGCAGTAGCATTTCTTCCTACGAAGATGGCGTCTTTGAACGTGATCAATACTGTGTTACGAGACCACCAGTTGCAGAGCTGCCAACCCTCCCGGATTTTGCAACCGATTCTTTGGAAAATTACTAATTTTGTGAGTCCTGACATGGATAAACACCCTCCTGGATTGTCAATTAACAACCTTGGGGATTTTTTAGATGTGTTTGGACTCACGGAATGAACCCCTTTCCCCCTACACCGCCCCCGCCTCCTCCCCAAAAAATCCGGGAGGATTGGCTTTATAGCTCAACTGGTAAAGCATCTGCAGGTTAAGCAGAGGGTCCGCGGTTCAAATCCCGGAGGAGCCTGCAAGTTGCTTTTTACTGCATCCAGATTTCCCAAACTCATAGACATTTGTCCATATTTGTATCGAAAAAGAAAGTCAGAAAGTCATAATGGTACTGCCTTTATTCACTGTCAAAGGACGACATTTCAATTATGTACTAGCTTAGAAATTGTTTCTGCACGTGTGTTGAATTTACGACATTTTCTGTTGTCGACAATGTGAAGAAATAGCCACACTACTTTTTACTTTTGTGAATCACCCTGTGTGGGGGGGGGGGGTGGGGGGGGCACTGCAATTTCCAGATATTTACCAACAACTGCCGTGGTGAGTTTGTGGGTAACTACTTGCGCGTCGTTGTTAAATCACTGTGTGAATGCGCATCATTGGTTACGGATGAATTCTTGCCGTCATTAATTTTACTTTTGAAAGTAGTGTCCGTCTAAATATGCCTGATGACAGTTTTTCATTTTTTTGTATAAGACATTTTTATAAAGCAGATTTCTTCAAAGCATTATTTCTGAAGCGCTGCTATATAGCATGCCACCGATATTCTAAGCAAACCAAGTTAAATAAGCAGGATTAGTAAGCAGGAGGGAGCATACCATAGTACTCACGATTGATGCCAGCTTTAGGAATGATGGTAGAATGACGATCTCTGGAGATAGTGCTTGCAGATTTTGTTAACTGTGGGTAATCATCAGAAAAACACAAGCGTACATGTACTAGGAGAATATTGTGCCTATTAGTGTACATGTACGTACATTACATATACTGAAATGCAAAAGAAACTTACCACTTGTTTAAAATGTAATGAAATTGTAACAGTTCAAAATAAAACAAACCAACAATTGCTAATTGAAACATTGGCATTTTATTGATGACATGTCAAGTTTTTGACGAAGATACACCATCTCATCAGTTTGTTCTACAGTAAAGAACAGAAGAGGGTGCAATATGTCAGTCCCCTTTCAATAGCGTGTATACCCAGCATGATATGTGGCAGAGGGACTCCCCCCTAACCTCAACACACTCTTCCCTTTTGTTAACGCACCAATACCCCCTAAAAACTGAAAGGAATTTCTTGGAAATTCCTTGGATGTTTGAGACACAATAGGGGAACAATGGTAGGGGGGAGTCCGTTTGCCACATATCGTGCTGCATATGATAGCGTGTGTGGCCACCATTGATTTGGATACAGGCAGTGCATCGTCGGCGCATACTGCCTACCAGTCTTTGATCCCCCGACAATCTTGGCATGTTGCTTGAAATGCCCATTTTGCACTGGCCTTTTTAAAGCCAACATTAAGACATCACGTGCAGCTCATTACAATCATCTCATACCCCTTGGCTAATCACTGACAGTCAAAACAGCTGTGCCATGAAGTGACCATTGAAGGTTCAAGTGACCTTCAGACACCGTTTGGTCTGACAGTGAGGACACGCAGTGTTATTGTTGCTATTTAAAGGTTTAAAAGGTGGTAAGTTTCTTTTGCGTTTCAGTATACAATTACATTATGTGGACTAGCGAACAAAGGATGTATACACTTTGCAGAAGAAACGGACATTATGTGGATGTCCACAGTCAGGTTGTCCAAGCTTGGAAATTAGGGTTAGGGTGAGGGTACGTACGTAGGTTGAGGGTTAGGGTTAGGGTTGAGGTTTAGGTAACAGTTTAGAAAAGAACCGTTTTGATTTTGGTGAAAAAAGTTACAATTTGGAACAGTTTTCTTGAAGGTAGAATCCATAACTTACACAATATAAAAACAATAACGGTGGAAAACCTCCCCTGAAATGGTTGTGTCTAAAGTGCTATAGTCTTTGAGGAATGAGCAAAACAATTATTTTTCATCTCACAAGATGTAAATTCATTTTGTCCCGAAAGCCACCTCGCCCTGGACCACTTCGCCCTGAAGCACTTCACCCAAAGGCCATTTCTCCCCAAAACCACTTTGTCCAAACATTACCTCGCCCAAATGCCACTTCACCCCAAAACAACTTTGTGCACAGGCCGTGGTTCAGAGCGAAGTGGTTCAGGGCGAGGTGGTTTTGAGGCGAAGTGACTGTAAACCACTACTGTTTTCTCAAACGTTAGACGAAGTTCAGAGCTGGTTTTTGCTCAGGTTGGATTTAATCAACAAAAGAATGTCCACTGTTGGTATGAAACGTAAAGCTTTATGTACAGTCAAATCTGTCTATAAAAACCATTCAACGGAGAAAAGTAAAGTGACCTACATGTACACTGTAAAAAAAAAACAATGTTGTAATTAGCCTCTTGCATGTGTCATAACGTAGTGTCTAGTGTACTGACATACTTTCACATGTACTTTAATAGTATCCACCTGACCAGACTAAATTTCTATTGCTATGTGGTGCACAGGGCAGCTGCAAAAGCTGTAAAGTGAAATGTCACAAAATGCATTGCTATTGTCAAAAAGTGTATTGACACATTCCCATCCCCCAAGCAAAAGGAGAATGCACTGCATGACAATAGCAGTGAATTTTGTGACATTTCACTTTACACCCTCCCCGTGTTCAGCTGTGCTGCACATAGCCCACTTGCTTGAAATCATAACAAACGACATATCATTGTAAAGAGGAATAACGGGGCTTTCCAACGATACCAAATTCAAGGAAAATGATTTGGCAGCAAGAGAGAATTCTTCAGTCAAACTTGACTTTCGAAACTTTTTTTCCGGAGTTTAGTTTAGATACATGTATATCTCTATTAGAGACAGAAATCCAACTTTTAAACCTTTAAATAGCAACAATAACACTGCATGTAGTAAAGTGAACTTATTTGTGGACAATAGTGTCCTCACTGTCAGGTCACATGAACCTTCAATGGTCACTTCATGGCACAGCTGTTGAACAGCTGTTTTGACTGTCAGTGATTAGCCAAGGGGTATGGGATGATTGTAATGAGCTGCACGTGATGTCTTGATGTTGGCTTTAAAAAGGCCAGTGCAAAATGGGCATTTCAAGCAACTTAAGCCACGATTGTCGGGGGATCAAAGACTGGTAGGCAGTATGCGCCGACGATGCACTGCCTGTATTCAAATCAATGGTGGCCACACACGCTATTGAAAGGGGACTGACATATCGCACCCTCTTCTGTTCTTTACTGTAGAACAAACTGATGAGATGGTGTATCTTGGTCAAAAACTTGACATGTCATCAATAAAATGCCAATGTTTCAATTAGCAATTGTTGGTTTGTTTTATTTTGAACTGTTACAATTTCATTACATTTTAAACAAGTGGTAAGTTTCTTTTGCGTTTCAGTATATAAGGATTAAATATTAACTTGACAAATCCAGAAGTAGAGATATCTGTTAATGGTCAACATTTTATGTGTATACAATTTGGGCCTTGTGGATTGTGGCAAGACTTTTCAAAATGCGGGGATTGGGGGGGGGGGGGGGGGGGGGGGGGGGGAGGGAGGGGGATGAAGAAAATCATTGCTTTCCTACCTTAGGGTGTTTATTGATCTTTGCGCACCCTTGTACATGGTCCTTACAAGAGTTGTGGACGTTCACAGAACACGCTAAGAGAAAAAAATTAGAAAAAAATACATATTTCACCACAAGGAGAGGTGCTCTCTGTACGTCATGACACTTCTGGAGTTAGAGTTTTTTGTAAATACATATAATAATATCTCTTAATGCTGCAAACGGGCGACGCACCGGTAAAACTTTCCCAAACGACCACCGAAATTTCGGCTAGAAGACATCGATTGGACACCAAATCTCTGTACCCAGAGCTTCTAAAAATTGTTCCATACCTAAGAGAGATGGTTCTAGACCTAATAAAAATAGTTCTCGATTTAAAAAAAATTGTTTTTGACCTTAAAAAAAATGTTTTTTGACCTCCAAAATTTTGGGGTTACACCAAATAGACTGCCGAAGTGAATACGTCACCTTTTGTTGGTTGCCTAGGCAATTGGATCTAAACTAAAAATCACTCAACCGTGTCCCAGTGCTTTTCCAATGGTACTTTTCTTGACGGCCATGATAGTTTAGATCCAATTGCCATGGCAACGCACGTCACACTTCGGCTGTCTATTGTCGCCCTAACCGACCGCGTCGCCCTTACATGACTTTCTACATAAAAAGTGTCGCCCTATTGGCTAAAATAGAGAAATAAAGAGCTTCATTACCCTTCAGCGTATAAAAAGTACAGTAAAATCTCGTTAAGACAAAACTCAAGGAAATGGATGAACATTTTGAGGTATCCAGAGTTCGAGTTGAGCGGAGGTCCAAATTCGCTCTGCTCAACGCACGAAATGTGTCCACCATAACTCGCTAGCATGATTATATAAATTACACACAGGTCTAAAACAATTGGCAATGAATTTGATGCCAACAGGCGCAGATCAGGCCTAGTTTGATCCTAAAAAGCCAAACACCGACTATATGTCATCGCAGGTTGACATTAGGGTAGTGGTAAAAGCCATGCAGGATAAAATGTACATTGTGACTAAGATCTGTTTAAATTCGTTATCCAATACTCATACCTACCAACTAGTCCAATTTTATTGTATTTGTTCCGATTTTTAAGTATTAAAAGTGTTGAAAAATCGAAACAATCGGAACGGTCGACTTGACCTGACTCTTCGTACGCGCCGCATGTGTTGTGTACATGAAAACGGGTGCAGTACTAGGTCAACTTGACCATTGTACCAACTCGACCATTGCAAGTTTCACTACAGTCCAATTTTTTTTTACTCGGCAATGTTGGCAGGTATGAATACTTTGTCATTTTTGAACTGTATTATATTGAATATTTTGTCTGTTGCTGAATACTTTTGCATTAATATAGCATGGTAGTCATCTACAGGGGACACCTTAAAGGGCCCCTGAAATGTTCAATAACTTTATGCACATTTGTTGCTGCATATGAAGGATTACTTGTGTAGAAAGACAATACTACTGTTCATTTTGATGCCCCATGAATAAAAAGTGGCATTTTTTAACTTTGAAAATTTCTTCACATAAACTCACAGAAAGAGGGCGCAGTTTGGGGCATGTCACTTTAGGAACACACAGCAGAAAACCTTGATTTTAAACCCCCAAACAATTAATGGACTAGTTCCATAGCACAAATTTCATTGATAAAAACACCATATTAGGGGCCCTTTAATAGTACAGCATTTGTTTCAAATTGATCTGAAAGTTCCTTTTTACAGGGGAAAATATGTCTGTTACGTGTGTGACGTCAGAAATGTCACACACGTAACAGACATTTTTTCCCTGTAAAAAGAGATTTTCAAATAGATTTGAGACAAATGCTGTACTATTATATAAGGTGCCCCCTGTAGATGACTACCATGCTATATTAAAGGCAGTATACATCATTGGTAATCTCGAGAATCAGAAATGTTCACAAATTTACGCCTAACTTACACAATATAAACATTATGACCGTAGAAAACTTCCCGTGAAATGGTTTTGGCTGAAGTGCTATAGTCTTTGAGAAATGAGTAGAACAATTAGTTTTCGTCTCATGAGACGAAAACTCAATTCGCCCCAAAACCATTTCGCCCAAGTGCCATTTCGCCCCAAACCACTTCGCCCAAATGCCACTTCGCCCCAAAACAACTTCGTGCACAGGGCGAAGTGGTTCAGGGCGAAGTGGTTTTGGTGACGAAATGACTGCAAACCCTTTTTTGGCTGTTTTCTCAAAAGTTAGACGAAGTACGGAACTGTTTTTTGCTCAGGTTGGTTTAAATCATGCATATCTTCAATCACACAGGGGGATAAAACTATTTGTAACAGTTTACCAATCATGTATACTATATTTAATGCAAAAGTATTCAGCAACAGAAAAAATATTTAACGTAATACAGTTCAAAAAGCCACACATATAATGAGAGAATTGCCCAGTGGCCATTTTCTAATGGGTAGCGACACCTCTGCTCTTCAGCACTTTGGGAGAAAACTGTGTGTTCAGGAGGAATGACAATTCTCTTACTTGAGCACTGCAGGGCATCCTTGTTAACCATGGATTTATCACAGTAGTCGCACTTGGTGGAATTGGAGAAGGAAACTGTCAAAAACTGATGCTTTCCTCTCTCTTTATCTCGGTCCTTCTTGTCCTTTTCCTCTTTCTAAAACAAGTTAGAAAAATCACGTTTTATTGGAAATAAATTGAGTAGTTGATCATGCATTCAGATCCAGTGTTCTCCACTGCCGGTTTTGTCCGGTGGCGCCGCCCGGACAAAATCATCACAGGTACTGTTAGCGTCCAGACAAAAATTTGCCGCCCGGACAAAAAAATCGGCCACCCGGACAAATAAATTGGTTGCCCGGACAACAACAAAAAACAACTTTTTCCCCAAAACACTATGAAAGTACAGCCATGTCATTTCAAAGTTAAGTCAAATTCTCAGAACGTGATTCGCTAGCCACTGGTGTCATTATCATGATTATCATTCACTTACCACGCATATCTATCTTATCGGCGACCCAAATCCGTGTTCATAAAAATAACGGCCATGACAGTTGCATGGATTCTTTTGAACAGTGCCCTCAAGTGGCGATTGTGTTCACCTGTTGAGGGTGCTGCATGCTCAGCACAGCGTGGCGACTAGACTTAAAGTTTGCTTCGCAAAATTACTGAATCAATTGAGGGCACTCGTTAAAAAAAATGGCCCGCTGAAAGGGCAAAAAAGCGGAAAATAAAATCTGGATCGCGAAGCACACAACAAAAAAGAGGAAATCCGCTAAACAATCGGAGATTTGACAATAAAAAAAAAAATTTCTCAAATTCGGACGTGTTGGTAAAATTCCGGAAATCCGGAAAAATCCGGACAAATCTCACCCCTGCACAATTACCTACACAAATAGCTTCTGTATGGTTTACCTTGTCTTTATTCTTCGTTTTCTTCAGGAAACTAAATTTCCTGCTGACTTTACTCGTTTCCATTTCACTCTGTAGAAGTGAAACTCCTGTGAGGTAAATAAACAACATAAAAGTAACCTTTATTTTTGTGTTTTTTTCTGACATAATGTTCATTTAATTTTGTCTTCTAAATTATACAAATAATGGATGTTTATTAGTTCAATGATACGAATATTTTCATGAGTTGAAATATGGAATGTTTCATTCAACGAGGCGGAGCCGAGTTGAATGAAATAATTCCATGAAAATACATTGTCGGCATGTCAAGCACGAGTAGTCACTTGTAGTGGATCTATTGTCACATCATTTAAATATGAAAACCTGCCCCCTGTCATGGCCACCGGCGCAAAAGCTCTATACAAGCTATATTGGGGAAAAGGTTTACTTCTTCCTGCTACATGTACGAATAAAGCAAATTGCACTGTGTTTTATAAATTGATTTATTAACTCTTCAAGCTGAAAACAAAGCTAACGTTTCATGAGTTAAATACATACGGCTGGGCTGCACTGGCTGCTCAGGCTTAGTGACAGGCTGGACGGGTTCTACTATGAAGTTGCGTGGATCACCGAGGAATTCAGTCAACGACAGTCGGTTCTTCCTCTGCTGGACACTGCTCAGTTGCTCCTTGGTGGCGTCGTCCAAGTCCGAATCACGGTTGTTGTCCGAACTACAAACAGAACCGTAACAGAGTGTTTTTTAAAATTAAAGTAAACATTGTCCATTTTTAAAATGGGTCTTAAAACCTCTCACTGCCAATCTGTGACTGTATCCAAATATGTGAAGAACTCTGCAAAAAATAATTCAACCAGAAATAACACATTGGGTGAAGTCACAACTCTGAGTGGCGCGTTAGTGTTAGTGTAACAGATCTGTTAACTTAATCAGAATTGTGACCTCGGAGCAAACACCGTGTTAACTTGATGTTAACATGATGTTTAAGACGTGTTAGTGTTACAGTGCAGAGAATTGTCATGGTGTTAACACCGTGTTAACAGATCTATTCATGTGCCATGTTTAACAGATCTGTTAACTAACACTAATACGTAACACACACAGAATTGTGACCTAAAATGTAACACAAGTGTCCAACCCGGTAACGAGCGTAAATTGGAAATTTGTACACAGGATTTTTAGAAGGGCATGTTGTCACACTATTTGTAACCCTTTTTGGGCCCAAGTTAAACTTAAACTTATTTCTTTTATTTTGAGACCAGACAAAGGTATTTCTTCGAAAATATGGTCTGTGTTGCCAAAATGCCCCCTTTACTATGGAAAGACCCATTTACCGATCAGGCAATCAATAATTGTGTAACTCATTTTGTTTCACTTCAAACCTTCAGAAGCACATAGACATATCATGAATTAAAATTAAGGGTAACTGTGCCCTTGAGCAAGGCACTTAAACACACTTGCTCCATCCTTTGGAAGGGATGTAAAGCCATTTGGTCCAGTGTGTTGAGTAATGCACTAAAACGATCTCAGAGCAATCTTTCGTGAAGAGTAAGGGATTTCCCCCGGTATCTCTGGTCGTCGGCTGCCCAAGGTGCCACCCGCCTGTGTATCACGATGTTTAGGTGGAACATACTTGTAAGTTTCATGCAATTCAGCCTACGGGCTGCGAATTAAGTTCATTAAACCCATTAAATAAAAATAAGAAATCTAAAAATTAAAGAAATACTGACAAAGAAAAAAAAAACCTGTATTTTTGTAATTTTTAATAAATTAATTTGTACTGAGGCAACTATTAACTCACTAAAGTCGCATTGTTCACTATTAGAACATGGCCTTTTAAAATCGGGGGGAAAAAAGGATTAAAATCACTCTTTATTTCAAGGGGTATACAGGGTGTTTAAAAAAAAGGTAATCCACTTTTTTTGAAAAGTTGTTTTGACCAGACTAAGTTTGACAGTAAAAACCATGGTAGCATTCTAAAGCAGAAGGTATGTGAGTCTTTCCACCTCACCCCTTGCGACTTCTTTTTGTGGGGCCATTTAAAGAACAACGTTTTCACAAGGCTACCACACAACATGCAGGATCTGAGGGACAGGATTCAGCGAGAGGTGGACAGTTTGCGAAAGGATCCAGACACCATGGCTGCGTTCGGGCGTGCAGTTCTCGCTACTCCGGAGTAATGCGTACGCATTGCACTCGGGTCACATTACGCAAACGGCAAGTCTGCAGTCCGCATGCGCGAATGGCCATCAGTCAAAATGGCCGTCTCTTGCCGTGACTACACAAAAATCGCCGTGTCACTGCTCGCAAGAAATTGAAGAAAATACAGACCGTAAGTCGTGAGAACCTTTGATGCCATGTAAAACAAACCTTAGTGAGTTGTTGTTTCAGTTATCCAGTTGACACGTTGAGCAAATTCACCACAAATCCAACCTATATCCCGCCATCTTCGTACTAATCACATGGCAGTAAGAGTACACTCCCCATTTGTTGGGGAGTACCGAGAGCATACTCTCTCCGACCCGAGTGTCGTTATTCTTGCCGTTCGCGCGCGCAGGAGTATGCTCGTGTTAACACGAGTACATGCCCGAACGCAGCTCATGAGACGAGCTGTGAACGACATGCGCTGCGGATGTCAACTTTGATTGGAGAGAGGGTGGACACGTGGCGGGTCGTGGTGAATAAAAAAAAAAATCAGAAACCTGTGTTGGGAAGTGTGAATGAAGAAAATCCAATCACTGAATAAGATTTTCATTTTTGTTTGTCAATTTTGTTCAACATGAAAGTGAACCAACTCCCATTTTGCACCTCAATTTCAAGACAATGGTGCTCAGTGATGCATGACCCAAGGAAAGTAATCAAGGTATCATTAGCCTTTTTGAAGTATGGTGGACACAATAGGAGGGCACACAGGAGGGCAGTGGGTATAAAATCGACTAAAATGCAAAATAACTCAGTTTTTCACTTTACACTTATTAATTTTATTTATAATTCTGTCTATGTATTATAATTATAACATGTAAATCAAGTTTTTGGAAAGAAATACAATTGATAAACAAATTCATACCCAAATGAAATTGCGCCCTCTCATTTTGTTCCGCCATACTTCTAAAAGGCTAATTGGAAAGCCCATAACCTCAGCTTTAAGATGCTTCCATGCATTTTACTGGCAAACTTATAGTCTGGTCAAAACAACTTTTCAAAGTTGGATTACCTTTTTTTTTTAAACACCCTGTATAGTGGGCTATAATGAGGAAAGGTGATGGATGCTTTGAGGGATGGACGCTTTGAAGGATGGATGCTTGGTTTTATAGCGTGCTTTGTCAAAGGTCAAGAAGTTGGACTGTGCTATGCAATAGACCTTTATCACGGTGCATCCATCTTTGTCTTGTTCCCCACTGCACTGCGTAGTACGTGTACGTGATATAAGCAAAGGGAGCTGCGTGTCGGGCATGATCAGTGCGTGTGCGTGTCTGCGCGATAGCGCGTGCAGTCTTCCGTTGTTGTTTTGAGAGAATCACTGTCCGCGCTGCGCATTTTCTTGATCGCACCGCGCGCATGTCATTGTGATGCACACAATTTACGTTTTCAACACGGGGCCAAACTATTTTATTTCTGCAAGCCTCGCTTTAATAGGGGAAAGGGAAGATGGCCGCACCGTGATACAGGTCTATTGAGTGTACGACTGAAATTATGAAAGAATAGACCTGAAATGTAATGACGTCACGCAATGTTTACCGTGGTGCATTATGGGTGGAAAGTGGGGACGAAATCTCTGCATCTCTAGTTTGCGTACGTTGCATGCATAGCGCCTAGCGTATTATGCACGTAACTTTGTGAACTTTACTAACCGCTTTGCTGGCAAAAAAAACGTCAAAAACAAAGATCGTAAATTTCTAAAATGGTTCGTGTCAACTTAGTTGTGCCTGCGTGAGTTTTAAGCCCACGACGAACGCCGGAACTATGGTTTTAACTTTTAAGCCCTCAGAAGGCGGCGAAAATGGCCCTGCAATAATTGTGCAAACTAGAGATGCAGAGATTTCGTCCCCATATTTCACCCATAATGCACCGCGGTAAAGATTGCGTGACGTCATTATGTCATAGGTCTATTACATGGAGGTGCATCACTTCAGAAAAAGCAACAATGATTTAAATGATTTGACTTTCAATTTTGATGAGTTTGTGGTTGACAGCACCATGATGATAAAAATAGAGCCTTTGCACGATGGCCATCTTAGGGGCCAATGACATTGTCATTGTGTATCATGCAAGAGTAAGCACTTTGTGGATCCATTGTCACATTATTAAATAAAAAAACCCGTCTCCTGGAATGACCACTTGTGCAAAGAGTCCTCTCTGCCCAGTTTTGAGCAAATCTCCATTCAAGTATAAAATGTTTAGTCTAACGTTTTTAAGAGCAAGTCTCAATTGACCATTCTCACAGACGCCATCTTTGTAGGAAAAATGCTACTGCATATTAAACGTACACGCACGTACACCCTGGAAAATGTCCTAAACGTGCGCTCGTGTTGCTCGAAATTTGTTCTAACTACGGCGCAGCTGATGCGCGTCACAGATATTTACGCTCAAGATCATAATGTATGTGACAATTTGTAGGAAGTGACGTCATTTGAGAGTGATCAAATCAATTCAAGTTTGAACTCATGTAGCCGACGACCGTTTTATTAAAAACATAATTCAGCACAGCAAACAGCCTTAGAGTAAATATGCAAATACATGTATCCCAAATCGATAATCAAATGCATATCCCGCTTATGATAGGTTTTGTGAAATCCACCGCAGCACCCATCGTAGCCACGATCTATTGCAGCCCTAGGATCCAAGTCTTATTATGGACCTTGACTTACGAAGAGTTTGGTGAAATCGACCCCAGACCTTATACAATGCTTTTCAAACTGAGGGTACATTGAAAATCATTCTATTGCTGGACCTTCTTTCTTTAAGACCCTCTTTAATTGAGTTAAAGACCCCTGTTCTCACTAGAGAAATCGCTTCGTTCGACGAAGATTAGTTAATAATCGTTAGTAAATGAAGCGTGCGTTCACATATCACTCAACGAAGATCGAACGAAGAGCGACCGCTAACGAAGATCAAATGAAGCCGTGGGAGGTCGTACATGTGCGTCGCGAATCAAGCGCTGAGCTTCAAGCGTCTAGACGCGCTGTGTGGTTTTCCAGCGGCGCATCAAAAACAACTCTTGCTAGGCGCTCGACACACAACGCGATTGTGCAACAGGCCTGTCAAATCGCTTCGTCGAGAGAAGGGAGCCGTTCACATTACAAATTTGCTTCGTCGCATGAAGCGATCTCTTCGTCGAATGAAGCTATTTCCTTCATCGAATGAAGCGATTCTAATCATCGTCAATTGAAGAGGCGTGCGTTCACATCAGGAAATCTCTTCGTCGAATCATCGTCGAACGAAGCAATTTCTCTAGTGAGAACGGGGTCAAAATCCCAAGTCTTTAAGTCTTTTGAACCATGAACGTGAAGCACATTGTCAAGCAAAAAGGGTTTGCTTTATATATACGGCAGCTAGCTAGAAACATTGAGAAAATGGTTATGGGTGAGGGAATTGGAGAAAGGGAAGGTTGATGTTGATAATGCAGCCATTAAGGTAAAACTTACTTGCTGTCAACCTCCTCCATTGATTGAATTGGGTTGAGAGTCCCGGGACCAGTGAGGGTGCTAAGAGAATGGACAGGGCGATCAAAAGGGGGTACCGAGGGACCACCAAAAATGGAAGCAAGGGGCACCAATGGGTTACAGAGAGGGGTGCCGAGAGGGATTCGTGGGAGACCACATGGGAGGTTAAAAAGGGTAAGAGAAGAAAATGCCGTCAAGTATACAGTAGAATAACAGCTGTACAGAAAAAAATAAGATTATGAAATAAACTCCTCAAAAAAAGATGAAAAGTCAAGTTTGACTGACGATTTCTCTCTTGTTATTAAACCATTTCCCTTGAATTTGGTATCATTGGAAAGCCCTGTTATTCCTCTTTACAGTGATGTGTCATTTGTTATGATTAATCAATTGGGGGATGTGCAGTATAGCAATTCACTTGCTGGGTGTCTTCAAGACTTCGAAACATGGATGTCAAACAATTTTCTCAAGTTCAACCCTAACAAAACCAAATTCCTTATCATTTCTTCCCCACAGATGAAACACAAAGTTGAAATCCAACACATAAAGCTTGGTGAGATGTGTGTTGTCCCGAGTACAGAAGCACGCAATCTAGGAGTAATTTTTGATCACTACATGAACTTAGAGAAACACGTTACTAACATCTGTCGAAATTCTTACACACAGTTGCGCCGAATTTCCCAAATCAGAAAATTGCTATCCGCCAGCTCAGCAGAGCAACTCATACATGCATTTATTACATCTCGATTAGACTTTTGCAACAGTTTACTAGCTGGTCTTCCTCAACAAACATTAAATCGTCTTCAGCGTGTACAAAATGCTGCAGCACGCCTCCTAACGCACAGCAAATCATCTGATCACATTACTCCTATCCTACAGAAACTACATTGGCTACCAATCAAAAAAAGAATCCACTACGAAATAATCCTCCTTACTTTCAAGGCCCTACACGGTTTAGCTCCTGAAAATATCCAGGGTTTACTGATACGTCGAACCACAAGACCAGGTTTAAGGTCAACTAGCGCTTCCCCACTCTTTGTGCCACGTACCAGACCGTCCTCTTATGGAGACAGAGGTTTTCAGAGTATTGCTCCAAGGTTATGGAATTCTCAGAGAAAAAGATAATATCACTGTCTTTCAGCAACAACTAAAGACACACATGTTCACAAATGCATTTACAAAGAATTGATAATTTAAACCATTGTTCAACTAGACCAGCGCCTTTGAATGTTTTTACAGATCAAGTGCGCTTTATAAATGCTGTACTATTATTATTATTATAGCGGAATACAGGGGTGGGTGGAAAGTGAAATGTCACAAAATTCACTGCTATTGTCATGCAGTGCATTCCCCTTTTGCTTGGAGGATGGGAATGTGTCAATGTACTTTTTGACAATAGCAATGCATTTTGTGACATTTCACTTTACACCCGCCCCCGTATTCAGCTGTGCTGCACATCCCCCAATTGCTTAATCATAACAAATGACACATCATCGTAAAGAGGAATAACGGGGCTTTCCAATGATATAAAATTCAAGGAAAATTATTTTGCAACAAGAGAGAAATCGTCAGTCAAACTTGACTTTCCGAACTTTTTTTGAGGAGTTTAGTTAGGGAAGAAAAGACTCTAAATTTTACCCTAAGAAATATAAGGATTAACTAATTAACCATAACTCCCCAAGGTGTGTGTAAAACCGTATTGATTTTGGAGGATTGAGGAGTGTTAGGGTTACTTAATATAAGGGTTTACTTGCCATCACAGCTATACTACTAGTGACTCAGAACCCAAACTCAAGGCTAGTGACTTGTTACTCAGACTTTGACTCGAGGCGAGAGGCTCATAACTTAGACCCCGTTCTCACTAGAGAAATCATTTTGTTCAACGAAGATTAGTTAATCATCGTTAGTTAATGAAGCGTGCTTTCACATATCACATAACGAAGATCAAACGAAGAGCGGTACCGTACACATTATAAGCGACCGCTAACAAAGATCGAATGAAGCTGTGGGAGGTCGTACATGCATGTTGCATGTCACGCATCTAGATGCGCTGTGTGGTTTTACAGCACGCGTCAAAATCAACGCTTTCTAGGCGCTTGACACACAAAGTGCTTGTGCAACCAGGCCTGCCAAATTGCTTCGTCGAACGAAGGGAGCGTTCTCATTACAAATTTGCTTCATCAAATGAAACGATTTCTTCATTGAATGAAGCGATGTCTTCGTCGAATGAAGCTATTTGCTTCATCGAATGAAGCGATTCTAATCACCGTCGAATGAGGAGGCGTGCGTTCACATCAGGAAAACTCTTCGTTGAATCATCGTTGAATCATCGTCGAACGAAGCGATTTCTCGAGTGAAAACGGGGTCTTAGACTCAAAGCTTGAGGCAAGTGACTCCGGATTCAAACTTGAACTTGAACACAGTTTGGAAAAATTACACTTCTTTCACTAGAAATACCACATACATGTACACTACATCTACATACATGTAAGTATTTATGTCCTTTGGAAATGGGTATTAAAAAAAATTTGGAAAAAGAATTTAAAAAAGTGTACAATTTGGCTTAAGTAGAGAAAGAGAATGTATTAGGCGATTAATTCTGCAGAAAGTGCAAATTTAATCATGGTATGAACTTGCACAGACTGATGTTAAAAGATGGCATTTAAATGACTACAAGAAGGTTGCTTACATTCTAATCTGCACCCTTTTAACCAGGGGCCAATGCATAGTTCCGAGATTGCCTAGTTAACCCCGCCCCCTTGGATTGTTGCTATGTGCTCACAAGCCATCGAAAAAAAATGGCGAGACTACGTACAAAGCAACGGGACTCGGCATGGAAATCACAGATTCATTGGAGAAAACCCAAAGGTATTTATGTTTTGAGGTCGACGGTTACCGTAGCACACACTGAGCGAAGGGCTAGTAATGCAGGGATGACATATCTTTCATAAAAATGCGCTATCCTACCTTTGAACAGCGAATCGCCCAACATTGAAACAAAAATTCACCCGGTCAATGGCGCATACAACATACAAACTGTATGGGCAGAAAATCGCGATTGTTTGTGATGATTGCATCACTTTGACCTTTGTGGGCGCCGTCTGCTAGCTCTGTTGTGATTGGTCGCGGGTTCAGCTTGATTAACAGGTCGGAACTATGCATTTCCTAAAGCTAGCCTATTTAGCAGAAACAAATTGCTTGATCCAAAATCATTTGTGATGTATATTACAATTGACTGGTGTTCTGCTACTCTTGCTAAAAACACAAGTTGACATACAATTGACTGCTAACCCATTTTTACAAAGCAAATAAATTTTGCATTTTTTCCCTGCTAAACAGCTTTATGACATTGGCGCAAGGTCAGTTTCTACTTTTAAAAAAGTAATTTCTGGTTAGAGTTGAGAATGAAAAAGCAGAGTTTCAGTTTCTAAAAGTTCAAGTATGGGACTGCGACCTAGAGTTATGACAAAACTAACAAAGACATTTGGTTCTTCAAGCAAAGTAAGTTTTCTACTGCAAAAGAAACTGAAACAGCAGGGGGTGTGTGAAGAACTCCATGACAAACGGAATACAAAGAAATGAAAAACAGGAATAGGGTAGTCTAGCATGGGAATCACACACGAACATCCTCAGCTAAGAAACAACTTTAACCGGATGCACACTGTCAACCAACAGACTGGGATATCCAACACAACTAGGTTTCTACTGATGGTGCACTTTAATAGACGAAAGAGGTAGCCTTTGTCGAACAAAGGGGACTAGGGTAGAAGGGTATGTGATTTGGGAAGGGGTAGTCATTGGGAATTGCAGAGACGCATTCTCAGCTGTGGGTATTGCAATGGTAAAGAAACAACACCAGATGCACACAAAATTGCAATACAACTTGGAAATGGTGTGACGGGGTAGTCAGTTTGAGGGGAGCATAATCCTTGAGTATCACAAATGAGTCTTTCCACGGTAAAGGGGGCATTTTGGCAACACAGACCATATTTTCCAAGTTATCTCTTAAGAACAACTGAAACTTATTTCTTTTATTTTGAGACCAGACAAAGGTATTTTCTGGAAAATATGGTCTGTGTTGCCAAAATGCCCCCTTTACTGTGGAAAGACCCAGATACGAGGGTCATTCAAAAGTTCTGAGCCTCACTCAGAATCTGTTAGAAGAGAAAGATTGTTCTTTCATTATTTTTCAATATTTTCAATGCACTTGGTCCATTGCGATTACAGCCAAATACTCAATAGCAAGGGTGACTTCATTATTGCTCCCCAAATGGTGACCCCGAAGGTGAGATTTGAGTTTGGGAAACAGGTAGAAGAAGCCACAATTGGCCGCTTCAGCCACTGCCAGGTGCGCTGTGTGGACATGGGCATTGTCCTGGAGCAACTGCACGCCCGCTCAACAGGTCAGGTGAGTAAGGGGCATGAGGCAACAATTCAAAGCCACAGTTGGCTGCTTCAGCCACTGCCAACCTGCGCTGTGTGGACATGGGCATTGTCCTGGAGCAACAGCACGCCTGCTCACCAGGTCAGGTGAGTAAGGGGCATGAGGCAACAATTCAAAGCCACAGTTGGGTGCTTCAGCCACTGCCACCTGCGCTGTGTGGACATGGGCATTGTTCTGGAGCAACAGCATGCCTGCTCACCAGGTCAGGTGAGTAAGGGGCATGAGGCAACAATTCAAAGCCACAGTTGGCTGCTTCAGCCACTGCCAACCTGCGCTGTGTGGACATGGGCATTGTCCTGGAGCAACAGCGCGCCCCATCACAGCTTTCTCCTACGTTTACTCTTGATTGCTTCTTTCAACTGATGCGTAATTCTCTCCATTAATGGCACAGGCTCGTCGGCAAAGCGTGCGCGCCAAATTCGTGCCACGAAATGCGCAGCTCTATAGCAAAGGCATGGAGCTGCGTATATCGTGGCACGAATTTGGCGCGCGCGCATTGCTGACGAGCCTGTGCCTCTAATGGTTTGACCCTTTTCCAAGTAGTATATCATGATAACGTTCTCAAAATCTTTGTAATTACTTCTCTTCTTTCTGGGCAACGCTTCAAACTCTTTAAATGACCCTTGTAAACATGTAAACCCTAAGCGGGCATTCAGGATGGCGTAGCTTTGGCTTTGACGTCACAAGTTCGATCCCGGGTTGTGTATGGGATTGGGTTTGCAGTCCCTACTTGACGCTTGGGTTTCCCCCCCGGAAATTTCCTGAGGAGTATTTCCTCCCACTTTTAAAATTGCATCACCTTCTTCGTCAACTTGAGTTGATACTAAAGTACAGTTAAAGCTAATATCGTACAGTCGATGGCATGAAGGGTCTTAGTTGCTGAAGATGCTTAGTTGCCTAAGCTGCAACCATTTTTAGAACGAAAACGAAACAAAACTAGATGCATACGCCGAATCTTCAACACAAGTGAGGGTTTGCACCAATGGTGTACCACAACAGACAAGAGAACTACAAATAGACAAGGGTAAAATCGGAAAGGGGTGGGGAGTGCAGGATGGTTTTGAGAGGGGTAGAGGCAGTGTTCTGGTTAGCAACGAAACCACAGCACCCAACAGAGAAGATGATTTATCTAAGGCCTTACAGCATGACAACCGGTGGAGCACTATGGGGCGTAGTAGGCCATTCCGACTCGTCTGGAGTGGGGGGTTGCTCGGTTGAGTCAGGGCCTGAAGAAGCCTTTGTCCTGAAATCCAAAACTGGCTAGTAATTTTTTGCTCTTAGTATAAAAATGTGGTGAAAATCAACAGAAAAGGGAAAATGCAAAAGAATATTACAGGCTTATGAAACAAAATACAGTAGAGTTGTACTCATGATTGTTCTTTTGTCTGATATACTAAATTTCTGTTATGTCTGCGACTGTCATGAACTCAGCTAAAAATATTTTTAAAATATAAATTTAAAAATTCTTAACGGCCTGGTCATACATATATGTATGAACACGCCATCGTCACGCATCAAGTTGACTCAAGTACAGTATGGCGTGCAAAGTTCATATTTAGAAATGTGTATTTCTTGAAGTGCCAAGTTAACATTTTATCCAGAAAAATCTTTATTTCTAATAGAAACATATCTCTAATAGAAAAAGAAATATCGCCAATTCGGGATTAAATGTTAACTTGGCACTTCCAGAACTAGACATGTTTCTCAATTTTAACTCTGCATGCCATTCTTGACGCTCTAAGCCTAACGGGTATGTGTTTCCAGGGGCCAATTTCATGGCGCTGCTAAGCACAAAAATTTGCTTAGCACAGGATTTGTTTGCTTTATTTTGCAAAAATGGATTGCCAGCCAAAATCGTAAGTGACGTGTATTGAAAGGTATTCTCCTACTCTTGCGAAGAACACAAATTGGCTTATAATTTTGGCTTGTAATCCATTTTATAAAGCAAACAAATCCTGTGCTAAGCAAATTTTTGTGCTTAGCAGTGCCATGAAATTGGCCCCAGGCCTTAAAGGTTCCCGATGTGTCGTAGAAATTTTTACTGATCGTAGGTCGTAGACAGCATCGCGCGGGCCCAGTACGGCCCCCGCAGCATTTGTACGGATGCCGTACAATTATAGGACGGAATTTTGAGCCCCTTAAATCATAGTCCAATTTTGCTGTATTTATATATTGGGGATAATTTTAAATAAAAATTTAAACCTGCCAGGGTTTAAAAAATGTGGCAATATTTACATTTTTTTTTTTACAAAAAAATTGAAACACTGTCATAAGACAGTTCATAGGGAAAGAAAAAGGATTTACAGTGTTAAAAAGATATCTGTTGAATTTAAACTGGGTCTGACAATGGGTGAACACAATTCAGGTGAGGAAGTCACAGGCCGAACCAAGTAATCCTGACATATATGCCTCAGGGAAACCCACTATTGTCAGAAGTAATTTGGTCTTGTCTCTTCATTGCACACTTCTGACAAAGCACTGAATTTATGCGGGAAAAAGGACGTGCACAAATATACATACGTACCTTGGCCCAATGTGCATAGAAGTAACTTGCCGATTTTCTGTAAAAGAAGAGTACAAAAATTATACATAGTTCATAGCAATTTGAACAGAAAAAAACCTGGCAATTCAAATCTGAGCCGCTCTTTTATCAGCACTGTACTTATGTAGTGTTAATGAAAATAAAGTGGTCTTAAGTGGTCAAACTACCGTGGTCAAACTACCGTGGTCGTGCACTAAAATTACAAAATTAAGTCCAATGGGGACACACGGAGAACTAGCGTCCCTGTCAATTTACAGCGGCCTCGGTGTAAAACTTACAGGCCGAGAGAGGGCCACGGAAACTTTTCCTTTAATTGCGGTAATTTTACAGTGGGAACTGTTTCGCCCAGTAAAAACAGCATGACTCTACCGAGGGAGCACTGTACGCTGCGCATTACAGACCAAACACGGGTCAGACTTGGGAAAGTCTATGTAAGGCGCAACAATTGCCGTATACAAAGGCGTTTTTCACAGGGTTGCCGATGTCTAAACTACAAACTATGTTTTTTGGTTAAAATAAAGTAAATGCTTTAACACGTCGACTGCCTACTACGAGTATACTCGTAGTAACAGGTGTACTGGATTCTGCCACTATGAGTACACTCATAGAAAATAGGAACGCCCTGTGGGAAGGTCCTGTGAAACTACATGTATTTTCGGCAGTCAACGTGTTAAAAATTCGTTTGGAGAAGAAAAGAAAAAATCAGAAAATTATTTGTGAAAGGACGGCTCCTTCCAAGTGCGCCAAGCACCTAAAATGCACTCTATTATCCGAGATGAACTCACTGAAGACCACAATTTAACGAGGGCCAATGCAAACACAAATTCTGTTATTTTTCAGTGATGATTTAAAAATCACGATCGTAAATACAAAGCAAGGTATATCCTGTACTCTCAATTTAACGGAGACGACAGAATGTTGGGAATCTTTTTATTACTTCTTTAACAGTTATAAAACACAGAGTTTAAAATGTTCATAAATTATGTCAGAAAAAAAGCAACCAAATCTTAATTAGACAGCAGAAGATCTTAATTTGGATATTGATAAATCATACTTACTGGTTTTCTTCAGGATATCGTGGTTTTTCCTTCTACGTGGCACAGCGTCAATCACGGCTTGCGTTGGCAATGATATGGCATTGTTTGCTGGTAGCTCATTGGGAGTCAAGTTTACTTTGTCATCCTGCAAGACAAGTGGGAAATGTCATAGGTTATTATACATTCCTTTGAGCTGCCCAAAACCGCCCTGTATTTCTTCCATGTTCAACTCAATGAAATTCAACTTTCAGCGAACACGCACTCAATTGACAGGCATGTACTCATAGCTTGACTCATCCTCTTTCAAATCTTGTGTTCAGTAAGGGTGGTTACTATTGGATAACTTTAGTTATTGACATTGACAAGGAACATTACTTAAAGACAGTATACATCATTGGTAATCTCGAAAATCAGAAATGTTCACAGATTTACGCCTAACTTACACAATATAAACATGATGACCGTAGAAAACTTCCCCTGAAATGGTTTTGTCTGAAGTGCTATAGTCTTTGAGAAATGAGTAAAACAATTAGTTTTCGTCTCATGAGACGAAAATTCATTTCGCCCCAAAACCATTTTGCCCGAGTGCCATTTTCGCCCAAAAACACTTCGTCCAAACACTACATCTCCCAAATGCCACTTCGCCTCAAAAAGTGGTTTTGGGGCGAAATGACTGCAAACCCTTTTTTGACCGTTTTCTCAAAAGTTAGACGAAGTACGGAGCTGGTTTTTGCTCAGGTTGGTTTTAATCATGCATATCTTCAATCACACAGGGGGATAAAACTATTTGTAACAGTTTACCAATCATGTATACTATCTTTAACATTACCAAAAGCTTTGAGGAGTAATAAGACACATTACATATTTCTAGTGAGTGCTATAGACTGCCGAAGTGAATACGTCATCTTTTGTTGGTTGCCTAGGCAATTAGCTCTAAACTAAAAATCACTGAAACGAGTCCCTGTGCTTTTCCAATAGTACTCCTTCCGACGGCAATGACGGCAACCACGTCACACTTCGGCTGTCTATTGGGTTAATGAAATGTTGTCTGTGCATCACCATCCTTCGGAAGGGATGTAAAGCCGTTGGTCCAGTGTGTTGTGTAACGCACTTAAAAGATCCCAGAGCATTCATTCGTAAAGAGAAGGGGATTCTCCCCGGTGTTCCTGGCTCGGCAGCCGAAGGCGCCACACGCCTATGTATCTCGATGTTTAGGCAGTTTTAGGTACTTGTAAAGCGCATTGAGATGTCGACAGACATGGAATGCGCTATATAAGAACTTGCTATTATTATTATTATTATTATTCCAAAAGAAAATTTTTTAAATTAAAAATCTTGAGTACACATTCCAATGATAAATGACGTTTCTTGAAAATTTCAAAAGATGGGAGAATATTGGCACACCTGTAGACAGTTGTAACAACCACTGAGCATCTGCAGTGACGAGGAAAGCTTGTGCACTAATCCCATTGCAGTACTGTTGTGTCTAGCGGCCGAGCAACATTAAGCAGCACGTAATAAGATAAGCCACTTTCAATTTGATTCCATCACGCCAACACAGCTATAACACTATGCAATGTGTTATCTCCTCTAGACAATCCAAGATTTGGCAAAGTTAAATCATCAAATCTTGTCTCCTGTAATCTTGCTTGGTGTAAAATTATAGTTTGGGATCGTTCTTTGGCAAAGAGGTGCCCCGTGACATTTTCGCTGCAATATTTCTTGAGTAAAGCAGGCAGATGAATTTGTGTTAAATGTAGCTATTAAACAACTCAACATGAAGCTAATCCCTTGATTAAAAGCATAATCTTAGAGCATCAGATAGATTGTGGGGAATAGGGTTGGCGTAGCGGTTCTTTCCTCTCCTTCCACCAATGTGGCCCTGGTTCGAATCCCGTCCGGGTCAGTGGATTGGATTATCTCAGTCCCCTGATTCCGTGGGTTTCCCCACACGTTGGTGTGTGGGGTTTTCCTCCCGTCTCTAAAACTGAGAATTTCTTTCTGTTCTCTCGCACTTCGTGGCTGAGCTGAAGCCTAGCTAGCTACAGGGCAACAACGTAAGTCAGCAAATCCTTCAGCAATTAGATCTCTTTAGGGGATCATATGAAAGAAGAAGAAGATAGATTGTCAAAACTTTCTGGGTGAGGTATATTTGGCAGGAAAAACAAATTGTCCCTTCCAGGAGAACTCATGTACTGCTGTTCTGCTTAATCATCGATAAATTTTAGACTGGAAGAACTGTCATGACGGGGGGAAAACTGCAGAAACAAAACCCCTCTCACTTTGGAAGGCAATTCAGGAAATGAACTATAACATTTTGAAGTATACACCATCTCTCTACAGACTACTTGTAGAACATCACGAATGTTGAGTCATGCCTTGTAGCAGAATTTGCTTTGCACCACCAAAACAGTATAAGGTAATCCAATTCGGAATTTGCAGTCAAATATTTACATGTACAACACGTCTCAGCGAAAAGGTTTCAGACGATACTGGCAGACATGACGTACAATTCTGCTACATGTACAGTACATGTACAATCAGGCCATCTTGGAACACGTGACATCCACGCGAGTGTAGGAATTCCATTCACAGTTCAATAGGCCACTCTCACAGATGGCCATCTTGTGTATTAAAGTGTGTGTATTAAACAACATCAGGTATGCATACACACATCATGGAAAATGTTCCAAACACGAACACGTGTTGCTCAATATTCATTTGAAATACGACGCAGCTGATGCGGGTCACAACAATTTACGCTCAAGACCCTGATGCATGTGGCAATCTGAAGGAAGTGACATCATTTGAGAGAGGTCCATTTGAAAATGAGACGTTTCAACTTGAAGATTAAAGAAAAGTGTTGCGAGTTTGCATGTTGTAGCTTACAAATGTAGCCATAAAGCCAACATTCGTGGCATGCTGTGTTAGCATACATGTAGGTAGATGCACCTCTGTTAAATATCAATGCCTGCGATAAATTTTGGAGCTCTGTTCAAGTCTGAGACTGGTCTTTTCGCAAGTTGCTTCAAATTTCGTGTTTCTACTGACGAGCGGTTGCTGGTTAATGCTGTGCAGTTCGGAGTAGAACCCGTTCACATGCCAAGTAGAAACAGAACGGAGTGACGAATTTTCTGTGTAATGCCGAGTATCCTACCGTGAACCATTAACCACCTCTCGAGGACCATGTGGTGTGATACCGATTGTCTTTCGCAGTAGAACCATCGGTGGTAACATTTTCCGGGTGTACTTCCAGTGCACAGAATGCAATGCGTGTGACCTTAATAGCTTTCCGTGCTTCCGGCATGTGCTGTTCAATGCCAGACACCCGGTATTTTATGCCTTAGTAGAAACACGCCGGACAACGAAGAAATGGTTCATGGGTTGGTTAAAATAGCAGGTAACAAATACGGAGTAATGTGGAGTGGTCGGTAGACGCTCAAGAGACAATTTGGTCAGTCACTCATTTCCCTAATGAAGACTGGAGTGACCCCAGCAAGAAATGAAGCATGTCAGCTTTCCAACTTGACATCAGTGCAACTAAATGTTCCCTGGCCTTTACTGCCCTGTAACCTCTCCCTTCCCTCTAGCCCCATGTCAATGTCCCCCTTCTGTGGCCCTTTCCTTCCTCCCAAACTCCCAGGGAGCAGTTTAAGGGCAGGGTCCTCCATCAGACCTACATTCTTGGTATCTTTCATCTTAAATAGTTCCACTGCCTCAACCTGTCCTCTACAGTCAACTATGAAGTCCAGATTGAACTCTTGAACTTAAGAGAGTTGAAATTTTCAGATCCGTTTGTTACTTTAGGTGGCTATTTTTATGTGCCCTTTGGAACGCTGCAATAGATTACTACACAGCCTATGCCCATAACTCTCAGACAAGTACATAATCTTTTACATTACATGTAAAACAAATACATTCATTCTAGAATTGGCTAATTAATTACATGCAAATGATCCCATTCCAAGGTGCAAGAGTTTTGGGAACAAGCTTGAGCACTCTGGGAATGAGGTTGTCACAACTCTTTCCTCCACAGCCATATAAACGCAGTGGAGCATTAAAAACTGCGACTTGGAAAACTATGGGCAAATGACGATGCAATTGGCTGCGCGAGCTAACAGCGCAGATTTAAAGCTCTCGCGGGTGTTCCAAAACTCGCATATGTCATACCGATACGTATTCTGCGTGTTCGTATGCTAAAGTATAGGTGATGGACACATGACATGCGCAAATAGGACTTAAGGCGCACGTGGACTGGAATCCAAAATTCTTGATTTATCTGAAAATTGTTTCATTTTACATTATTAGCACAAACAGCAAACAATTTTTTTTAATCTACATGAACCATTAAAGTACATAGGTTTTTTTGGTAAAATTGCTTCATACAATTTTTGACTGGCTACAATGCGTAAAATCCCTAAACCGAGAGGTGAATTTGCCTATAGTTTTGATTTTAAGTCGGGCGCCGCGCAAATTACAAAATGCTGCGTAGTTTTGAATAGGATCTGGCGGTCAAAGTATTCATACACTACTCACAGTATGTTTAAGGGATATTATTAAGTTGTCAATTTTGGATATTTTTTCTTCAAATGACTGTTTTCACCTACATGTATTCCTGTGACAAGGTGTGTCTGTCATGCAGATACAATTGTCTAATCATATACAAAATCATTCAAGCGGAATGCATACTCTCAATAAAATATCAGCGTACACCCAATTCAAGTAGTTTCTAAGTACTGAAATAAGCTAGCTAAAAAGCAAAGGTCAATGAACTCACACAGGGAATCCATTTAGGAAATGCGTGCGGTCAGCACAGGATTCTGTGCTAAGTCACACAGGATGTCTGCAGCCTTATCCCCGTTTTCCATGGGTGCTGGGTGCGAGTTGTTTTGATCATTTCGTTTTTATCTTTCCTCTGTCGCTAGTTTCATTGCGGTGTGCTGTACAGCGTAACGGTTACATATTCGGTTTGTGATAAGACAGGATTCCTCATAAATCAAATGTCATAATTTATTTACAAGTTACAACACTGAGGGCGTACTCCATGATGTACAAATTTGTGCATCTAGTCGACTGGAGTCTCTCGAACAATGAAAATTACTCTCTGTTCGAGGGACTTTAGTCACCTATTGAGCTCGTGCCAATGACGTCATTTTGGGAGTCAAATAATGCCGCGTCGTTGTGGAAGCAATGTGCGTGCGCGTTGTGCGTGTCTATAGCGTGCATAACGCGCAATGCTAAGGCTCCCATAATTGGTGAATTAAACCGCGTTACGCCCACCAGAGACACACAGCACACACGCACGCACATCGCTTCCACAATGACTCAGCATTATTTGACTCCCAAAATGTTCCAAGGGGGTCAATAGTTGTTAACTACAGTCGTTCAATCCAACTTGCTCAAAACTGGTTTCTAAAACTGCCATTTCTTTGGTAGACAGACAGCATCAAGAAACATTTGGTGTAGAGCAATCCGTTTGAAAGGAACATTTAAATAAAATAAACAACTAAATGCATGGTTCCGACCTGTCAATCGAGCCAAACCCGCGTGACCATTTATGGTCAATCACAACAGAGCTATGCAGACAGCGCCCACATGGGTCATAGTGCATTTGCTTACAAACAAAAACATGTGCTTCTTGTAAGCGGTGCTCGGCTGTACAGTTTGCATGCGGTCGCTCTGAGTAATTTTGGTTTCAATGTCAGGTGACTCGCTGTTCAAAGGTAAGTGCATATTTTATGAATATATGACATCCCTATACATGTGTATTACTGGTCCTGTACTCAGTGTGTGCTAAGATAACTGTAGACCCTAAAACATATTAGTACCTGTGAGTTTTCTCCAATGAATCTGTGCTTCTGTGTGAATCTGTACCTCACACCTGCCGCTTGCACCAGATAGCAACAAAAATTTAGTCTGGTCAAGTGGATACTAAGTGTGGATGTGAAAGGAAGTGCGTCAGAACACCAGACGCTATTCATGCGAAACATAAATGCCTAGTCACACATGCGCATTAACACATGCAGCGTCGTGTGTCAAATATTAAAGGTACACACTGGCCTACTGTTTACATGATTTAGTGATGTAGCAGCATTGACAATACTTTTTTGATGGTCGTTGTGAAAAAAGATCATCAAAATATCCCGTAATTTACTAAAGAAGTGCAAAATTAACAAAAACAGTCAAAAGACGGGTTATACGCTTTACCAGCCGTTGCAACTACGCGCGAGCCTCACGACTTTGTCACAAACGATTCGCTCTTCTCCTGCTCAGGATATCTCCAATTTTCTGCTCACGATTTCACTGGACAGCCCGGACGACCGAATAGGAATTTCCGTTTTCTTTTGAGGAGTTGGCTTCATGTATTCTCTTCACGAACATACACCGAGGCAACACACCTGGTCATGTGTTCACTCAGGGATCAAATGTTAACTTGGCAGAAATATAAATTTTTGTAAATGTCAAATTTGCACGGCATACTTGATGCCTATGTTTGATGACTAGGCTTTATTCTCTGAGCATTACGTGATTCAAAGCATTTTTCTCAAATTCCCTGACGTTTCCCTGGCTGAAAAAAGAAAGTCTTTTCAAATGTTTCTATAGTAAAGTTGGAAAGCACAATTCGTCGCATTTTTCGTATAGTGGCGAATCAGCAAAATTCCACTTTCGAGTAATACGGCTTTTTAGTAATGCATATTCTGGTTCTTGGATTTCGTTTTCTTTTCGTAACAAAATTCAATGATATTAGCGAAGAGTTTTACTAAAATTATGTTGGGTTTTGGCATGAGTAAGAGTAATCTCGGAGGGATATTGGTGCCACGAACTACGCGAAAAAACAACACCACGTGCGTCTTATTCACTGCTCGTAACGCTATGGACTTTTTCACGATTCGTCACTATGCAAAAAATGCAAGCCGGCTGTGGTACTTATTCGCCGCGCCTATTCTTTTGCATGTGTCTGTGAAAATCTGAACTGTCGCCTTCAGTTTAGTCATTGATATTATCCCATCTGGATTTCAGACAAGGCCGGTACTTACACAGATGGACACGTGGTTATTTTAGCATTTGATTTATCAATTAATTCCTTCTTAAACGCTGCAAATTCCACAGTGTGTTTGACTTTTCCCCAAGTTAGGAGCGTTTGGTTCACGCAATGTCTGTTGGTTCCCGGCAGGAGGCGTTGCCTTGTAATGCGCAAGGCGCCATCGGTCACCAGCGTAATGTCGGTATTCGTCACTACGCAAAAAACGCTGGGCCAATCATGAGCCTATTCGCCATTCTGCATTTTTTAATAACTAAAAAACCACTCAAATTTTTTATTTAAAACCTTCACAAATAAAAAATTGGCATCTTTAGAACCCTAATTATGACAAAATCTCAATTTCGGAAAAATCGCTTATTCGCCACTATGCGAAAAATGCGACGAATTTATCTGCAACCCTGTCATGCCTGTAGGCAATATACAAATTTTGACTATGACCTTTCATTTTGGCATGATCAACTGGCAGCCATAGTTTGGCTGTATGTCAGACATACTTGTGGCTTGTAATGGCTGAGCCACATGCAATCTAATACTGGGCTGGACTAATGAGAGGAAATGCACCGTTTCCTGTCAAATTAAGCCAAATGTTCAGCAACGATGTGGCACGAACTATAACCGGCAACATTATGGACAGTGTACACTCCCCCTAAAAAGATACCACTTCACATTTATTACTGCCAGGGTTGTAGTTTTTTGTTTTATTTAAAATTAAATTGTTAAAATCAGATTGTTGTTACGTATTTAACCCTTAACACGCTATCAGCGACTACAGTCGCCAGGAAATGCAATAGGGTCTTTCTATAAATTAGGGGTCCAAAAGTGTGACATTTAGTGTCCCCCCGTTACACCTGATGTGTTATTTTTAGTACAAAAATCATTAAAATGGCTTTTAAACCATTTTTTATGAATTGTACTTTATGTACACACTCTTTGAGATGGAAAGTATTTAAAGAATGTGTCCTGAATTTACAAAAACAAGATGTAAAATGTAACAGGGGACACCAAAATTGGACCCCTAATTTATAGAAAGACCCAATAGTGTAGTACAATTTTAGCATGTTAAATTAAATTGGGTTTTTTAAACAAAAAGTTAACAAAACTGGATTGTTTAATCGGATTGGATTTTTTTTCTTTTTTCGATTCTATAGACTCTCAATAATTTTATAAACTCTCAATAAAACTGCCTGATCTTTTAAGAACTACCGCTGTGCTGCGTCATTATTGTAATCGATACTGTATCCACTTGACCAGACTAAATTTTTGTTGCTACATGTATGTGGTGCACGCCGCAGGTGTGAAATACAGAACAAATACCATGTTCACCATAAGAGGGAATGGGATAAAGCAACAAGACTGTTGGTTGCTAGGCAATGGCGTGCACCACATAGCAACAACAGCGTAGTATGCGACTCTCTAAATTGCACCTCCATTGAAATTGATGTATTCGAGATGCCAGCCATAGTGCAAGGGTTACGCGTAAAAGGCAAATATCGGTTGGTGATACGTTATCGGTTGGTGATACGTTCATGGCAATGCTAGGAAAAAATGAGCCAAAATTGTGCTTATAAATAGAAAAATTTAAATAACTACTTTTCCCGTATTAGGACGACCTTTTTGGGTAGAGTGCTTACAGAGACCACTAAAACCACAAAATTGTCGGAAAGAAACTCATGAATTGACACCCATTTTCTCGACCTAATTCTCTGAAAAAAATGTTTTGCGACCTAGACGAAAATGGTTTGTGACCTAATAAAAATGGTTAAGAACCTAATAAAAATGGTTAAGAACCTAATCAAGATTGTTTTTGAAGCACTTAGCGTTAGGACGACCGGCTATCGGTCGCCCTAATGCGGTTGGTCGTCCTAATACGCCGTTTTTACCCATAACCGGTCGACCTAAACGCGAAAGAGTAAGTTGTAGTAAATGGACATCGCATATGATTTTGGCTGCCAACCAATTTTTGCAATATAAAGCAAGAAATTATGTGCTAAGTAAATGTTTGTGCTAAGTAAATGTTTGTGCTAAGTAAATGTTTGTGCTAAGTAAATGTTTGTGCTAAGCAGCACCATAAAATTGGCCCCAGTTATAACAACTTTGGAAGACAGTGTATACAGTTGTACATGTACTTACCGACGTATGTGTAGCAACGTGTACATCTCCGATATTACTACGTGATTCATCATAGGCCTAATCCGCTAAAGAGAGTAGATTTGTATGATTACACAGACAATACTCGAAGCTTTCAGAAAAGTCACAAATCCGTTAAGCAATTCTAAGCCGTAGACACCATTCCCCAAGTACAGTCTTGAAACACACTCATCTTATGCAGGTCACTTGCGAAGAAACTGACATTTTCCAAAATTGACGTGAATTCAACTCAACAAGTTGTCGACTGCCAAATCAGCATTCAGTGGCACGAGTGCTTCGGGGAAAAATCATCTTGTCAGAAAAGCTTTCAACTGAGTGTACATATTTGACAAATCGACGACTCTGCCAAGATCGGACGTGCCGCGTAGTAGCATGGGAGTTGTAATAGTGCAGTGTTTCTTATGAGGTGATGATGATCCCTGATACAAAGTGATGACACACGATTTTAGAATTAAACATTTTTTTGCTGCTTGTCTAGAGGGGGGTTTCGTGAAGCTATGGTGATCGTGGTTTTGGTTTGGAGCAGACTAAACTGTACAGAACTGAATCACAGTAAATTAAGTCAATAAACAGACAGCAGTTCTTGTCAGCATAGTCATGACGAGTACGAGCAATGACAGAAAAGGGGTACTGGGTAGCGTCAATGGATGCAAAGACTTGTGCAAGTCAGACCACTATTACTTTCCATAAGAGATACACATAGAAGTACAATGTACACATGTACTTGTAAGCTGAAAAGGAAGGTGACTTTGCTTAGACTGTTACGAGCCTATCTTGTTCAGTAGCCTCATCGCACCAAATGTAGACCTTTTCATAGATTTGAACAATTTTTTAAGATGCCTAATTATTGAACAGAACAGAAACAACCTTCTTAAAGATAGTATACATGACTGTTGCAAATAGTTTTATCCCCCTGTGTGATTGAAGATATGCATGATTAAAACCAACCTGAGCAAAAACCAGCTCCGTACTTGGTCTAACTTTTGAGAAAACAGACAAAAAAGGGTTTGCAGTCATTTCGCCCCAAAACCACTTCGCCCTGAACCATTTCGCCCTGAACCACTTCGCCCTGAACCACGGCCTGTGCACGAAGTGGTTTTGGGGCGAAGTGGCATTTGGGCGATGTAGTGTTTGGACGATGAACTGTAGTGGTTGGACGAAGTGATTTGGGGCGAAATGGCACTCGGGCGAAGTGGTCTCGGGGCGAAATGGCACTTGGACGAAATGGTATGGGGCAAATTGAATTTTCGTCTCATGAAACGAAAAATAATTGTTTTACTCATTTCTCAAAGACTATAGCACTTCAGACAAAACCATTTCAGGGGAAGTTTTCTACGGTCATCATGTTTATATTGTGTAAGTTAGGCGTAAATCTGTGAACATTAATGATTTTCGAGATACCAATCATGTATACTGCCTTTAAGTTTGGTTGTTTCATTTCAATGGTGATTAGGCACCATACCAGACATTGTGTTTGTTAAAATGATGGAGGAACTAAAACGAGTCTATTTCAGCATAAATAAAAGCAGGATCTTGCAACAGGTGGTTTCCGCCAGATGTCTGCACGTTCCAGAAATATTTCGGCATCGTCTGGACTGGAATACCAAACGGGTAATTTTTGGACCCGTAATGAGTGATGCACGGAAAAATCTCAACTTGTGTGAAGACAAACACAAGTACTGACTACTCTAAACACTTTTTTTACAAAATCTACTCGGGGCTAAATTCCGAAGGTGGTAAGAACAAATACTGTAGATTTCAGGAAATGCGGGTAAAGAGATTGTTTGGAAACAGAATTTTATAGCTAAAGCACTTTTTAACTCCGAGTCAGCAATCGACTTAGGTGTGACCTTCCAGAGATAACACAATGTAGCGTTTCATAAAAGTATGTTTGAGGGAAAAAATTTAACCTGAATATTTCTCTCAATTGAAATGTGTGTTTCAGGTGATCCACAGCAAAAATGGGAGGAAAATCAATCTTCACGTACACACTGCATAGCAATCCGAGATACATGTAGCCCAATTAACCCTGCCCACTTAATTACTGTTGCTATGCCTCACAAGCCATTGCAAAAATGGCAACACACAATGCAGGCAACAATGAGGACCCGGCGCTTGGAGCATGAAAAGCACAGATTCATTGGAGAAAACTCCAAAGGTATTTATGTTTCAGGGTCGACAGTTATCTTAGCACACACTGAGTAAAGAACTATTAATACAGGGATGTCATACCTGTATATTCATAAAATACGCACTTTCTTACCTTTGAACAGCGAATCGCCCAAAATTAAAACCAAATTTCACTCAGAGTTGCTGCATGCAAGCAGTACGCATGGTACAGTCGAGTACTGCCAACAAGCCCATGCGTTTGTTTGTGAGCGATATGCTAATGCACAAAGTGGGTGCTGTCTGCGTTTCTCTGTTGTGATTGGTCATACATGTAAATGGTCACGCGCGTTCGGCTTGATTGACAGGTCAGAGCTATTAATTACTAAAAACAACGGCTGGTAAGTTTTTAGGATTTTCGAAGACAGGGTTACATTTTAAAATGCTAAACCCCCTTACTGTAAAAGCGCTTTATTTGCATGCTAGTGACTGTATTATAGACAAACACTCGGGACAGCAGTCGCATGACATCATCATGACATCATCATGACATCATCATGACATCATCATGACATCATCATGACATCATGAAGTGTGTACATAAAAACAGACTAAGGTGGCCAAAGTAACACTTACAGTGCTAACATCAGGAGATGCCGGTCGTTGTTCCTTGTCCCTTGCGTCAATCGGTGATGACGTAGCACTTGGACCTGGAGGCAAAAAATCAAGACGGAAGAATACTAGACATAATTATGCAGAATACGTACATGTTGGAGAATGAGGAAGGCTTCCGCAAAAAAGCCACAAGTGGGATATGGATCTGATTCACACAGGAGTTATCTCAATAGAAAGTTTTGCAAGCCGACGGATACGCATACGAGTACGCATACGTTTAGCTATCCATAACCGTTAGTAGCGATTGGATTGAGTGTGCTGCACTGCAAGCCCGTGTTACACGGATTCCCCACCACGAAGAGAATCTTTGATGATTTCTCGCATCTGCAGCATTTCTGTTTAGGGACATGTTTGATATGTATCAAAGGAAAAGTGGTGAGAGGTTGATTCTTAAACTTTTTGGTTTTCGTGAAAATGAGTAAAAAAAATGGCCGAGTTGGCCTCTGCCTCATAGGTTTACGCACACTTGGCCGGGCAATTTTTGGCATCCAAATTAGTAGCATTTCTGTGGTTTCGCAAAATTCTCCAAAACTATAGCATGTTAACAAAAATGAGTATTCCCGACATCGGAAAAACCTCCCGGCATAACACGGCTTTGATGCTCATTTTGTTTTTAATTCAAAGCTTTGAAATGTACAAACAGTTTGTTGACATTCATAATTCATACTCTTTTCAACCTATCTGTAGACCTAGTAAACGCAACGGAAAATGAGGACAAACACTAGAAATCCGAAATTTCACGACGCATTTGGTGCTCACACATAGCAAGCTCGATATCCATACCGTGCAAACGAGTAGCGGATAGCGAGTAGCGGATAGCGAGTAGCGAGTAGCGGATAGCGGATAGCGAGCAGCGGATAGCGAGTAGCGGATAGCGAGCAGCGGATAGCGAGCAGCGGATAGCGAGTCGCATCTGATGCCACATGACCGCAGAAACCTGTGACGTATCCGTGATTGCAAAACCTCTCTGGTGTACATACTGATCGGGATGGGATTCGAACCAGGGCCACAGAGGTAGAAGGTGAGGAAAGTGTGCTACGCAAAACTGATTCCCCATTGTATCTCCTGTATTTTAAAGGAACACACCTTCTTTGTTGGGCTATTTTGGGCTCGAAATAGACCCATACATTATTCTGAAGCGCATTCGAGAGTAAATTAGATATATCCTGAAAAGACGCCGTCAAATTTAGCCGTTTTTGAGCACTTTTGAAAAATCCAATGTCACGTGACTTTTCGGAACCAAATTCTGGTTCCGAAAAGTCACGTGGTCTTGTGAGTTAGTTGTATTTCCAGCCGTATAAAGGTTTGTTACTGCAGAACTGCACCAAATTCAACTCTGATTTCCCCCAAATATTTATAAGTAATTGACAAAAGAGAGACTATTTATACAGGTATGAAACAAAGTTAAACATAAGTATGAAAATTCGAACATAATTGTTTGTTTCGAGAGTCCGGAGAACGGGAGCGAGCGCGTGCTACGGCAGGCTACCGTGGAGTGTAGCGATTTGCCCCGCGCAGCATGCACGGCAAATATGAGTGCACACACACGTACGTAGGCGTGTTGCTTCGTTGCACGTACGTTCGTGAAGAAAAAAACATGATGCCAACTCCTCAAAAGAAAACGGAAATTCCTATTCGGTCGTCCGGGCTGTCCAGTGAAATCGTGAGCAGAAAATTGGAGATATCCTGAGCAGGAGAAGAGCGAATCGTTTGTGCCAAAGTCGTGAGGCACTCGCGTAGTTGCAACGGCTGGTAAAGCGTATAACCCGTGTTTTGGCCGTCTTTGTTATTTTTGCACTTCTTTAGTAAATTACGGAATATTTTGATGAATTTTTTTTTGCAACGACCATCAAAAAGGTGTTGTCAATGCTGCTACATCACTAAATCATGTAAACAGTAGGCAGGTGTGTACCTTTAATGAGCCTGGTTATGCCACTGCTGTTAATATCACACTCTGCTTAAAAAAAGGAAAATTTCAGGTTGGTTTTTCATTGTTTTAATTCCTGATAATACAAGGTTATTGTTCTAACAAGGCAATCTATAAAGTCCCATTATTAAAGGCCCATTGTATCACTTGCAATGACCCAATTTTGTTTTTCATGAGTTAACAAGAAAAACCTTACTCAAAGTGTTGATAGCAATGCTAACAAACACCACATGAATTTATTTCCGTCTAAAATGGTATTTCATGCTGGAAATTTACAACCGAAGGTATTTTTCTTACCATTTACTTGTACACAAAACCCATATATAGATTTTCAAGGTTTTCTGAAGCATTGATGCATCTAAGTAGCTAAGATTTCTTCAGGATAGTTTACCAAAATTCTTCCTTAGATATGTTACACTCTTATTCCACGAATCTGTAAAACGTTTTATCTTGCAAATGATACATAGGGCCTTTAACAAGGTTCGATAGTGTAGGTACTGGCCAGGTGACTAATAATAAAAATTGAGCTGATTCATGCAAACATGCTAATAATACGCACATTCATGTGACCTGTGGGTTTGCATTTCCCTTCAGATTTGATGTACCGTACATCACCATGCATGGGATTGTTTTCTAAAATGGGGCAACTGACAATGCAGTGCGACACCACAAGTTTGATCTGGGAGAGGTTATTTTCGCTGTGCACATGGGGGAAAAAGTGTGCAAAGAATGTGAGTAAGCATGTACCATGTTGTATGTTTTTGAGAAAAAGGAAAATAATGGAAAGTTCCCCATGTGAACATTACAGACAGTGCTTTTAGGTTCCTAAATTCTCCAATTCAAGTGTGTACCAGTGCCAACAGAAATAATACATGTACGCCTCGTTTCTCTTAAGGCGTGGTTACACAGACCGATTTTATCGGCCGACTTTCCTATTGGCCGACAAAATCGGTGGCTGATTAGAGTCTGACATGTCAGACTCCAGGCTGTGTATACGTGATACCGATTATGTCGGCCGATACACTTACGCAAAGCACGTGCAAATCACCATTTAACTTAACCGAGTTTGTTTCGATGTCAAGTTAAGATGGCGATCGAGTTGACCGATAATATGGTGCTCTGTGAGTGCCATCCTACTTGTTTAGATACCAAGATAATTTATCTCACCAAGTTGCCTTAAAACATGGTTATGTCGACTTGGCGAGATAATTTATATTGCAAAGTCGACCTCCTGAATTCAATAAGTCGACCGTGGTAGAATAATTTGTTGCCAACTCGAATTGATTTACATTTATTTTTCTCACCAAGTCGACTTAGAAAGGCGACTTGGCAACCAAAATATCTTGCCATGTCGACTTACAGATTTCAGGAAGTCGACTTGGAAATGTAAAATATCTCGCCAAGTCGACTTATTCCACATTATAAGTCAACTTGGTGAGTCTCAGTATCTAAACGAGTTGGATGGCACTCACAGAGCGCCGTATTTAGGTACACCAGGCGATAATCGGGCAGTGTAACCGCTGCGTGTTTTTCTCAAAATCGGCAGACAAAATTGGTCGACCAAATAAAAACAGCTGACTTTAATACAAAAATTGGTCTGTGTAACCACGGCTTTAGTATGTTTAAGGAAAGTTTGACCAACGAGCTCCAACGTTATGCGCAAAGAGACTCCCTGTGAATCTACTCTTAGCCTTCAATGGAGACGTGAATGGCAGTCTTACCTATATCTTGATCAGCCAGGCCCTCTAGTGATTGCTTGGAGGAGTCTGGACTCAGCGTTTCTTTGGCATCATGAAATTCCTCCTCGCTACCCGCATGGCCCATATCAAGGTTGCCCATGCTCTTGCTGCAAAATTGAAATCATATTGGAAATATTTAAGTATAAATGGGTGATTTCATTTAGGGATAATGACCCGGGGCTGCTGGGGTGAATTAATAAACCTTATCGACGTTCTCAATGCATCATGGGATTGGATGACAAATATTGCCCAGTCAAGTGCGCGTAAACCTATGAGCCGGAGGCCAACTCGGCAACTTTTTTACTCATTTTCACGAAAACCCAAAAGAGTTCAAGAACCAACCTCCCACCACTTTATCTTTGATACATATCAAACATACTGACAAACATGTCCCGAAACAAAAATGCTGCAAATGCGAGAAAACATAGGGGATTCCCTTCGTAGTGGGAGAGTCCTAGTACCGCACTAGTTCGATATACGCAATGCAACACGCACCGTATCGGCACGGCGCGATTGGATTGAGTGTGCAGCGTTCGCCCTTAACTTTTTTCCCAACTGGCCAACAGGGCCAGTTGTATTAAATCTTCACTGGCCCGTCGGCATTTCACGTGGCCCGGTTTAATACTGTTAAAAATGTCTGGTTGTTCTTTTTAAACACAGTCGACCATTAATGTTTGCAAAAACTACATTTTAGTGAATAAATTAGGAAAATTTTGTAGTCATAAGGTTCTCCCCATTAAATGTTTTAAAATGTGTGGTACATTTTAGAGCTTTCTGGTGAATTTTAGAGCTATTCTGGAGTCTTGAAAGGCTATTTTGTGCATGTTTTTGTGCACATTAACCCCTTCAGGACAGGGAACTGCAAATGTGAGTGTACTCTTGGGGGCAGTTATACAGAATTAGCCCATAGTACTACCCAGGCAGAGCTGGTCTTTTTCAACCTGTTGGCTTGGGGTCAGTTTTTGGTTTTTGACATGTGACTTGACTCTGGAGAAAATGTCTTGTGACTGGACTTGGGAAATAAGATTGATTTACGACTTGAAATAAAAACTAGTCATAAGTCTCCAGCCCCAGAGACATGTATACTGCAAGTGCAGTCTCTCACTCCAGGGGAATAAATTGGAACCGGCCGTGGGAATCTGAAGAAAGATCAAAGTTATTTCATCACTCCTTTAAATTTAGTACAGCGTGGGTCTGTTTTATTTCAACTGGACAGCCGGACCATTTGGGAAGGGTTTCCAGCTGGCCCGAGACCATTTCAACTGTCATTTGGCCAACGGACCAGTGCTAATTCGAACGCTGGTGTGCTGCACTGCAAGCCCGTGTTACACGGACTCCCCCGCCACGAAGAGAATCCCCGATGATTTCTCACATTTGCAGCATTTCTGTTTGGGGATGTTTGTCAGTATGTTTGATATGTATCAAATAAAAAGTGGTGAGACGTTGATTCTTGAACTTTTTTTGGTTTTCTTGAAAATGAGTAAAAAAAAGTTGCCAAGTTGGCCTCCGCCTCATAGGTTTATGCACACTTAATTGGCCGGGCAATATTTGTCATCCAATCCCATGATGCATTGAGAACGTCGATAAGGTCTATTCAATACAGCGTTCGAATTAGCACTGGTCCGTTGGCCAAATGACAGTTGAAATCATCTCGGGCCAGCTGGAAAGCCTCCCCAAATGGTCCGGCTGTCCAGTTGAAATAAAACTTGTACTGGAGAGAACCTTATGACTACCAAATTTTCCAAATTTGTTCACTCAAATGTGGTTATTGCAAACATTAAAGGTTGACTGTGTGTAAAAAGAACAACCGGAAATTTTAACCGGGCCACTTGAAACGCCGACGGGCCAGTGAAGACTTAAGCAAACTGGCCCTGTTGGCCAGTTGGGAAAAAAGTTAAGGGCAAACGCTGCAATAGAAATGTGGACAATTTGTACACATTTCTATCGAATTGTACATATTTTCTGATGTGCATTCACCAAAAGTGTTGAATTTACAAGATCAGTAACAATACCAAGCATGGTGAGTAATTAACGCTGAAGGGTTGTGCATCATAAACATCCAAAAGGCCTTTTTCCAGTTGACCAAATCTCAGAAGGTGGGCCCGGGGCGATGAAGATAAGCCCCGATTCTCACCTACAAATCTCACCCCAACGGCACCCCCAAGCCACCCTCACAATTTCCCTTTCCCTAGGGCAAGTTAAAACCCTGCTCGGGACCAGGGTTGAACATTTTGGCTCTGGGGTGAGACACTTTCTTCCAGGCGAGAACGGTAGTGTAAAATCGGGGGCAGGGGAGAGTTCTCACTTGTTCAAGTGAGGTGCCGATCTCCGGAGGCGAGTTTGAGAACAACAAGCGTGAATCGACGCGGGGTTAAACTTGGGAGGTAAAATATTGTGTGTCACACCGGAGTGGCCCCGGGGCGTCCCTGGGACAAGTTTGCCCCGGAGATGGTGGTTCCAGTAGGGACAGGCCTGGTGAGATGAGGTTTTCACTATGGAGAAAGGTCTGTGACATAAGTAAACAATGGCCAAGTTTGTTCGTTTCCGATTGGAAAGTGTCTTTCTGACCGGAAGTAAACATTTGTCTAAGCCACGATGAGCAGCAGCTGTAGCAAGAGTTAAATTGATGAGACTAATCAGTACAATCTGTATGGTTTGGCCTGAACATGTTCTGGATCCGCCCTAAGACCCAATAGACCTTTATCACGGTGCGTCCATCTTTACTTGTTCCCCACCGTGCCCATAGTACATGTACGTGTCAGGCACAACCAGTGCGCATTCGCGATGCGCGACTGCGCGATAGCGAGTGTAATATACCGGTTGATTTTAAAGAATCACAGTCCGCGCTGCGCGTTTTCTTGTTCGCGTCACGAGTTTGCCATTGTGATGCACACAATGAACAATTTCAACACGGGGCCAAACTATTTTTTCTGCAAACCTCGCTTTGGTTACGTTCATTTTAATAGGGGAAAAGAAAAGATGGCCGCACCGTGATAAAGGTCTATTTGTACATAACACTAAAGCAAATTTGAATATGAATTTGATGTCACAACAAAGGTTTTGCAACGCAAATTCACAGAAAGTTGAATTAGTTCAAACTTGCAAGAATGTTCGTCGCAAAGTGATTGACGCCAGATTGATGTCAAATTGGCATTCACGTTCGCGTGGTTGATATACCAGGATTGTAGTCGAGTCCTCACAAGCCTTCACAAGTCCACCACAAGTCCCTGGGTCTTAATTCAAGTCACAAGCTATTCAAATGAACTCCAACAAAGGCTTCTTGTTACTGGACTTGTGACGGACTTGTCATGGACTTGTGATATTATTAGCTCTGGACTTGTGAAAGACTTGTGATGGACTCGACTACAACCCTGAGCCATGGACATGTTCTCACCTGCGTAAGGATTGACTTAGGGGAAACTCATCGGAGCCTACCGACTCCTGCGTGGTGTTGACCACCTCCTCTAGCGGGTCAGGACCCCAGCTGTGACGACGGACCTTGGGCTGCTCTTCGACTTCTAACAGATTGTCTGAAGACTCGTCAGGAGAACTGAAATGTTTAACAATGTTTAACAACATTAAAAATTAACAGAATATGAGGCAAGGTGCGATCTGAATGAATCAAATGTGCAGTTGTGCACCACAGGCCTTTATCACAGTGCTGCTTAACAGCTGATGTTTAGCTAATGGAGCATCTGGCTTTTTTATGAAGACTGTAACTGCATTGCAAAACATATAACTTCATAAACAGATTTTGCTTAAAGATAGATTACATGATTGGAAAATTATTACAAACGGCGTTATTTCCAAGTGTGATTGAGTGCTGGACTCGAGTACCACAACACTGCATTAAAGACCCAACTGTACCCCATTACCAAGGATAAACATATTTACCTGCTTCTGTCTAGTTGGGTGGGAGACAGCTGACCCGAGGTCGCGACCTCCGACCTACTAGCATCACTCGCGCTAGTATCATTCACATTGATCCTGACTGAACCAGTCTTCTGTTGAGGGGACTCCTCCGGGCTGGAGACTTCCTCGCCGTAGGTACTGTCTGGTAGATACTCCTCCTCTTGGTACGACGACGATTCCTCGGCTATGGGATTGCTGGACAACGCGAGGGCGCTGCTCTCATCTGTTTCTGCGTCCTCCTCGATGTGGTGATACTGGGTCCCAGATTGTTCCCTCATTGGAATGTCTGGACATGCAGGAAATAGAAATTTGAAATTCCTTTCTGAACACGAGGGCTAATGATTTCTCTCCAATCAAGGAAAACGGACAGAATTTATGGAATCTGATGCTTAAAATGGAATCCAGTATCTGACACGGAATGAGTTACTTTCCCATATTTGGGTAATTCCCAAAATTAGGGGTCCAAAATGTTTGGTGTCCCAGTTATGTACGACACTCTCTGCTTCAAAAATCACCACTTATGACCACAAATTCTCAGTAATGGACTGTGGTCTGTGATTATAGGGGGCAGCATAATTTTCTTCAATATTTTGTTTTCTGATTCCGAAAAATATTCAAAACAAAAGACCATAAAGGCTTATAATTTGTTCCATGGTATTGGATAGTAGTTTGGTGTCCCGGGTTACCTACGCCAATGAAAATTGGCTGTATAATGAGTTTGCAGTAACCTTGGTGCAATATCTACACACAAACATTAAATTTGAGTGGCATTTGTTCAAATAAAAATAATTATTTTCTACTGGGAAACCACTTTCAATCATTAAAAACACTTGGAAATCTTAAAAAGCATGTCACACTTTTGGACCCCTAATTTTGGGAATTACCCATTTACTTTCTCAAGCAGCTAATGCTTGCCGTTGACTAGCAGAAGTGTCGACTTGCCAAGTGTAGGAATTTTTCTCCAGCACCGTTAACGATAACTGTTGACTGTTTTATTTTTTTCCCAAGCAAAAAAAGACAACTTGTGAAGATATTGTATCAGTTGTCATTTTGTGGGTTTTTTTGTGGGACAGTATGAACACTTTTCTTCATCCAAAATGAAATAGAATTGGATATTTTTAAAACAGAAGTTTTCTTTTGTCAGAAATGGAAAATCTTCCTAAAACACCAATGGAAAACAGAAGCCACAAAATATGGAATGAGAAAAAAATTATATGTTCTCAGTGGGATTCAAGCCCAAGACCTCTGACACACAGGGTAGATGCTCCACCAGCTGAGCTATGAGGCACAGTCGTATACTTCCTCAGGTTTCCCCCCCCCCCCAAGACCTCGGACACACTGGGCAGATGCTCTACCAGCTGAGCTGTGAGGCACAGTGGTATACTCCCTCAGGTTCCCCCCCCCAAGACTCTAACACACCAGACAGATGCTCTACCAGCCGAGTTATGAGGCAAAGTGGTATATTCCCTCAGGTTTCCCCCCCCCCCCCCCCCCCCAAGACCTCTGACACACCGGGCAGATGCTCTACCAGCTGAGCTGTGAGACACAGTGGTATACTCCCTCTGGTTTTCCATACGAGCCAAATTTTTCTCTCATTTTGCTTGGGTGCGCAAATGAGCGAAGTAAGATTTGGTGCCTGATCACCATTAAAATGAAACAATGAAACACGGGATGAGAGAAAACCACATGGTCCGCATTGGGATTTGAACTCGAGACCTGTGATTCTCTGGGCAGATGCTCTGTCAGCTGATGCTATAAGGCACAGTGGTATACTCCCTCGGGTTTTCATGAGAATCCAACTTCTGCTTAGATACTGTTTGTTAATACATGGATTTTAATTCTACTCACAGCAAATTTCTTGCACTACAAAAATCTGAAATGATTTAGCTGTGCCAACTGACTGAAAATGCACACATTTTAAATTAGTGACCGTTAGTTCAAAAGTTGCATGCAAAACCCAACTACATGTACTTGTACCTAACTAAATCCTACATATAACACACACTGAGGTGCCTACACTATGATCTTACAAGCAGCAGCAATTTTACAAAATGTTATTTTTCTAAAATACTTCTTAATGATACATGTACCTTTGATACACAGCCCTGGAAAAATATTGGACAACCGACATTGTTATCACCTTTCACAGACAAAGCCAGCCATTGTAGCATTTTGTACGTGCAGTTTTTGTGCATATATTGTATTTCGAAGAAAATACTGAGCTGTTTTACAGTGGTAATGCAGGACTGCCTAACTACAAATATAAAGTATCCCATACAAAATGGTGCTATACTATCAAGGCCTGTCCTCATTGGACTTTTTTGGGGGAAAACCTACTGAGACGATGGGTGCTTTTCCCATTTTATGTCCAATGTGGACAATCTGGGATGTCTTTCTCTCAGTAACTTTTCCCGAGTCCAGCGGTTACTTTTCTTGGCAAAATTTACACTCCTTTCGCATTGGTTTGCGTGCCCAGATTCATCCGCTCCAACCACTGCTCAACTTCCCAAGAAACCGGGCAGGCAAACCACTGTGAAAAGAGTGCAGGCCAACTTCTGCCCAGGAAAATTGACCAGGGAACTTTTCCCGAGACGAAAGGTCCAATGCGGACACGGCAAGTTGGTAAAAGCACTCTGTAAGCATATGCCCGGGCTGTGAAGGTCTAGTGGGTATACAGCCGTGCTCGTGATCAAAGGTTTATGGGTTCGAGCCCCACTTGTGCCAACGTGTTTGTGTCCCTGGGCAAGACACTTAATCTCAATTGCCTCGTCAACCCAAGCGATTTATGGGGAGCTGTTAGGGGAAATGCCACAATCTAACTGCTGATAGGGTTGTGCGCCTTGGCCAGGTTGCCACCTAGTTGAAGCGAAATGGTTCTGGTGATTTTCTGATGGCAGCGGTGATAATGGCAACAGCGCCATGAGCACCCCCGTGGGGCGGACATGAGCGCTATATAAGTATCCGCCATTATTATTATTATTATTATACTGCGAAGGGACACTGCGCATGCTCTCACACAGTCTCGGTAAAATTGTACTGTGTCAAAAGTCCAAATGCGGACAGCAGTCAAATTTAGCCATTTTTCATTTTACCATCATCTCGGTAAAACCTCCCAAAAAAACAAGTCCAATGCAGACACGGCTTTAGGAACAAGGACAATAGACCACTAAAGTGAAAATGTCACCCTTTGTGTGTTTCCAAGGTTACTGGGTCAACACTAAAACCACTGAACTGTTTCCCTGCACTTTTGCAGATTACCAGCACATTTTTGGGACTTACTTTAATATAATGACTTACAGGTAGTGTATACATGATTGGTAAACCATTACAAATAGTTTGATCCCCTGTGTGATTGAAGGTATGCATGATTAAAACCAACCTGAGCAAAAATCAGCTCTGTACCTTGTCTAACTTTTGAGAAAACAGTCAAAATGGTTTACAATCACTTCGCCCCAAAACCACTTCGCCCTGAACCACTTCGCCCTGAACCACGGCCTGTGCACAAAGTTGTTTTGGGGTGAAATGGCATTTGGGCGAGATAGTGTTTGGACGAAATGGTTTTGGGGTGAAATGGCCTTTGGGTGAAGTGCTTCAGGGTGAAGTGGTTTTGGGGCGAAATGAATTTACGTCTCGCGAGACGAAAAATAATTGTTTTGCTCATTTCTCAAAGACTATAGCACTTCAGACAAAACCATTTCAGGAGAAGTTTTCTACGGTCATCATGTTTATAGTTATGTGTAAATCTGTGAACATTTCTGATTCCTTGAGATACCAATCTATATACTACCTTAAAGACTTGAATCGATGATTTCTTTGAAAGACTTGGGATGTGGTTTGTCTTGTTTAAGAAATGTCAGAAAGTACATGAACGCTTTAATGTCGAGGTTTTATTAGATTAAAGCAACTGATTCGATTAGCCAGGTGCCTGGTCTTCTGCATCATTCCTCAACTTGAGAAATAACTCAAGGTGCAACGTTTGGCACTCGCTTCTTTGGTTCGTGCCCTCTATGGAATGCAAAGGTGTGTGGTTAGACTGATGGGAACAATTACTGAGGGAAAAGTCACCGAGTTCTGTGAATGCCAACATTTACCTCGTAGTATTCGTAGTGTTTAACCAAAAACATTTTCCCCCAAAAAATTGTAAGATACATTGGTCAAACTTTTAAAGGCCCATTTTGCAAGACATAGGGCATAACATATCTAAAGAAGAATGTTGGTAAACAAGCCTGCAGAAATTTTAGCTAAAATAAAATGATATTTCAAGTTCAAGCCCTTTAATGAGCTATTGAGCAGTAACTGTCAGTTATTTCACCTGTTTTTATAGAGTGTCTTGTGTTTTGGGCACAAGCTTAAGCCGTGTCCGCACTAGACTTGTTTTTTTGCAGGTTTTACCGAGACAATGGTAAAATGAAAAATGGCTAAATTTTACTGCAGTCCGCATTTGGACTTTTTCGACACGGGAAAGTTTTACCGAGACCGTCGGAGAGCATGCGCAGTGTCCCTTTGCAGTTTGACCTTCACGGCCGGGACGTACGCTTTTACCAACTCGCTGTGTCTGCATTGGACTTTTCGTCTCGGGAAAAGTTCCCGGGTCAATTTTCCTGGGACGTAGTTGGCCAGGAAGAGTAACCGCTGGACTCGGGGGAAAACTTACTGAGAGGAAAACTTACCCTAGGCTGTCCGCACTGGATTAAAAATGGGAAAAGTACCCATCGTCTCGGTAAGTTTGACACCAAAAATCCAATGCGGACAGGCCTTTAGGTACACTTACAAATTTTATTCTGAAAATGTTGTTTTTGAAATATATGTACAATATGTGTCCCATGCGTAATGGTTTTTGCATGATCAACCAGCGAATGTCCCATGCATAACCCCAATTATGCTGATTTGTCACTTTGATATCCATTATCTAAGAAAATAATGACTCTGATGAAAAATATCTTATGTAACATTGCCACTTCTCAAAGGGAAGGTGTACAATGGTTTAAAAGCTGTGAAGATATAGTTATAAATTTAAAGTCGCTTACAATTTTGAAATTCTGGTTGACAGATATTTCAAGTTATTTTGAAACACCATGTAGATGCACCAATATGCTTCAGAAAACCTTCACTATCCATGCATGGTTTTTGTGCTACGTGAATGATAAAAAATATATGCGCACAAATGTTTAAAAATCACTTTCATTTGTTCATTTCTTACAAAAGGTATCATCTTGTACAGAAATACATGTAAACTCATGTCATGTTTGTTTACCATTGCTATCAACACTTTTAGTAAGGTTTTCTTGTCAACTCATGAAGTAAAATTTTGGGTCATTGCAAATGATACAATGGCCCTTTAATGGACCCCTGAAATGGTCAGTTAATTTATAATTATTCTTCCGCAATACGCAATATTGTTACAATGACAGACATTGCAAGTATTTATCATTTATCATCCTTGTCAGTATTTCAATCATTATCCATCACATGACAATCGACACATATCGCAATGTGGCAAGGGCAATAAACACTGTCAAATATTAAACACTGTGTGTGTGTGTTTGTTTTTACCTGCAATTGGGGACATTCATCCGAATACATACCTTCAAACTGGGGTCATACGTGAACGGGGACGTCCCCGATTAAAAGTAAAAGTGTCATTAAAGAAATATTTTCCTATTTATTAATGTAAAACCTATAATGGTTTGTGAAACCCATAATGGTTAACATGATAGGTTTCACAAACCATTATACATATGTAGGTCTCACATTGGTAAACAGGCAAAAATTTCTTTAATAACACCTGATTAATTTTATCTTTTAATACAGGTTTCACAAACCATTATACATTGTACATGTAGGTTAGGGCACAAACCATTTATGTTTCAAATTCCAGCGCTGTAGCTTTAGGTAAAATTAAGTTAGGTGTCATTAAAGAAATGCTTCCCTATTTACATGTACATGTAATAGGACGACAGTTAAATACGTCCACGATTGCTGTTGTTTACAAGTATGTGTGTATGTGTGTGGGGGAGCGATATGAACTGATATTAAAAACCATGCACTTGTGTTAGTAGAATGGCAAGTTGGATGCAAACACAGTTAAAGGCAAAGGCTCGTCAGCAATGCGCGCACGCCAAATTCGTGCTACAAAATACGCAGCTCCATGCCTTTGCTATGGAGCTGCGTATTTCGTGGCACGAATTTGGCGCGCACGCATTGCTGACGAGCCTGTGCCTTTAAGACAAATGACAGTGTTAAAATAGTGTGCCAAGTGAACTATAACATTGTACAATGTATATCCACATAAACTTGAATGAAACGAACTCACTGAAGAACGACTTTAGTCTGAATTTTGGGAGCGGAGGGGGGGAACAACTTGGGACTTGGTTTGAGAAAAAATTACCGAGTAAACATTTTAGAAAATGTAAGCAAATGTAGTACACTCGTGCGGTACATGTACATGCCTACACAATGTACATTTCAGATACATGTATTTCCATTTCGGATGTATGTATTCACCAATGTCTTAATTTAGATGACTATTAGGCACTCACTTGCATAAAATGTACATGCACGTATATGTAAATAGACCAGTTGCGTGATAGATTTGCATAAATCCTAGACTCCCGCCTTCACGCTATGGCGCTCGCATGCGAGTGAGTCAGGCACCAGACTACCTGGCAAATCGGGCCGTTTCCAGGGGGTGCAAGCTGGTCCATAGTAACCAGCGCGAAAATCTGTGCGGTACCTCGCACATTACTCTATGCATTTTTAAGCTGCACCATCCGAAAGTACATGTTGAAATGTGTTTTTTTACTTGAAATCGGCGTCAATTTTAAAAGCTGGAACGTTTCCGAACATTCAAGAAAGTAGAGAAACGATTTTGTGTTATAAGACTGGTTTGAAGTTGCTGATCAACATGTTCAATCAACATGGTCCAGCTTAGAAATACATAGAGTAATGTGCGAGGTATTCCAGGTACCACACGGTTACCATGTGCCAGGGAGCACTCCCTGGAAACGGGGCCGATTTGCCAGATATAGTATGGTGCTTGAGTCACTCGTACCCGAGTGCCGAAGGCAGGACTCTAGCATTTTTGTAAATATAGCCATGACTCCAGGACTTATAAATGCAAATTTATCACGCAACTGGTCTATTGCAAACCTCATATGTGTGTGTACAACACTATGTGCCAACTTTGTGAGGAAGTAACCAGGAGCAAGTTCGAGAAACGACTAGATTTGCGTACTTTACATTTAACCAGAGTACATGTACCTCAAACAATGGATAATATCCGCCGTTTTAGGGACTTAAATTGAACTATATTTGCTGCTCTAAATTGTTACAGGAAGCAGGTTTGCGCCACTCAGAAAAGCACTCAACCACACTTACTCCAGTTTTAGAATGGAATGGTCTTTTGCGATGAGTTAAAGGCACAGGCTCGTCAGCAATGCGCACGCTTGAAATGCGCGCGCGCCAAATTCGTGCCACGAAATACGCAGCTCCATGCCTTTGCTATGGAGCTGCGTATTTCGTTGCACGGATTTAGCGCGCGCGCATTGCTGACGAGCCTGTGCCTTTAATCATTTGACACAAAGCAAAATGCTGTACATGTATGTATGCAAGCAAAATTCTACTGTATGTGATTATTACATGATAGAACACCACGGAGCTACAATGTATGTATGTAAAATTGGAAAGAAAAGGTTTCTTTCCAATGCATCTGGTGCATACTAAAGCACTGTGTAATTAGATATAGGATTTCCTGGTTATTTTAGCACTTGTATATCCAGCAAATTAAATGTTCCGGGTATTTTTGCATTTTCTCGTTAAATGTTCGTTTAGATTTGATGGCAAATTATGGCTGCTGATGTTCGATAGAAAAATAAATTACCAGAAACAAAAAGTGCTAAAATGAATGAAAAAAGACGTATTCACTTTTTCATGAATTCCACGCAATCAGGACGAATTAAAATGCGCGTTAATTTAAATTATACTGCATAGCAAATGAAATCCATTACTGACTTGTCTAAATTCAAATTGAAAAGTGAGCTCGTCGCTCCTCGGGGACGAAATTATTGTACGTTTTGGGGAATTTGCTTGATATAAGCGCTAAAGTAAATGGGAAATCCTCTACTTATTACAGATTAATATCTAATTGCTAGCATTAGTACTATGAAATGCCGAAGGCGTCACAAAACTGCAATTGCTAAATCACTATTTTTAGTCAATAACAACCAGATTTTGGGTATCTACATTTTCTACGTGCAGTTCTGAGCCGAAAAGCTTCGGCCATTTTAATGCAACATGATTTGGGCATTTGGAATTTAACCTTTTTTAGTCTCCACAGAACAGCATCTGAACACAGCTATTGATTGCTTTCCGGTGACGTCACGTCTTCCATCCACAATTTTGGTTGTCATTTTTCATGACCCACGTGGCCCGAGTAATAACCGGCAAAAAGAGCAAGAAAAGCGCATTGGTTGCACTTACCTCTGTTACCTGACCTTGCTTTATGTTGTTGCGCCATGGCTGTTGTATCGATAAAGATAAAAACGTATTTCTTCAGGCTAAACATCGCGATCAAGTAAAAACACTTTCATTTTTACAAGCCGAGTGCATGCTCAATAATTTGAACGTATCGCAGCGCGCGCGTGTGGTATCAACGAATGAAAATACGCTGGTGAGTATTTGTACGCGTGTTCATGTGCGTCTATTGGCGCGCGCGTGTACGCGCGTGACCGTTGACCACCAAACATTCCCGGATGTTCTACGTCACGGAAAGCAATCAATAGATGCATGGTCTATTCATCACAATGTCTCAATTTTGACTTTTTAGGCATTTTAAACTCTGAAGCCTGCCGGACACGAGAGCTATCTGCTGAGCAAAAGGCCATGAATACTCGGTTTACTCAGCATGTAGCTCGCTGTGTGGGGTTAAATTTTGTCGTGAGACAGAAATCTATACCGTTTGATTGTTTTCTGCCTCGCGAGGCAAAAACCTAACCGTGTGAGGCAAACCTGAGCTACATGTATGTGCCGAGCTAAAATGAATGTAACTAGCCAATGGAAAAAAAAAAATCCCATATTCATATAAAGACAGCGTGCCGAGGTCACTGCACTTTTGCTGGGTATGTCTTCTTGAAAGTGAAAGTGTGGTGACCTCATAGGGGATGGTTTTTACTGGGAAGTTAGGCCCCAAAAAAAGAACTATGTTTAATGTTAGCGCATGCATCTCGTTCAACCCTGTGCGTCAAAGTTTCTTTTTTTTAAAAACACCAAGAAAAAAAGAAAATATCGTTAAAGCGCGCGTCACTTTCAACCCTTTGCGTCAACGTTTTTTAAAAGGTTTTTGTTAGTGCTTTGATTAAAAACATGTCTGTTGGCTTCATGTCAACTTGACTTTATTGCTTGGAATCCACTTACCAAAAAAAGAGAGACTTCAACTTACGCTAAGCATAGTCCCTTTTATTTGGCCTTGCATTCATTTTAGCTCAGCACGTAGCTCAGGTTTTCCGCACATGGTGAGATTTTTGACTCGCGAAGCAGAAACAAAATCAAACAAGATAGATTTTTGTCTCACGGCTGCCGGAAGGCCGAAAACGCAGCAAAAATTTACCGCACATGGGCAGCTACGTGCTAAGCAAACCGCCACCAATGACCATTTGCTCAGCAGATAGATCTCGTGTGCGGCAGGCTTAATTCATGCTTAACTTCAAGCTTCTAATGAGCAGCTAATGATGATATTTAGCAGTTTGTGTACGCAATGGTGCTATGAACACAGTGCTTAATCTTAAGTTTCAAATCATACCTAACAGGTGCATATAAGGAGGTGGAGTCGACACGATTCCTATTATGAAGAAAACAATACAAACATATTAAATTTCACATGTTTAACAGTGCTTTTCAATCCTTCGAGAGCAACAGTACCGTGGCCGGAGAGTACTGTTTTTACTAATTCTACAAGATGTGGGTTCGAATCCAACTCACGCCATAATACAACCTGACGATCCGAGATCGTAATTTTTCTGATTACATTTGATTTTATGGAATGTTGTGATCATGTTTTAAATACCGGACGAAATGCCCCATTTGAGGCTTTCTGTAGAAATTACAGTGAACTTTTTTTAAATAGAGAGATTTCGTAGGCACACGGATAGCACGACAGACACATGTACGTCACGGGTTTCTGTGGTCATGTGACGTCATACTTGACTTGCTATCTGCTTTGCGTTTGCGTGGCATGGATAATGAGAGCGCTATTCGTAAGCACTAAATGCATAGCAAAATGTCAGATTTCTAGTGTTTGTCCTCAGTTTTTCGTTGCGTTTACATCTAGACAGGTTGAAATCAGTATGCGTTATGAATGTCCACAAACTGTTTGTGTTTGAAAGCACTGGATTGAAAGTAAAATTGGTATCAAAGCTGTGTTGTTCTGACTTATTTTAGCTAACACACTGTAGTTTTGGAGTAGTGAAACCACAGAAATGCCACTAACAGTTATGGATAGCTACATGTACTTGTATCTGTTTGCTTGCGAAACTTCTCTATTACACTGACTTAGCAACATTGGATATTTTCTTGGTCTCGACTCTCCTTTAAATGCCCTATAGATGATATAGCGATCCTGGAAACAAAACCATTATAAGGACATCAAAAAACCTATCTGAAGACGCTTCAGCTCCTTCAAATGTACCACGTTTTCCAAAACATGAACAATCCATATGCATTTTGCCACTCTTGACGAGGAGTTTCAAAATGACTTATTCTAAATTCGTCTCTTTGTTCTCAGTCGGTCACGTACGTATATGCACTCTGTGGCTTGCTTCATACTGGTGGTGTGCGCGACCAGTCCAGTGCACAGCCCAACTCCCTGTGTGCAAAGCTGAATCATGCAGACTGTACACAGCGCCCATTTGGGACCACCCAGATGCGAACCAACTAAGTAAATCTTTTGCAAACGATCTAAATAATTTCATCTTCATGGATTATTTTCTGGTAAAACTATATAATCTCGGGCGGAAACATTTCATTGGATAGTTGCTACCAATTCAATCTTTACTTCGAGGAAGGTTTTCCTGTCAACTCGTTTACTAACTTTTTGGGTCACTGCAAATGATACAGTGGGCTTATAACCAAGATGTGGGCTTTCACTGTTAAAGCACGAAATTCCTGAAATTAGCGTACCGAACAAAATTTACATGTATGGACAGTGCATACGAAAATGCCGTCACAGCTAAAAGGTAATCAATATTTCTCATCGATCGCATCTCAAGCAGGCTAACAGTCACTTTCCCCTCAATATTCACACTGCTTAAAGGGCCCATGATTTGGGATTTTTATCAATGAAATCTATGCTATAAAACCACTCTACTCTGTTACAGTCATAAAAATCATATTTGGAGCTTTTTTGGGGGTTAAAACAAGTTTTTAGTTTTTATGCTAATGCAATATGCACATTTATGACCAAGGTCATGATGTCACAAAAGGAAAACACAGGAAAATCACATTCAACTGTGCACAAAAGATTCCCCCTTTTTTCTCAAACTTCCTTGAACTTTTGTAATCCGTGGCTGTTTGAGTTTGTTTTTAATGTTGCCTGTTGTGCTAAACAAGTGTAACTCGTACTGTTTTAATATACAAAGAACAAGAAATTTGACCCACTGAAAATCGGATACAAACTTCACAAAGAACGGCTTATGGGCACCGCCATTTTGTCCGGAAACTGGGCAAGGAATGACGTTTTTGTGAGCAACCTTTTCGTGTACTGTTATAGTACACAAATACATGTACACGAATGAGTTGCCTGTGAAAACGTCATTCTTTGTCAGGACAAAATGGCGGCATCCATACTACACGGTGTCGCTGCAATTGTCATTTTTTTGTGAGTTTGTATCCTATTTTCAGCAGGTCAAATTTCTTGTTCTAAAATAACGCACGAGTTACAACTGTTCAACACAAAGTCTTTTGTTTCTTGGGTGTATCATAATTCCCCTTTAAGTTATCCCTAAAGGAAATGCTAGCAACGTAGGCGTTTGTCTTGGGAGAAACCAAATGTGCAACACAAACACATTGTAATCAATAGGGATACAGTAGGATGATGACTGCCTCTGGGTGTATTCTAAGCACAATCTAACATTACTTGGATGATCCCCTGATGACTCCACCTTGTGGGTATTTATGTAGACGCTACCGGTACCACCCCATTGATCTCAGGCCGAAAGCTGATCATGGGGGATCTACATTGTAGATTGGGTAAGTGTTCTGTGAGGGCTTAGTAAAATGGATACCGTACGTCTGGGAATGCTGTTCTTTATCAATGTGGATCAATCTTCACCCACTCTCGGTATCACACAAAAAACAAACGGCTAAAAAACAAAAACAATCCCAACCCAAACTCCTCGAGAAAATAAATGAACAAACACAAAAACAAACAAAACAATTATAAAAAACCCGGAAAACCAACAAAACATTTATTTAAAGGCAAGGATCGTCCGCATTGCCCATTGCTGACGAGCCCCTGCCTTTAAAGGAGCATGTCCAGATCATATTTTTTAACCCCCCATTTTTCCCATGGGTGTTGGGATTTTGATACCGTATTATTTGTCATATTTTTCTTTTTACCATTCTAAAAATTCATGCTCTCAATCCGTATATTTTCAAGGATATCAACAAAAACAAACTATGTTTTGTAAACTAATTTATCCGTTGCTTAAAGCAGTGCAGTGATTACACCAACCTTTTTGCTTCCACATCCAAATTGGAGATTGCAAATTTCCTGTTTTCTTTCCATGGATAGTATTTTGGGGAGGTACGTATTTTATATGATTGTTAGGTTAATGCAAAATCCATTTCCTAGAAAAATCTGAACAAGCTCCATTAACGCTAACTCCCTAGGGTGTATGTAAAACCGTATTGATTTGAGGATTGAGGAGTGTTAGGCCCGCTTCAAACGTCGCGCTTATGCCGTGTCGAATTAAATTGAACTTGATGTTTTAATTCGACTTGGCACAAGCACGACGTTTGAAGCCATTCAGCTTGGCAAAATGAGTTCGACACGGCAGAAGATTTTAGCTCGACAGGGTCTGCCGTGCTAACTCTATTTAGTGCGGCACAAGCACGGCTTGGCTTCAAAAGTCGTGCTTCTGTTTTGTCGAATTTAATTCCAGTTTGAAGTTGGTCCGCAATTTTGTTCACAACTAGGAATATGCATGCTCGCAGCGCGTATGTGAGTAAAGAAATAACCAACAAACAAGTGCATCAAAATAATAAAATGGCGACGTACAATGGACAGAATGGAAAATGCACGTGTACAACATCCATGACGTGCACAATACCCATCCGCCATGTTGGATGTATTTAAGCCCGACTGGGAGTTTGCAATTAAGTTCGACGTTTGAAGCCACTGCCGTGCTAACATCGTGCCAAGTTCAATTTAATTCGATACGGCATAAGCGCAACGTTTGAAGCGGGCCTTAGCGTTTAATGCAAACTCATACAAATAAAAACAAAGGAAAAAATCCAAGCAAATAAAACAACAAAGGCTTTGGATTCTCCCGTACACTGTATAGAAGCCATCCCACTGCAAACGTACGTAAACCGTGGGTGAACACAAAATGAATATTATTTTGATTAAAGTTGACTTTATAAAAGAAAATCTCTTTCCACAAATGATGGGCATATAGAGTGCTGTTCAAGAATTCCCACATCCCAGCAAGGGAAATGTCGATCTCGCTTCTTGACAAGCAATAACATCTGGGAGTATTAGAGTGGGAGTACTGAGGGAATTCGTAAAGGATAAAGTTGACAGTGCAGATCATTTCTCATAGGTCCTGTCTTCTTCTAAATCATCAATGAGCTTTCAAAGCAATTTTCACTTGAAATGTCAAAGGATGACAGTTTTCAGTGAAGGTAATAAGAAAAGGTGTCTTTTTGTTGTTGATGCCCCTAAACCACATCAGTGCACAGTGGCACATAATGTCACAAATGTACACTGTACGTGGCCGTGTCCGCATCGGACAAGCTATTTTATAAGTACTGCAAGCACGTGAGGAATTCCACAAAATTACGACTTTAGTAAAGACTGTTACAAAAATGGTGACAACGCAAGTTTAAAGGCAGTATACATCATTGGTAATCTCGAAAATCAGAAATGTTCACAGATTTATGCCTAACTTACACAATATAAACATGATGACAGTAGAAAACTTCCCGTGAAATGGTTTTGTCTGAAGTGCTATAGTCTTTGAGAAATGAGTAAAACAATTAGTTTTCGTCTCATGAGACGAAAATTCAATTCGCCCCAAATTCAATTCGCCCCAAAACCATTTCCCCCAAGTGCCATTTCGCCCCAAACCACTTCGCCCGAGTGCCATTTCGCCCCAATTTACTTCGTCCAAACACTACATCGCCCAAATGCCACTTCGCTCCTAAACTACTTCGTGCACAGGCCGTGGTTCAGGGCGAAATGGTTCAGGGCGAAGTGGTTTTGGGGCGAAATGACTGCAAACCCTTTTTTGACCGTTTTCTCAAAAGTTAGACAAAGTACAGAGCTGGTTTTTGCTCAGGTTGGTTTTAATCATGCATATCTTCAATCACACAGGGGGATAAAACTATTTGTAACAGTTTACCAATGATGTATACTATCTTTAAGCACACCAGTTTTAACACAGTTGTATGTAAACTTTCGACTACAACTGTAAGTGATGTCATACAGACCTGGTTTAGCAGAAAAAAAGAAAGACAACCTTCTTGAATGCATTGGTTACACACTGTCCGAGAAAACGGCTTATTAATTATGTTAAACTCACGTGGTTTATAAACAGCGTCTTTCTGATTAGCGAGCACCGGGCAAGATGAACTGAAGCGTGACAAGGACTCCCTTCTGGCGTCCTGAAATGAAGAAAAATAAATGAAACTTATTCTAAACAGTCATTTTTCTGAAACTGTGCTTTGGACAAAGTTCACAGCCGTTTGCACTTGGACGTCGACTATGAAAAGCCTCACCAAAATAAGATCATGGTAATAAACTCATTGACCGTGCATCATTTAAATAACCTGCCCCCTGTCATGGCCGCCGTTGCAACAGGTCTACACACTTTAGTAACTGACTCATGTTGCAGTTGTCAAATTTGGTCTTCCTCTTCAACAATCGGTCCAAACTTTCGCTCAAATTTAATTTTAAATGATAACGTAAAGATTTCACCAGGTACTTTTTTTCCCAGAAAGGAACTGTTCAAAGATACTTGAAATGTAATCGTAAGAGATTCTTTATTCAGGCGTACAACAATTTGACCATTCCAAGCGACGATAGTGTGTGTAATGTACATCATGTTCAACTTTAGATAACAACTCGACGTCAGTTTGGCTAATCATCCAGGGTTTTATTTAACATTGTATCAACATCCCCTGATGAGAGGATCTCCTTGGGACCATCTGCCTCGGCACGCAAGGGGAGAATACGCCGCATTTCAGATATTCGAGTAATATTGAGCTGCTTTATCACGGACTTTGGATGGTACCTTTCCATTAAATGCAAGAGCGGGTGGTGTATTTCACCTCCATTTTAGTATTTACAGTGTTTCCCCTAGAAAAATTGTTAAAGCGTATTGGTATACAAATAATGAATGTTTACGAGTGCAATGGGAGGGATATTTTCATGAGGTGCGGTGAAAGAAAATATTCCTCCCATTGCACGAATTAAAACATTCATTATTTGTTTTATATAACGGCCAAGTAGATCCTTGTCATCCCACTTTTCTTTTTTTTTACAAATATTCAGGCTCACCCTTCAAGTTTATTTCATCGTCTGTCATAAGTACCCGGTACAAAACCCGCCATGTCGCTTGTGCATGTGAATTGTAAAATGTTTGTGTCAGGGGTGGTGCTCACGTCATACATGTACATTGGACACGCACATATTCATACACGTACATGTACATACTCGCTGAATTAATACAGTGGGCGCGGGCGCACCGTGCAATGGAAAAAACATATGGAACAAAATTGCACGGCAAATGGAACAGAATTGCATGGTTAGTGACGTAGCATTAAATGGATTAAATATTTAACGACACGTGACTTGCTATCGTCCAATCAGATCACAAGGATCTACTTGGGCATTATATAATAAAATATATTTGATATGACATACATGTACCGGTATATTGTCTGTTCAATTTCGCAATCCAAAACTGTGATGCAGCCATGATACGAAGAGTGTATTTCTGGAGAATTTTCCTTTGTTTATTGTACATTTATCAGTTTCATTGTCTTTTTGTATTAGTTTTTAATGTCTGAAAGCTCAGAACGCACAATTCTTTAAAAGCATGTCACACTTTTAGACCCCTAATTTTTGGAATTGATCACATTCACAGACGCCATCTTCGTAGGAAAAAATGCTGCTGCGTGTTAAACGCCATAAAGTACGCACACGCACACGCTGGAACATGTTCCAAACACACGCGCGTGTTGCTCGAAATCTGTTCGAAATACGGCGCAACCGATGCGCGTCACAAACAAATACGCCCATAATCATGATGCACATGGCAATTTGTAGGAAGTGACGTCATTTGAACGTGATCAATTACCCTGTACAAAAAATGTAAAACAAAAAATTGTTTAAATCCATTGGCAAATTTTATTTAAAGATCATTAAAGCAGTACATTATTTTTGACACGTAGTATAATAAGTACGGATATATGTCCCTTTACGTTTATTCACAGAGAGATCTACATGTACATGATCTGTATTCTGCTATTAAATCAAGTGTATTTTGCCAGAATTGTGTGAGGTTTGGACACATCCGTACCGTATGCGGACAAAATACATAGCTCATTGGCTCCTAGATACAGTTCAGTGCAATCATATTTATCAGATATTTGTTCACAAATGCTGTTCAAACATGCGGCTGAAACACATACATGTACTGTACACACTGTGCAAAACATTTTGTACAGAAGCTAAGAACATGTTATCTGTGTGGTGACAATGGAGTACAACAGCAGCCGATTTCACAACACTTACGCAGTTGCGTAAGCCCACTTGCGCAACATTTCGTCGCAAAGCTGACATATAGTGACGAATATGCAGTGTTAAAGCCATTGCATATTCGTCACTATGTCAGCCTTGTGACGATTTTATTGCGTAAGTTGCACAACATTCTTCCGAAGATAACACGCAAGCTATGGGGCTTGCGCCATTTGTCAAAAGCTGCGCAGTGTTTCATGAAATCGACTGCAGCATTGCAAATGTACACATTTGTGTTTATTTGAACAATGTGCAATAATTTTGTAGTTTCCAAGAACATAAGTACATAGTACAAAGTGTAGATTTAGATTTTGTACATCTGGCTATGGGATGTCTAGTAACTGTAATGCAAATTACAGTCAGACACCTTTTATGGGCCGTATAATTTATCGAAATGTACACATACATGTACCATACTTTCCCATAAATTTAATCATTAATACAAAATGTATTTATAGAGTTACATGTACATTGTACATACTACATGTATTATTATTACTGGAATAGGGATTTCCACAATATTTTTGCAGGGTGGTCACCTCCCATTTACAAAAAAAAACATTCCACATGGTACAAGCTGCGGTACAGGTACATGTACATGTACACAATGTACCCGCTGCGGTACCTGCTGCTACATTGTAAATGATTTGTACCGGCTTCTCAAAATCGGCCAGCTTGGTGGTCGAGTGTTTAATAGGCCTGTGCATGTTCGAATAATTTACTATTCGAAAAATCGGTTTCATTTTCGATCGAATATTCGATGCGTGAATTTATTTCCTAAGATTTTGACAAAAAAAATTGCGTTGAAATTAATTGATTCTGGCACATCCGAACTAACAGCTCACAGGAATACAGCAGCCTTTTTATTGCCACCTCAAAAATAATCTGTGCTCAAATTATAGACTTCATGTTGTAACTTGCATAGCAGTCTCTCGCCCAAAGAGGTTTTTGCAGAAATTATCGTCGGCCCTTGTACACTGGACTTGTGGTTAGACGTAAATTTGACATCAAAGCAGACGTTTTGGCAAAGCAAAAAGGTTTTTTTACTTCTTCCTAGCTGAACGACATGTTTGGTTTGGAGTGGTAAAAACACATACCGAATATTTGATTTGGTAAAATGCTATTCGAATATTTGATGGACGACCGAATATTCAAATATTTGATTCGTTAGACACAGCCTTAGTGGTTAAGACGTCTGCCTACATGTACATGTAGTATGCAGGAGGTCGTGGGTTTGAGTCCCACCCGAGTACGCTATTAAGTTTTTTTCATAGTGTCTCGGGGAAGCATCGAGTATACTAATGTACAGTGCTAAACAAACCCTAATTGATATTCATTCCACATTTGGATAAAAAATTAAACTTTTTAGAAGACAAATCCCCGGGCTCCACTTGGCATGCTTGGTCAGCTTATTCAAAAAAAAGAAGAAGAAAAAAATAGACAGAAATCCGACAAAACCAAAACCGCACAGGTGATACAGGTTTTATAAACAGACAGCACCCTTTTTAGTGCTCCGCTAAAGCAGAAAATGTGCCTAAACTAGGCCCTGTGTAATAGCACTCCAGGGGCGGATTGCAATAAAATTGACTTAGCCACTGGTCTAAGACCGGTATTTTACAGCCGGCTATCCAACTTAGCCGGTCTCGACTTAGTCGCTGGTTTAGCCCATTACAATAAACCAGTCTAACTGAAGTACGGCTGCGCTAGCCGAAAAACATGCACATCTTAACGGAAAGTGACGCAGCCGGCTATCCTTGCGTGATTTCTAGCCAAAGAAACGTTCTCACAAAGCCACTTGATGACGCGTGTGTGGTGCAGTTTTTGCAGAGAAACTGACTGTGAAAGTTATCAAATAGCACTAAAAAGGCTCTAATGGCACAATGTGCGTTTTGTTCGTCTTTCTTTAAAGGGCCCCTGAAATGGTGTTTTTATCAATGAAATCTGTGCTATGGAACTAGTCCATTAATTTACAATCATAAAAACCCTACTTGGAAGTTGTTTGGGGGGTTAAAATCGAGGTTTTTGAATTTTATGCTAATGCAAATTTACATATATGCAAGGGCAAAGTGGTGATGTCACATTAGGAAAACACAGGAAAATCTCATTCAACTTTGCACAAAAGTTTCCACAATTTTCTCCAACTTGCTGAAACTCATGACGGTTTAGGTTTGTTTTACATGTTGCCTGTTGCAAACCAAGAAAAAACTAAGGCTGGAAACTGCAGAATTATAGCCGGCTCGCCGCGTGCTTAAATTTTAAGACTGGTCTAAATTTAAGACAACGATATTGCAAGCGGGCTATAATCATACTAGACCGGTATTAGTGGACGCCGGCTAAGCCTATAGCCCGGTCTTAGACCGCATATTGCAATCCGTCCCAGGAAGAATATAGCAACACACAAGATTCTTTGCAGTATAGTACATGTAGAATGTTTTCAATTCCGATTCAATAAAATCGAAGTACAATGTACATGTGGCAGTGTAGTAGAATGTTTTCAATTCCGATTCAATGAAATCAAAGTACAATGTACATGTGGTAACCGGTTTGCCAAATTTCAGAATGAAAGAACAAATCAAAATTTCTTACCCAAAATATCCCCAGATATGTACTTGTGAAGTCTATTTTCAATCCATGGTACACGTTTTACACTCCGCATAGATGTACTTTTGCAGAAAACTTACCGGGTACAACCAATGTTGATTTACAATTTAGCAAACCCACAGAGACCAATATACCGGTACACAAAGTGGCCATATCCTCACTGTGGAGAGTCTTCGATCAATAAAAAGGTTGTTAGGCTCGGTTGCCAAGACTAACTTTGGGCTAATTCGAGCATCCTTAGTCGAGGGGTACGTTACCAGGGCCCAACCCAGGCTAAAAGGAAATGCTAACTTAAATGTCTCCCAATGTCGACTTCCCATTGAGGAAATTATAAGTCGGTTTTAGCTTTGTCATTACTTTTGCACCTCTTGTGCATTTCCTGTGAATTTTCTCCACAGATTTCTATTAACAGATCTTTAAGAAACGACTGTTATTGAATGGCACATCACCGTAACTGGTTTCAGGCGGTTTGGAACGTGTGTGCGTGTAGCACGTTTTGTCTTCGAGCATAACATGCACGATCGTCACAAACATTGAGAAAGTGCGCATGCGGGAGGTTTTACGTGTAATTCAATGGGGAAGTGCCCAAAATTATGCAAATGTGCCCAGAACTATGCAAACGAAGGTGCCCAAAACTATGCAAATGAAGGTGCCCAAAACTATGCATGTAGATGTAGTAACACATGGATCTTTCCATAAAAACAGGAACCAAAGTGTGACATTTTAATACATTTGTAAAAATGGCCTGTTCAAGTTAACAAAATTGTTTAAAGAAATTTCTGTGCAATTTCTAAATAATGTAGAATATTAAAAATAATTTACAAACAGTTAGAAATGTCTTGGTATCATAGTTTTGAAAATATTCAAGAAAATATTTTCACAACGTAAGGGGGACTTTTAAAGCATTTTTAAAAACTATTGCAACTACATTTCAAGTCTTTTTGACCAGTTTCTTTCTGGAAAAGGTAGTTGCTGATTTTACCAGCTGTAGAACCTGGACTTTATCGATTCAAATTACATTATGAGCGAAATTTGTTACATTTTGAGCGAAAGTTTTAAAATGTCACACTTGCATATTTGGAAGATACATGTAGCACTAGTCTATTAAATCGTTGTCGTTGTGTTTTGGGTAGTATCAACAGATAAAGGTGGTGTTCGATTCATGAGGCTATATATTATTTATGTGCTGAGGGTAACTGTTCTCTGAAGTCCGGTAATTATTTTTAAAAATCAACTCCAGAAGTGTAAAGGGGACACTGTGTCCCGTTTCCATGGAATGACCCACATAGCAATAGGTGAAAACAAACGGCACTTTAATTTGGGCTTCACACTCAATGAGCTGTTCACTTTCACATAAATGAAGATTAGAACGTGATCAAGGCTGTACCGTATCGGGAGTTCCCGGATGTCCATGCTCCCCTAGTCTAACAAAACATAAAGGCACTGAACGTTGTGCTTGCTTAATTGGCATTCAAGAAAAAGATCAAAGAGAAAATACTTATTTTGTGGGTAGACTCGCCATGCGGCGGCGAAGTGGGCGATGCGGACTTGATTGGTGTTTTGACACTTGCACAAAATTGTGAAATCGGAGAATCGAATATTCGGTTTCTAATGAGACGAATAATCAGATTTCTCAGATTTCTCCCAACATTAAACGAGAGTTTATGATAATACACAGAATAGATAAGGCCATATGTAATCTTACCTCTGCTTTTAAATACTCCTTGTTGTTCGCCCGTAGCCTCTGAACTTTGCTGTTGAGAGAGTGGAGGTGCGCCAAGCTCTCTTCTGAAATTGAGAGGTAAAGACGGGATTTACCGGAACATGAAGTATATGCCATTGCACCAGCTCTAGATATCCAGCATGTTGTGACCTAAAAATAGTTGTTGTCATCGTCAACTTCCAGGTAGGTTAAAAATATGGAGAAATGCACGCAGGTAGTTTCCATGCCAATTCATCTATTCAAAATCCTGGCTGCAAACATGCAGGTTTCGCCAATTAGGAGCAAAGGTCACTCATGCAGGCAGCTACATGTATGTGCGTACTGCTACCATAATGAACGTTTAGTTTAATTAGCGAACATCTGTGGCCCGTAGAATGCACAATGTAAACGAACCACATAGTACAGTGCATGCCACAAAACAATATGGATTTTGAAAATTGCAAAAATCGCTGGGCAACGAAGGGGAGTAATTAATGAATTCTCCCCATACTTCACAGATATAATTATATAATTCTCGAACATCATAGGGTAGTCCAAGATGCCATTTACATGTTAAGTTCTGGAAAAGTATGCTAGCTACTATTTTGTGAATATAAGCTAAGCACACATATGGCCATTTTTTTTTTAATAGTCAAGATTTTGAAGCACACAGCTCTCTATGTACGGTAAAGGTCGTGCTTGTATTAAAGCCGGAGTGTTCATCTCTCTTTCATGAGCAAGGGGGCCAGACTCCTCTGTCGAGTTTGCTGTGGGGGGTTTACATGTACCATTCCTCCCACACAGTGAGTCTGTTTACCTTCCCAGCACGATGCTGGTACCCAGAGGCAATTGAGGCAAAGTGCCTTGCCCGAGGGCACAAGACATTGGTTGCAATGTAACTTGTATTCAATACTTGTACTATTGGTGTGGTGTTTGTTGCCATTGCTATCATTACTGAGTAACATTTTTCTTGTCAACTCACTTGGTCGTCGGTATTTTTAGATTGTCCGTGTTTAAAGGCCCATTGTATCATTTGCAATGACCTAATTTTGTTTTTCATGAGTTGACTAAAAGTGTTGATAGCAATGGTAACAAAAACCACATGAATTTCTTTCCGTCCAAAATGGTATTTCATGCTGGAAATTGACAACCGAAGGTGGTTTTCTAAAAAAGTCCCGTGCTAGTTTACCAACATTCTATCGAAGATACCGGTATGTTACACACTTATTCTACGAATTTGTAAAAAGTTTTATCTTGCAAATGATACATAGGGCCTTTAAATACATACTGTACATGTACATGTATCTGCTATGTACATGTACATGTATCTGTTTATTTGTTAAAGCCCAAGTACATCATTTGCAGTGACCCAAAAATTTACATGAGTTGACAAGAAAAAAACATGACTAAAAGTGTTGATAGCAAAGATAACAAACACCACATTATTTTTTCCGGTGTAAAATGGTACATGTACCCTTTGTGAGAGAAATTGCAGACTGAAAGTGCTTTTAATTTTAATAACAAAAAATAATAAAGTAAAATCAACTGCAAATTTACCATTTATCCAAGACAAAAACCAAGCATGGGTTTTCAAGGTTTGGATTCTGAAACTTGTATTAATATGGCTGAAATTTCTACACGGCAGTTTGGGCAGTTCCTTTAGTTATGTAATGCTGTTGTTGTGGAATTCGTAAGAAAAAGTTTTATCTGTGGTTTAAATACACACACAAATTTGGGTATTGTTATAATTTTCGCACGATTTTTCTGTCCAATATCACTTTGTGCAATCAACCCTCTATGACAGTTTTGGCTCGCTGGACAGACTTACATACATGGAAAGGCCCTGCCACTATTTTTACTAGCATGTGGGTCTTTCTATAAATTAGGGGTCCAATGTTGGTGTCCCCCGTTACATTTTACATCTTGTTTTTGTAAATTCAGGACGCATTCTTTAAATACTTTCCATCTCAAAGAGCGAGTACATAAAGTACAATTCATACAACATGGTTTAAAAGCCATTTTAATGATATTTGTACGAAAAATAACACATATATCAGGTGTAACGGGGGACACCAAATGTCACACTTTTGGACCCCTAATTTATAGTAAGACCCATTTAGCAAACGGACTATAGTGCTAATCATTGAACACTGATCTACATGTACATGTACATGTACACTTATAGACAGATCACATGATTGGACAGATCACATGAGTAGAAATTTCAGCCACAAACATGTACATGTACATGTAGATGCAGTAATACTTCAGAAAACCTGAAAAATCCATACATAGTTTTTGTGTTTAATGAATGGTAAAAAAGTTGTCTGCAGACGACTTTAAAAAAAAACACACCTTCAGTTGGCAATTTTTCCCACAGAGGTACTATTTTACAAGGGAAAAAAATCATGCAGCGTTTGTTACCACTGCTATCAACAAAAACAGATAAGCGCCATTTAACATTTTTTATGTACATATGTACATGTACATCTCATGATTTTTTGTTGCAATTTTCAGAAAATATCAAGCAAAATGTAAAAGAAAGGTATTAAATTGGTAAAACAAAGTCACTTCTACTAATTGAAGGCCTCAGAGCTGCATTTTGCTGGGTATTTTCTGAAAGGCACAACAGAAAATCTTGAGGTACATGTACATGAGATATCTTGCAAATTTTAGTCAGGTTTTTCTTGTATATTTTTTGGTAACTGCAAATGATGTACAAATGTATCTTTAAAACACTACAGGTAATGCACGCTCCAAGTGAATCCGTGAATTCGTGAACTCAAAGACCTTTAGCCAACCAGTGGGTGGACATTCTATACAGATTCTTATAGGTGGTTCATGCTGTCAGGTATGACCCTACACTCAAATGCCACACGTCCTGACAGTCGCAGTCCGCTCTGTCATTTAAAATAGCAGTTTAATATGACAACTGATTGGTAACTGTGGTTGGAACTTGAGAGGAGAGGGGGACTTGAACTTTCAGAGATGTACAATGTATGCTGCAATGATTTTAATTTTCGACTGATAAAGAAAAATTACAGGAAAATGGCACTACAATGTATCTCCATGTGTTTGAGGATGGACATGATACAAAAAAAACACCCTGTGTTTAAAGGACGTGTGAAATAGGGTTTTTATTAAATATAATAATGGTAGAGGGTGTTTTACACATTTCGGTCAATTGCAGAAAATTTGATTGTTCCTTTTTTTTGGTGTAATTGCAAGTTTTTGAAATTTTTATGCTAATGAAATTTCCATATTCATGAGCAAATCCGTGATGTCATCTCAGGACAACTAAGGAAATCTCCATTTACTTGTGTACAAAAGTTTGTCATTTTTAGTGACTTCTTGGTGTTGTAATCTGTAACAGTTTACTGAGTTTATTTAGTATGTCATTTGCAACAATCCCAACGAGTTTGTTTGGGTCAAAATACAATTATGCATGTATTCTATATTGTAAAAAAACATTTTAGTTACCCGAATCACTTTCGGCTCAGTTGTATACTTAAGATTGGACAGACAAATTTATAGGCCTATACAAAAAACAAAATCTCGCCCGTGTTATAGGAATAGGCGTTTTAGTCGTGTTGTGCCCGGAAGCTCAGATTTGACCTTTGCCGCGAGACTTACATAGTCTATTTATAACCCATTTGAAGAAATTATTAATCGCAAGCATACGACCAGAAATTAAAGTGGAAATTAAAAATCATCCAGCAATATCAACAAAGGAAGGCCTTTTGTATTCCTGAGACGGACAGATGAGATAGCATTGTGAATGCACTATTTATCACTGACCAAAAGGTTTTCTCCCTGATAAGTTTGAACTTTATACATAGTTGGCCTCATTCCTAAATGGGTCATTTTGATAAGAATTGATTGGACAAACTCTTGAAACACAATGGTGTATCATCCCTGCATGTTTGCTGGACATATTTAGACAATGAGACAAAAATTCAAAGCAGAATGTGTTTGTGTGTGCTGCAGGTGTGCAGTTTGCAAGCTGTGTGCACAAGCATTTAGTTTTTAAAGGCCCATTACAATGTAAACTCCTCAAAAAAAGTTTGGAAAGTCAAGTTTGACTTACGATTTCTCTCTTGTTGCAAAATCATTGGGAAGCTCTGTTATTCCTCTTTACAATGATGTGTCATTTGTTATGATTAAGCAATTGGGGGATGTGCAGCACAGCTGAATACGGGGGCGGGTGTAAAGTGAAATGTCACAAAATGCATTGCTATTGTCAAAAAGTGCATTGACACATTCCCATCCTCCAAGCAAAAGGGGAATGCACTGCATGACAATAGCAGTGAATTTTGTGACATTTCACTTTCCACCCACACCTGTATTCCGCTATACTGCACATCCCCCAATTGATTAATCATAACAAATGACACATCACTGTAAAGAGGAATAACAGGGCTTTCCAATGATACAAAATTCAAGGGAAATGATTTAGTAACAAGAGAGAAATCGTCAGTCAAACTTGACTTTCCGAACATTTTGAGGAGTTTATATCATTTGCAGAGGAAACTTTTTAACGCATTCTAGAACAACAGCATTACATAACTACAGAATAATATTGATAAACTGCCTTGTAGAAATTACAGCCACACAGATGCAGTAGGCCTAATACTTCAGAAAATCTTAAAAATCCATGCATATTTTGTGCATTTACAAATTAATGGTAAAAAAAATAATTTGCAAATTTATTTTAAAAGAAAAAAAAGAAAAGTACCCTCAGTTGAATTTAATTCAAAGCCTTTAATCTAGTGTGTAAACACACTTAAATGATCCCAGAGCACTCTTTCGTGAAGAGTAAGGGGATTCCCGGTGTCTCTGGCTGTCGGCTGCCAATGGTGCTACCCACCTACATGTAACTGTATACATGTACCTTGATGTTTAGGTGGAAGGAAGACACTTAGGCCCGCTTTAAACGTCGCGCTTATGCCGTGTCGAAATAAATTCAACTTGGCACGTTGTTGGTACGACGTTAGCACAGCAGTGGCTTCAAACGTCGAACTTAATTGCAAACTCCCAGTCGAGCTTAAATACATCCAACATGGCGGATGAGTATTGTGCACGTCATGGACGTTGTGCACGTGCGTTTTCCATTCTGTCCATTGTACGTCGCCATTTTATTTTTTTGATGCACTTGTTTGTTGGTTATTTCTTTACTCACATATGCGCTGCGAGCATGCACATTCCTAGTCGGAACAAAATTGCTGACCAACTTCGAACTGGATTTAAATTCGACACGGCAGAAGCACGACGTTTGAAGCCAAGCCGTACTTGTGCCGCACTAAATTGAGTTAGCACGGCAGACCCTGTCAAGCTAAAATCTTCTGCAGTGTCGAACTCATTTTGCCGAGCCAAATGGCTTCAAACGTCGTGCTTGTGCCGTGTCGAATTTTAAAAATCAAGTTTAATTTGATTCGACACGGCATAAGCGCGACGTTTGAAGCGGGCTTTAGCTTCATTAAAAAAATACCATTATAATGTGAAGCGCACGTGAACATATGAAATGTGCGCTATATAAATGTAATAATAATAACATTCTTCTCACCTAGTACTTGTTCTTCTGGAATGTCTTGTCTCTCGGTTTCCTCCTCTTCTTCTTCATCATCCTCCTCCTCTTCTTCCTCCTCTTCCTCATCTCCTCTGTCATCCAAGTCATCATCAGCTGCACAAAAAAAAAATATCAATATCATTTTGCAGATAACACATTTTTGTTAACACGAATTCCAGGAACAGCATTAAATGTACGCGAGTCTTTGCAAGGTAAAGGGGGCATTTTGGCAACACAAACCATATTTTCCAGAAAATACCTTTGGTCTCAAAATAAAAGAAATAAGTTTCAGTTGTTCTGAAGAGATAACTTAGGCCCAAAAAAGGTTACAAATAGTGTGACAACATGCCTTTCTAAAAACCCTGTGTACAAATTTCCAAAATACGCTCGTAACCGGGACGGCCTAAAATGTAACAGAGGGTTTTTAGAAAGGCATGTTGTCACACTATTTGTAACCGTTTTTAGGCCCAAGTTATCTCTTCAGAACAACAAACTTATTTCTTTTATTTTGAGACCAGACAAAGGTATTTTCTGGAAAATATGGTCCGTGTTGCCAAAATGCCCCCTTTACCGTGGAAAGACTCATTTGGGGATTAACACATTGATCGACCAATCACTTTACACGTACATGTTTAGGATCACTTTCAAGACTGTTCTGCTTCATTGATTTCGTCCAGGTCCAAGTGGACCAGTTTGAAAAAATCAAGAGATGGTCACGCACATTACTGACCGATAAAAAATCTTACATCTTTCAGCCTTTCGGTCAGAGTACTACGATTTGTGTTTTTGAGACATGAGTAAAATCTCAAAAAGTTTTCCCAAATTTTTTAATTTTTTTAATGGAAGTGATGATAATACATGTACATCAAACCATTTAGACCAAACAAAATAAATGGTGTGTTTACGGTAACCCGACCTACCTGGAATTTTTTAGGAAAAATTACCAACCTCAAACATTTTATTGCCAATTTTGATAATTTTAAATGAGCACTATTTGCAATAATTTCCAACGAACATAACATTTTCTACACTTGTACATGAACATGGTTAATAGTGAGTTTCAAACATTGCAAAACAACACGCAAATGCATGAACTAAAATGTAAAAAAAAAAGACAAAATAAAATTATTTTCCTACCTACCTACCGGTACCTGGATTTTATTTAGGCCGTTACCGTAAACGCACTATTTATTTTGTTTGGCCTTATCTGACATGCAAGCATATCGAATAATATCTGATATTTTTTTGGGAGGGGGAGGGGCGGTGAAAATTCCCTGACACTTCAATGACAGCAGTTGAACTTATAGCCACAACTGTTCGTGTGATTTGGACAAACGCACGAACCCGATTAAGCCTCTTATTGAGCAAACTGTCTCCAATTGCAATCGCCAGAGATTCGACCAAATCTTGTGTACACGCCTCACAATCTGCTTGCCTGTGTAGGCTGGAGATTAGCCTTAAAAGCCTCACTATGGGGCATATGCACATGTTCTGCACCTCGACTTTGATGACAGATTAAAGATACATTATATGCTGTATTAAATTACCTTAAATCATTTCTTGAATTTGAAAGGTGGTCTTTGTTATACATGTACATGTATACTCTCCCAAAAACGACAGGCAATTGTCTTAAAATATAAATTCTTGATCAACAGAAGTTTGTTGAATACAGTGAACTTGTGGTTAATAAGCCAATGATCGACCAATCACTTTGGAATCGCTTTCAAAACTGTTCCTCTTCAGTGATTTCATCCAGGGCTAAGTGGCCCTGTTTGAACAGAGTGATTCTCACATATTTCCCATTTCTCGGAGAATCCTGTACATGTATGTGTAGTTAAGGGCCCTTACTAAACTCATACCAAATATAGTGTTCGTAATTTTGTTTAGTTGTTCATCTACATGTACCGGTACATGTACTCAACACAAACAATTTGATTCATAGGGAAGGCCTGAGGGAGTATACCACCGTGCCTCATAGCTCAGCTGGTAGAGCATCTGCCTGGTGTGTCTGAGATCTTTGGGAAGACCTGAGGGACTGTACTCTGCCTCAAAGCTCAGCTGGTAGAGCAAGTGTTTGTGGAGTCTCAGATAGAGGCTTTGCATTCGAATCCTAATAGGGACAACATGATTTTTGATTTACGTTTTTATTTTTTTTTTCATTTTAAATAAGGGTTATCCCATGTCAATTCAACAAGCTTTTGAACCTTACCCTCACAGATTAAAATGAAATTTGGTGTGCTGATTGGACTCCTTGAGAAACCCCGAAAATTTTATATCATTTGGTCAATTAATTTGAGATACGGGTCAACGAACTTTGACTAATTAGCATGATTTGCTATGTTTGGACAGTTATATCTCTAAAAGTAATGGACCTAGAGAGATAAACTTTACATCATTTTAAAGCTCTTGAAATGGGCTTCATTTTATACATACACAGTTACATGTTATTTACATGGTATAAATTTACATGTTATTTACATGTTAGCCAATGTTAAAATTATCATAACTCAAAAACTGTAAGAGTGCCCATCCCAAATCTTTCTGGAAATGTTTCTTACATCTTAAGCTAACAAATAAAAAAAAATTACGCATTTTGACAATTACGCATTTTTGCAAATCAAGGTCAAAGGTTATAAATTTACATAACTTTTTTTGTGGTACGAGATACAATTTTGATGTTTTTTTTATAAAATGAAGCCCATTTCAAGAGCTTTAAAATTATATAAAGTTTATCTCTTTAGGTCCATTACTTTTAGAGATATAATTGTCCAAACATAGCAGGTCATGCTAATTAGTCAAAGTTCGTTGACCCGTATCTCAAAAATTAATTGACCAAATGACATAAAATTTTAGTTCTCGGGGTTTCTCAAGGAGTCCAATCAGCACACCAAATTTCATTTCAATCTGTTAGGGTCAGGTCCAAAAGCTTGTTGAATTGACACGGAATGACCCATACCTCTGAATTAAATTAATATGAATCACCCTATTTGATTTTTGGACCACGTTTCACATCCTGTATAAATTTTGGGAGAAATTTCTACCCCAAAAAAATCACAGGTTTTCGGACAAAATACTTGACAAAAAATAAAATGCACACCTAATGTCATCTCAAATTTTATGAGTTATTCGGAAAAGTTAAGTAACACATGTGTGGCAGACCCAACATAAAAAATTAATCGTTGCAGATGAAATTTACAATGCTTTGAAATTTCGCTGCTCAGTGATGGCTAATTTGCAAAATATTGGCAGTATTTTTTGTTCTGTTGAGTATACCTTTAAAGGAGTGTGACCAGATCACTTTTTTTACCCATAACTCCCCGGGACTTACCTTATGGGTCATGAGATTTGTATATCATAACATCCGTTATATTTTTCTGATTACGAAACTGAAACTCTCGCGCTTCTAGGCTGCATATTTCCGAGGATATCGTCGAAAATCCACCGATTATTTGTAAACTAATTTTCCAGTATCAACGTTTATCCACTGAAAGCCGACTCGATAGTTTTGTTCAATTTTTTACTGGAAATCGCGAATGTTTTTGGGTTTTTGGGACATGGGAAGTGTGTATGGGAGTTACTTGATAATATTGGTAAGTTACATCGAAAACTATTTTCCAGAAACTCTGGTCATGCTCCTTTAACGTAACATTTATACACTCGCATTGTAAATTATGTACATGTATAACTTGGTAATTTCGAGTCAAACAGCAGCACTCCACAATTTCATTTCGCTCTAAATATTTTGCCCCGGGGCTGGATGCATTTCATTCAATTTGGACGGATGAAGAGAGAAATAATCCACCCATGAATAGCGTAATAATGTCCAGAGAGTTCCTGCGACAGCCACTTGGTTGTGTTACAAAGCAATCGTAAAAAAAAAGACGGTGCGACACCAGCCACTTATAATGCTGTTTTCAAAGTGCGTACATTGACTAGCTGTTATTAATTCAAAGGACTACACTTCAGTCATTCATGAATTTTTTATCAGATATTATATCCAACTGCCCGACAGATTTTCAGCATTTATAAGCAAAGCCAACATGAATTAAATGTAATTTGCTATTTTCTGAACATAGAATTCTATTATGTATGCACATCCAAAGACGTTCAGTCAAATACGCATACATGTACATGTATTTTAAAGTTAATACGTGTATATTCTATAACAAAATGTACACTACCCATAAACGCTTTGGAAACACCTTGAAAGTTTCAGGTTTTTGAGAAGAAAACGTATAATTTTGTGAATGTTAATTTTGTGAAAGCAAATGTAGGTGTATTCTAACAAAAAGCAATATATACATGTTAAGTTTAGTGCCATTTTCGGCCTCAGCAGTGGGCTTTATCAACAAATTAGAGAGCATGCAAAAAGAAACGGCTAAACTTGATGTTCATCAAAGAATCCCCCCTTAGCAGCTATGACAGCTACACACAATCAGGACGCTTGGCAGTGCGTTGCAGGCATTCAAATGTCACGCGCGCAGATTGTAAACACCGTGCATGAATGTGATGTACTCGGTAAGGCTGGCCATGGCTATTGGTTGCTATTTAAAGCATACTGGGGAATCCGTTCCATTACGTTCGTGAGCATGCATCCCGGTTATTAATTTGAAAAACTGCGGAGTTAATTAAGATCGTCGCCGGAAATTTTTGTAGGAATTGTAGGAATGGGACAGTCATAAGGAACAGAACCCAATACAATTTCTGAAAAGTATAGAAATCGTTTTTTTTCGGCGTAACATGACCGAATTTATTAAATTACATCAAAATGACTCGGGCGTGTGTTGTCCGAACACAACAGCCGGCTTACTCCACAGATTTGCGTGGATTTCCTCAGGGTATTGTATCGTCGCTTAGCAGAGTGGAAACTCCCTGAGATCTCGGGATGCCAATAGGGATGCATAAACTGTCTAAGGTATTTATTAATGTAGATTTGATATGACAAATTTCCGCTTCATAATGAAACATTATAAATATGTGAAGTCTTTCCAGTGAATGGCAATAGACCATTTATGTTGTTACACATGTTACATGTATGTAATGTTCATCTACAATCTTAATGCACATGGTAACTTTGTACAAAAATAAGTTACTGTGTACACTGCCAGTACTTAAAGATAGTATACATGATTGGTAAACTGTTACCAATAGTTTTATCCCCCTGTGTGATTGAAGATCACAACCTGAGCAAAACCCAGCTCCGTACTTGGTCTAACTTTTGAGAATACAGTCAAAAAAGGGTTTGCAGTCATTTTGCCCCAAAACCACTTCGCCCTGAACCATTTCGCCCTGAACCATTTCGCCCTGAACCACGGCCTGTGCACGAAGTGGTTTTGGGGCCAAGTGGCATTTGGGCGATGTAGTGTTTGGACGAAGTAATTTGGGGCGAAATGGCACTCGGGCGAAGTGCTTTGGGGCAAAATGGCACTTGGGCGAAATGGTTTTGGGGCGAATTGAATTTTCGTCTCATGAGACGAAAACTAATTGTTTTGCTCATTTCTCAAAGACTATAGCACTTCAGACAAAACCATTTCAGGGGAAGTTTTTTAGGGTCATCATATTTATATTGTGTAAGTTAGGCGTAATTCTGTGATTTTCGAGATTACCAATGATGTATACTGCCTTTAAGAATAATAATAGAAAATGGTGTTTGTGGCAAAATTTGAAATTGCACCCGTAAACACAAGAGAAAAATGAGTCATATTCACCTGCTGAGAAGTACTGTTGACTGGACTGTCTTGATGATAATGTTGACGGAACTTGCATTTCAGATGGTAATCTTGTGGGTAGGCTTCCTGAAACATTAGTACAGAGAAGAAGTTAGACTATACAGTTACCTCTGTTTATAACGCCCCTGATAAGTTAGGGATACGTTTTTTTTTTTTATTATTATTATTATTTTTTTCAAATGACTGTTTTCACCTACGATTTCGTTCTGAAATATTGGATAGCAGATTTGCTATGCAATTTTATTTTTGTGTAGCAATTTTAAAATTTTGTTTAGCAATCCAGTATTTTTGTATAGCAAATTCAAATAATGCGTGATTTCTTAGTGAAAACGGTGTCTACTGGCTACTGGCTACAAGAAACCACTCATTGTGTGTGTAAGACATTGGTGTACACATCGCCTTTTGAATGACAAAAATCAATAAAACAGTTTTTGAGTTACATCATGGAGCTAGCTCCATGGTTACATCGAGACGGGAACTAACTTTTTGTGATGGGTGTTTAATGCACGTAGCTCCGGAAGCACAGTAGGAAAACAATATGCATCAACTGGTACCCATAGGCATTATAGGCAGATTACCAGTTGCAGATTACAAGTCTTTTTTTTCCCACTAGCTGTCCGGACAGAGTGGTTCGCGTCGCGTTTTTTTCCCTGAAAATGTACCAATTACATTATCAGTTTTTTTTTACTAGCATTAACAAAACTAATCTGGAAGTGCAAGAATAAGGACTAGATGTTGAAAAAAATGTGTCGCAAATTGCATCGCTAAATCAAGTCAAAAATGCGATGCACTTTGAAAAGTGGCATCGCAGATTGTCAAAAACGCGTCGCATTTTGCGATGCGATACAGGGGAAATCGTTCACTGAAGCGGAATGCATACCCCCAATAAAATATCTGCGTACACCTCACAATATCCCTAACTTATATAAATGTCTCGGCCGGTACTCCAGTCATTGTGTACATATGCATTGTGCTCTTGATATAAAGCTTGTAGTAGGCCAGTCCTTTGAACAGCGCTGTACCGGTAATAAATTAATTTAAAAAGAAATTCTTGATTTAGATGATGGCGTCAGCCAAGATTATTAAAATGAAGTTAACAGTGCTTGCGGGAAGAAAACATAACTGTATAATTTATACATGTATGCCCTTTATGAAACAACTGGCAAAGTGTGCGTCAACTTTTTTCCAAATGACATACATTATACATGTAGTGAAATAGTGAAACAGCAAAAAACTTGTATACAGTGGCCACCCTCGGGACAGTAAAAAAAAACAACTGGCCACTATGAAAGGGTGGCCTCTTTATAGAGGTTGCTTAAGCATTATACACATGGCATTTGGGACCAAAGATGGCTGGCCACTATAAGCAGATGGCCTGTTTATCAAGGTGGTCTTAATAGTAGGAAACCCAGTTTTGTACTAATAGACTGCCGAAGTGAATACGTCACCTTTTGTTGGTTGCCTAGGCAATTGAATCTAAACTAAAAATCACTCAACCGCGTCCCAGTGCTTTTCCAATGGTAATTTTTTCCGACGGCCATGATAGTTTAGATCCAATTGCCATGGCAACACACGTCACACTTCGGCCGTCCATTGATCATGTTCAAATGACGTCACTTCCTACAAATTGCCACATGCATCATGATTTAGAGCGTATTTTTTTGTGACGCGCATCAGTTGCACCGTATTCCGAACAAATTTCGAGCAACATGCGCGCGTGTTTGGAACATATCCCAGCATGTGCTTGCGCGTACTTTATGGCGTTTAATACGCAGTAGCATTTTTTCCTACGAAGATGGCGTCTGTGAATGTGATCAATAGGGAGGTTTAGATGCACGTAAACGTGAACGCGAAATGGCTTGAGAGAAAATTTTTAAAATAGACGAAAACAAAAATCCACAAATATGACTTTTGTGGCAAGATTAAACTGTTTTGCTGTGACTAAAATTCGGACCTGGGTTCCAAAACCTCCTTAAAATATTACCAATGCTCGAGCCATTTCGGGTTCACGTTCGTGTTTTACATGCATCTAAGGCCCGCTTCAAACGTCGCGCTTATGCCATGTCGAATTAAATTCAACTTGGCACGACATTCGAACGGTGTAAGCACGGCAGTGGCTTCAAACGTCAAACTTAATTGCAAACTCCCAGTCGAGCTTAACTACATCCAACATGGCAGATGAGTATTGTGCACGTCATGGACGTTGTACACGTGCGTTTTCCATTCTGTCCATTGTACGTCGCCATTTTATTATTCTGATGCACTTGTTTGTTGGCTATTTCTTTACTAACATACGCGCTGCGAGCATGCGCATTCCTAGTTGTGAACAAAATTGCGGACCAACTTCGAACTGGAATTAAATTTGACATGGCAGAAACACGACGTTTGAAGCCAAGCCGTGCTTGTGTCGCACTAAATAGAGTTAGCACGGCAGACCCTGTCGAGCTTAAATCTTCTGCCGTGTCGAACACATTTTGCCGCGTCAAATGGCTTCAAACGTCGTGCTTGTGCCGTGTCAAATTTAAAAAAAATCATGTTTAATTTAATTCGATACGGCATAAGCGCGACGTTTGAAGCGGGCCTAAGCCTTCCTAATTTTACTTTACGTTCAGTAGACACACCATTGTAAGTGACAGTCTTTCCTTACCCACTTTGAAGCAGTCAGGACTGGGCGGGTCGACCGTTGTTTGCCTGGCCGGGGGACATTCACCTTCTTCACCCATCAAGTCAGCTAATTCCCTCAACATTTGAATGTCCTCCACTGAAAACAGCCAAATTTGTAAACATTCAATGGTTATTCTATGCTAATTTAGAGACATTTCAGATACATGTACGGTGCTTATGCCGTGTACAACCAAATGGAATTTGGCCCGACTTGTTTGCATTGACAAAGGAATTCACTACGCAGTTTTATGCAGAAACTTAATTCTTCACCCCCTTTTCAGACAAAATGACGGAACCCATTCTGCAAGGCATTGCTGCAATTGCAATTCTTTGTGAAGTTTGTATCTGATTTTCAGTGGGTCATATTTCTCGTTGCACTTGTTTAGCACAACATCTTGGGTATTCTCCTTTAATCTCTCTCTGTCTGCAAGGGCATTTCGAGTTTGGCTCATTTGCATAAAAGGTGCTCATTTGTCCACGATCGTACATGCGGGATGTCAGGTGAATAACTAATTGTTTGTTCACATTCGTAGGATCCTACTGGACCCCTAGGCCCGCCAGCATAGCCATAGTGACATGTAGTGGCCCGAGGGAGCCCGAGGGGTGCCTGAGGGGTGCCCAAGGGGTGCTCGAGGGGCGCCCGTGGCTGGCCCGTAGGGGCGCCTGTAGGAGACCCCTAGTGCCGCCTTGCGCAATCATGTTGAAGCCTAGACTGCTGTTGCTTCTTGGGAACATTAGACTTGCCCTCAGACTTTCCTTGGCAGGATCTTGAGATCAGAAGCTCATCACCGGTTTGGAGCCAAAACCGTAGTCTACCGTAGCAGAGGGACACAAGGATGCACCGGGGCGTGTCCACATCCCATTTTTTTGCCCCCCATTTTTCCCATGGGTGTATAAATTTTGATGCCATACCATTTGTCATATTATTCTCATTACCATTCTGAAATTTCGCGCTCTCATTCCACATATTTTCAAGGAAAACACCAAAAAACACCGATGTTTTATAAAACTAATTTATCCATTTCATAAAGCAGTGCAGTGATCACACCACCTTTCTGCTTCCACATCCAAATTGGAGATTGCAAATTTCCTGTTTTTTCCCCATGGATAGTATTTTGGGGAGGTATTTTATGATTGTTAGGTTAGAATGAAATCCCTTTTCTGGAAAAATCTGAACACGCTCCTTTAAGTTGGCCTCCTTGTAAAGGGTCTAATTGCCTCAAGTGACTCACCAAGTGATGGGGAAGACTCTGTCGTGCTTGAGGTAATTGTTGACGTGCCGTTGTGGTGTCTTTTCACTTTACTGTGTACTCTGGCAAAGTCGGAAGGGTAATGGGAGCTACTGTGCCTGAAATTCAAATTTTCCCAACAAATAAGAAAGGCAAAATCGTATTAAAAATTAGGGTTTTCTAATTTCAAGTGTTGAAAGAGAAGTGACGCCAACAATTTTTAACAATCAGGCACTACCCTTAAATACATTCTAAGCTTCCAACAATATTCTAAATAAATTTTGCATTTTCAGCACTTAAGTCATAATTACAAAAGGGCAATAGACAGCCGAAGTGTGACATGAGTTGCCATGGTAATTTGCTCTAAACATCACACGGTTCAGTGATGTTAAAGGCCCTGTAGATGATCTGTTTTTGAGCGATTCTGCGAATAAAACCATTATAAATCAAAAGAAAGACATCAACAAACTCATCTGAAGAAATTTCAGCTTTGTCAAATGTACCACGTTTAAAAAAACCATGAAAATCCATATGCATTTTCCTGGTCTTGGCGGGGTGTTTCAAATATTCGTTCACAGTTGATCGGGTACTATGTGGCTTGCGTCATGCACTCTATGGCGCACATACTGCGTGTGCGCGCGATCCATAAAAATGCATTGCGTTGGAACACGCACACGGAGTACACAGCGCCCATCCATTTTGGACCGCGTAGATGCGAACCAAAAATAAGTAAATCGTTTGCAAACGATCTAAATAATTTCATCTTTACGGATTATTTTCTGGTAAAATTATATCATTTTGAGCGAAAACCTTTCATTGGATAGTTGCTATTAATTCAATCTTTACTTTCAGAACTTTTCCCCTGTAAACTCGTCGATTACTTTTTCGGTCATTGCAAATGATCCACTGGGCCTTTAAGGGCGTGTTTGTTTCATGACAGATCCGAATCCAGATCGCGATCTGTTTTACCGTGCAGAAACAAACGAAACCGCTCTCAACTCGGATCTCAAATCACGTGAATTGCAATTTATTTACGAAATTTGTCAAATTTCTGTTCCAAATTTCTCCCACGACATTCGTCGTAAATAAACAAGCATTCTAAATTTGTTTGTATCGTGTGTTGCCTCTGAAAACTGAAACAACACGGTTTTACTCACACAAAATCTTCGCGATGTTTACGTCGCCATTTTGGATCTAGCGCTGAACCATCTCTCGAGAAGGATTCCACAGATCACAATCAGGATGTGCGCGAAGTGAACGAGTTCACCTTGGATCTGCGCGGATCTGAATCTGGATTCGTCCGAATCAAACACGCCCTTAGTGTAGAGCCATTGCCTAGGCAACTAACAAAAGATGACGTACTCACTTTGGCAGTCTATGAAACTGACAACTTAACTAAATGATCTCAAGATTCTCCACATGCAAACGACGATCGCGATCACTTCACTATTTTTCCATTTCACCACGCCACGGCCACAGCTTGGGTGGCCCGGCCCCAGACCGACTTGGCCCCAATTGCCTTGTGTCAGACTTAGCCCTAGACCGACTCGGCCCCAATCGACTTGTGTACAAACTTAGCACCAGACCGACTCGGCCCCACCTGCCTTGTATACAAACTGGGCCCCAGACCGACTCGGCCCCAGACCGACTCGGCCCCAATTCCTTTGTGTACAACTTTGGCACCTTGTTGCTCTTTTTCCAAGACTCAAGTTTGAAATAAAAATGCTGGCGCCCATCTTTTTTTTCTTAGTGGTTTCTTATTATATTTTTCTCCGTACAGCGTTGGTTGCCGGGCCTTGTGATTGTCTTGTGAAAGCTTGAGAAAGCTTGATTACAATAGTGGTATACATGTACATACTTTTGCATACAAGTGTACAAATGTATATGCTCCCACGGAGGTACTGATTAAAGATACGGTAGCACTTACACATTCATACGGTATGCTAGGTCGTCCAACCCGTGAGACCTGGCAAGATTTACAGCCAGTTCACCATTTTTATTGGGTAACCTTAGTGCCACATCACCGCCTGGTTTGTCCAATAGTAGCTCTGCAAATTGCGGTAGGTTCAGGCGAGCGGCAAAGTGTAAAAGTGTCTCTCTTGGTGCTGGATCTGGAACAACAAAAAAAAAAAGAAAACATGGAAAAACATTTTGAAAAGAAAACGTTCGCAGCTATTGAGTTATTTCACATGTTTCATGAAATATCTTTTGTTGGGCTTATGAGCAGGTTTTTTAGCACCTACAATTTTTTGTAATTTTTTTTCTTTTTCTGAAGGGTGTCATGTGCATAAAAATGTTTGGCTGATTTGTTACTTCATATAGACCGTATCGAATTTCGTGGGGCAGTTTCTTTGTTCCTTGGGGACATGCATGATTGCACATATTGTGCTTCCATTGATGAACCGTTTAAGTAACAAAAGGTGCCCCACGAAATATGGTCTATACATGTACATGTATCTAATAACTTAAACAATTAATGACCCTGCTGAAAAGTACATGTATTTTATAACACTGTGCACTCAAAAGGAATGGTGTACACTGGTTCAGAATCTGTAAACATGGTTATTTTGAATCAATTAAAATTTTGACACACTGACATGTCTGATTGACAGATATTTCATATTATACTAAAACACATCCAAAACAAGTCCATGTTTATAAGCCTGCCACATTTACAGACATTTTGTTTGAAATGGTGGCAAACTTCTGTCTACTATATAACCATTGGAAAAAGAGAAAAAAATTGATATTTATGTAAACCAAAAACTGAACAGGACTGCAATTAATGCTAACATTAGAGCACAAAACACCACTAAAATGGCTGTATACCGAGCTACAACAAAATGCAAAATGTTTTTTATTGAAAAAAGCAGTCCTATTAATGCACAATGAAGCTGTTATGTGAATATTTCGATGTCAGCTTAATTACAAAAGAAATTTTCAAATTTTGATTAAACCGAAAATTTGGATTTCTTTTGTTACCCAGCAGGCCTTGAAATAACCCATGGCACCACGGCAAATTGCCATCGGTGCACTAGCTACATACATGCTTTTGCCGTGTTGCCCACAAATTTTCCATTTCGTCATCCAGTGCTGTTCACATATAAAGAGAAAATTGCCGTGCCCTTTTGAAAATGAATTTCGAGGCATGGCCCAGTATGTATGTATTTCAGTAGAGTACCCAAACATGTATGTACCGTACAGCCCGCCAATTGGAGACTTGAATCATACAGTAAACAGTTTAAAAAAATGAAAGAAAACCATACCTTTTGACTAAAATTCGACAAACAACTTTTTCCAAATGTACGGAGTGTACCGGTACACTGGACAGTGTACACTCCACATCAACCAAGACCCAAATGTGGGGTACACATGCAAAGTCGTCCATAAACAGATAGCGATCCACAGAAGTTCACTTTAATGACTGAAACATAAGCCAATTCAGCCTACAGACATGACACTAAACCCACTGTGGCTTTGAGCGGCAGAACAATCAGGTTAATCCATGGCTTGGACGATTGTGCACAGTCTAGTTTGGCACAGTGTGTTCCCAGTAAGCAACTGAAGATCACACATTAAAAGTCCGCAAACCCCGCCGTAAAAGCAAATAAAAAAGGTACTAAAGTACAACGTTCCTTAAATGCCATACAAGGCTGGTAGCCAGCTGGTAACCCGCTGGTAACCCGCTGGTAACCCGCTGGTAACCGAGTCCCTCCTACATGTACATTGTACATGTATGTGTAGAGACAATTACGGTGAGCAGTCCTGAGTACTTTGCCCAGGCAGCGTCACACACAAAGTATTCCTGAGTGTTTGTTTTGCACTGATAATCTGATATTGAACATTGTGAATTGACTGGTGGGTTCCCTCATGTACATGTACACCGAGTACATACAAACCCGTTACAAAAACATTTTCTGTATACATGGCAATGTATGGCTACATGTATACAGCATTGTACAGCACAATGTAAATTGTAGGACAAAAATGGGAAATTGCACAAATTTGCATACGGGTGAATTTAAAGTACCGGTAGTCAGTAATGCATACTCCACGTATGCATGTACATGTACAGTTTGTATACCTGTTCATACAGTGGTACAGTATGCAAAATTATTCAAACACTTGGCATATTTTAGATAATTCAGTTATTTGTGATTAAAAGTTTGATAAAAAAAGATGGTAGGACAAGCAGGTAGGCTGACTAATGTACGTACATGTATGTATGTATGCTCACAGCAATTTTACAATTTTTCCCCTTTGTGGAAAATCTTTCCCTTTCAGAAAATATGAACACTTTAAATGGAAACATGTGAAAACGTTATTCATCTGTGAGAAAACTCCTCTCCTTATCCCCCATTTAAAGGTAGAATACATGATTGGTACAGTGTATCTCGAAAATCAGAAATGTTCACAGATTTACACATACATGTAACTTACACAATATGAACACGATGACGGTAGAAAACCTCCTTGAAATGCTCTAGTCTTTGAGAAATGAGTAAAACAATTAATTTTCGTCTCATGAGACAAAAATTCACTTCGCCCCAAAACTTCTCCGCCCTGAACCACTTCGGCCTGAACCACTTCGCCCAAACGCCACTTCGTCAAAATGCCACTTCGCCCTCAGAATCACTTCGTGCATAGGCCATGGTTCAAGGCGATGTGGTTCAGGGCGAAGTGACTGTAATTTGTAAAGCTTTTTTTTTTTACTGTTTTCTCAAAAGTTAGACGAAGTACGGAGCTGAATTTTACTCAGGTTGGTTTTAATCATGCATGTTTACATGTATTTTCAATCACACAGGGAGATAAAACTATTTGTTACGGTTTACCAATCATGTGTTGTACCTTTTATTCTGTGACAATATCTCCTTTTCCTTCCACTTGCTTAAAGGTATTATACTTGATTAGTAAACCGTTACAAATAGTTTTATCTCCTGTGTGATTGAAGATATGCACGATTAAAACCAACCTGAGCAAAAACCAGCTCTGTACTTTGTCTAACTTTTGAGAAAACAGTCAAAAAAGGGTTTCCAGTCATTTCGCCCTAAAACCACTTCGCCCTGAACCATTTCGCCCTGAACCACGGCGAAGTGGCATTCGGACGAAGTGGTGTCGGGACAAAGTGGTTTGGGGGAAAGGTGGCTTTTGGGGCGAAGTGGTGCAGGGCGAGGTGGTTTTGGGGCGAAATGAATTTACGTATCGCGAGACGAAAAATAATTGTTTTGCTTATTTCTCAAAGACTATAGCACTTCAGACAAAACCATTTCTGGGGAAGTTTTCTACAGTCATCATGTTTATATTGTGTAAGTTATTTGTAAATCTGTGACTATTTCTGATTCCTCGAGATACATGTACCAATCATGTACTCTACCTTTAAATGAATAGAGCTTCTGCACCAGTCGCCATGACAGGGGGCAGGTTTTCTTATTTAAATGATGTAACAATAGAACCACAAAGCACCTACTCATGCATGACACATGGTAACAATGTGACCGCTCCCTGTCATGGCCGCCGTGCAAAGGCTCTATAGGGCATAGATGTAAAATAGCATGACAACTGAACCCACGTGTGTAAACTTTTCCCACCAGTGGTAAATGTACAGAAATTTAATGGAAATGGTATAAAAGAGAATTCTTTCCCCAAAACTTTCCCAATGTTTACCTTTTGACATGTTTAATTCCTACTGTACTACATTACTTACCCGTACATGTCTGTACATCAACAAATCAACTGAAAATCCTGATTTTGTTTCAAAACGTCCTTCTATTCACATCAAGTTCACTCGCACCGGATTCATATTTACATGTAAGCACATCCATTGAAACATACATGAACATGTGGTCAACTAACAAGAGTAAAGACTGCATGACCGAACTTCCAGCACCACCGCAATAATACAATACGACTTTGTGACCAGTTGAACTTGTCATGTAAACATGTTAACAGTGGGATACTCCTATGTATATTAACCCAAAGTGCACTGCACGTACATTAATCAAATGGGCGAAATTCTTTGCTGTCAGTTGTGCAACATGGACCCTGCTGTTTCCATGCCATAGGAACTATAGTACTATCACAGTACGCGACCGACCGTGGAGGCATTTGCAGAGAATCTGTCACTCATATTCAGTTTGCGTTGAATTTCATCGTCACTGCAAGTTGTGGTACAGCTAGGGGGTGTACTAAGATATATAGGGGTCTTTCCACAGTAAAGGGGGAATTTTGGCAACACGGACCATATTTTCGAGGAAATACCTTTGTCTGGTCTTAAAATAAAAGAAATAAGTTTAAGATGTTCTGAAGCTTTAACTTAAACCCAAAAAGGGTTACAAATAGTGTGACAACATGCCTTTCTAAATACTCTGTGTACAAATATCCAATATATGCTAGTAACCGGGACGGACACTTGTGTTACATTTTAGGCCGTCTCGGTTACGAGCGTATATTGAAAATTTGTACACATGGTTTTTAGAAAGGCATTTTGTCACACTATTTGTAACCCTTTTTGGGCCTACATTGTAAGTTATCTCTTCAGAACAACTGAAACTTATTTCTTTTATTTTGAGACCAGACAAAGGTATTTTCTGGAAAATATGGTCTGTGTTGCCAAAATGCCCCCTGTACCGTTGAAAGACTCATGTACATGTATGACCTCAGTTTACAGTGGCAGATCCAGGCTTATTAAAATACAGGAATACAATGGAAAAACCCAGAGTAACCTGACGTATTCCTTTGTATATTTTACATTTGTGTATTTTAATGAGCCTGGATCCATCACTGGGGTGGATTGCAATAAAGAAAGTCGGGACGTCCTACACATGTAACTCTGACATCACTAAAGGCCTGTCTGCATTGGACTTTTTTGGGAAAACTTACCGATACGATGGGTACTTTTCCCATTTTAAGTCCAACAGTACAGCCTATAGCCGTGTCCGCATTGGACTTGTTTTTTGGGAGGTATTACCGAGACGATGGTAAAATAAAAAATGGCTTAAATTTTACTGCTGTCCGCATTTGGACTTTTTGACACGGGAAATTTTTACCGAGACTTTGGGAGAGCAAGTAATGCTTCATATGCAGCAAAAACTGTGCATAAAGTTATTTAGCATTTCAGGGGCCCTTTAAGCCAGTGCAGCATGGTAGGATGAATGACTGATGGATGGTCTGTTGCCATTATAGATGCTACCATTCTTTCAACACTGCAGCCACCTCCACACAACACCAAAATATTTATAAGATACAGAACTGAAATATTTATGCACGTGCTGCAAAGCAAATGTTTAAAAATATCACAAGCCCTTTGATTTAAAACAGCACATTGAACCAAGTAGGCCTACGTACCGGTAAATGGACTCTTGTATTGAATTTTACATGTTAAGAAATCCCCACAGAGCCCAGTACATGTATGTATTTATTTTTACCCACACTCACACAAAAGTTGGAGTACAGGTACACCAAGGGACAGAATTTAAAATGTATAACTTGTCCAGAACCAATGCATTCACGATGAGGAGGGTAACAAATTGGAAGTTAGAAAATAGAGCGTAAATATCAGAAAGAGGGTTTACCGCATTTGCCGGCCTCTTTTCTTTAGGCCTACAGCACTTTACAAATTATATGTGAGCATTTTTTGTTTTGAACAAATGTTCTATGTTTGGGGCCAAAATCATGGTTGACCGTAGCAGAGGGACACCGGGATGCACCGGGGCCAACCGGTACACAAAACCTGGAATGTGTGACAGGGCCCTTGTACATCATACAATGTAGGTCATATTTGTGATCCGATCTGAGAAAAGGTAACACACTGTAAGTCGTGCAGGATAGGTCGATTTTTCTCGACCATAAGAAGAAATCTGCAGCAGATCCACGCTCATTAAAATATCAAAACACAATGGATATTCCGGGGGGAACGCAGACATTCCGGGGGGAATGCAGACATTCCGGGGGGGGGGGGGGGGGGGGGGGGTTGGGGAACGCAGACATTCCAGGGGGGGAACGTAGACATTCCAGGGGGAACGCAGACATTCCAGGGGGGAACACAGACATTCCGGGGGGAACGCAGACATTCCTGGGGGAACGCAGACATTCCGGGGGGAACGCAGACATTCCGGGGTGAACGCAGACATTCCGGGGGGAACGCAGACATTCCAGGGGGAACGCAGACATTCCAGGGGGAACGCAGACATTCCAGGGGGAACGCAGACATTCCAGGGGGAAAGCAGACATTCCAGGTGGTATCTGGGCACCGCCAGGAATTTCCATTGTGTTTTGGTATTTTAATGAGCGTGGATCTGCAGCATATTTCTTCTTATGGTCGCGAAAACTCGACCAAGCCTGCGCGACTTATGTTAGGCCAAAACAAAAAAGAACTATGTTTAGGGTAAGTTTAAGTCTCCCAAAATGACGCGGTGACGCGTTTGTTTTATTTTTGGATTCCAAGCAATAAAGGCATGTTTTTATTAAAAACACCTAAAACACCGTGCAGGGTTAAAAGTGACGCGCGCGCTGACGATATATATTTTTTTAAAATGTTTTTTGCCGTTTTTGAAAAAAAAAAAGCTTTGACGCACAGGGTTGAAAGTGACGCACGCGCTAACGTTAAACATAGTCTTTTTTTTTTGGCCTAACCTTTTCTCAGATCGGGTCACATTTGTCTTGCAATAAAACTTTGTGTGTCATAACTTGTAAGATAAGACATGAAACTTTGGACAGCTAAATTTAGTTACGACATTATGTGTCTCCAATTTATCCCAGGTTATTTTAAGCAAGTCGACTAAGAAAGAAACCAACCTTGTTCAAGCATTGAGGTATCCTCCACCAGTCTCCAGTTGGGCGACAGGTCCAAGTGTTCAAACGCGGCCGTAAGACGCTCATCCAACGTGGACCTGTCCTCGCACCAAAGATCAAAACGATCCGACTTGATGGACGAGGGGTTCTCCAGTGCCGTGGGATCGCAGACGCTGGAAGCCAGGAAATGAGCTAGGTAATAGGTGGAGTCCTGTACGTGTGCGTAGCTGAGGGTGCTTTCGGCTAGGCAAATTACGGAGCCGTCCTCGTAGGTGCAGCAAGATATCTGGACTGGTTCGGGATGGTCATGACCTGAGAAAACAGAAAGAGAACACTTTACATTCAGTTTCAGTGATCTCCACTACCGGTTTTGTCCGGGCGCGCCGCATCACAGTAAATGGATGGTATAACCAGTTGACGGCGGGATTATTTTTGGCAAAAATTTATATTATTTTTAAATAGGCAAATGTGACTTGCTAAAAAGTTAAGACCAGGTCAAGCACCACAAATACTGACTCTTGAGAGTCATTTCTCCATTCATTGTATGAATCTTCTCACCAAACAATCATACTTTGCAACACTCCGACACGGCCGCCAAGGAAGCGAGATTTGCTACACTGACAGGCCGTCCACAGCTGTCAAGTTCAAGTCGCGGTGTGTACAAATAAATGGTGGAAAATGGACGTGTGATAATTACACGTCAAGCAGCAAAGCTGATGGTTAAACTTATCTTCTTGTTTATATGGTGTAATATATGTACATATGGGTCATTCTATAAATTTGGGGTCCAACGTGTGACATTTTCCTGTCCCTGTTACACCTGACATACTGCCATTTGCCAAACAAGTATTATTAAAAATGCCTTCAAAACATATTTTTATGAATTGTACTTTATGTAATCACTCTTTGAAATAGAAAGCATTTAAAGAATATGTCCTGAATTTACAAAATACAACATTTTACAAGATGTCAGACGTAACAGGGGACAGAAAAATTGGACCCCAAATTTATAGAATGACCCATATGCACCGGAGTTAATACCTAATGTGTACTATCAAAGAAAAATAACTGCATTTGTGGATACGCAGTTACACTGTACCATGTCAGTTGGTTTGCATGACCACTATGGGATGGCTAAAGTAAGGCCCGCTTCAAACGTCGCGCTTCAAACGTAGCGTGACGGTAGCACGGTGCAAGCACGGCAGTGGTTTCAAACGTCTAACTTACTGGGGGTAATTGCATACTCCCAGTCGAGCTTACATGTAAATACATCCAACATGGCGGATGGTAGTACGCACATGCGTTTTTCCATTCTGTCCATTTTAATCGCCATATTTATTATTTTGATGCGCTTGTTTGTTGGTTATTTCTTTGCTCACATGCACTGTGAGCATGCGCATTCCTAATTGTGAACACAATTGCGGCCCAACTTCGAACTGAAATGAATTTGACACAATATTTCCAGTCCATTTGTCCTGTTCCATATGTCCCATACTACATGTACGTTTTTTTGTCTAATGTTTCATCACACAGTGTTTGTTTTTAATAGTACAATGTACATGTACTGTGGATGTCAGATGCTAAGGGCACACAATAGACAGCCGAAGTGTGACGTGGGTTCCCTTGGTAATTGGCTCTAAACATCATGGCCGTCAGAAAAAGTATCATTGCAAAAGCACAGGGACACGGTTTAGTGATTTTTAGTGTAGAGCTATTACCTACATGTAGGCAACTAACAAAAGATGACGTATTCACTTCGGCAGTCTAATTCTGCACTGGTAGTACATGTATACCATACCGGTACATGTACGTCTACAGTATAAAAAACAACATAATGTACAAATCAACATTTGTTTATTTTTCGTTGCTTGGTCAGAGAATCATTGGTCATAAAACAAACAAAAATAGCCGTTTCGTATTGCACCAATTTTTTTTTGTTTTAAGTGGCAAACATCTTTCTGCTCTAAACTTTTTTAGCCGAAAATATTAGGATGGGATGATTTTTGTTTTTGTTTTTAATATTTTTTTTAAAAATTCCTTGCACCTTATTATACATAATACAGTACTCGTGTATGAACCCAACATCTGGTACATGTACATGTACATGTATGGTGCCTAATCACCATTGAATTTGAAATGAAACAACCAAACTTGGGATGAGAGGTTTTTTTTTCACTTCAATGGTGAATATACATGTAGGCAAATACACATACCAGATGTTGTGTTGGTTACTTTGCCCAGTTGCGGTACCCATGCAACACCGAGAGAAAAATTTGTCCATAGGAAAAACCTGAGGGAGTATATCAACTGTGCCTTATACATGTACCGGTAGCTCCACTGGTAGAGCGTCTGCCTAGTTAGTCAGAGGTCTCAGGTTCTAATCCCGATAGGCCCTTATGATTTTTCTCTCATCCCAAGTTTGGAAGTACGGTAGCTGTTAATGCCACATTCAAGCGCTGTACAGCCACTGGTTAAGTGTTTTAAAAGTTTAAATTAAAAAAGCAGGTGAATGTGATAAAAACTCACAAAAGTTCTGCATGTGAAATACCCGATAAAGTTATTGCTAAGGCCCGTTTCAAACGTCGTGCTTGTGCCGTGTCAAATTAAATTCAACTTGATTTTTTTTATTCGACACGGCACAAGCACGACCTTTGAAACCATTTGGCTCGGCAAATTGAATTCGGCACAGCAGAAAAATTTAGCTCGACAGGGTCTGCCGTGCTAACTCAATTTAGTGCGGCACAAGCACAGCTTGGCTTCAAACGTCGTGCTTCTGCCGTGTCGAATTTAATTCTAGTTCTAAGTTGGGCCGCAATTGTGTTCACAATTAGGAATGCGAATGCTCGCAGCTCGTATGCGAGCAAAGAAATAACCAACAAACAAAAAGAATTAAAATAATAAATATGGCGACTTACAATGGACAGAATGGAAAACGCATGTGCACAACGTTCATGACGTGCACACGACTCATCTGCCATGTTGGATGTATTTAATTTTTCTTGGATGTATTTAATTTTATTCGACACAGCATAAGCGCGACGTTTAAAATGGGCCTAAGAAGTCTGTTACAGGGCAAGAATTTGAAATTTCACATTATTTTGAAAAACCCCATTTATGATCTCCATACCAGTACCATGGCACAAAAAAAAAATGTGAGCATACAGTACGTAGGACATGCACATGTACTGGAGCATGTACATACTGTACATTTTTATGTTTACTTTTAATACTGTATGGTAATTTTTGCATGGGCAGTACATGTAAAACCAAACCACTTCCTGATTCACAGACAGCTATGAAAACATTCTGCTACGTACAATTAGAGATTAGTTTTTTTGTGAAATAAAATGTGTACAACACACATTGTGTGCATGTGCTACATACATACAAGAGGCCACGTACATGTAGACAAACATCATTCGCACTATGAGTTTGTATCACACATTCAAACAATAGACCTAACAATTTGTTGAGCAAATAGAAACCAAATTTGTACAGTCCATCTTCCACTTGAATATGTGTATTTATACTGGTACACATTACCGTATATGTGCTTGTAGTGGTACATGTACAGTGTACATGTATGTATTCTGACCAATTTCCAGGAACAAAATCTGGCTAAGGGAAATCGGTCATACCGGTACGACTGACAGTCGACACAGGGCATTCAAATTTCATTTTACTTGTAAAATCCACATGTAATCTCCATCGATATTACGATATTATTCGATACATCTATTAAATTTGATTATCGATATCGCCGATATTATTTTTTTTAATCGTATCGAAATATCGAACTTTCCGATATTGAAAGGCACAAATGCAGGGCATTACTCACATGCTTTATCTTTCGTAAAATTTTACGATCGGCCCGGGCATGCGACGAAAATCAGACATGTAACAAAACGAAGCACTAACGTTAGCGTGCGATGTCGTTCCTCATGTTCGTTCTCGATTGACAAAAAGCGAGACTGATTACCGTTCCTATTTTTGTAACAATAAGAAAGTTGAAACGTGCCAACGCATTCCATCCAAAACACACCATACTGCATAGCCCTAAACCAGTCTATTGACCATGCCTGCGCACAAACTAGACATTCATGTATTTTTGCGCATCTTGTTAGTTGCTATTTCAGCCGGTTGAAACACGTGGTTCGTTTTGCCTAGATGAGTGCGTGTATTACGTGAACATTTCGTACAGGTACACATGACACAGCTGGTACCACAACTACCGGTAGTGCAGGCACATGTTATGTCGACTTCCCACTTTTTTCTTATTTTTTTGGAAGTACATTATAACAATAAATTCCATAGTGAGTATGTGCTCGCTTTGCTGTTCGTCGTGCTTGCGCTGTTCCAAGTCATTCAAGTCTAGTTGCATATGATCGGCTTCACTGACAGTTCACCAGCCATATGCGGTGCCGAGCCCCCGCGCCGCGCCAGGCGACAAAATTAAGAGGCACGGCAAAAGTGGCCCTTGGATGTCGATTATAAGACGGACACGTGTGGACATTTGATAACATCTGCAGCATTAGCCGTTGTGGTTGCCCTGCAAGGAGGCACTCGGCTTCAGCCAGCACCTTCAAGTTTCTATGGCCGTTGAGATGTACGTTAAAAAATTGCTTTAATATTCGATATCTCGGTTTTATTTTATATTTAGATGACGATATATCGTTATCGGTAAAATGCTGATATCGGAGGAGCTTGTATACACACGTACATTGTACCATGTACAGTATGTACCCGTGTTCGAACAAGTCTCAAATCAGGTCAAGTCAAACTGCATTCGAGTCTCAAGTCAAGTCAAACTGCCTTCGAGTCCCAAGTCAAGTCAAACTGCCTTCGAGACCCAAGTCAAGTCAAACTGCATTCGAGTCTCAAGTCAAGTCAAACTGCCTTCGAGTCCCAAGTCAAGTCAAACTGCCTTCGAGACCCAAGTCAAGTCAAACTAGCCTCCGAGTCTGGTTTCAGAAAATTCCCCATGGGAAAATGTCATTTGATGCCGCATTAACCGTACCTGGAATGATGGCTCTGACAGTGGTATAGTTGACTCGCTGAGCAATAGTAACATGCCTGGAGTTTGAACCCTGAAATACCAGGAAAATATCCGCCTCTTCATTCGGAAGATCACTGGTGTCAGAGAAGACCCCAACAATCTCTCCACCACCCTAAACATACAAATAAACAAATCTTTGCACATAATTCATACAATGACCCAGTAAACGTACATATATACAGGAACCCAGATTTTCAAAACATTTGCAGTTTAACATGTTTAAAGGCACAGGCTCGTCAGCAATGCGTGCGCGCCAAATTCGTGCCACGAAATACGCAGCTCCATAGCAAAGGCATGGAGCTGCGTATTTCGTAACACGAATTTGGCGTGCGCGCATTGCTGACGAGCCTGTGCCTTTAATACACGTACCCAACATTTTACTTCACGAGTTGACAAGAAATACCCGACTAAAAGTGTTGATAGTACCGTAGCAATGGTAACAAACACCACATGATTTTTTCCCCCGTGTAAAATGGCACCTTTGTGAGAGAAATTGCCAACTGAAGGTGCTTTTTGAACAATTTTTCACTATTCATTCATGCACAAAAACCATGCATGAATTTGTTTACCTGTTTTCTGAAGTACATGTACATGTAGGGTATTACTGCATCTACCGGTACTGTATGTGGCTGAAATGTCTACAAGGCAGTTTATCAACATTCTTTTGTCATGTACATGTAATGCTGTTGTTCCCGTTTCTACAAATTTCCAATCATGTAATCCGTCTTTAAAGGCCCATTTACACTCAATCCGGCTTTGCCGAAACAAAACCCCTCATTTTCCGAAAAGTCAAGCTGAAGCCGGGAAGGAGCTAAGTGTAAACACTATCTACCCGGATCCAATCCACCTTTTTTAATCCACCTTGCCAATACCCTAAATTGCCACGATAAATTAACTATGTACATAGTTAATTTGTCGGGGCAATTATGAAATGTACAGTGTAGCTTTATTGCTTTAAAGTTTGTAATATTACTACCAGTACATGCTTCTGTACATGTACCGGTACGTGGGTCTTTCCACACTAATGGGCCTATTTGAAAAATCAGTCAATAATTCCTTTCAGGTGTCTTCAGTTTATCCCAAACTTAAAGAAATTCCCTTGTACTGTTCCCAGGAGATAACTTTTGCCCAAAAAGGTAAGAAATTGCTGCCACAACATGCATTTTTCAAAAGCTTGTGTACAAATTTTCCTATTACGTATGTAACGTGGACAGACCATTTTGTGACATTTTTTTCTGTCTTTTTTACATACATGTACGTAATAGGAAAATTTGTGCACTGGGTTTTCAGAAATGTATGTTGTAGGACTATTTTTCTTACACTGTACTCCTTCGTGCAAAAGGTATTTCCTCAGTTTAGCTGGATAATTTAAAGATAAAATTAAGACATTTGAACTGAACTGGGACCTAAAGGTATTGTATGTCACAGAAATGTACCCCATTACTGTGGAAAGACCCACATGTATGTATGTGAATGTGTAGAATACAAGTACGTACATGTACCAGTACATGTACATGATGTACATGTACAGTATGTATGTACATGTAGTTTGTGGGCATTCTTACCCGGTCAAACAGTACTGTAGACCTTTCTGATAGTCTGACACATTACATTTTGTGGCCACGTGGAAGTCATCATGTACTGATCACTCTAATCCGTGCCAGACCTTTGTGTGTTTTTCTTCATGACTCCAAATGCCACGGATACAGATGCAGTTTGCACGTATTTTAAATGCTCTCAAAGATAGGACATTAAAGGCACAGGCTCGTCAGCAATGCAAGCGCGTCAAATTCGTGCCACGAAATACGCAGCTCCATGCATTTGCTATGGAGCTGCGCATTTCGTGGCACGAATTGGTATTTCTTGGTACACAGTGATCTCCACTACCGGTTTTGTCCGGGCGCGCCGCCCGGACAAAATCATCAGAGGTACCGTTAGCGCCCGGACAAAAATTTGCCGCCCGGACAAAACATTGTGCCGCCCGGACAAAAAAAATATAATTTCTCCTCCAAAACACTATGAAAGTACATCCAAGTCATTCAAAAATGAGGTGTAAATTCACCTAACGTGATTCGTTAGTCACTGGCGTCATTGACAGTATGCATTTGTTGAACAGCGCCCTCAAGAGACGAATTTGTTGACCTCTTGAGGGCGCTGCATGCCAACCACTGTGCCGCGGCGTACGGCCAGGTGCGTTCGTGTGTTTGGGTGAGTGCGTGCCGCCATCGCTATTATCCAAGGCAATATTAAAAGTAAGTCAATATAAAAGTGAAAATATAAATTTTGTGACAAGGGTGTGAATATTTGCTTACATAAATGGGTGATTCCTTCGGCGAAAAGTCCATTGGACACTCATCTCCTGTAGCAAGTAAAAGAAAAAAGAGAGCAGCTAATTACTAACGGCTATTATACATAGGCGTGTTCCCATTGGACTTCTTTTTCCGCGCCCTCGCGGGAACTTTCCGCGACTCCCTGTAAACATTCCTTTCTGTAAATCTCCCGTGCGTTCCCACTTACCATATATTTTACACGACGCGAGCGGAAAATTTAGCTACTCAGCTGGCCATATGTGGTCAATTGAGGGCGTGGTTTACATAACCTTTGACCTAACAGGATGTTTGACATGCCATGCGATGCACATATATTGGCGCGAAATTAATTATTGTGTGCATGCTGCACGAAACCCAATCTAATTTCGAACAACTTCGATTAAACTTGCCATTATATTTGCGAAGAAAAGAGCATGAAAAAACACGTGCGTACGTACATACAGGGCCCGTACATAATAACCATATTTTTTTCGCGCAATGTGTGGTGGAATTGCACGATGCAGGAAGTGACGTCATCCATTTGGCATTTTACACAGCGGCAGCGGTAGTTCTACAGGGCGGCGCTGTTCCCATTGGACTTTTCGAGGGCCCTGTAAAACTCCCGCGGTTAAGCGGAAAGTTTCCGCGGCCTCTCTCGCCCTGTACGTTTTACATCGTGGTCGCTGTAACTTTACAGGGGCGCTAATTCTCCGTGCGTCCCCATTGGACTAAATTTTGTTACTCTCCCGCACAACCACGGGAGTTTAACCAAAAATAGTCCAACGGGAACACCACTTTAGTAATTCCTCCCTGTGTCTGCACTGGATATATTTTGGCCCATAAAATGTCCCACGCCAAGTAAAACTTGTATAAAACGTGTCACCTCATCATTCAGATTCATACCCAAGGACACTCAAATTGCAGAATATATACATGTACATGTACGTGGGTAATTCCCTAAATTAGGGGTCCAAAAGTGTGACATGCTTTTTAAGATTTCCAAGTGTTTTTAGTAATTGAAAGTGGTTTCCCAGTAGAAAAATATTATTTTTATTTCAACAAATGCCACTCAATTTTAATGTTTGTGTGTACATTTAGGTATGGCACCAAGATTAATGCAAACTCATTCTACAGCCAATTTTCATTGGCGTACGTAACCCGGGACACCAAACTCCTATTCAATATCATGGAACAAATTATAAGCCTTTATAGTCTTTTGTTTTCAATATTTTTCAGGAAACCGGGAACAAAATATTGAGAAAAATTATGCTTCCCCTTATAATCACAGGCCACAGTCCATTACTGGGAATTTGTGATCATGAGTGGTGATTTTTGAAGCAGAGAGTGTCGTACGTAACTGGGACACCAAATGTTTTGGACCCCTAATTTAGGGAATTACCCACATGTATGTGCCAAGTTTGAGGAAATTCAGGCGTAAGGAAAGGTCCTAAAAGGGGTCCGGAACGAAAACTCATTCTATCCTATAGTATTTGATGTGAAGGAAAACAAATCGAAACAAAAACAAAGGCTGTCTGGGATGTTGTCCCCAAACAGCCAAAATGCCGTTTCATGCAATGATACATGTATTCAAAATAACCATTCACGCGAGCAGAACCTACTGGATTTGGCTACTGCAAGTTTCTTTATTGTACACCTGTCACGGTGCATTATTACAGACGGATGTCGCCTTGGAAGACATTATGTTTACTTGTCCATTGGAACAGCGATATGGTTGGTGCCTTCGTTCTGGATGCACCTCACTAAATAGGCAGAAATTGATGCGCATGTGTAAATACTTGTATGCCCTAATTTTTTTTTCTATTTTAGAGGGAGTTGAGAGCTGAACGAGTGTGGTCTAGTGTAGAAATTGCCCATCATCGTGTTGTGGGTATTTTTTGCTGTTCCGGTTTCGTTAAGATATTTAATTTTTTTTATGGGCTGTTATTATTATTATTATTATTATTATTTATTATTATTTCTTCCTGGTATTCATACCAAGGATTCCTCAATAGTGCTCATTGCACTGTCACTCGCAAGCGTGAGGAAACCCATGAAGAATTAGAATTAGAAATGCATGGCCAGAGACACCGGGGATGATCCCCCTTGCTCTTCACGAAAGAATGCTCTGGGATCTTTAGAGTGCGTTTCCAATACCTAACACACTGGACCAACGGCTTTACATCCCTTCCGAAGGATGGAGCAAGTGTGGTTGAGTGCCTTGCCCAAGGGCACAGGTACCGTAGCCGTGGGGAGGTTCGAACCTGCAACTCCAAGTTTTCACCTATGACTGCGAGTCAACGACCTAAACCGCTCGGCCATGGGACATCGTACCCGAAACAGCCTTTGTTTTTGTTCAGATTGTTTTCTTTTTTCTTATTTTTGATTCTTCTTCTTCTACCACTTCAAATCCCATAGGACTAAGGATACATGTAGCCAGTGTTCTCCAACATGTAGAACAAGCTTGGTGGCCCGCCATCCTTTCCGCGGCGCCCGCCATGCTTTAGAAGTCGCCGCCAAGCTTTAAAACCATGCCGCCAAGCTTTAAAACCATGCCGCCAAGCTTTAAAATTGTTGACTTTACAAGACTTTACCCAAAGCAGACATAACTCAGAAACAATGAGTGCTTGATTTTTAAAGCTCATTATAAAATTAACCTTTTGCCTACCTTATACCTACGCGGTACGGTGTAACCATGGAGGTAGTAACGTATGTAAGGCCGGCGCAGCAGCGCTAGCCATCTAGCTACATAAAGCTAGCAGAATCTAGAATGGAAGGGCGCCCTCTTTAGGCCGAGGTTCAACAATTTAGTTTTTAACCGGGGTTTTTACGAAATAGAAAGCTGAATAAGTAAAATCCACCGCACTGCTATTTTTATTCAAATGTATAGGTAACATAAAAATATAAAAAAATAACTTATAAAAATGTTGAATAAAACTAAAAGAATCGCGCATTTAAAATAGCCAGTCGCAAAGCGCAGCATGGACTCGTGCAAGTCGAGTCGCCCAGCCATGTGACATGCAGCCATGCACAATCTAGCTTACCGTGTCATGTCTTGTGCGTGACGGTCCGGCATGTTATTTGTTGGCTCGTCTTCGTTTCCGATGATCATGTTTGATATTCTTTTAATTATCCACGTTCATAATAAGGTACATACAGTGTAGGCCTACTTACCAGGTATTAAAAATTAAACTATTTTAGTCAAAACTAAATTTGACCGCCGGCAGTTTGCCGAGATAAAAAAAAAAGTTTTTCCTACCCCATTTTTGGGATACTTTTCCTTCCACATGCACGTGCATACACGTTTTCATGTATGTATGAACATGTACATGTATATACATGTATTTTCATATATATTTACATGTGTATATACATGTGTATATATATGTGTATATACATGTGCATACATGTACAATCATGTTCGGTACCCTGCCGCCATGCTTTAAATTTTAGAGTTGGAGAACACTGTGTAGCATGTGTTTTCATTCTGCCTCCCAGTTTAAACCTTTCTTTACAGCCGATTTTCTTCAAACTTGGCACATACTTAGACCAACATCTGAAGATGGTAAGAGATATCAGGATGGGGTCAATTGCATTATGGATGGGTATGGCCAACCTGTACAAAAATTAAGACGATGACCTTTCACCTGGTTTCCTATTGGTCAAAGGGATGTTGGCCTATAATTTTAAAGTGGTAAGAGATACTAGGATAGGGTCAATGGCATAATGGCTGGATATGGTCAAGCTGTACAAAACTTAAGATGATGACTTGACTTCCTATTAGTCAAACAGATGTTGGCCTATAATTTCAAAGTGGTAAGAGATACCAGGATGGGGTCAATGGCATTGTGGTTGGTTATCAATGGCATTATGGCTGTTTATCGTAGCCTCTACTTTTAATTGTTCTTCTCATAATGATGGATTCGGCCACAACAGGCCTATAACATGGCTCACACAAACTGGTTCTTGTACACTGTAGAACCAGTCCATAAACACACGACTGACATTGTGTCTGTTTTCAATACTGGAGACCTTTTCCTCCAGGATTATATCTCTGTACAATGTCATTCATCTTCTCTCGAAACAGAAGAAATATCTTAAGATGGATCTAAGGAGATAACTTCAGCCAAAGAACTGCAACGGATAGTGCCACAACATACATATACTTTCCTGAAAGCCCTGTGTGCAAATATCCAATATACCGTATGTAACAAGGACACCAAAAAATGTCACAAAGTATGTGTCCTATGTTACATACATGTACGTTAAATAGGAAATTTGTACACGGAGTTTTCAGAAAGGTAGTTGTTGCACTAAAAGTTATCTTCTTAGATCTGTCTTAAGAAATTTCTTTTGTTTTGAGAGAAGATGGCATTGCACAGAGTTATGATCCTGGTGAAGAAGTCTCTCCAGTATTCAAAACAGACTTACATACCAAAACTAAACAGCTAGGTGTTTGTCGAAGTGACAATTACACAATAATTCTAGTTTTTCTTGAGCTTTTGTGCGGTTGGAACACCTTCCATTGCAATCAGTGATCTTGTTGCAACAACACATTGGCCCCACACAGTTCACAAGTCAGTAAATTGCAAGCCAAGCGCACTAACCCGGGTCGGAAAGTGTCGTCGTTTTCCATGGCAAACGTTAACCCGGAGAATTGTCTCAAGGCCGCTGTTAACCCCGAGATTGGTGGATTAACCCACCTCCCAAACAGGGCGTTACCCAGATTAAGTGGCATTTGCCGTGGGAAATGAGCCCTTAACCTGGGTATTTTCAGGGTTTAATTTTTCTGTTACCTGGGTAATCTCGGGGTTAAAGTGTCGTGGGAAAAGGCTTAAATGTATACATGTACATGTATTAGCAATGAATGCAAAAAAACATGTACTGGAACATGTACATGTACTAGTAGTTCAGTATGTATACTACATATGTACATGTACAATGTAGGCCTATACGGTAGGTACACTCCAAACATACATTTTACCTCACCTTCAGAAAATATGGAATCAATCACTAACATACCCACACAGTCACATACCAGTACATAAGCAGTGTCATTCATTCACTGGCTGAAATATAATCCAAGTGGCCAGATTGCTATTACTTGGTTTCCATAGTAACAGGTCACATTTGGGTCAGCACACTGCTGTGGGTTTATGCCCACACCAAGGCTAGTACTTGGAAAGTGATCCAGTACCACAACAATGGAAGTCAGTATTCTGGGATAATATTGCACTTGGTGTTTTCTCAAACAAGTGTAAACAATGTTTTTATTCTGATTTCTGTTGGCCTTTTAAAGTGTTACACAGGTACATTGTACATGTACATGGGGACCATCAAATATAAAGCCTGGTACATGTACATGTAATTGTTATTTTTTTAAATTTACTGAAAGGTTTGCCAGTACAATAAGCTAGAGAAAATAAGGAAATACGGTACATGTGCAGTATTATGCCAGGTGTCCACCATACACACGTTGTAGTGAGACCTGTGGTACATGTATTTCGTGCCACGCAAACAAAGAAAAAAAGAATACGCGACCGACTGAAAACGAAGAGACGAATTTAGAAAGTCACAAACGATCATTTTGAAACTCGTCGTCAAGATCCGGCAAAACGCACATATGGATTTTCATGGTTTTTGTCGAAACGTAGTACATTTGACGGAGCTGAAATGTCTTTTGATTTACATGTATAATGGTTTTGTTCCCAGAATCGCTCAGAAACAGATCATCTATAGGGCCTTTAAGTACAGGGCTTTGCACTGCGTGGACCACCTAAAACTATTCATGACAGGATACCCGGCATCACACCAAAACATTGGTCACTTGTCCGTTCTGTTTCTACTTGGCTGGTGAACCGGTTCTCCTCCAAACTACCGTACATGATACACTGTACCGGTACCACATCACCCTGCCAACTGCTCCTCAGTATAGAAACATGCAGTTTGAAAACTCAAAACAGACAACACATACGTACATGTACATGTACGATACATGTTTAAAAAGAGCCGGAACTTTACCATGCATTTACCCACTCACATGACATGCTCTCGACCAATGGGAATGCATGAACTGTACCCTGTACGCGTGTTTTTTTTTTACACCACAGCGTGGGGTACACCCCAACTTTTTAACTCGAATAGAGTCTACTAAGTTTCCAATGACTGATACTTCTCAAGAGACAATCTTGGAAATAGTCAGAACTCTTACTCTCAATTAGAGAAAAAGAAGAAACCGAGGAATTTTGAAAAATCCCAAACAACACTGAGATTCGAACCAGGGACCTTATGATTAAAAGTCGAGTTCTCTTCTAATCAGACCCAAAGCTGGTTGCAAACTCACTGCATTCAAAACCCTAAATTCCTTAAAAATAACCTAACCCTAAACCCGAACCTATTATATGCGCCATGAGCATCTTTTTTGATGGATACCGGCGCATTATAAATTTTCATTATTATTATTATTATATAGTCTCCTCTCAAGACGCTAAAAAGGTACAAAACCCCTCGCTTTCCCCTCGCAGTGGTGTAAAAACAATTACGCACCCAGTACCCAGTACAATACTTTTTTTACAAGAGGGTACAGTAGGTGACATGTAACCTGCTTGAGTTACCTACATGTATGTAGGCTCCCTACATGTGTACATTGTATTGGTATTTTTCAAGCTGCCTACCAGAATGAGTTACTTGACAAGCGCCACACCCAGGAATGAAGCCAAAGAATTTGACATTTTGTAACATGATGATACCAGCCTGTGGTAAAAATAGAGTGCCCAGCTGAGCAACAGACTTGGTGCAACTTTTAAAAACCATTCATACACTGTGTTTGAATGAGTTCAACCAGTATTTAAAAGATAGAATACATTTGGTAAACTGTTTAAAACGCAGACCATATCCTCGAGGAAATTTGTCTGGTCTCAAAATAAAAGAAATAAGTTGTTCTGAAGAGATAACTTAGGCCCCAAAAAAGTTACAAATAGTGTGACATCATGTTTTACTAAAAACCCTTTGTACAAATCTCCAATATATACATGTACATGTACATGTATGCTCGTAACCGGGATGGACACTTGTTACATTTTAGGCCGTCCTACATGTAGTTACAAGCGTACAGTATATTGGAAATTTGTACACAGGGTTTTTAGAAAGGCATGTACATGTAATTGTCACACTATTTGTAACCCTTTTCGGGCCTTTGTTATCTCTTCAGAACAACTAAGAATAATAATAATGAAAATTTATAATGCGCCGGTATCCATCAAAAAAGATGCTCATGGCGCAGCGAGACACATTAAAAATCTAATACTGAAACTTATTTCTTTTATTTTTAAACCAGACAAAGGTATTTTCTGGAAAATATGGTCTGTGTTGCCAAAATGCCCTCTTTACCATGGAAAGACTCCTGTGTGAAAGATGCCAAACTGTGATCCACAATGCATACTGTACTTTGAAACCCACAAACTGAGGTTAAGTTCAGTATTCATCAGAATGTCAGAATTCGTGAGAATGGAGTACACACTATGTAGGCAGATTTCACCCAGTTACACAACACAGACACTATGGTCAGTTTTGCTTGGCCAACCATGACCTAATTACATAAGTGTACAAAGGATTCAATGCAGTGTAACCAAAACACTCTGGAGATCAAGGTCCCTACATGTGTACGGCTCTTCATAACTAAACAAATAGTTATTTCAGACTTGCAAAGAACTTGAAATGGTGTTCAGCCCTGCGCATGTCAATCACAATTAACACTATGGCTGCCAGTACCTGTTCCGTACACGTACAATGTACCTGTACACAAGAGGCCTTCTCCCACTACCCACCTCCGACCCGGGTAACTTTTCTACGTCCGGGTAGCGGTAAATAACCCGGGTTACATTTAACCCGGAGTTTCTTTTCACTTGACAAGCGTTAACCCGGAGAAGCACTTACCCGGGTCGTCTCTTACACGGGTACAACAGCGACCCTTTTCCCACGGCACTTCTGCATGCGCACGTACCCGGGTACACCAATCAGCACAAATACCCAGAAACCATTGCGTGTGGAAAATCGATCGATCGATCGTTCGTTCAGGCTGCGCGCGCACACACAAACATGGCGCGCACACACAAGAGGCCTTTGCTAGCTGCAGCTGATGAAGCGTTTTCTATCGTGTTTTCTTGGTTCAACAGGTCGAGTCGGGCGTTCATGAATGAATAACGCGCACGATCGATAATATTTATCGATGTGTGCTTTGTCACTGGCCCCACGCGTATTTTGTTGTACACTCCTTCCAGAAGAGTACCAGTTTGACAGTGCCATTCAAGCGCGGGCGCACTTGCAACCTTTGACCCAATCATTATTGCGGCAAGAATTTAACTCGCTTAAATACCCTACCCGGGTAGGCTATTGTCGTCGTTTCCCACGTTAACCCGGAGAATCGTCTCAAGGTCGCCGTTAACCCCGAGATTGGTGGGTTAACCCACCTCCCGAGCAGGGCTAGAAATTACCCGGGTTAAGTGGCATTTTTGGCCAGATAACCCAAATATCTCGGGGTTAAATTTTTCTGTTACTCGGGGTTAAAGTGCCGTGGGAAAAGGCCTTAACAGGTAGTCTCTAGTACCAAAAAGTACATTGTACACAAGCCCAGGATGGAATTACGATAGATAATTGAGTTACAGATGGTAGCACATGCAAAAATTTACTGATCGTTTAGTGTGAGTTTGGCTGTCTGTTGTCACCTACATGTACACATAATTCTGACCATTTTATTTGTGACACCTACCAGCAGGGCTGCCAACACTCACGCATTGAGCGTGAGACTCACGCATTTTACTTCATTCTCACGCTCTCACGCACGCATGACATTTTCTCACGCTTAAAAAAATTAGCCTCTTCAAAAAAAAGTAACGGCGATCGATCTTTTTCGGTACCTACCAATCGCATCTGCTAGTATCGATGCAAGTAAGGGCGCCCTCTGTTGACAGCTCCAACTAATCATGTGGTCCGGTGCTTTTCTTTTCGCGCAATCACTATGGCTTCTCTGGAAGGGAGTACGTGAGTATGGGTACCCAACTCATTTTAGTCATCATTCCGAACAGAAGAAAGGTAAATGCCATCGTTCATGCATCGCGCGCTGGATCTATGGGATTGGCATTGTTTTTCATCGAAAAAAATATTCCGTTGTGCATTGCAAGGATCGCGGCATGGATTAAAATTGCAAAGGAAAAATTTGAGGTGTAAGAGGACATCGTTGGAAAAGTAGTGGGAAAAAAAATTTGAGAAACAAAAAGAGTTGAGAAAAGTTTTTGTGTACAAAACTGGCCGAAAATAAGTACTTTTTTTTATTAAAGTCTAACAAACACAAAATTTCACATAAATTGTGTTTCCTATCAAATCTGCACTCACTGATAATACTATAGTGAAAGACATTTTAGGTGAGAAAAGCTAATGGTCAACTGAATATCTCAATTCTTACCCGTGACACTTTTACCTCCACGAAGATTCACCTGAGCTGAAAAGGGAACTAGAGGGATACAAATATCTATGCCAGAGGCACTCTTATGCGCCAGATTGGACCATTTCTACCTAAAAAATACAAAAGCTCGTATCGTGGGGGAACAACCCCTCCCACACCCTCCATCCTTCCCTCGGTCGCGATTGTCCCTCGGCTCCGCGCACTCACTTACAAAATCTCACTCTGAACTTTGACTCAATGTTGGCAGCCCTGTACCAGTAGCAGGTACATGTACATGCACAATAATGGTACAAAACCACAGACACTATGCAAAACAGTCACTCAATAAAAATATTATGACACTCAACATGTTGGCAATAACCTTTCCATTCGACCTTGTAAGATCACAGTGCTGTAACTTTAAGCACACAATTCAATCCCCAGGATTTTGCAGAGCCAAGGCCTCAAATTTGAATAAACAACAGACTGTAATGGCAGCTAGTATTACTGATTTTACACAAAAGGATTATATTTTCTTGCTAAACATGTCATGACAAAGGCTGCAGGAATGTATTGTAGAATCTAAGTTAAAGGATATAAGCACGTACATCTACGGTAGGAATTGAGTTGTTTCCCCTATTTAACAGTGAAAGCACAATTTAATATGACACAGAGGTCGTACCGTACAATGTGTACAATCAACCAAAATAACGTATCTAGACCAACGTATCTAGACCAATCCGTTAATTAAGGACTCCTTTCCTGCACGTTCGCCAATTGTTCGAAGTGACGTACAGTATATTAAGCTAAATAGCATTAACACAAAAAAATCACAGTTCACTGCAGGCCCTCAGCTATGGTGGGGGTACGGGGAAGGATCGAGTCGTTAGATACCGGCAGTGTTTTATCTACCGGTAGCCACCCGTCGTTTGGACAGGCAGTGTGTGATTTTAGACAGGCACTTTGTGGAATGGACAATAAAACATGACGGGTAGAATTTTGTCAAATGGACATTAAAAATGTATACATACTTTACAATTTTAAAATGTATACATACTTGAGCGATTAAATTGCATTTTTGTTTATAATGAAAACACAAAAGTACCTTGTAATCTGTGCGGCAGGCCACCGCAACCGGCCGGCCGTGGTATGAGTTGTGACTCTTGTACATGTTGTATGGACACATTACCGGTAAGTAAGGGTGCCCTACATGACCACATCACATGTATCACGATTTTACACTTGCCTGGTGTCCGTAACCACTTTATGCATTTGTACAGTGTTCTCCACTGCCGGTTTTGTCCAAGGGCGCCGCCCAGACAAAATCATTTTAGGACCTGTTAGCGCCCGGACAAAAATTTGCCGCCCGGAAAAAAAAAAAAAAAATGTTCCCCTCTAAAACACTATGAAAGTACTGTCATGTCATTTAAAAGTTGGGTTCAAATGCTATGAACGTGATTCGCTAGGCACTGGTGTCATTATCATGATAATCGTTCACTTAGCACGCATCTATCCGATCGGTGACCCAAATAATCCGTGTCGATAAAAATAACGGCCATGACAGTTTTTTTTTTAAACAGCGCCCTCAAGTGGCGATTGTGTAACTTCACCTGTTGAGGGTGCTACATGGACAGCGCTGCACAGCGCTGGGAGGTAGTTAGCCCTAAAGTTAGGGCTGTAAATTGCTCGCTTTTCAAATCTGACTTATTACAGTCGCAAATCACAGCCCTAAGGCAGGGTAGTACGACAATACTCAGTCTGAAACTGCTCAAATCTGACAAAGTTCTACTACAAATATCGTCCGAAGCACATCAGACCGAGCACTTTCACATACACCATTGTAATCCTGAGAGTCTAGTGTTTCATAAAATAACAGTAACGCTTACGGAATCGTCAATTTGGCCATCTACGATGTCTGGAAACATTGGACAAAATTCGGACAACGTTCTGAGCCGCATTCCCTGGGCGACGCCATCTTAGCTGATATGCTGGACGCGTGATGGCGCTTCTCGGTCAAGGAGCCCAGCTCGTGCAATATGCATAATTCATATTGACGTCCGTGTGTTTATCCCAGCTGGCAATACGTCACTCGCACAGTTCGATAACTAGCTGCACTGCGCGCGTGACGTATTGCCAGCTGGGATAAACACACGTGACGCCAATATGAATTATGCATATTGCACAGTTAGCCGGGCTCCTTGACGTCTCATGATCGAGAAGCGCCAGCATATCAGCTAAGATGGCGTCGCCCAGGGAATGCGGCTCAGAACGTTGTCCGAATTTTGTCCAATGTTTCCAGACATCGTAGATGGCCAAATTGACGATTCCGTAAGCGTTACTGTTATTTTATGAAACACTAGACTATCAGGATTACAATGGTGTATGTGAAAGTGCTCGGTCTGATGTGCTTCGGACGATATTTGTAGTAGAACTTTGTCAGATTTAAGCAGTTTCAGACTGAGTATTGTCGTACTACCCTGCCTTAGGGCTGTGATTTGCGACTGTAATAAGTCAGATTTGAAAAGCGAGCAATTTACAGCCCTAACTTTAGGGCTAGGGGTGCGTGCGCTCCGCGACTGCATGCTAAATGTCACCCTGTGTATATATTGCCAAGGTTGCTGGGTCTACACTAAAACCAGTGATACATGTATGAACCGTCTCCCTGTGCTTTAGCAATGGACATTTCAGATTACCAGTGAATGTTTACACCCAGTTACCCTGGCAACTGTCGTCGGCTTTATGTACAAAATCTCTGAATTGTTTTGCACTACTGCAGTGCACTCAGTGAATGTTTCCTGAACAAGGGCTTTTTTGTGTACTGAATGTACACATATCCGGTATTGCTGGGAAATTCTCTACAGATGGCTAGTCAAATGCATGTATCGGTATATGCATGACCAGAATCTAGACCTGGCCCAGTGAACCATGGGATGTACTGGTACAATGAAATACAATGCCCTACGGCGAGTCAACATGCAACTGTTACCACAGTTTGTTGTGCTTGCATTGTGTATATACATGTATCATGTTATGTACATACACTAAACATGTTTTCTGTCATGTAGCCCTATCTAGATTTTTTCGATCGTATCTGTTCCTACATGTAGGAACAACTACAATGTACATGTATAGACTGTATAGAATACGTACACATGTAGCTACCATCTCGTGAGGCAATTTTAGAAATTTAATTTTTATGAAAAACAATTGAGCTCATGCTAATGACGTCATTTTGGGAGTAAAACAATGCCGCGTCGTTGTGGAAGCAATGCGCGTGCGCGTTGTGTGTGTCCATGTGTGTGCGCGTAACGCGCTATGATGAGGCTCCCATTGGTGAACTAAACTGCGTTACGCCCACCAGAGACACACACAACGCGCACGCACATTGCTTCCACAATGACTCAGCATTATTTGACTCCCAAAATGGCATATTCGCACGTGTTCGAAAGGGGTCAATAGGTGATTTTACCTACAGTAGGGATAATGACCGGGGTGAATTAATGCATACAAATGTGGACAGATGTCCATGAGTTTGGGAAATCTGGATGCAGTAAAAACCAATTTGCTTCCACCAGGAATTGAACCGCGGACCTTCTGCAGATGCCCTACCAATTGAGCTATGAAGCCAAGAAAAATTAGCCAACTGGTCGTCTGTTCTTCACTGATTGGAATTGGCTATTACATAAGCTTAACAAGCGCTTCTAGACGAAAAAACCTTTTAATAAATTAATACATAGATTAGAGAGTGCGCGCGAAACGCCGTCGTCTGTTTTGTTCGAACGCGTTTGTCGTCTGCTTTACTTGTGTCAACGTCAAAATTTTTAAGTACAGTCATCAGTAATGTTTCCATTTTTAAATGATTATCACTAGTACCACAGCAAACCTTTGCCTGTCGCTAACTGAAATATTTCACCAACAGATGAAATTTGTGTATCTGTTGGGGAAAATGTGTCTCGAATTTTGCCGAAAATAGCGAGAAAAAAAGATGGCGTCGCTTTAGCAAAAAATCGGTAGTTTAGCAAGCAGTTTGGTTTGCTAGTGCTTAAACAGTTTTATGAAATGGAGAGAGGGCGAAAAAATTTCTGTTGGCTCTGCCGGGACAAAAAGGTTCAAATTTCAACAGGGACTCGGAGCGTGTGAGTATAGGAGTGTGTTAAAGAGGCGTTGTTGTAAGACAATGTAAGGACAAACCTTTGTTCCACATATTGGAGCGATGTTTCCAAAACAAGTATGGTACTATAGTAGAATTTATCCAGGAAGGAACTCTACAAAGTTGACAGCAGACTGCAGTAATCTACAAGTGGTGTTCCACAGCTTTGCTCATTTCCTTTGCACCGTTTTTCCCTTGACCAGCAGAAACAGCCAGACATATATTCCTATGGAAAATAAAAATCATTTCGGACAGTTAATAATAATATGCAGATTCTTGTTTGATGTGGCACAACACAGCAAGTATGTAGTAGTACATTTAGGTCTTGAAATTAACATATCATGGTACTGTACATGTATTTACCATTCAATGTTTATTGGATGGCTTTGAGGGTGATATGAGAATATACCGCATGAGTCATGAAAATACGGAACAAGCCGAAGGCGAGTTCGGTATTTTCATGTTGAGTGCGGTATATTCTCATATCACCCGAAAAGACATATTGTTATATAAAATGAGGCTTATACCTTCTTTGTTTTGTAAACTGCCGGTATTTTTTCCGTATACATTGAACAAAGATTTGAAGGAAATTACCTCCTGGAATCAACAGATAATATAATTTTAAGATATACACGTACTTCCCACTTGCACTGTTGTCGCAAATGTTGCTTTTCTGTAGAAAAATCATTGCTCGTGCCGTAATTTTGTGCACGACTACCGGTATATGCTTTATGCAGTAATTTTATAATTTATTTATCTCAGAGAAGCAACATTTCCGACAGAAGTGCAAGTGGGAAGTATATCTTAAAATTGGATGATCTGTTGATTCCAGGAGGTAATTTCATTCAAATTTTTGTTCAATGTATACGAAAAAAATACCGAAATAATTCAACACTGATAATTCTATCATCAACCCTGAAAAACAAGTCTCAACATTTTTAAAAGCTTGCCAACAACAGAACGGTATGCCGGTTTCAAACAGTCTATCAACATTTAAAAGTCATGCCAACCTTCTTTTTTTTTCCTTTTCTTGTGCAACATTTGCGAAAATATGCGTCAACATTTTTTTAAAATTATTTTCGCTTTGGCGTGCCATAGTATGGACACAGTAATGGCGGATAGCAACCAGTTGTCAAGAAAGTGAAACCCAAGAATACAAGGGCTTCGTTCAAGCGTGTACTCGATGTGTTAACATGAGTATACTCCTGCGTGCACGGACGACACTCGGGTCAGTGAGAGAGAACTGTACACTCGAATGCAACATGTTGACCTCTCCGCTCTCGCGCTTGTGCACATTTGATATTTTGGAGTAAACTGCCTATTTTTATAACACACGGAGGGTCAATATTTTGCCTTAATACTAAATAGTTAAGATTTCACCGAAAGTATCCTGGCGTCATGGGTTTTCGATCGGATAACGGGAAAATTCCTCGGAAACCAAAACAACAGAAAATATTTTAAAACAATTTTACCCCCGTTTAAACACTATCCTTAAAGTATATATTCCACAACAGACCATGAAGTTTCTTCTGTTTTTCTTTTCTCAGATTGCCCAACAGCGATATTGCTCTGCATGCGCCACGGTGATAGCAGTGTCATGTTTTCGATCGGTCGTATATGATTGGCCATTTCTGTCGACGTATGGCGTGCCAAGTGTTTAAAATTGAGCCACAAATGGCCAGTTCTGCTATAGTGCTAGGGATTCCTCCCAAGCGCGTTCAAAAAAGATATAAGAATTTGTTGGATTTGGCACGCCATAAACTTTTAACTGGCAAGGAAATCACGCAATCGATCCTGCACGAATGAAAGACAGGACCTTGAGCGATCTGAGGATGCTTTTGGTGGAATATTTGATAAAAGATCATTGATACACTTGATTAAAAGTACAAAAGTGTGATAGTGATCTTTAGCTGTAAATACACATTTTGCAAAGTATGAAAGAAAACAGCCACAAATCAAGGTGGATCTTATACATTTTACGCGGTAAATCAGTGTAAAGTTTGCCGATCGAAAACACATGACGATCGAAAACATATGACGGCACGATAGATATCAAATCGATGCGTACTCTTCGGAATAAACATTTTGGCGAGTGCACCTATTGAATTGAGCAAATATCAGACCCAAGACAAGGGACAAATTTCATTTGCGTGAGTTTGCCACAGATTTTGGGTGGGAAACGGTAACAGTACAGGGCGGAGCCGGAGGTTCCGGAGCTTCACGGGTCTAAACATGATGATGGTTGCCGTACCTACATGCCGCGCCGTACATCTTGACACTTTTTGACAGTGCTGCCGGTGGTACGGTGTGCATTCATCTTATTCATCTTATAAATTGAACAACGTAAATAACTGGCACAAAAGCACAAAATCAATCATTTGGCACTTTACCGTTCTCGTCCTTTATCATGCTTTTTATAGCACTCGTTACTTTGAAAGTGGAATTATTCACCGTTGTTCAGCTCCGTTCCGAAGTCTCTTCCGCCATCATGGCCATTGTTATGTGCAACTGGTTCCCTCTAGCTCAACTTCACTGTTTGCCGTTGCAACCATAGCAAATGCTGAAGAAAAAAACCTAAACAATTCGGGTACCAGCTATACCACTAGTGACGTCACAGAACTTTATCACATGGCATAAAAATAAATAAACAAACGTATTACCCTTATCACGTCAATTGAGGGCGGTGATTGCCAAAGCCAAGACTATGTCGCGCGCTACATAAACAAGCTACGCATGGGCCAAAAGATTAGCAGAGAGCGCGATTCGCTCGTACCCGTACCCAGCGCCCTCTGGAAACGCTGCGGCGCGCTGGTCAAGGTTAAAGGAGCGTGTCCAGATCACATTTTTGAGCCCCATTCCCCACGGGTGTTGGGATTTTGATACCGTATTATTTGTCAAACATTAATATTGTTCACAGTACTGTTCTGAAATTCCATGCCATCAATCTATATATTTTCAAGGATATTGTCAAAATAACACCGCTGTTTAGTGAAATAGTTATCCATGCATTTCTGGATCCACAAAGCTGCAGTGCAGTGATATTACACCATGGAGGAAGAAACAAATGATTACACTAACCTTTTTGTATATCCAAATTGGACATTGCAAATTTCCAGCTTTCTCGTAATGATTTGGGGAGATATTTTATATAATTGTTGGGTCAGGGCGAAATCCATTTTCTGGGTGAATTTAAAAAAAAAAAATGTTAAACAGCTAGAATCCCCCTTCCACATTTCTTGAGTTTTTCTGTTTATCATGGAGGTGTACCTGTATGTGTCTACAACACCATCACAACTTGTTTTTCACAAAATATCGACAGGCTTTTGCTTAAAACGTAAAGCAGTTCCGACCCTCTTCACCCGAAATTCCGAAACGCTCGAGGTCACTTGGCTTGTTTATCAACAGGGTTTTGACGTCATCCTGAGAAACATACAAAACGGTCTGTGCAGTATTGAATGGAAAATACACGAAGTGAATGTTTATCATGCCTAATGAGCGTTTCAGAAATCGCGGAAATCTCATTTTCGAAAAAGCGCACCTTTGCTTGCAATCTATCCACTTAAAACCGACAATTAAAAAATAATAAAAATCCACGTCGGCAAGAGGGATGTTTGGACTATCGAAAAAAGCCTAAATGCTGGATTTTCGTCAAGGGGGATTCTTCCTCTTTAATAAAGGCACAGGGTCGTCAGCAAGGCGCGCGCTAATTCCGTGCCACGAAATACCATGGAAGTAGCTAAAGCCCGCCGCACACCTTTGCGATTTACCGGATAATCGGACCACATACCGGAAAGGTGTGCGCTGAAACAATTCGGGCCGGTCAGGCCGTACGCTATAGACCGGAGCAAATCAAACTGGTTTGATTTTTCCGGATCCGATGGTCCGGTGTCCGATAAATCGAGCGGCGTATTTTACGAACGACATTGGCGTTTGCGCATTGCTGACGATGCTCTGCCTTTAACATTTGACATTTGTTTGGAGAACATTCATACAGATAGTTGGAAAATTGTTAAAAATAATACAATAATTTGCCGGATTCCATTTGACTTTTGTTTTAATTACCAAATTATATACATACATGTATCTGAAAATCACTAGAAAACACCATAAAATATACCGATTAAAAAACGCGAAATTTCATAATGGTAATGAGGAAAATATGACAAATGACATGGTATAAAAATCTCCACACCCTAGTACCCATGGGAAATCGGGGGTTCAAAAATGTGATCTGGTCACGCTCCTTTAATTTTTTTTTTTACGTAATGAATAAAATTTTAACCTTTACAAAACTTTTCCAACAGTAGGAAGACATTTTTGCACATATAAAATTACACTAAATATAGAAACGTTATAAAAAAGAACATTACCAAGGTAGCAATTTTACCAAGTACATGTAAATGCAGCCTTAGGTCTCTAATATTGTATCAAATTGTTAAAGATAACGCACAAAAACATTTAACTTGAACGTGTATTCTTGGGTTTCACTAATTGGCTCGACAACCGGTCGCTATCCGCCATTACTGTGTAGATCCATACTCAATTTTTATTTTTTTTAAATTGACGAATATTTTTGCGGATAAAAAAGAAGAAAAAGGTTGGCGTGACTTTTAAATGTTGATAGACTGTTTGAAACCGGCATACCATACTTTTGTTAGCAAGTTTTTAGAAATTTTGAGACTTGGTTTTTCAGGATTGATGGTAGAACTACCAGTGTTGAATTATTTCTGCTTTGGCGTGCCATAGTATGGACACAGTAATGGCGAATATGATAGTTGTTGACGTCACGCGTATGGCACGCCAATCGTAAAAAACAATTCTCAACATTTTTTAAAAACTTGCCAACAAAAGCACGGTATGCCAGTTTCAAACAGTCTATCAACATTTAAAATATGCGTCAACATTTTAAAAAATTGTTTCACTTTGGCGTGCTATAGTATGGACACAGTAATGGCAGATAGCAACCAGTTGTCAAGCCAAGTGAAACCCAAGAATTGAAACGAGATGATTCATTAACAGTGTTTTGTTAAATTTCTTTAGCTCAAAAAATGCAATCATTCAATTACTGAACAGGTGGGACAATTCTACATTTTAACACCTTCAAATACAAACGAATCCAAATATATACAAATGCTGGTTGAAAAGTCTATAAAATATTCTGAAATCAAATCAGTATTTCCTTAAAAGGAACCAACACTGCAAATTTATGCATATAAAATTTCCTCAATCTTTTATAAACTTGTATAAACTAATTATAATACATAACATGCACCAGTATAGTGTAAACATAATGCTTTTTCAAAAGATATTGCCCGATTTGATATATCATTTGATACAAAAACTATGATGGATTTTGAAGATTTTAGAAAACATTTGTACAAGCGAGTTTTTTTCAATTATGTAATGCCGTTATTTCAGACCTCGGACTTCCAGAGACCTCGTATAGGAGCTTAACCACGTGTTTTTTCGGTACCGTTTTGACACCATGTCAAAATCAGTTTCACTTACCGATTCGGGGTCTACTGTAAAAATTCTTAAAATCACATTTACACTATGAGCAACTAACAATAGAAATTAGGCACAAACCATTGTTTAATATTAACAATGGTTTGTGCCCAATTTCCATTGTTAGTTGTTCATAGTGTTATTACCTGTGCGAAAAGTTAATTGAGCAAAAAGTTCATACAATTTTAAATCTGACATTTTATTTCCGTCTTTGAGATAAACTGGTAACCCTACACTTAATATAAAAACCACACAGCCATGACAGCACATTGCGGGAAGTCCGCAAGTGGCGCGAATATTATGGCGCAGTGTAGTTGGTGCGAAGTTTGTTTTGGGTTCTTGTTGGTGGTTTTTATCTGCTCTCAACAGAAGTGAGACGTGGTGGTCTAGTGGATAGCGTGTCGGACTTTCGGTCGAGAGGTCCATGGTTCGAAACCTGGCCATTGCACCGCGTTGTGTCCTTGGACAAGACACTTCACTCCACGTTGTCTCTTTTCACCCAGGTGTATAAATGGGTACCAGCAAATACGGTTGGGGACGCCCAACTAGTTGCTGGGGTAGACCTGCGATGGACTGGCATCCCATCCAGGAGTATCAGTACATGTAGAATTGGTCCTATAGTCACTCCATGCCTTGGAAACCGGGGATGAGTACCGGCCGTAATAAAATGACTTACCTACCTACCAACAGAAGTGAACGTTCAAGATGACGTTCAAACCAGATTTTTGTTTAGCAACATTAATATTTCTGAAATGCACCAAGCCTAAGCCTTCCACTCATAAAGGTACTTACAAACCGGACACAAAAGGACAACAAATTTTATTTGTTTGTGACAAACAACATTTTCAAATTTTTTTGGAATCGATAGATTTTAAGGTGCCTTTTTCATTTATTGGGCACTTACAAACGTGATACTGTAAAGAGATAATTTAAAGAAGATCGTCACAACGTTAAAACCCCATTGCCATTCCCTGACTGGTCTCGGAAGTGTGACCCAAAACGAGGCTTACACGGTCTATTAATTGCGATTCGCAATGCCAAAACAAGTATGATCTTTCACCGTGTTTACACTGGTCCCGAGCTCGGGATCAAGATTGGTCCCCTGATAAGATTGGTCCCCTGATAAGAATGCGTCAGTGTTAACCGCAATGATCCTGAGTGCCGCGTTTACATTCTGTAGTTAATTTCAAGCGTGGTGCCAGAAGTTGCAGTCAAAGCATGTACTGATCAATGTTTGCGTGGGTTGTGCATGTCTAGTGTACAAGGCCACTTGAATTTCGCGGGCTTTTCCCCCGCTATGGCTGTGAAGCGGATGTGGCAGGTCGGGTTGCGGTAAAGATTAATTGCTTATCTAACCGCAAACTGATCCCGAGCTCGGGATCGAACCCTCCGCCAACGCGAGACCAAAATCTCGGGGTCTGATCCGGGGCCAATTTGGTCCCGAGAGCGTTTACACTCAGTTTGTGATCCAGGGCTCATCCCGAGCTCGGTGTTCGACCCCGAGCTCGGGATCATGTGTAAACAGGGTGTTAGTGTCACTGGGTCAAAAGTTGGATGAGTGACAGCTTTATATTATGCAGGGCAGCAAGAGGGTTATACACAAATAAATTGGGCTTGGCTAGGGGCCCAGATTTCCTAGGGAAATTAAAAGTGTGTATACAAGCTCCGACATTAGGGGGAGCCGGTCAAGGATTACGAGCAGAATTGGTGCAAAGGCGTTTTGTAAATTAAAAGAAAATATACAAATGTGACCTGTCACCACAAAATGAGCATCAAGTTGCACTCGGCTATTTCCTATAATGACGGCTCAAAGTCAAAAATTGAAGGGGAGTCAATTTTAGGGTTTTGTAATATTTGGAAAGTGTAACTCTTATTCTATTTGATTCCAAATTGTTAGTGTCATTTAACAAATAAAAACATCCTTTTCAGACCAATTTTAACGATAGCTTTCTTTAAGATGGGAAAATACATGTATGTGTTATATACCATTGGAAAGCTCTTTTTCTGCTGATTTTTAAAAAAAGCAATCTCTAAGTTTTTTAACATTCCGACTTTCAGCTCATTTTGTTGTAACAGGTCACAGACGTGGCTTCCATGGTACATTGTATACACCAATCCGAGAGCCGAGGACTCCTTTTCTTTATAGCTGGGAGGCTTCCGCTGAATTAACTATGTTTTTGCCGTTTCTGAAGTTGCGTTTGTTTACTTCGAACAAGTTGCATGTCTTTGTAGGATTGTGTATGCGAAGGGCGCGCGTCGCGTGTATGCGAGGGGGGGCATGTTCGTGCATGTAATGATGGAGCGCTTTTCGTTCTAACAGCAACACAAAACGCACAACCTATGCACTGGACGCCCCCAGCTATGGCGGATATACAGGGAAGGAGACCTTAGTTACCGGATTGGTCTATATCAAAGGGTTAAAAAAACAAATATGAACGGAACCCAGGATAATAGAATACATAGCCTCTTCGGTGGTCATTCTATTTCTGCTTATCCCCGTTGCTCCCGTCAGAAACCTTCCTATTGGCTACTGAGTAGCATCGCCATGCCAACAGCTGTGGCACAACCAATAGAGTGATGTTTATGAAGAGGAACACGGTCCGGGTTTCAGATGGTACTCGGTAGATGTACGGAGTGTTGGAGTGGAGGGAGCCCCCAATGTGGGACACCTGGGCCTGCACAGCATGGGTAAAATAAATAAAATATTGCATTTAACAAAAACCTCTCCTGAAACCTCTTTTTAAAGTGCCTTAGATTGCAGGAGAAAGCACTTAAATTTCAAAATTTTTCGGACCCCCTAGCAAGGCGTGTTTTCGGCACACAGTAGGAGCCACAACACCACCCTTAAAGACAGTATACATGATTGGTAAACTGTTACAGATAGTTTTATCCCCCTGTGTGATTGAAGATATGCATGATTAAAACCAACCTGAGCAAAAACCAGCTCCGTACTTCGTCTAACTTTTGAGAAAACAGTCAAAAAAGGGTTTGCAGTCATTTCGCCCCAAAACCATTTCGCCCTTTACCATGGTCTGTGCACGAAGTGGTTTTGGGGCGAAGTGGCATTTGGGTGATGTAGTGTTTGGACGAAGTAATTTGGGGCGAAATGGCACTCGGGCGAAGTGGTTTTGGGGCGAAATTTTTTAGGGCGAATTGAATTTCCGTCTCATGAGACGAAAACTTATTGTTTTACTCATTTCTCAAAGACTATAGCACTTCAGACAAAACCATTTCAGGGGAAGTTTTCTACGGTCATCATGTTTATATTGTGTAAATTAGGCGTAAATCTGTGAACATTTCTGATTTTCGAGATTACCAATGATGTATACTGCCTTTAACCAAATGTACTTTTAAGAAACATGCGACAAGAATTACCAAATTTGGGATGAGAGATGTATCATTTTGGTCTCATCACTCATTCAAAGATAAGATCCCTTACGCATCGAGCATGCTCTACCAGCTGAGCTATATGAGGTTCAGTGGTATACAGGCACAGAGTGTTCCCCAAAAAATGTCCAAGGGCCAATTTCATAAAGCTGTTTAGCAGAAATTTTTGCTTAATCAAAAATTTGTTTGCTTTATAAAAATGGGTCAGTAGTCAAAATTGCATGTCAATTTGTGTTTTTCACAATAATATCTGCTATTCTTGCTTAGAACATAAAAGTTGACATAAAATTGACTATTAAAGGCACAGGCTCGTCAGCAATGCGCGCGCCAAATTCGTGCCACGAAATAGGCAGTTCCGTGTAGCAAAGGTGCGTATTTCGTCGCACGAATTTGGTGCCCGCGCATTGCTGACGAGCCTGTGCCTTTAACCCATTTTTATAAAGCAAACAAATTTTTTATTTAGCAAATTGATTTGCTAAGCAGCTTTATGAAATTGTCCCCTGGCCTGCTTTGGCCAGAATCCAGATTTTCCGGGATCCTGTCGGTGATAGTCTTTATTGCAACAAAATCAGTCAAGCAAATCAAAGGTTATGTCATTTTTGGTGCAGTAAGGTCAGCTACATGTATGTATTAGTGATTGTATATTGACTACTTTTAATCCTAAACTGGGTGGGCAGTTATTGTTAAATAATCAGGGATCGATTATTCCACAAAAGTTAAGACGAGTTTAATGCGTCCTAAAGAACATAAGTGACCCTTCCTAAGACGCATCTTAGCACTTTGTGAAATCGGCCCCAGATCTGAGACCAATACGCAGCCCCATAACAAAGGCATGGAGCTGCGTATTTCGTGGCACGAATTTGGCGCGCGCGCATTGCTGACGAGCCTGTGCCTTTAAGCATGAAAAACTTTGCTTGATAAAATTGGGTTACCAGTAAAAATGTCATGAGATTGTCATAGTAATGAAACAGTTCTCTAACACTGGTCATGCACTACTTTTATCACATGAGGATTTCACTGATAACGTTCCCTACTAAGCAAGAGTTTTTTTGTGCTTAAGCAAATATTTGTGCTTAAACACCTCTATGAAACTGGCCCCTGGTTCATGAACTAGGGTGAGACTTTGCTGCACCAAAAATTACAAACATTTTCATTTGCTTGACTAGTCTTGATGCAATAAAGACTACTTTTCATGTACATGTAAGAAGATTCCGGGGAAACAGATCAGGGGAAACAGATCCGGGGAAATAGATTCTGAGGTTGCCTGGTTTGGTCTGAACTTTCTTTTTGGGACACCCTGTATATTGACCCCTTTCGAACACGTGCGAATACGCCATTTTGGGAGTCAAATAATGCCGAGTCATTGTGGAAGCGATTACGCGGGCGTTGTGTGAGTCTCCGATGGGCGTAGCGCGATTTAATTCACCAAAGGGAGCCTCAGCATAGCGCGTTACGCGCGCTATGGACACACACAACGCGCACGCACATTGCTTCCAGAAAGACGCAGCATTATTTGACTCCCAAAATGACGTCTTTGGCACGAGCTCAATACATGTATTCTGCGCAACTGAGCAAATATTGCATTTCTGAAAAGAAAAAAGCTGTTGTACCTGAGCTGATGCTCCCGCGTGAATGATGGCCCAGTCAGATACCCAGGAAGCACCGGGATACAGGAGAGCCCAGATGGTGGCCACGTAGTATGGCACGTAGTAAAACCAGAACACTAGTATCTGTGTAGGTGAAACCATCAAACCATGATTTGTTATTATTAAAGATTAAAGCGCTGAACAGCTCCCTCACGTGGCAAATCGGTGTTCAAAACGAATGCATGCAACTGCCATGGCTGTACAGTTATTGACCACGGATTGGGTCGCCGATGCGATAGATAAATATGCGTGGTAAGTGAACGATAATGACAGCATTAAGTGGCTAGCGAATCATGTCTGGTGACTTCACACCTAATTTTGGAATGATTTGGCTGTACTTTCTAAGTGTTTTATAGGGGAAAATTGATTATTTTTGTCTTGGCGGCAAATAAACTCCTAAAAAAACGTTCGGAAAGTCACGTTTGACTGACGATTTATCTCTTGTTACTAAATCATTTCCCTTGAATTTGGTATCATTGGAAAGCCCCGTTATTCCTCTTTACGATGATGTGTCATTTGTTATGATTTTAAGCAATTGGGGGATGTGCAGCACAGCTGAATACGGGGGCGGGTGTAAAGTGACAAAGTCACAAAATGCATTGCTATTGTCAAAAAGTGCATCGACACATTCCCATCCTCCAAGCAAAAGGGGAATGCACTGCATGACAATAGCAGTGAATTTTGTGACATTTCACTTTCCACCCACCCCTGTATTCCGCTATACTGCACATCCCCCAATTGATTAATCATAACAAATGACACATCACTGTAAAGAGGAATAACAGGGCTTTCCAATGATACCAAATTCAAGGGAAATGATTTAGTAACAAGAGAGAAATCGTCAGTCAAACTTGACTTCCCGAAAAATGTTTGAGGAGTTTATTTGTCCGGGCGCTAATGGTACTTGATTTTGTTCAAGTGGCCCGCTCGGACAAAACCGGTAGTGGAGAATACTTTTAAAAAAACAGAACCAACAGCATTAAATAATAGTCCATGAGCCAAATATCAATCCTACCTGTATTTTGGGATAGGACACAGGGTCATGCAGGTATGGCTCGTATTCCTTCAAGTATGTCTGTGCAAGTGGAAAGGGACTGTCTAGGGCAGCCTGAAAAAAACAAAATAGGAAAACAGATGGCACAGCTGTAGTGCACATTACATACAATAGGGAGCTTTTGATTTCAGGATGGTAGACACAGAGGACGGTAAGACGAGCAAAAATTCAATCTGCGCATGCGCGAAACCGAACATCTCTCCATCCTGTTGATTTTTGGAACGGTTCCAGACCGAAATAGCATCCGGTCTATAAACAGGACGGAGCCGTATATATCTGCACTGTCACGCGTTGCGTCGCCGTCCACAAATCGAAACAGCTTACAAATCGGGACGGGAGCAGTGTGTGAGGACCGTCAACCCATGTAAACTTGTCGAGATAAATTATCGGGGTGGGGGTGACGCCGTGTTGTATCTCATAGCTCAGCTGGTAGAGCATGCTCTATGCGTGGTATCTAAACAAGTAGGATGTCACTCACAGAGTGCTGTATTATCGGGCAACTCGCTCGCCATATTATGGCGATTTGCACGTGCTTGGCATAAGTGTATCGACCGACATAATCGGTACCACGTTTACACAGCCCAACACCAATTTTATCGGCCGACTGGAGCCACCGATTTTGTTGGTGGAATCGGCCCAAAAAAAGTGTTTACACAGGCCAATTACGACCAATTTTGTCGGCCGACAGGCCAGTCGGCCGACAAAAAAAGGTCTGTGTAACCACGGCTTTAAGCTTACTATTCACGAAAGAGTGCTCTGAGATCTTTTAAGTGTGTTACACAACACACTGGACAAAGGGCTTTACATTCCTTACGAAGGATGGAGCAATTGTGCTGAAGTGTCTTTCTCAAGGGCACGGGTAGTACTACGACTGGGTATCGAACCCGCAACATCATGTTTTCACCCCAATGTTGAAACAGGACACAAACTCCTCGATCATGGTACCCCACTACATGCATATGTATTATTATCTTCAAGCAAACTTGAATCCGTGGTTCTGATTGGTGGATCCATGGCAACCAACAGTGTGATAATATTTCATAATACTCTTCCGATTCTCATATTGCACTCTGCGTAATGCGCCATGGTATCCCAAGATAACTTCACATCCATACGCGTATGCGCAGGGTGGTACTTTAATCTCGCGCAGAGTGCGCGCGTTATTAGTGCGCCAAGTTTGCTTGAAGATAAATTCGCTGAAATACGGCATAATGTAATGCGTCTGCGTCCCATATGGGACGCAGACGCACTATATAATGGCCGTATTCCACTCACGCTCGTGGGATAACTAATAATACTCATACATGTAGCAGTGTACTCATACTCTTAAAAAGGTACTTAACACACATCGAATTACATGAAAATTCACTTTTGTACACTGAACTTACCATGAAACGAACAAAGGCAAGCAACGTAGCACAGATGAGGTACACCACAAAGAAAAGATCAATAGGACGGGATAAAATGCTGCTGGGTTTGGCAATCTCCTGTGGGAAACATACAAACCGAGATATTGTCATAAGAGAATCCACAAAGGTAAACTACACACAAAGGAAGACATCAAATTCAAAATACCAAGCCTGACCGTAAAACACTGAGCATTTCGAAAACGGCCTATGTTGAACAGATTTTGCGGGTGTATCCACACGTTCAGACATATCACGTGCAAAGGTATGCCCTGGTTAGTGCTATTTGCATATAAATTGCCCATTGATCCGTTACTTTTCATTGGGAAAATACTCCAAAATCATAAAGTGGATGGATCTAAAAAGGTAGGATTGTATTTTTTTTCATCGACTCTCGACTAGTTGAAATAAATCGTGACTTTTGGTGAGGCCCAGTCTTCGGACAGTACAAACACTGATTCCCCCTTTAAGACGCACGGAAGCTAAGAATGCCCATATAGGCTTCATTCAATGGTACCATTTTGCTGACATACCTTATTAGCTGGCTTCTGTTCATGTAGAAACCGGTACCCGGCATACACTGGCAGAAAGATGTATGGGATATTGAGGAAGTATGATGCCCTGACTTCACTGCCATATTTGCCCAAGACGTTACCAGGCATGAAGACGCAAATGCTGTTTATGATGGAACCAACCCAGTAAAGACCAACTTCTCGGTAGGATTCGCTGTCAAGATGAAATTGAAAAATTTCACTGAATATGCTTTGAATCTGCTGTGAAGAGGAAGAGAACTGCAACTTGTGAAGAAAGCCGTCAGGTTTGTCAAATCAAACACCCGTTAGTTTATCAGGAACAAATTATAATGTATCTGCGGTTTGAATTCAAAGCACCAAGACCTTAGGCCAAAACAAATAAATGGTGCATTTACGGTAACGTCCTACAAACAAATCCAGGTAGGTAGGTAGGAAAATAATTTTATTTTGTCTTTTTTTTTGACACTTTAGTTCATGCATACTATGCGTGTTGTTTTGCAATGTTTGAAACTCACTATTAACAATATTAAACATGTTCATGTACAAGTGTAGAAAATGTTATGTTCGTTGGAAATTATTGCAAATAGTGCTCATTTAAAATTATCAACTTGAAAATTGGCAATAAAATGTTTGAGGTCGGCAATCTGCCCTCAAAAATTCCAGGTAGGTCGGGTTACCGTAAACACACCATTTATTTTGTTTGGCCTTATAATAAAGGTATTTTCTTCCTTAACGGAGCGTGTCCATATAACATTTCTGAACCCCCATTTTTCCAACGGGTGTTCAGATTTTGATACCATATCATTTGTCATATTTTTCTCATTTACCATTCTGAAATTTCGCACTCCGAATTCACATATTTTCAAGGATATCATCAACAAACCACCGATGTTTTGTAAACTAATTTATCAGGTAACATGATAAAACAGTGCAGGGATTACACCAACTTTTTTGCTTCCACATCCAAATTGGAGATTGTGAATTTCCTGTTTTCTCCCATGGACAGTATTTTGGGGAGGCATTTTATATGATTGTTGAGTTAGAACGAAATCAATTTTCTGGAAAATTCTGAACAAGCTCCTTTGATAATAATAATAATAATAAGAACGAACATTTATACTGCGCCGGTATCTGTCATAAATGACGCTCATGGTGCATAACAGAATACTTAGACTAACAAAAGAAGGTTAAACATGTGTGTTTTGAGTGCACTCTTGAAATCAGAGAGATTTGTGAGTGAACGGATGGTCTGAGGAAGTTTGTTCCACCGGAATGGACCAGCATGTAAAAATGATCTATCCCCTCATGTGTTGGTGGTACGTGGAACGGTCAGCTGGCAAGCACTGGAAGAGTGGAGGTAACGAGCGCCATGTTGCTGTAATTCAATGATACACCTGTATGATACACCTGTATGAACACGGAACCGATACCTTTTTGCAAGGTTTCATTTCCTTCCCCCATACCATACACTATATTGTACATGTAATTAACCTGTTGTGTTAATACTTGTAACGTGAATAGCATGTGATGCACTGACTTACATCCCTTCACATACACACCAGGCCTGTGGATTTTCAAATAATTTATTATTCGGAATATATGTTTTATTTTCGATCGAATATTTGATATTCGATGCGTGAATATTTTTGTTGACAAAAAAGTTTGCTGTGAAATTTATTGATTTTGGCACATCCAAACTCACGGCTCTTAGAAATACAGCAGCCTTTTTATTGCCGAACTTGCCGCTTCAAAAAATAATCTGTGCTTAAACTATAGACTTCATGTTGTAAATTGCATCGCAGTCTCTCGCCCGAAGAGTTTTTGCGGAAATTTATCATTGGCCCTTGTACACTGAACTCGTGGTTGGATGCAAATTTGACATCAAAGCAGCCGTTTCGGCAAAGGAAAAAGGTTTTTACTTCTTTCTAGCTAAACTGCACCTCCGATTAAAAGTTAAGAATTCCCACCCCTACCAGTAGACATAGTGCAAAGGCTACACGCAACAGGATATTTGAAATCAAACATGAGAAAAGGGATTTAAATGCAAGATGTGCAGAATAGTCTACTAAAGTGTGACGTCAGTTACCCAGGGGTCGAAATTAACCTGGTCAGAAGGACCAGTAGATTAGAGAACTCTACTGGTCCTGCTGAAAATTTGTGGTCCACTGGTGCTTTTCAAAATGGCACCGAGATACTGCAACACGTTTTGGTTTAAGGTCATTGAGTGCAGGATGGATGGGATTGCTTTTTGATCCAACACTGGGCATGTCTGGAGAGATTGGAGAAAGAAATGAAGTTATCTGAAAATGTCTAAAGCAATACGAAATTGTTTGTGGTAAGGCCAAACAAAATAAATGACGTGTTTACGGTAACCCGACCTACCTGGAATTTTTGAGGCCAAATTACTGACCTCAAACTTGTTATTGCTAATTTTCAAGTTGATAATTTTAAATGAGCACTATTTGCAATAATTTCCAACGAACATAACATTTTCTGCACTTGTACATGAACATGGTTAATAGTGTTAATAGTGAGTTTCGAACATTGCAAAACAACACGCAAATGCACGAACTGAAATTTAAAAAAAAAAAGACAAAATAAAATTATTTTCCTACCTACCTACATGTACTTGGATTTCTTTTAGGCCGTTACCGTAAACGCACAATTTATTTTGTTTGGCCTAACCAGGAATTTTTCGCATTGAGTAAGAAATGTTGACAGTGACTGTGGATTAGGCATCAGGAAATATTTTCGGACCAGCATTTTTGACAGATCTAGTGGTCCTTCTGATTTTTTACTGGTCTCCGACCACAGGACCAGTGCTAATTTCGACCCCTGGTTACCTGGGTTTAAACATTCACTGGTACAGACTGAAACCTCCATTGATAGAGCGCAGGGAAACGATTCACTGGTTTTAGTGTAGACCCAGTAACCATAGCAACACACAGGATGCAGTGCTCTCTACTGGTCCAGATTTTGTCTGGGTGCGCAGTGCTACTGCAGTGAGCATGCAGCTGTTGAGGGCGCTGTTCAAAACAAATGCATACAACTGTCATGGCCGTTATATCGACGCTGATGCGATAGATTTGCGTGTTAAGTGATCGATAATAGCAAGCGAATCATGTTTGGTGAATTTTGGAATTACTTGGCTGTATACTTTCAGTGTTTTAGAGGGGAAAATTCATTATTTTTGTCCGGACGGCCGAGTTTTTTTTCCGGGCCGCAAATTTTTGTCCGGGCGCTAACGGTACCTGTGATGATTTTCTCCTGGCGCACCGCCCGGACAAAACCGGCCGTGGAGATCACAGAGGATGATGTTTTCACTTCAGTCCTCTAATATTGAGTTTGGTGGATAGAAAATGTCATTTTTGGTTTTTGGCACTTACTTCCAAACTATTGCAGTGGTCATCATGATGTACATGAAGTAATGGCCAGACCCATCCCAGTAGTTGATCATCATTCCATGTGCTGTCGTTAGATACGGTTCACCCTATTTCGTAAAATACAAATTATATAAAGTAAATTTTCATGTAATTTTCTTAAATCACATTTTTGAGCACCCCTCTTTTTCCCATGGGTGTTGACATTTTGATACCATATCATTCGTCACATTCACATTTTTCACATTGCAATTCTGAAATTTCTCACTCTCAATCCATATATTTTCAACGATGTAAAAAAAACATTGATGTTTTGTAAAATATAAATTTATCCGGTTACATAAAGCAGTGCAGTGTTTACGTGTACACCAACCCTTTTTGCTTCCACATGCAATAGTGTTTTGGAGAGGTATTTTATGATTGTTGGGTTATTAACCCTTTGAACCCTGAATTATTTTCATCAGGTGCGAAAGGTGCTGCCTTGGTGCCCCAATATGGACCTTTAGGGTTTAAAGGGTCAAGAACGAAATCCATTTTCTGGAAAAATCTGAAAAAGCTCCTTTAAAACTGTTATACAAGCAACAAGGCCCTTGGGACTAATTCAAAGTTCCCTTATTGTATTGTTAGCATGCAAGATGAATAGAAATAAAGACTTGGACCATATAGTGTAAAAATGACCTATTACAAGTACAAATAATAACTGTTAATAGTCGGTCCTTGGGATTTTGTCATAGGGGATCCCGAAAAAATTTTTGGGGGAGGGGGGAAGGGGTGTGTGGAGGAGGGGGGAGGGGGGTGAGGGGAGTGAGGGGAGGGGGAGGGGGAGGGGTGGTGGGAGAGGGGGAGGGGGTGGGTGGTGGGAGGGGGGTGGTGTGGAAGGGGTGAGAGGGGAGGGTGGTGGGGCCGAGAGCCAAACATTTTCCAAAACTCCCGTCCCAATGTTAAAAACGTGATATTACCTGGACTACTACCACATGTACTATGCGCGAAAATTAAGAATGGTAATGAAAAAAAAAAGATAAATTGTATGGTATCAAAATCTCAACACCCATGGGAAAAATGTAATCTTGACGCACTCCTTTTAATTTGTCAGACTCTAGTCTCACTTTGGTGTTACACCATGGAGGAAGGCAACACTAACAGTAACATCAAAATGGCTCAGTGGTATTAAATTCAAGCAGTGTTTAGAGTAACCTTTAAGTCAGTAAGATTAATTTGGTCCCTGATAAACACATCCCTGGGCTTGCAATGAATACATGAAGGTCCAGTTTCAATAACACACTGATGAGGTTATAATTACACTTTGCCCTGACCTGCCCTGACCGATTTTCTATTTAAAGAGGGTTTAAAATGCAGGTTGTATAGTCCTACATTGCAATGTACATACATGTAGGCCTACATGTTGCCACACAATGCATTATAAGGAGCATGAACACTCCACATTACAATTAGCAGGTATTTGTTACCTGTTATTTTAACCAACCCGTAAACCGGTTCTTCGTTGTCCAACGTGTTTCCAATGAAGCATAAAATGCCGAATGCCCGACATTAAACCGCACGTACCGGAAGTACGAATAGCTATTCGGGTCACATGCATTGTATTCTGGGGTGCGTATACTTCTGGTGCACAGGTCTGACAAATACCCAGCATTGCACGGACAATTCGTCACTCTGTTCCGTTTCTACTGGGCTTGCTAAACCTCTAAATTAGTTATTTTCAAAACAAATTTGAATAATTTTTTACAATGGTCAGAAAATGCCCTCTCTGACAAATTCTTGGTAGCGCTACTTGTATTGTGAAACACCTAAATGCAGCTTCAGATCAAAACCAAATCAAGTGTTAAAGCCCTGATACATCATTTTGCAGTGACCCAAAATGTTACTTCATGAGTTGACGAGAAAAACCTGACTAAAAGTGTTGATAGCAATGGTAACAAAAACCACATGGTTTGTTTCTTTCAGTGTAAAATGGTACCTTTGTTGGAGAAATTGCCAACTGAAGTTTTTTTTTAAATAATTTGGAATCGCTTTTTTTACTGTTCACTCAAGTCATCCTCTTAACGCACTCCCAACTCCTGCGTACCGAGGCCCTGTTAAAACCGGCCCCATTTCGCGGGACACAAGCGACAGAAATCTTGTCGCCGCTGCTGGACCAATCAGGACGCGTGGGCAGTGCATTGCAGGCATTCATGTTTCTCATCCTGAGAAACATACAAAACGGTCTGTGCAGTATTGAATGGAAAATACACTAAGTGAATGTTTATCATGCCTATTTTGTCCTTGTAATTCAAAATACAAACGTGAAAAACACTTCATGTAATACGACAACAATCTACTATTACCTGTTTTGTGAAAAAACTATGAAATTGTGGCTCACAATGAAGCTCTTTTGAAGTAAATACTGGTGCATTGCGACGGGTGGTTTTGTCACGGAACGAACGGCATTCACAGCGGTCTGTGTACGGTCCCCTGCAGCCGTAGTTTCCACGTGTTTGAACATTGGCCGTACAAGTTATAGAATGAGCGACTCATTTTTCTCTCTCTTGGTAATAGAAAAGAAGTCTTTCTGCTCTTTTTTTTTCATAGTGTCTGGTAAAACATCCACGCAGCTACTGGGCATATCTCTGGCTTTTTGGACCAACAAAATTATCAAAAAACACCATTTAAAAGAGACGGTTTTCCAAGTTTTTTGCGTGTAAACGTATGGAGCTAACTATCGTGTTGACTTCTCTTTCTCAGGATTGCGTCACGGGATCACGCGCATATCATGAATACCTAATGAGAGTTTCAGAAATCGCGAAAATCTCATTTTCGAAAAGCGCACTTTTGCTTGCAATTTATCCACTTAAAACCAACAATTAAAAAATAATAAAAATGCACGTCGGCAAGAGGGATGTTTGGACTATCGAAAAAAGCCTAAATGCTGGATTTTCGTCAAGGGGGATTCTTCCTCTTTAATGCTGTTCTTGTTATTTGTAACCAAGTTTCATCTGCAAATGATGGGGGTATCATGTGTGTGCATGTACTGTACCTCTTTGAGGTAGAAGTCAACGAAGTTTGTGATGACACCATCAGCTGATAAGGCAAGAATGAGATCAACGATGCTGGTCCAGGCAAACATGGAAAACACTGCAAGGCAAGGAAAGTAAGACATTGGCATGAACAATCAATATATTGGTCTTTCCGCCCTAATGGGCCTCTTTGAAAAATAAGTCAGTTCCTTTCAGATGTCTTCAGTTTATCTCAAACTTATAGGTATTTACATTGTAACGTGGACAGACAAAATTGTGACATTTTTGTCTGTCCATGTAAGGCCTACATACATATAAGAGAACATTTTTGCACGGGATTGGGTCTAGGGAACAGGGCAAAAAGTATTTTTAAGAAAATCACTTCCCTTCAAAATTTTAACATGTTTTGGTGGTTATTAAGTCTTTATAAGGAGAATAAGTGGCGACCAGTAAACATAATTCTTTCCGGGTATTCCGCCGGAGCACCACAACAATCTCGTGTTTGCCCAGGTCCTTGGCCATGTAAGCCAAGGACCTGGGTTCGAATCCCAATCGGGGGAAAGATTACCATGCACGGACACCCACTGGGACCCCATGCACTACACCTATGGGACAACTTTGAAAACATGGATTTTTTTCATATACATTGAACACGGATTTGTGAAAGAATTGATAGAATATTCAATTCTAAGAGATACTTCCCACAAATAAGGAATAACCCCTTTCAAATTGTTGTACATTCATGCCATATAGCGCGCTTTGAAAATTAACGGTTCTGTGCTCCTAAAAATAAATGCATGAACACTACAGTGTCCGGTCCTCATATTCAGTTGTTGTATGTGGAATATGTGGAGCGGGAACCAGTCTAGCTGGGATAAACACACGCGACGTATATGAATTATGCATATTGCACAGTTAGCCGGGCTCCTTGACGTCTCATGATCGAGAAGCGCCACCATCGTCCAGGATATTAGCTAAGATGGCGGCGCCCAGGGGATAACGCTAAATGAATATTGTCCAAAAACTCAAATTTTTCAAGACGCCGTAGATGGCCAAATTGACGATTCCGTAAGCGTTACTGTTATTTTATGAAACATTAGCAGGGCTCGAATTTTATGAACAAATCTGCTAGACCACATGGTTAGTAGCTAAAACCATTTACTGGACTGACGCTACAAGGAACGTGGATTTACTGTTCGTTAGTTTTAAAATACACTGGACCACTGGTCTAGTACGGTAGAGAAAACTCTAGACCGAGGCCTAAATTACTTGCCTCGGTCCACCGGTCCAGTGGGTATTTCGAGCCCTGACTAGACTCTCAGGATTACAATGGTGTATGTGAAAGTGCTCTGGTCTGATGTGCTTCGGACGATATTTGTAGAGGAACTTTCTCGGATTTCAGCAGTTAAAAACTTAGCCTCTACGTACACCCTCGTAGTAGAAAGTAGGGCTGTGATTTGCGACTGTAATAATTAAGTCAGATTTGAAAAGCGATTTATTTACAGCCCTCTAATATAATACTAGCCTAGATCAAAAAGGCAAATCAGAATTTGTTCCCCCAACAAATTAATGTCCAGCTAAAGAGTAGGTGAAAGGCAGACATGCAAAATACAAACCAACCATAGAAGAACCAATCCTTGGGCTTAGCCCAGCGGCCGATGAGGTAGGCGAGCAGGATGATGACCGGCAGGACGAGGCAGGCAACGGCGAACACCGCACGGTGGTCGCGGGACAGCGACTGCACGGTGTTCAGCGTGTAAGTGACAGGAATTGCAGTTAGGGACAACAGGAAGATGCCGCTAGCCGTGGCCATTATGGATCTTGGCTTCGGTGGGATTTGAGCTAGAAAAGAAACCTCGGAAAACGGCAATTTTTACGGTGTTTTTGGAACTTGGAAGACCATTATCAAACGCGCGCCCACCGTGTATGACATGTATATGAATGATTCAATTTGTGATACAGGGAATATGACCAAATAAACTTTGCATCGAGGAACCAGACTATTTTGGGTCCAAATTTAAAGAGAAAAAAAGTGATTTTCATGACTGGTAAACCGTTACAAATGGCGTTATTTCCACTCCTAATTAAAAGCCTATGTCGAGAAAACTGACTTGTAGAAATTTAAGCCACATAGATGCAGTAATATTTTAGAAAATCTGCAAAAAAATTGCATGTTTTTTTGGCTGTATGGCAAAAAGTTGTCTGCAGACAGCCTTTTAAAAACCCACCTTCAGTTGGCAATTTCTCCTATAAATTTAAGGTACCATTTTACACGAACAAAAAAATCACGTGGTGTTTTGTTACTACTGCAATGAACACTTTTGGTGGTTTTTTCTTTTTCTTGTCAACTCGTGAATTAGCCTTTTAGAAGTAGGCCTATGGATATGGCGGAACAAAAGGAGAGGGCGCAATTTCATTTGGGTATGAATTTTTATCAATTGTATTTCTTTCCAAAAACTTGATTTACATGTTGTAATTATAATACATAGACAGAATTATAAATAAAATTAATAAGTGTAAAGTGAAAAACTGAGTTATTTTGCACTTTAGTCGATTTTATACCCACTGCAAAGTGCGCCCTCCTATTGTGTCCGCCATACTTCAATTAAAAGGCTAATTAAAATTTTGGGCAACTGCATGATGTATTGGGGCTTTAAAGGCACAGGCTCGTCAGCAATGCGCACCTGCCAAATTCGTGCCTCGAAATACGCAGCTCATACCTTTGCTATGGAGCTGCGTATTTCATGGCACGAATTTGGCGCGCGCGCGCGCATTGCTGATGAGCCTGTGCCTTTAATATGTACGTACAGCTAGATTACACTGTTGACTAGCATTGACCAGCAGGTAATGCAGTCATTAGTGAGGACTCGCCAGCTCCCAGTGGTGGGACAAATTCACTCAACTTCTCCACAAGCTCAACCACTTCAGCTAATGCCCCTTTATGCACCACTGTATATACACGATCAATGTGAGCGAGTCTAGCTGTTCACAACTAAATTTTGAATATATTTTAAAAATAAAATGTTTAATTTAAATGTACTGTACCAAAATATAGATCTTATATTCAATTAATTTCACACGTATGGCGAAATCATAAAATATTTTCTGTACATTACTAAAATAATATTAAATTGTATAGTTAAAAGAATACCGGGTAGCCTGACGTCACCTTAATAGTTTAAAGCCCATGATTTGCAAACATCAAAATACAAGGACCACCTAACATTTCCCCAAATGCCACCAATTCCTATACTTTCCTTATTTACTTCACTTTTATACTCCAGTTCATGTCCCAAGGTTCGAAAAATGAATATTGTATTTAAACAATTAATCAAAAATGGAAATGCACTGGAGTTCCACTACCGGGTGAAAACAAGATAGAACTTTCGGTATTTTTTTCATATACATTGAACACGGATTTGGGTAAATTTATATGTTGGAATCGATAGCTTATTCCATGCTAAGATATACTTCCCACTGACACTTCCGTCGCAAATGTTGCATTTCTGAGATAAATAAATGATAAAATTACTGCATAAAGTAATGCACAAAATGACGTGGCGAGCGGTCTGTGCGTAAGCGCGACAACAGAGGGCGCTGCGCGCGCGTGAATGGTTATCTTGTGCACTAACTGAAGGAAATTTTTGAAGAAGAAAACGTGATTTTTCTACAGAAAAGCAACATTTGCGACAAAAGTGCAAGTGGGAAGTATATCTTAAAATTGCATTATGTGTTGATTTCAGGAGGTAATTTCCTTAAAATCTTTGTTCAATGTATACGAAAAAAATACCGAACTTTCCAGCAGTAGGCATGTTGCAACGAATCATGCGATCCACCGAAACATGCAATTTTGATAAAACACAACTTGGCAGCCCCAAAGCAGTCTTGATTTAAGACTGTTAAAGTTCGCGATCCCCGCACTAGTACGTGTTGCAATGAATAATTTGGTCTTGAATCAAGACTGCCTTGGGGCTGACCAAGTTGTGTTTTACTAAAATTGCATGTTTCGGTGGATCGCATGATTCGTTGCAACAGGTATGCGCATACAAATGCATCATCACTTGGCTGATCAGAACCAAATTATACAACTCGTACCTCTGCTCACCATAAAAATTAAGAAAAAATATACAAAAAAGAGCGTATTTCATTTGTTCAAACGATGCAATTGCTGTCACTAACAACAGAAAAATCTTGCCTATTGCTGACTGGGATATTTCAATAACAGCTGTTGCATCTGTTGGAATATTTGTCTCACATTTTGCCTAGTACAGCGACGAAAAAAGATGGCATCCCATTATCAATGAAATCAGTAGGTTAGCATGCGGTTCGGTTTGGTTTGCTAGGTGCTTAACCAGTTAATGCCGGGGTCATTTCAAACATTGCTGTACGTAGGCGGGGGTTTATTTTTAGTTGACTGAAGCATGGAGGAAGAAAAACAACTGAACTTATTGAAGTATTAATTGTTGCTATGTTGATGCACTGTCATTGTACACCCAAATGTAATTTTGTTATAAACTTTTCTCTCCGAAATTACCGCAAGTTTAGACGTCAAACGTAGTAACAAATGAATTTCTCCTGAACGTGTTTACTAATCCCCTGCTACACCGATATCTTGGCGTGGTTACACAGCCTCCGGCATAAACTGTTTAAGCAGAGGAGTTTTATAAAGTAGGGAGAGCTCTGCTAACATGAAATTGGGCCAAGTAGTTCTCTTTGCCTCCGTACATTCTCCAAATTCCATTAAAAGAGCAACAATTTGTTGATGTTTACTTAGGCAGTCAGTCCTTCCGCCATACGCAAGGCTTCTTCATAGGTTGGCAGCCTATCTCTATCATCTTGTACTGGTACAAGAAAATAAAATACAAACTTAGAAATAAGGGTGATTAAGTATACGCCCAAAGAACAATGAGACAAATGAGTTCAGTAATGAAATGCATTGAACAGATTTTGGGCAAAACTGCAGAGACGCCAACATTGCAATTTGAAAAAGATTAATTTCCACGGGGCACCCGCTTTGGACACAAAATTTTACAAATTAGACCCAAGCCCTATTTAAACCCCACATAAGTAATACATAAATAAGTAATGATTATGGAATATCAAACAGCATCGCTGCTCGCCCTGTCCTCGTTGCATGGAGATACTCTCGTTCTGGCGCCCGAAACATCCAACTGCGAGGCCTTGAACAAAGGCTAGGTTATCAACTAGGTTTGATCATGCCACTCAGACAAAATAATCAGCCTGAATTGACAGTACAGTTCGTGTACGGTTTCAAATAATTTACTTTTCGATAATTTATATTTATTTTTGATTGAACATTCGATATTCGATGCATTTTTAAAAATTAATCTCGGTTCAAACTATAGACTTTATGTTGTAACTAGCATAATGGTCCCTCGGCCTGAGAGTTTTTGCAACAATCATCGTCGGCTCTAACCATATTTATTTATTTATTTTATTTATTTATTCACCACATCCAACAGCGGAGGGACCGCCAATTACAGGAATGGGAGCAAGTGTGGTTGAGTGCCTTGCTCAAGGGCACAGGTGCCACAACCCGTCGCGGCCCGGAATCGAACCTACATTCTAGTACTAGCACAGGAACTTAAGTTCGACGCACTAGACCGCTCGGCCATAACACTCCACATATACCTCATGCTCAATGTGTTGTATCTTGTACACTGGACTCGTAGTTGGACTCAAATGTGACATCAAAGCAGCCATTTCGGTGACGGAAAAGGAATTTTCACCTCTTCTTTAATAACTGAATGACACGTTTGGTTTGGAATGGAGAAGCGCATACCGAATATTTGATTTGGTAAAATGCTATTCGAATATTCGATGGATGATCAAATATTTGATTCGTTAGGCCGCAGTCTTTAATAGTTTTACCTGAAATTTGGATTCCGGTAGTATTCATTGTGAATTGTGCAGGTGGTGCTGTAGGGAATGGGGTCGGTGCTGTAGGCAAGGCGGTCGGTGCTGTAGGCAAGGCGGTCGGTGCTGTAGGCAAGGCAGTTAGTGCTGTAGGCAGCATGGCAGTTTGGAGAGGTATTGTGCCAATAATTACCGGAAATTTATCGTCTGAAACAGAATCCTTTACCTGGATGAAAATCATAAAGAAAGGTTTCCATTTTAAATATGGCTTCTGCGATGCGTATTCATTAACATGTATGGAATTATTGTGTCGGTTCAAACGATGTTCAATGGAAGTCCATGTAATTCTGTCCATACACGACGCGGTATGCATAATATATCAAGTGCATTCTCTGAGAAAACGCTAAAAACTCGGTTCGGGTGGGACTCGAACCCACGACCTCCTGCATACTAGGCAGACGTCTTAATCACTCAACCACCGAGCATGCCGATGGCGAATGGGGGTTCGATGGTCTTCAGCGGGCGAATGTAATTTACATTAAGTGAGGAATTATTGCGTCGGTCCAAATATATTAAATGGAAGTACTTTTGCCCATACACGAAACGGTATGCACGCTCAGTGACCAAGTTGTTAAGAAATGCGACACGCGCTTCTGGAACCCGTCAGAATTCTACAGGCACAGGGTCTAGCTAATTCAATGCCCCCACTTTTAACCAATCAGACGACAGGTTTTATATACGCATGAGGTATATAAAAGTGAATAACTCACGGCGCATCGTAAATAACCCACAGCACGTGGTGCACGCAGCCCAGACTGTGGGTTAAACCAAATAATTCAAAGACATGTGACCGACAACGCACCAATCAGATGACGGGGATTTATTTCAGTGTTTTATAATAATGCTAGATATGAAATGTACCTTGACGAAGTACTCAATGTCGATTAAACTGCAGCCCCTTATGCCAGAAGACGGCACTCGAGGGACCAGCAGTGGACCAAGCCTGAAGTCTGTCACTCTACCTCTGGGACACCCGACTAATGTAGTTACGGCCGACAAGGTTTCTTTTCTGGTATGTTTGGAATGCTTAGAGTACCACAAATGCGTGTACTGCGGAAAATAAAGATAGGTATTGACAACTGATGGGCGGAATCTTAAGCCGGCTTATCACCGAGATTTTTGCTTCGAATTTCCCATGATTAGTTAAGATTTTTTAAGATTACCTGAGACATATATGTATAGGGCCGAATACATTAAAACTAGCAGTTTTTCTAGGATTTTACTCACATTCTTATACATAAAAATAACCCCAAAAATAAGCAAGTGCTAACAAGCAAAAGTAAAAGCTATTTTCTGAAAAACAATGGAATTTGCTTTGCTAATTATAGACTGAAGTAAACTTTTGCTCCTTAAAGTTTGTATGATTTTTCATTGTGCGGCATTGAATTTTAAGCGAAACAAAATAACGGTTGTCGAACAGGTAAGTGAAAAACTGTACTCATTTGCCCAGCTGGGGGCATCACATATCATGTGCAAACGCACAATCAATGTTTAAGTGGGACCTACCTGTGAATGCGACGTGATTGGAAGGAAATACTGTGTGTGAAAGTGCAGCTTTCCTGATTGGCTACGCATTAATACTGCGCGGCCCCACATATAGTGTACCATACATTGTCACAGAGCCCAGACCATAATTTGTGAAAGGGCTTCTTCCAATTGGGTCACGCAATACACCAATCCGGTAACTAAGATCTCCTCCCTGCATACCCGCCATAGCTGTGGGGCGTCCAGTGCATGGGCTGTGCGTTTTGTGTTGCTGTTAGAACGAAAAGCGCTCATCCATTACATGCACGAACGAGCCTCCTTCGCGTATACGCGACGCGCCAGTCTTCGCGTACACGCAACGCGCCCGCCTTCACGCGCACACTACCCTACAAAGACGCGCAACTTGTTCGAAGTAAACAAATGCAGCTTCAGCAACAGCAAAAAGCCCCCCAGCTATGGCGGATATACAGGGAAGAAGACCTTATTACCGGATTGGTGTATAGTGAAATACGTCATCATGCAAGACTTGGCAGCTTGCACCAATTTGAGGTATACTCGCCGAAGACAGCAATTCGATGATGGCCAAAGCGGACCAAAAAAAGTCATATTTTGAGCGTTGAGTACAAAAACCACTGTCAAAAACGTACAAATGTATAACTGGTACTCAATTTAGACAAGAAAAAATACATTATTTTGCTAGCTCCTCAGACAATTATTAACTAATCACGAGAAATTTGTGCAACTCGCAAAGTGGGAGGCCAGCTAGCGTAGCAATGCATAGTTCCGAACCTGACGACCAATCACAACAGAGCTAGCAGAGATCACCCACATAGGTCAAAGTGCAATGTTTGCAACAACATCAGCCCCATACAATTTGTACAGTGTTGTATGCGATGTTCCGGGTGAATTTTAGGTTTCAAGGCCGGTCGTTTCGTTGTTCAAAGGTACGAAAGCACGTATTTCATGATATGACATCCCTGTATTACTGGCCCTTTACTCGGTGTGTTCTAAGATAACTGTCGACCCTGAAACATTAATACCTTTGAGTTTTCTCCAACGAATCTGTGCTTTTCGTTGAAAGTCCCATTGCTTTGTGCGTTGTGTGTCGCCATTTTGAAGATAGCGTGTGAGCCATAGCAACAATATCCAAGGGGGCAGGGTTAAAGGAGTGTGACCAGATCACTTTTTTTTACCCATAACTCCCCGGGACTTACCTAATGGGTCATGAGATCTTTATATCATAACATCCGTTATATTTTTCTGATTACGAAACTGAAACTCCCGCGCTTCTAGGCCGCATATTTCCGAGGATATCGTCGAAAATCCACCGATTATTTGTAAACTAATTTTCCAGTATCAACGTCTACCTGCTGAAAGCCGACTCGATAGTTTTGTTCAATTTTTTACTGGAAATTGCGAATGTTTTCGGGTTTTTGGGACATGGGAGGTGTGTATGGGAGTTACTTGATAGTATTGGTAAGTTACATCGAAAACTATTTTCCAGAAACTCTGGTCACGCTCCTTTAACTGGGCAAAATCGGAACTATGCATTAACTGAAATCCGATCAAAATATTTGCTCACAAATGTGGAACAGGTCCAAATAGTCTACATTCGCAAGCAGATGACTCTCCTTAACACCATCAGTTGAAAAGCAACTTTGCAGGTTTACTTTTCAAATTGAAAAGATCGACATCCCAACTTATCTGGAAAGTGATGAGATTTTAATACTTTGTTTATATACACAAGTAAAAAAGCAGTCTTGTTCATTATACCTGATGTAGACTAGCAGTAAAATGCATATGCTCTGCACCATCTCGATTGTCCACATGACCTAGGATGAAAATACCCTCCCCAGGTACATAGCCTTGTTTGGGTAGACTGGTGAAAATCTCAACGTCTACAGTTGATCCGCAGCCACAGCAGTTGTACAACTGTGCTTGTCGGTTTACCGGTTCCTGAAAGATAAAGACATTTACAAAAGAAATTCACATTACCCACATTTACAATAAGATGCTGTTAAGTTCTGATTCTTACTTCCAAATTACCCAAGTGAATGACTTTTTACTCGTAAAGTTGCCATGCGGGTCTCTTTGAACAAAAGGTGGTAATTTGGAGTGAATTCTCCCTTCTTGGTCCGCACGGTGGTGCGCTAAAACAAATCCCCCCTCATCCAAAAATGGTACGTGCTGGGTCACATCTCGAGTAGTCTGGTGCTTAACTTTGGTATACGCGACTCTATGATTTTTATGCAAATCCAAGAACAAATTCTCAGATTTTTGTTGAAACACGAGGCAGTTTGAGGTTCTGCGTGGAGCGAATTTGATTGTCAAACTGAGAAAAACGAAGCTGTGTTCGTCAGTTTTAAGACTATTACGGCCAGGGAGGTATGTATAACGTTTAGAAATGTTGATTTTACCCAAAAAATGCAATTTCCAGTAAAAATACTTGCTTTTAAGATTCCATTTTTAGCAACAAAATTGATGGGGGACAAAAATGGTTCTATTGAAAGTGATATAGGTATATCATATCAGTAAAAAACAAGCTATCACTTTCAGTATTTGAAAGTAATTCTTACTGACCCTTGCATAGCATTGATCACTGCTCAGTCAACTGGACACCGGCATAATGACGTTATCATTTTAAAGAGTAGATTCCACCCTAACAGAGGATATCTTCCATTGATTCATATGTGCCCTAGTTTAGTCACAATTAATTAGCGATAGAATCTCAGGTTTAAAAAAAAAAAAATTATCCATCCTGTAGATGAAGTGCAATAATTGAAGTGCAATAATTTCCCAATTGGGATAAATAAAGAAATTTGAATTGAATTGAATTGAATTCAAACACTCATTTTTTTGTACATTCCCATGTTCAAGTTTGGTGACACACGTACTCACCTCCACATTCAGGATGCCATTTAGGTCCAGGATTGGTTCAGCTACTATGAACATCTCCTTGTCCTTGTATTTATCGTCCAAGATCAAGCCCAAGACGACCAGTGTTGCCTTTACCGTGTAACGGATGTAGCCGTCACGTACTTCTAAGGATTGAGGGAGCGGATCTTGGCTAGCTAGACGCAACTCAAAGGGGAAAGTGTTTGTCCCGGGTGGAAGCCTCACCCTTGATGTGTTTTGCTCATATGGTCCTATAGAGTAAACCAAACAGTAAAAATGGGTACCCGAGAGAGTTAGCAAAGTTGATGTGATTAGCCATCGAGTCTCATAGGCAGCCAGGGCTGTATACTCCCCAGGGCCAAGGGAGCTCAGATACATGATTGGAAAACTTCTAAAAACATGACCAACAGCACTGCACTACACTAAAGAATAATGTTGACAAACTGCCTTGTAGAAATTTCAGGCACGCAGATACAGTATAACACTTGACTTCAGAAAACCTTAAAAACCCATGGCTTTTGTGTTTGAATGAATGGTAAAAAGAATCATCTGCAGAAGATTTTTTTGGGGTTTAAGTAAACTGGTTAATAAAATTATAAGTAACATTTTTGGAAACTGCAAATGATGTACTGGGGCCTTCCTTTTAGCAGAAGTTTAACTGAATCTGATTGGTTTTCAAACTCCGATTTTACAGCTTTTAAGCCAAAACGAGTAACTTACTTATAATGGGGTAAAAATCTTTGCTGGTTTCATGATATTTAATGATTGCAAATGTGAAGGATAATTCTGTCAGTCGCCGCAACGTCACTTCCGATCCGGTAGGGCTGGAGTGAAAACAACTGTGTGCCATAGTGACAAGCAAAGGACAAAGCCATTGTCTATGCAACACGTACGCGTATCTATTCAAGTATGAACGAATTGGTTTTCACTCCAGTCACGGTGCTATGCCCGTACACCAGGTCACAAAAGTGCCAGGATGTGCGACCAACAGAAAAAGACAAACCTGTTCCACATAAAACCTGAAGGTGTTGTATTATTGAATGTATGCCTCTTTTCGCTTTTTGGTGTGACTATGCCCATTTGAGTCTCGAGATTCGTAGCGCACTTTGCCTTTGCCTTTCAAATGGACCCACACACCTGTTTGGAAAAAAGTATGGAAGGCAATACACATGATCGGCTTTTGCTTTACATTTTAGAAATAATTTGGCTGTTACACCAAAACACTGGCAAGTTTTATGGATAAAACAGAAATATTTAAGAAAATTTGCAATGTCCAATTTGGATGTGGAAGCAAAACATTTCAATGCACTTCTTTATAAATATTAGCTTGGTTTACAAAACATCAGTCATTTTTTTGAATCTTTGAAAACATACAGATTTCGAGCACGAAATTTCAGAATGGTAATGAGAAAAATACGACAAATGATGGTATAAGTATCAAAATCTCAACACCCATGGGGGGAAAATGGGATCTGGACATGCTCCTTTGACACTCACCTTTCACCTTTTTGAGATCCTTGGAGCCAATCACTTCTACAATCACGTTACCCCTGACGACGTCATTTTGTGAATAAACCTGATTGGTGCTATCAAAAACAACCTGTATTTCTCTTACAGACCCCATAACACATAATACCAGTGGTAAAATATAACAGTGCTACATGTAGTTAAGCAACTACATGTAATACATTTTACATCAGAATGGAAATATACGGAAAATGACACACAAATCCAAAGTTCAAGTCATGTTTCCGTGCCATACCATGCAAAGCACTATATTATATACAGCGTATCTCAGTCCAATCATGGTAGATGGCCGCGCGAAGCGCGGCCATCTGCTAGGTCGACTGGTTTTCGGCCCACATACAGTGAAACCTGAGGCGAGTTCAATAGCGCAATACGTATGCATACCGACAATACCTTCAACGGTGAAGGTATTGGAAAATACCCAATACCGGCGTACGTATTGTACTATTGAATACGCCTCTGTTATCAAGGCCACCTAGTCCTTGATAAACAGGCCACCCGTCTAGCTTTAGTCCCAAATGTCATTTGTATAATGCTTAATCAACTTCTATAAAATGCCACATGTTTATAGTGACCATTTTTGCGGCCTCGAGGGTGGCCACTATAGTTGAGCTGTTTAGCCGACCAATTGTGCACTTTATGACTAAAGGCTCTGTCACACATTAACGAATATGATTAACGGACATCAACGAATGAAAAATATAGTTAAACCTGCATGTGGTGAGCTGACGTGCCTGAATAGCGCGTCTCAAAAAAGCCATAGAAGTGCAGGTTGTTGGGGAGGCAATTATGGCAGAGTGGTGCACCCTGCCTTAGCGGCTCGTAGCCTCGTGCGGTGGTTGATGCAGCCAGCCTTGCCACAGGAGAGGATCATGATATGCACATTACTGCCCAATAAAAGAAGCTGTCATCAGCACTCAGATTTCTGAGGAAGTTATTGTCTCTACCCCTCCCATATGCCTGTACATGTAATTATGACCGCCATTTTGAGTTTGTGGCTTTTATTGTTTGTCGAAGGTTGCACTAAAACTGTATGGATACCAGTGAATTCCCTAGCCCTAACAACCCTAGGGTGGACATTTAAATCACTGTTCTACTCCAAATATTGAAGAAGTTAAAGCCATTTTAGCGATTTTCAAGGTCAATGGTGGCCATCTTGGAATTGACCCAGATTTCACCCATTTCCGGTTGCTAGATTTTGGTAGACTTTTATCCTGCCATCCTCCACATTCAGTAGAACCAGAAACCGTTAAACAATCTTTTGTTATAATCTTTGGGAGGTTAGGGTACTTAATTGTTTTGGAGGATACGGGAGTCGACCATGCATGATTTCGTAGGAAGGAAATGACCTTAGCTAGCTGTGCGGCCACAGAAAGCTGCCAGGCTCATTATGTGGAACTCTGTTGACCTCTATCATGCGTATAAGCTTAGGTTAGAGGTCACCTACTAACGTTTGACAAATGTCCCAAGACGTTTCTACGAACAAGAGTGTGTATGGCGCCCTCTCCTGACGATTGTCGGTGCTCGTGGTTAACTCGAGGCGGTTTAACACGCATATACGTCTTGCAACAAGACTATGTGTGGAACTGCGCGGGTTATGATGTTTCACCGTGACGCGTAGTCTGGTACCCGGACCAAAAATCTTTTGACTAGACTGAATTTAAGGTCCGGCAGCCGCCAATTTCGCCATTTTGAAACAGGAGGAATTCCTTCTTTTTCCGAAGGTTCCCGAAAATACCCGAATCCACGTCCGGTCGTCCGGACGTTACCGTTAATCGTCGGGTACACTTCGTCATTGTTTCGAGAATTTGAATTTACGTCGCGTGCACGTACGCGTGCTGCTGCGTGTGTATTTATGGTGATGCCACGGATTTAAAACTATACCCAGTGGCTGTCAGTGGCTATAGTTACGGGATTGCAACAGCAGATTAAAACTACTGGGTGATGCAGACAAGGTTTGAATTTTCTTTTTGATGCTATCCTACATGTATATTAAAAGGGGCATATTTAATATTTTAAGGTTAATAATAATATATTAAATTTGTATTGGTCAAATATGGAATAACCCCTTTCAAATTGTTGTACACATGCCATATAGCGCGCAGCGCGCTTTGAAAATTAACGGTTATGTGCTTCTAAAAATAAATGCATGACGTAATGCTTAAAGTGCTATTTTAAACACGACAGTAGCCGGTCCTCATACTCAGTCGTTGTATGTGGAATATGTGGAGCGGGAACCAGTCTACGTGACGCGGTGCACTCACAGAGCTATATATAGGAACTAGAGTGAGCACTTATCACGTGACCCCGTGCCCTCAAGGGTGCGTGGACGCCATTTTGTTAGTGGGCAAAAAGTACGTGCTAATGTATTGACGACATGCGTATTTTCAGCTTTAATTTTATTTTAAGATTATGCTTTCAGCGATAGGGGTGCATAAAGATGTGGTTGCTAACTACAATCATCCTGACTGTCGGATCATTGTCCCATGTTTATATTTTACTTTAAAAGATTGAAACTTTAGTTAGGCCAAACACTTTTCTTTCCCCATGGGCCAAACAACATTCAAAATCGTCGCCCGGGTACTGTACAAGATTTGGGGAGTTGATCATAATTTTTTTTAATGACTTATCTAGCATTAGAATGTGCAGATTTGATGGAAAAACTCGAAATTTGGAGTGGGAAAGTTTAAGATTTTGTGAGGAAACACTGGATTTTTTTTCAGCCTGCCTCATCTATTTTGCACACAAGGTCTGAAGCCACGATCAACTTCCTAGTTCTTTCCTGCTACGTTCTTTCCACTACGTTCTTTCCTGCTTGCGTGTGTAGGGTATACTAGTACCTCAGCCATTAACTTGGGGGAAAGTAACACCCGTTTCATACAGGCGCACGATCGTTCCGATTAAAATTTTGTTTCAGACAGGCGTCGGTATGCGAGCCGCGCGCACACTTAAGATCGACGTCTAAAACCAAGTCGCTGTTCAGTCGTTCGATCTTTCGACTTCTGGCGAACCAAGTCGCTCCAAATTGTTTCATACGTCGAACTTAATTCAAATTTCTGGGATAATTTAGTTCAGCGCGACTGTAAGGTGCAGGATTTCCCGGTGAAACCGACTGCCTAAGGGAAAAACTACCGTTCTACCGTTCACCATGCATTAAGTACATAGCATAACCTAGCGTTTTCAAGAGAAAAACTGTATTTTTTTCATTTCTAAAATCACGTTTCTAACAAAATTCGCACTTTTTGTGACATTATTATGTCATAATTAGTGGCAGAGGTGTACGTTACTTATACCTGCCTAGGTACAATAGAAAAAGCTCACTCATGACTGGCGTTAAACAGCCAATAAATCATTTAAAAACCCATTTATAGCTGCCGCGCCGTTGACTGCAGTGGATACATCCGGGTATTTATCAATCATTTTGACCACTAACAAAATGGCGGACGCGGTCCCAGGGCGGCACGCCCGGGTACCGCGCACAGGCACGGGGTCACGTGATAAGTGCGCACTCTAGTTCTTATATATAGCTCCATGGGTGCACTACATCTGGCCATATGCCACAATGCAGGCTACGAGTTCGTAACCTTTTGGCGCACGGTCATGGCGCTTTCGTTAATTGTTCGTGCCTTCATCATAACTACCAGGCTGCGTTCGGGCGTGTACTCGTGTTAACACGAGTTATACTCCTGCGCGCGTGAACGGCAAGAATAACGACACTCGGGTCAGTGAGAGTATGCTCTCGGTACTCCCCAACAAATGGGGAGTGTGCTCTTACTCCCGACGAATGCCATGTGATTAGTACGAAGATGGCGGGATATAGGTTGGATTTTTGGTGAATTTGTTAAACGTGTCAACTGGATAACTGAAACAACAACTCACTAATGTTTGTTTTGGACGGAATCAAAGGTTCCCACGACTTACGGCCTGTATTTCCTCAGTTTCTTTTGAGCAGTAAAACGGCGTTTTTTTGTGCAGTGATGGCAAGAGACGGCCATCTTCACTGATTGCCATTCGCGCATGCGGAATGCCGACTTGCCGTTCGCGTGATGTGACCCGAGTGCAATGCGCACGCATTACTCCCGAGTAACGAGAACTGCACGCCCGAACGCAGCCCCATAGTGCGTGGAAGTACGTCACCAAAAGTGACCTACAGTATTTGCAGTCATCCGGCCATCCCGCGGTCTGAGCTCGTCGTTGGCGCCACCCATAGGCCTACCTACACAGATGGAGCATCGTCTGCCGTTGTTACGCCCCTCTAACGTCGACTACGGCGCAGGTCACCAAATATGCTCCGACGGGCGTTCCAGTGTTTTTGACAAACGAAAGTCGAGATTGTCAATGTTCGATATTTCTGTTCGTTGTGCAAAAGAATATGCAAACGCGTGTAGAACTATGCGCATTTGCCGAAGAACAAAAACGTATACGTGAGGGGAAAATGACCTTGCACGTTTCATCATAAACAGGGGCTCCGGGCTGTTGATGACGCCTTTAAGGTTTGTAAAATGTGAGGCATATTTGTGTTGTTCTGTTGTGATGTGCGAGCATCCACAGCAGGTCTGGGTACGAGACTATCGTGAAACTATCGTCAGAGATGGCACTTTCTTGGGCGGACCGCAAGGGATAAACCTTCGCATCCACGAATGGAAGAGACTGGTGGAGATGGTTCCCTCCATGGACAAGGCGGTCGACGAAGAGATCCAAGAATTTAAGAGCAGGAGGAGGAAGCGAGATGAGCCGGAGGAAGAAGACAACGATGATCCCTGAAACTACCTCCAAGGAGATGAAGATTGTCGACGAAGAGCAAGATCAAGAACAAGACCAATGACAAGACATTAATTTTGTCTGTCTCACGTAAAGACACACACAGATTGGTTAATATTGAATTTTCTTAGAATGAAGAAAGGCCTACAGTGGGCAGGAATACTAGATGACTTGACTGGAAACCCCAAGCGCATGGAAGATGGGCTTGTATATACACCAACGTCGCTGGCCATGCATCCCGTCTGCTGGCATTAATGCAGATTCAGTATTCATTTTGGAGCTGACTGCTCATGTTTCGGCTTTCACAGCATTTGATCATCTTTAGCAAGAACTACTACATATATGGCTGGAATCTATTGAATCAAGACTTCTTCGGGAATTAATGAATTTTGTAAACAGTAGCCTCTCTTCAGATGTTGCACATAACTTCTTCGAAGGCGTTGTACCAAATGCTTTCAAAAAGGTTACATGTACATTTAGTGTGTTCAAAGAGGTTACTTTTTGCTTGAAGAACTTGAAGCAAAAAAAGTCTTCGTCTTGAGCATGTAAAAACGAACTACATTCATTGTAGTGAAGACAAGAGGGCAACGTCGAGCATGCCGGGCCATTGACACAACTCATGGCCGTGAACATTTGCGAAAACTGCTTTTAAAAACAACAATAATACCAAAATAGCAGAAAAGTGGATCAAACGTTTTTCCGAAATGCAATTTTCTGCTACATGTACATTTACCTGGCTATACCAGAAAGGCAATCTAACGTTTTACCAAAATGCGCTTTTCCACTTTTTTGTTGGTACAGGTAGCCTCTTTATCAAGGTGGCCTTTATAGCAAGTCTGTTCACAACTTAAAGCTGTATGGGTGGAAATCTCGCTTAATTCACTTTCATGGTTTTCAACAGTATTCCTTTCTTTATATAGTCCTTTATGTAGTAGTACCAAGAACATTTTATTCAGAATTTCATCCTGGAAAAGTCAGAAAATTTCAGTTATTTTCAGAGACTCTTTTCACGCAAAACTGAAAACGAAAGGTCACGTCAATCAACTCCAGCTATATGTGTGACGTCATAGCGAGGGGACACACAGCTGTTTTACTGACTATGGTCGTGTACCTAGCTCCTCGCAGCAAACACATACACGTTGTATGCACGGACGGAACCGCGGATTTTCCACAGAGTTGCAAGTGTTACCACCAACAAGGCTGGCATTTTATTGATATTGTAACATGGACACAAATTGAGAATTACCTATTTGATTGTTATAAATTAATCACCAGATAAGTACACCGTAGCTTTTGACGTCACACTTGTTAAGTAGCTAGCGAGCATGCGCGAGTGCTTTGCGAGCTATAGAGCATGCGTGAGCCTGCCGCGAGCGCGCGACTAGACTGGGCAGTTGCAGTTGAGACTTCGAGCTAAGCGGAGCTAACGTGCAACCGTGGGTCCGTAGGGTGGCGACCCGAGCCAGACCCGACGCCTCCTAGGGAGGACGCCCGCTGTGTGAGCGGTTGTGTCCTGAGGCGCCGGTGTCGCGAGTATTGAGGCGCCGGGCCGTGGCAGTTGCAGTTAAGTCTTCGAACTGAGCAAAGCGTGCAACCCCAGGCGACGCACACGGGTAAGCGACGCCCTTACACGTGAGGCGGCCCGAGGCAGATCCGACGCTCATATAGGAGGACGCCCGCTACGTGAACGGTTGTGTCCTGATGAGGCGCCGGGCCGTGTGAGATCCGCGTAGAGGCACTAGAATATAGCGTAGCAAGGCAGCCGCAAGTGAGGCGCTAGGAGTAGCGCAGCCAAACAACGAGGTCTGGTGGTAGCGCGGCTGAACGCTCGATCAAATGTGACCCTCCTTGAGACGTAGGAATCAGTGAAGTTCGAGGTCATTAATAAATCATCACTAATCAAAGGAAAATCATAACGCCTGTCATTGTATCAGTCACTTATTTATGTAGACTTTTTTCATGATTTAATCCTGTGGTTGGCTCTACACACGCGGTGGTATATTTCTGGCCAAACGGACTGGCGCTTAGTGAGGCCCTAGACGCTCGTTTTTCGAGACCTTACTTATGTGACCAACTCAGTAGGGGCAAGGAACCGGGTAGTAGAAAACCACTACTACCACACGGACACAATATCAAAAATGAATTCAGTGTAACAACCACTGAGAAAATACACCGAAAACCTTTACAGAAAAATAACGACTTGTGGTTTATGCTATGCGGGAAGCTTGCTTTGCAAAATAGTGACTGTCTCCTCGCTATGACGTACAGGGTCAATGCATATCATTATGACGTCATCGCCCCGTTTTTCATTTTGGCCCGTTGCCGGTTGACGAACACGGTCTAGTTTTTAATTTTTCTCTCTAATATAAAGTCGGCAATAAAGATAAGAACAACGCAACTTTATCATGTAACTCGTCCTCGACAAGTAGCTTCAAGCTTTTATCCCGGCTTTAAAAATTTTAATGTACTGTACCAAAATATAGATCTTATATTCAATTAAATTCACACGTATGGCGAAATCATAAAATATTTTCTGTACATTAATAACTAAAATAATCTTAAATTGTATAGTTCAAAGAATAGCCTGACGTCACAAAATAGTTTAAAGCCCATGATTTGCAAACATCAAAAGTCAAGAACCACCTAACATTTTCCCAAATGCTACCAATTCCTATTTTAAAAGTTTTCCAATCATGAAATGTGTCTTTAAATGATGTGACAATGTGATTACCCCCTAACATAGCTACTGTGCATTATGGGTCTATTGTGTAACAGAGTCCAACAAGCCTATCATCGCACCTACATACAATGGATTCGATAAACAACTTCCTGAATGAAGCAGTTAGCCGTCCAGCATCTTGCCCCAGGCAAGACAATGCATTGCCTGGACTGGTTATGGTACATTGTACTTTTACCAGCAGAGTGCATGTGTTAAAGTTGAATGTAAGTGATCATATGGATTGGGAAGCGGGCAAAGGATCGTTTTGCCTGATGTAAGATATGATCGACACGTACATTGGGTGAGGTCACAATTCTCAATGTGTGTTACGTGTTAGAGATCTGTCAACAGATATGTTAACTCGGCATTAATCTCGACCTCTAACTGAACGTCCAGGTCAACACTGTGTTAACACTGGTATGTCAATTCTCTGCACTGTATACACAGGGCGAAGTCACAACTCTGGGTTGCGTGTTAGTGTTACAGATCTGTTAACTTAATCAGAATTGTGACCTCAGAACAAACACCGTGTTAACTCGATGTTAAAATTATGTTTAGAATTTGTTAGTGTTACACCTCATGTTACATGTAATTCAACACCTCATGTTACACGTCGTGTTAGTGTAACAGATCTGTTATGTTAATATAAACGAAATGGGTGGTGTTAATTATTATTTTGGAACTTTCGTGATTCTTAATAAATTGAGTTTCATTTTTCAACACAATTATAAATGTGTTAGATCTTGCATTCTACCCACAATTAAGACTTTTTTTGGCTCCGTGAAGATTTTGAAAATTTCAATCACTTAGTGGCTAAGCTCGTGTAACACAGAACGGAGGTCATAATTCTGTGTTAGTGTTACAGTTAGTGTTGAAAGTCATGCAGGCCGTTTTTGAGCAATTATCCAAAATTCAAGGTCACGTGATTTTTCGGAACCAGATTCTGGTTCCGAAAAGTCACGTGGTCTTGTGAGTTAGTTGTATTTCCAGCCGTAGAAACCAGCACGAAGTGCGAGTTGCTTTTGTCAATCGCGGTTGATTTCTCTTGTTGGAAAATAATGTCCTACGAACACTATGTATAGGCTATACATACCGTATTTTCCAATATGTACACAAATCTGCCAACAGATTTCATAAGAAGGGTTCTTGGTGTTGATATGGACGAGATAATCTCTCAGATTTTCGTGTCTTCGTGTTCACGGCGATAAATAATATCCGCCGGAAAAAAACAGCATAGGCCTATTGAGGGCGCTAAAGACACAAAAACGTTGCGTTCGATGTGCTTCCTCGAGTCAGCGCTGACCTGAGGGATCGTGCAAGGTGTGATGAGTCAGGGAAAACAAGGATTCGAGGTTAAACACGTGTCGACCCATATAGAACGCGCCACCTTTATTTACAAACACATGATACATAATACATCGCGACGCCTGGTAAAGCGTATATCCCAACATTTGTCTCTTTTGTTAATTTTAAACATTTCTAGTTAATTACGTGACATTTGGATAATCTTTTTCACAACGACCATAGAAATATTGTCAAGGATGCTAGATTGCTACATTATGTAAACAGTAAGCCGGTGTGTCCCTTTAACCAGTTATTGCCGGGATCATTTCATACATTGCTGTACGTAGGCGGGGGTTTATTTTTAGTTGAAGCATGGAGGAAGAACAAAAAAAGAACTTTAATATTGAAGTATTGTTGCTGCACTGTCATTGTACAACCTAATGTAACTTTGTTATAAACTTGTTTGGCTATTTCTCTCCGAAATTACCGCAAGTTTAGACGTCAAACGCAGAGCGCTGCTAACATGAAATTGGGCCCAGTTCTCTTTGCCTCCGTACATTCTCCAAATTCCATTAAAAGAGCAACAATTTGTTGATGTTTACTTAGGCAGTCAGTCCATCCGCCACATGCAAGGCTTCTTCATAGGTTGGCAGCCTATCTCTGTCATCTTGTACTGGTACAAGAAAATAAAATACAAACTTAGAAATAAGGGTGATTAAGTATATGCCCAAAGAACAATGAGACAAATGAGTTCAGTAATGAAATGCATTGAACAGATTTTGGGCATCAGAGACGCCAACATTGCAATTTGAAAAAGATTAATTTCCAGGGGCACCCGCTTTGGACACACAATTTTACAAATTAGACCCAAGCCCTATTTAAACCCCACATAAGTAATACATAAATAAGTAATGATTATGGAATATCAAGAACAAACAGCATCGCTGCTCGCCCTGTCCTCGTTGCATGGTGGTGCTCTCGTTCTGGCGCCCGACACATCCAACTGCGAGGCCTTGAACAAAGGCTAGGGTTATCAACAAGGTCTGATCATGCCACTCAGACAAAATAATCAGCCTGAATTGACAGTACAGTTCGTGTATGGTTATAAATAATTTACTATTCGACAATTTATATTTATTTTGAAATTATCACACCCTACCCGTTCAAATTTGTTTTTGTAATTAATTTTGGTTCAAACTATAGACTTCATGTTGTAACTAGCATAATGGTCCCTCGGCCTGAGAGTTTTTGTAACAATTATCGTCGGCTCTAACCATAGGCCTCATGTTTAATGTGTTTTACTTGTACAATGGACTCGTAGTTAAACGCAAATGTGACATCAATGCGGCCTTTTCGTAGACGGACAAGGACGTTTCACCTCTTCTTAACTGAATGACATCTTTGATATTTGGTAAAATGCTAATCGAATATTTGATTCGTTAGGCACAGTTTTCAATAGTTTTACCTGAAATTTGGATTCCGGTAGTATCTATTGTGAATTGTGCAGGTGGTGCTGTAGGGAATGGGGTCGGTGCTGTAGGCAAGGCAGTTGGTGCTATAGGCAAGGCAGTTGGTGCTGTAGGAAGCATGGCAGTTTGTAGAGGTACTGTGCCAATAATTACCGGAAATTTATCGTCTGAAGCAGAATTCTTCACCTTGATGAAAATCATAAAGAAAGGTTTCCTGAAAACACACTTGAAACTCGTAGTGTGTTCCGGTGGGACTCGAACCCATGACCTCCTGCATACTAGGCAGACGTCTTTAACTACATGTACTCAACCACCGAGCATGCCGATGGCAAATGGCGAGTTCGATGGTCCTAAAGTGGGCAACTATAATGTAGCTGTATGAAGTAAAGAATTATTGCATCAGTGCAAATGATGTACTTTGGGCCATTCAAAATCCCACGTAAAAGGTGCACCCATGTATGAGGCGCACCCCCAACTTAAATGCAGCTCACTCCAAGCCCAATTTTGGTAGCAAATACCACAGAATGTGTGCCTGTTCTGATGCAATTCTCATTCTGGATTTAGTCCATTTCAGGATTTTATTTACCTTAATTAATCGCAAAAATCATGACATTTAGGCAGGCCCCATGCGATATTCAATTGTGCCAAGCCAGCTAGCTGTTCACGATCAAGCACAACGGCGGTATGGGCGGTATGGACACCCCCCCCCCCCCCCCCCACTCGTGGTCAAGTGGTCAACACGACACACTTATAAAGTTGATAAGGCAGGTTCGAACCTCATGAGAGTGCGTGATATAAAATGTGTGATTGTACTAATAATCGTTCCTTCCCACAGAGCTGATTAAAATGGTGGTAAACGTAGATAGAGAGAAATATAAAGTGATGACGTCAGAAAGGATGCGGTGGAAAGAGAGACTTTTAAAAAAGTTGCAAACAAGTGGCGAGGGTGTACGGTATTTTTTCCCTATGAAATGTACCCTGACGAAGTACTGAATGTCGATTAAGCTGCAGCCTTCTACGCCAGAAGACGGCACTTGAGGGACCAGCAGTGGACCAAGTCTGAAGTCTGTCACTCGACCTCTGGGACACCTGACCAATGTAGTTACAGCCAATAAGGTTTCTTTTCTGGTATTTTTGGAGTGCTTAGTGTACCACAAATGTATGTACTGCGGAAAATAAAAATACGCATTGACAATTAAAGTTGCACTGCCCGTGTTTGGGCCGATTTAGGCGTACAATTTTTTTTAAAAGTTAAATAGGTATTTTTCTAGAATAGAAAAAGTTATCAGCTTTCATTTGGTACCAAGAACGTAAAAATCCGTCAAGGATTAATGCCAGTCGATTAAAAACAAGAAATGATTAAATGGCTGGCAGGTCATTTAATCGACAGGGTTATGACGTAAATGTACATGTGCGCGTACATGTGTACATTGTACACATACTATGTACATATGAGCGTACGCGCACATGTACATGTGAAGCACGTTTCAAGAAAAAGGCTTGTAATATCTCCAATTCCCGACGTCGGAAATTTAAGTTTTTGATATTTTTCGTTACAGAGACACGTAAGCTTTCTAAATTCGTTCGCTGGTGTAAATTAATTTTTTTAATCCTTTCACCCAAACACGGGCAATGCAACTTTAACTGACGGGCAGAATATTAAAGGTAATATAAAACACATGATTTGTCGCATAGCTGACGAAGTGACGAAAATGCGGCTTTAAAGCCGCTGCACATTCGTCACTTCGTCAGCTATGCGACGGATTGGTATCTCGAAAATCAGAAAATGTTAATCACAGATTTACACATAACTTACACAATACAAACATGATGATGGTAGAAATGTTCACCTAAAATGGTGTTGTCTGAAGTGCTATAGTCTTTGAGAAATGAGTAAAACAAATTTTCGTCTCATGAGACAAATAATTTTTTGCCTAAAACCACTTCGCCCAAAAACCACTTCGTGCTCTTCGTTGTTCAGGGCGAAGTGACTGTGGGGCTGATTTTCACTGAGATTGTCTTCAGACAATTACATGTATTAACTAATCATAAGAAATTTGTGGCCAAACTTGCAAAGTGGGAGGCCCGCCGCCTTTAACAGCAATTAACTGCAATGAAACGATCGACATCCCAACTTATCTCGAAGGTGATGAGATTTATAATACTATGTAAAAAAGCAGTCTTGTTCATTATACCTGATGTAGACTAGCAGTAAAATGCATCTGCTCTGCACCATCTCGATTGTCCACACGACCTAGGATGAAAATACCCTCCCCAGGTACATAACCTTGTTTGGGTAGACTGGTGAAAATCTCAACGTCTACAGTTGATCCGCAGCCACAGCAGTTGTACAACTGTGCTCGTTGGTTTACCGGTTCCTGAAAGATAAAGACGTTTACAATAAGATACTGTTAAGTTCCGATTCTTACTGCCTCAAAGACTTAAACACACAAGTATTGAGGTCAGCTAGCTAGTCTGTTTAGACACAGCTTACATGTAGATGACGTTCTGGGATGCACACAAAACCATACACGTACATGTATGCATTTAAAAGAGCTTGTTCAGATTTTTTCAGAAACTGGATTTCGTTTTAACCTAACAATCATATTAGGGACGGGACATTTAACCGGTTAACCGTAAAAAAATGAAGAAAAATACCTCCCTAAAATACTATCCATGCATGGGAGGAAAACAGGAAATCTGCAATCTCAAATATGGATGTGGAAGCAAGATGGTCAGTGTAATCACTGGACTGCTTTATGTACATGTAACTGGATAAATTAGTTTACAAAACATATTGGTGGTTTTTGACGATATCCTTAAAAGTACAAGGATTAATTGAGAGTGCAAAATTGCAGAATGGTATATAATGGCATAAATATGACAAGTGATATGGTATCAAAATCTCAATGCCCATGTGGAAAATGAGGGAGGGGAGGGGGCGGGGGAGTCACAAATGTGATCGGCCACAGAGAGTGCATGCCACAGAGAGTGCAATTATAATAATTGTAAAATGCTACAAAAGTGAATTTTTATCATTAACATGACCAAAATATGCACTTTTAAAAATGTTTCCCTTGCTAAAACCACGTAACCCAGGGTCGTCATATTTGGCAGACATATAGATCTGATCAGGGGCTACAATTCTTACTGCCTCGAAGACTTAAACACACAAGTATTGAGGTCAGCTAGCTAGTCTGTTTACACACAGCTTACATGTAGATGACGTTCTGGGATGCACACAAAACCATACACTTACATGTATGCATTTAAAAGAGCTTGTTCAGATTGTTTCAGAAACTGGATTTCGTTTTAACCTAACAATCATATTAGGGACGGGACATTTAACCGGTTAACCGTAAAAAAATGAAGAAAAATACCTCCCTAAAATACTATCCATGGGAAGAAAACAGGAAATCTGCAATCTCAAATATGGATGTGGAAGCAAGATGGTCAGTGTAATCACTGGACTGCTTTATGTACATGACTGTAACTGGATAAACTAGTTTACAAAACATATTGGTGGTTTTTGACGATATCCTTAAAAGTACAAGAATTAATTGTGCAAAATTGCAGAATGGTAATGGGATAAATATGACAAGTGATATGTTATTAAAATCTCAATGCCCATGTGGAAAAATAGGGGGAGGGGAGTGGGCGGGGGGAGTCAAAGATGTGATCGGCCACAGAGAGTCCATGCTAATGATGGTTTTTCAAATTGGATAATTACTAATACTGGGTCACCTCAGGGATGTTGCTTGTACATCCGTTTTAGGAGCAGTTACAATGATAATTTTGTTGGTGAAATTTTCAAACTATACAGTTTTAATCAGTCTTTTTACTGGGTCAGAACAAAGTCGTGGTGCAGCTTCGGGGGAATTTTTTCATTTTTGTTATGAGTCATCTCTTGAACCATCCTGAGATCTCAGGGAATTTCTACTCTGCAAAGCGACGTGACAATACCCCGAGGAAATACACGCAAATCTGTGGAGCGAGCCGGCTGTTGTCTTGAGCCAACTCACGCCCGAGTCATTTTGATGTAATTTAATCAATTCGGTCATGTTATGCCGAAAAGAAACAATTTCTATACTTTCCAGAAATTGTATTGGGTTCCGTTCCTTATGACTGTCCCATTCCTACCAAACTTTCAAACGACGAACCTTATTTACTCCGCAGTTTTTCAAATTAATAACAAGGATGCATGCTGAAGAATGTAATGGAAGGGATTCCCCAATATGCTTTAAATAGCAGCCAATCGCGGACAACGGCCAGCATTACCGAGTACATGTGTCACATGCGTGCACGGTGTTTACAATCTGCGCGCATTACATTTGAATGCCTGCAATCGTGCTACAATGCACTGCAAGCGTCCTGATTGGTCCAGCATAGGCGACAAGATTTCTGTCGCTAGTCCCACCGCCAAATGGGGCCTTTTTCAACAGGGCCACTGTACGCAGGAGTTAGGGAGTGCGTTAAAGGGGCACTGTTGCAAGAGGATGCTCTTGAACTGAATGTTTCCAAAACAAAAGACATGATTATTGATTTTAAGAGGGAGAGGTGTGTTCATAAGGCGACTGTCAGTCACGATATTGAAGTTGAGTCCGTTACAAATATTTGGGTACTGTCTTTGACAACAAGTTGAAATTTGATTTGAACACAGGTCATTGTCAAAAACTGTCAACAGTGGTTACTGTTCTTTTCAGTTAAAGGGACACACCGGCTTTGTTGGGCTATTTTGGGCTCGAAATAGACCCATACATTATTCTGAAGCGCTTTCCAGAGTAAATTAGATATATCCTGAAAAGACGCCGTCAAATTTGGCCGTTTGAGCATTTTTCAAAAATTCAAGGTCACGTGACTTTTCGGAACTAGATTCTGGTTCCGAAAAGTCACGTGGTCTTGTGAGTTAGTCGTTTTTCCAGCCATAGAAACCAGCGCGAAGTGCGAGTTGCTTTTGTCATTCGCGGTTGGTCTCTCTTCTTGTTGGAACATAATGTCCTACGAACACTATATGTACATACCGTATTTTCCAATTTGTACACAAATCTGCCAACAAATTTCATAAGAAGGGTTTCTGGGTGTTGATATGGACGAGAGAATCTCTCAGATTTTCGTGTCTTCGCTTCGCGTTCGCGGCGATAAATAACATCGGAAGAAAAAAACGGCATAGGCCTATTGAGGGCGCTAAAGACACCAAAGGGTTGCGTTCGAGTTCGGATCATGCAAGGTGTGATGAGTCAGGCAAAACAAGGAATCGGGGTTAAACAAGGAATCGGGGTTAAACAAGGAATCGGGGTTAAACACGTGTCGACCCATATCGAACGCCACCTTTATTTACAAACACATGATACATAATACATCGCGTCGGCTGGTAAAGCGTATAGCCCGACATTTGTCTCTTTTGTTAATTTTAAAATAATGACGTGACATTTTGATAATTCTTTTTCACAACGACCATCGAAAAATGATTGTCAAGGATGCTAGATTGCTACATTATGTAAACAGTAAGCCGGTGTGTCCCTTTAATAGTCATAATATTATGACTTTGTTTTACAGGTCATTTATCGAAAGTGCCATGTCATATTTGTTTGTTCGCTGGTTTTTTAACTTAAATGTTAAGGACAAAGAGGCTCTACAAAGGATCGTTCGTGTTTGCTTACAGGTTTTTGCTGAGCAACAAACACTTAAGAAAGCTCTCTTGATAGTGAATAATACAACTCATGTCCTTAATCAGGAGTTTGACCTGTTGCCACCTGGTCGTCGTTTTCGCTGCTCAATGTCAAAACAAACAGACGAAAATTTTCCTTTGTGTCAACTGCCATTCGCCTTCTGAATGTGTACACTGTATTATTGTGTATGGTAATGTTATCCGTGACGGTTTTTTATTTTTATTTTTTGTTATTGTACTGATGTTTATTATCTATGTTTATGTGTAAGAGCCTGTGAAGTGCAATAACTGCCCAATTGGGATGAATAAATAAATTTGAATTGAATTGAATTGAATTCAAACATTATTTGTTTTGTATATTAATTCCCACGTTCACGTTTGATGCAGGACAAAATGTGACACACGTACTCACCTCCACATTCAGGATGCCATTTAGGTCCCGGATTGGTCCAGCTACAATGAACCTCTTCTTGTCCTTGTATTTATCGTCTAAGATCAAGCCCAAGACGACCAGCGTTGCCTTCACCGTGTAACGGATGTGACCGTCGCGTACTTCCAAGGATTGTGGGAGCGGATCTTGGCTAGCTAGATGCAACTCAAAGGGGAAAACGTTTGTCCCGGGTGGAAGTCTCACCCTCGATGTGTTGTGCTGATATGGTCCTATAGAGTAAACCAAACGATTACTACAGCAGTCCAGTCCATCCATGGTGTATACATGTGCCCTTGAGCAAGGGGCCGTCCATAAAGTACGTACGCATGAAACGCCGACTTTTTAGACCCCTTCTCTACCCCCTAGCCCTGTACGCATGGTGTACGCAATGTCAACAATCTTATTTTTTGGAAAAACAACGAAGGCCTTTTGGTTTTCAAACACTGATTTTATTAATTTATTTACCAATTACAGGAATGGGAGCAAACATGGTTCAGTGCCTTGCTCAAGGGCACAGGTGCCGGAATCGAACCTACATTCTAGTACTAGCACAGGAACTTAAGTTCGACGCACTAGACCGCTCGGCCATAACACCCCACACAGCTTTACAGCTTTTACGCCAAAACAAGTAACTTTAATGCTGATTTACCTATAACGGGGCACCCCCAACCCCCGCGACTAATTCATGTTTCAGGTATGTGTTGTAACAATCCTGTACAATAATTCTGGGAGGTTAATCTTTATTTACACTTTTAATACTCTTAGTTTGCGATATTAAGAAATGTTTTCCTACAGTAAATCCTATGCATTTTACACAATGATGTGTTTTAACATGAGGGCCCGGACACTACATTTGATAGAATATTGTGCTGTATTTTTTAATAACTTAACAATATTGAACAAATAATTACCACATTATTGTATGAAAAATGCCCCAACATATATGAGTTAGATGACTTAAAGTATACTGAAACGCAAAAGAAACTTACCACCTTTTAAACCTTTAAATAGCAACAATAACACTGCGTGTATAGTAATGTGTGGTAACTTATTTGTGGACAATAGTGTCCTCAATGTCAGACCAAACGGTGTCTGAAGGTCACTTGAACCTTCAATGGTCACTTCATGGCACAGCTGTTGAACAGCTGTTTTGACTGTCAGTGATTAGCCAAGGGGTATGGGATGATTGTAATGAGCTGCACGTAATGTCTTAATGATGTCTAAAAAGGCCAGTGCAAAATGGGCATTTCAAGCAACATGCCACGATTGTCGGGGGAACAACGCAGTATGCGCCGACGATGCACTGCCTGTATTCAAATCAATGGTGGCCACACACGCTATTGAAAGGGGACTGACATTGCACCCTCTTCTGTTCTTTACTGTAGAACAAACTGATGAGATGGTGTATCTTGATCAAAAACTTGACATGTCATCAGTAAATTGCCAATGTTTCAATTAGCAATTGTTGGTTTGTTTTATTTTGAACTGTTACAATTTCATTACATTTTAAACAAGTGGTAAGTTTTTTGCGTTTCAGTATAAACATGAAGAAAATTGCAAGTAGGGGTACGGACACTACAGAATATTCCAAAAAATTATTGGTCAATTTCAAGCTGCCACTTAGAATTATAGACTATTTAGAGATGGGTATACCTTCCTAATTGTGTACAGATAATTATAGAACCTATTTTAATTGACAAATTATTCTTATTCTGTTAGTGCAATACGAATTTAAATTGTCCAGAAAATCCAACTGGAAATTTCAACAAAATCCGTAACACAGTGATTTTTAACGAGATCTCATGAAACCTGTATGAATTCTCAAAGTATCCTCAACAGGTGACCTGCAAAAGTTGAACAACAAGTTACCTATTCAGACAGAAAAGGAGAGGGGGTTTTGTTCTTTTACTTGCATATTCTGCCCAGCAGCCGATTTCACGAAACTTTACGCAATTGCGCAAGTCCACTTAGGCCTAAGCCCAATTCATACTCGCTCGGCGACCTACTTGCGGAACGGATATTTTGTCCGCCGCAGTTGCGGCGAGTAGGGTCAAACAAGTTCCACAGTGTGCGGTCAGTCCGCATCTGAGCGGACGGGTCGTTTCCACCCGTTTCTATGCGCGCGCTCTGAATTAAAACGCGCATACAAAGTGCGCCGTAGAGCCCGTTTATACCTCGGCGACTACTTTGCGCAAAGCGGATTTTTATGATCGCGTGAAATCTCTGCGGCGACTACACTCGGCGAGTGTGCGGCGAGTGAGTTCGGCGGAGAAGTATGAACCTAGCTTTACGCCATAAATTATTGCGCAACTTGCGCAATAAGTTGCGGCGCATTTCACGAAAGTTGCACCACATTTGGATATTGCGCAACTCGCCGACTTACGCCATAAAATGTGGCGTAACTTTTTGGTGGCGTAAGTTGGAAAAATGTGTCGTATGACAGTGAAAAATGGCGATAATGCAGCTCGCTACAAGTGCTTATTTACCGCATCGTCAACGAACTGAACCCCGGCCTTCTGTTAGCAGAAAACAGCCTTTTATCCTAGTGAAGTCTGCGACGCGACGCATGATGAGCGACATGAGCGATGGCAGCCATGATGACAGTGCAAAATTTGTTAAAAACAGCGACGTATGTTTTATGAATGACTATTTCATCAAACTCAAACATCAAATAGTCGTTGATAAACTAGAAATTATCCTCATCCTAGAAGTTACAAGTGCTAAAGTGAAAAAAATTAACGTTGCGCAGCTAAGGAGAGTTTCGTGAAATCGATCTTGGGTTTATTGCGCAGCTCCGCCATAAAGTTATGGCGCAAGTCTTACGCCATATGGTGCAAGTTGCGCAATGTTTCGTGAAATCGTCTGCTGGAAAATGTATAGAAATAAAAGTGGCCGTTCGTAACAATGTAAATTGCAATTTTTTAATGCTTCAGATCCTTGTATTTTTGTCAAAAATGCACCGGTTTCCATAATTATTTTTTAAAGTTGCTCAGCAACTGGTACTGCTTTGTACAAGAAATAAACAGTAACTGTACCATCTTCACTTTTAATACAAATAGCCCGTAACAACTATTAAGTTAAAATGGTACACCCGATTATCAAATAGCCGAAAGGCATATGACACCGGCAGCCGATTTCACGAAACTTTACGCAATTGCGCAAGTCCACTTACGCCATAAATTATTGCGCAACGAAAGTTGCGCCACATTTGGATATGGCGCAACTCGCCGACTTACGCCATAAAATATGGCGTAACTTGCGCAATGGTTTTTGGTGGCGTAAGTTAGAAAAATGTGTCGTAGGACAGTGAAAAGTGGCGATAATGCAGCCAGCTACACGTGCTTATTTACCGCATCGTCAACGAACTGAACCCCAGCCTTTAGTTAGTAGAAAACGGCCTTTATCAGTGAAATCTGCGACGCGACGCATGATGATAGAGCAACATGAGCGATGGCAGCCATGATGACCGTGCAAAATTTGTGAAAAACAACGACGTATGTTTTATGTATGACTATTTTATCAAGCGCAAACATCAAATAGTCGTTGATAAACTAGAAATTAGCCTCGTCCTAGAAGTTACAAGTGCTGAAGTGAAAAAATAAACGTTGCGCAGCTAAGGAGAGTTTCGTGAAATCGATCTTGGGTTTATTGCGCAGCTACGCCATAAAGTTATGGCGCAAGTCTTACGCCATGGCGCAAGCTGCGCAGTGTTTCGTGAAATCGGCTGCGGGTCACAAAAGTGCTAGGATGTGCGATTGACAGAATAAGACAAACCTGTTCCACATATAACCTGGAGAAGATTAATGTATGGCTCTCTTCGCACTTGTGTGTGACCATGCCCATCTGAGCTTCGAGAGTGGTAGCTCACTTTGGCTTTGCCTTTCAAACAGACCCACACACCTGTTTGGAAAAAAAGTACGGAAGAAGATACACATACAGGATCGGCTTTTGCTTTAAATTTTAGAAATAATTTGGCAGTTTCAGTAACATGCTAGGGATTTGTTTGTTTGTATTTATTTGACAATCTCGGATATATTACATACAAAAAACATACATACAGTACAATCATTTAAATAGAATACATACATGTAAAAAACAAATACAAGTATACGAGACACTGTCGAGGACGACACAAAAAAGCTGAAAACAGCTTATTTCCATTGTGGGAATTTCCGGTTACAATGTAATTCTGTTCAGAAACCAGTTTGCAATTCTTTCAAGTGTCGGTTAACCGTTTAGCCGACACTAAAAATTGTTGCCGGTTTTTATAGATGCATGTACAATGTACACAATACCCCTAGGCCCCCAAAATAATCATTGAACCTTTATCTGGTCAAACTTTTACGACTCCATATAAATTTATTTCAGTTTCATGAAGTCATTACAAATAACCCTCTGAAAACTATTGTAAATTCTTTAAATTTGGGTTTCATTTAAACGTTCGGAAAAACCAGGTTTTTTTTGTTAAACGTCCCATCCCTAGTACATGCAGTTACACCAAAATACTGGCAAGTGGCATGTTCAAAATTTTTTTTTATGGATAAAACAGAAATATTTAAGAAAACAGAAAATTTGCAATGTCCAATTTGAATGTGGAAGCAAAACATTTGGTTCAATGCACTTCTATATATGTAACCAGATAATTATATAATATTGGATGGCTTTGAGGGTGATATGAGAATATACGTTCGGCTTGTTCCGTATTTCCATGACTCATGCGGTATATTCTCATATCACCCGAAAAGACATCCAATATTATTATTGTTATATAAAATGATGCTTTGTTTTGAAAGATTTCCGCAAGATTTTTGTCTGTTTGGTGTTGAAAACTTCAGTTTACAACTGCGTGTGCTTTTGTTATTGTTGTAGTATTTTTTGATTACTGTACTTTTGGGAGCGTAGCACACATGCGCAATCCATATGCACGACGCGCACGTACGTACGCATGTGCTTGCGGGTGCGCCCAGCGTGCACGCGCATTAGATTGGGGATCAACATGTGCTGCACAGTATCAGGAACGCACGGTATCCGCAAAAGCCTCATTTTATATAATAATTTAGTTTACAAAACATCGGTAATTTTTTTAAAATATATCCTTGAAAACATATGGATTTCGAGCACGAAATTTCAAAATGGTAATGAGAAAAATACGACAAATGATGGTATCAAAATCTCAACACCAATGGGGAAAAATGGGGGCGCTAAAAAATGTGATCAGGACATGCTCCTTTAACACTCACCTTTAACCTTTTTGAGATCCTTGGAGCCAATCACTTCTACAATCACCTTACCCCTGACAACATCATTTTGTGAATAAACCGGATTGGTGCAATCAAAAACAACCTGTAGGTTTCTCAGAGACCCCATCGCACATAATAATACCTGTAAAATATGCTAACAGTGCTAGTTAAGCAAAGTCTACATGTACATGTAATACATTTTACATCAGAATGGAAATATGCGGGTAAATATGACACACAAATCCAATGTTCAATGTTCAATGTTCAATTCATGCTTCCATGGCATGCAAATCACTATTATTCAATACTATGCTGTATTTAAAGCTGCTGTGCTGTGCCATTGTGGAGTTTGACCCAGCCTATAAAATGCGGATCAGTGGGACCTCAAAAGTTGACACTTGTTTAATAACACATTGTATCATTTGCAATAACCCAATTTAGTTTTTTTATGAGTTGACAAGAAAAACCTTACCCAAAGTGTTGATAGCAATGGTAACAAACACCACATGAATTTATTTCCGTCTAAAATTATATTTTTATGTTGGAAATTGACAACCGAAGGTAGTCAGTATTGTTTTATTGACATAACTACTGTATATCTAATTGAAAAGCCCACAATCAATGCAGAATTGTTCCAATCAATGTACATACTGAGTTCCGGGTAAGCGCTATTCGTAACAAAGTTCATTTTGCACTATTTCAAAGTAAACAGCAACAGTTTAAAGGCCGGCCCATTGTATCGTTTGCAATTACCTATTTTTGTTTTTCATGAGTTGACAAGAAAAACCTTACTCAAAGTGTTGATAGCAATGGTAACAAACACCACATGCTGGAAATTGACAACCGAAGACGGTTTTCTAAAACAAGTCCCGTGCACAAGACTTTTTTACCATTCACTTGTACACAACATCTATTGTAGATTTTCAAGGTTTTCTGAAGCATTGATGCATCTAAGTAGCTAAAATTTCTTCAGGCTAGTTTACCAACATTCTTCCGTACATATGTTACACTCTTATTCCACGAATCTGTAAAAAGTTTTATCTTGCAAATGATACATAGGGCCTTTAACGCAACTGTGTACAAGTTATGATCTATACGAGTCTCTGTAATTTGAGGGGTTGATGACACCCACCTTAAATGCCCAATATATTTGCAAGAATTGAAACAGTTACGGATTCTTGGAATAAGGGCATAACATTTCAAAAGCAGAATGTTGGTAAATTAGCCTGCAGGAACTTTACATGTATAGCCATCATCGAGTTACAACTCGAAAATGCCAACATCGAGTTCAAAAATATTTGTTACATACACCTTTTTTTTTATCTCGGTGCGACCTTTTCCCCTATCAGAATTTCGCATGATTTGGCATTACACCAAAAACACGATCTCGTTATATTTGAGCACCGCCCACTCTACCCGAATGCCTCTGGCCACAAAAGCGGTCGACCTATTACGGCGGCGGATTGGTTTTAATATTTTTTTTTTTAGCGGGCCCAATGCATTACACGCCCAATTTATTACAACATGCTCAGAAAAGGATCGCCGCCATTTTTGAAACGGTTTGAGGATCGATATTTCTGGAACTTGCAAAATGATCATCACCTCTTGGCTAGATGGATGAAGATTTCTGGATGAAGAAACGTAACTCGAAAATGCCAATATCGAGTTATAACTCGAAAATGCCAACATCGAGTTATAACTCGAAAATGCCAACATCGAGTTATAACTCGAAAATGCCAACATCGAGTTATAACTCGAAAATGCCATCATCGAGTCATAACTCGAAAATGTCAACATCGAGTTATAACTCGAAAATGTCAATATCGAGTTATAACTCGAAAATGCCATCATCGAGTTATAACTCGAAAATGCCAACATCGAGTTGAAACATGAGGAAACATAATGCACGCGCGGTGTCCTGTGAAGTTTTCTCGACTCCAATTGCGATGCACTGGCGCATGGCGCGGCCCATACAAGTACCGCACTGCAGGATATGCGCATTTTCTGTCCATTTTTCATTCGTTTTGCATGCGTTGGGTTTGCACTGCGCTCGTCGTCCGTCTGTATCAGTATAAAAACGTGTAAGGAGACAAATGGGGTCGAAGGGGGTGGGAGTGAGGGATTGGAAGAAATAATTCCAATAGAATAATTCTTTCAGGTATGATTATTTTACCCTTTTCTACAGCAATCAAAATGTCGGAGCTACGTCCTCAACAACCCAACCAGTGCCCACTAGAGGTGCCAAGATATACATGGGAAGAAATCCAAAAGCAACAAAGTATTGGAGGAGGTGTACATGTGTATACTCAAAGGTATATTTGTATGCATCACAACAGCATGGCGAAGTTGCTATTAAGAAACTGAGAAGCAAAAACTCGGGATCAAGAAAAATTTTCCCCAAAGAAGCAGCTCTGCTGAACAGGTTGTCCCATAAAAATGTTGTAAGATTTTATGGATATTCAAATGGTGGTGATGATGCTATGATGTTAGAGTACTGTATGTTGCCTTTGATTTTTCAGTTGTACAGTGGGTGAAGATAGTGATTCCAAAATATATTCACTTGAACAGCTCCTCACATCTTTGGATGAGATGTCATTTACTATGTGTGAGCACTTACACTCTCACATTGCTGCTGGTATTGTTAATGGGTTGGCATATCTTCATGGTGAGGATATAGTGCATCGTGATCTGAAACCAGCCAACATTTTGGTGACAAACATGCACTACTCCCGAGGTACAGAGACTGTCGTAAAGGATGCTTGGAAAAGGTGTCCAGCTGTCGTGAAGTTGGCTGACTTTGGCGAGAGCAGGGCAAGAACAATCCAGACCAGAACTACATGTATTCTAGAAAAAAAGACAGATGACCTGCGTAGAGGGTCAGCAGCATACATGGCTCCTGAAATATTTTGCTCCTTGTACGGCGGTGGTCCTATCCACCAAGTAAATCTGGATGAGTTAAAGACCATGGACATTTGGTCCTTAGCTATGACGTTTTATGTCATGCTAAACCCAGACGTTGGCTTTCCATACGAGATTGATCTCATGAACATGATGGCACCTCCAACAGCTTCAGGATTGGAGCTCAGCTTAGTCAAGTTATGGCAGCAGGACAAATTGCCCCACGAAAGCCCCAAGTATGAAGAGCTGAGGGATAATAAATGGGCAAGCATTAAAGCCATTTATATCCGCTCAGCTGTTATAGATGCCAGCAAACGACCACGTATTGAGGATTGCAAGACATAGCAAAAGAAGCATATTCAACGATGGATGCAGAGACATCGAGAATTAAGGATGCTTATACAGAGACTGCAGAAAGTTTGAAAAGCAGATGTTCGACTGCTTCGCCAAATACCAAAGTACGCAAAAAGAAAACAAAAAGTGCAGAAAATAGACACCCCGGGATAGATAGGCGGTGCTCAAATATAACGAGATCGTGTTTTTGGTGTAATGCCAACTCATGTGTAATTTTGATCGGGGAAAAGTCCGCACCGAGATTTAAAAAAAGGTGTCTGTAATGTGGGACTATAACGTTTCTCACTTTCATTTCAACCAATACCTAAAAAGACTATTTACATCAAACACACTTACATGTAACCAGCACTCCCCACAAATACATTCCTCACAGAGAAATTCCACACAAGGAATTCCTGGCAGTTGTCAGGGGCGGATCCAGGATTTTGAAAAGGTGGGAGGGGGGGTGAAATTTTTAAGCATGAAATGCTGATGACAATGAAATAGCGAGCGCATAGCGCGAAGCCCTATAACGGCTTCTAGATGGATTATAGATGCTCTGTGGTGCGATCTGGGGCGATATTTAACCACTTTAAAGCAGAAAAAGTGTGCACACAAATTGTGGGGGGGGGGGGGGGAAGGGGGGTGCGTGCGCCCCCCACGCGCCCCCTGGATCCGCCCCTGGTTGTTGCAGCCATGAATTCGTCTGCAAAATCTCCGCACAGGCAATAGTGCGACAGTGCCTAGCAGAGACCCAACAGTGTGAGCATATCAGCAACTGCTTTTAGCATCATACCAATATAAAACCAAGTAAGCAAACTGTTTACATTACACTCCCATGAAAGTCATAACATTCCCCAGCTTATATATACTGAAACGCAAAAGAAACTTACCACTTGTTTAAAATGTAATGAAATTGTAACAGTTCAAAATAAAACAAACCAACAATTGCTAATTGAAACATTGGCATTTTATTGATGACATGTCAAGTTTTTGACCAAGATACACCATCTCATCAGTTTTTTCTACAGTAAAGAACAGAAGAGGGTGCACAATGTCAGTCCCCTTTCAATAGCGTGTGTGGCCACCATTGATTTGGATACAGGCAGTGCATCGTCGGCGCATTCTGCCTACCAGTCTTTGGATGGATTGCAATCGTACGTGGCATGTTGCTTGAAATGCCCATTTTGCACTGGCCCTTTTAAAGCCAACATCAAGACATCACGTGCAGCTCATTACAATCATCCCATACCCCTTGGCTAATCACCTACAGTCAAAACAGCTGTTCAACAGCTGTGCAATGAAGTGACCATTGAAGGTTCAAGTGACCTTCAGACACTGTTTGGTCTGACAGTGAGGACACTATTGTCCACAAATAAGTTCACACATTACTACACGCAGTGTTATTGTTGCTATTTAAAGGTTTAAAAGGTGGTAAGTTTCTTTTGCGTTTCAGTATATATTGTCTTAGCTCAAAGATGATACAATGTAGGGCCTAAATCCATTTGAAGTAAAAAAGGTGAACACTACTGGTCCAAATATTTGTTGCAGTAACATAATGACAAAACATTCTATTTTGGAAAAATCTAGGCTAAAAAATGTAGCTTGGCTGTCAGTGTTCGTTTTGTCCCTTAATTGCTAATACTGCTTATACCTTGCTTATCACTTAATACTGGGAAGTAGATTTGTTTACTCTTATAGAGGATGACTCGCTTGCCAACGTACATGTGCATGTAGTTGGTTGTTTAGTTGCGACACACGTACCACACAAAACCAAAAGTAATTAAACGGTCTGTTGTTGGGACGAGAGCAAACCTTGTACATGTACAGTGTAAGGATGATACTCTCTACCAAGACGATGACAGGATTCCTGTAGATCCGAAACAAAAGCCACTAGCAATGTACCAGGAAATCATCCTGACCTTCTATTTACAGCAATGGTGGGGGTTCAATACATGGTGTCGTAGAAGTACATGTACTGTTAAACATGCAGAAGAAGAGTGTACATTTGAGCTTACATGTATATATGGTTGTTGCTTTATTGTTATTCTCATCCCAAGTTTGGTTATTCCTTTCCTTGTTTAATGTCTGTGGTCACTTCACATGAAAGCTACATGTAATACTCTTCGGCTCATTCTGTATTTTAATGACTCGTGCAGTTTATTCTCATATCACCATCAAAGCCATCCAACAACAGCAATAACCTCTATTTAGAAAAGTAGGCCTCAGAGGTGAAATGGATAAAAAAAGCAAGAGAGACAGCACATTTGTTTGCTAACTACAACCATTGGCCGTTATTTTTTTCCTTTTCCTTTACCTGTAGATGATACATGTTCATGAAGAACTTATGCTTGGGAGAGGCAAGTTCATCCATCCAGACATGCCAGAGGAAGAAAGATATTGTAACGACCGTGCCGGTATGCCGGTGGGCGCGCTAGCACAGTTCCACGGTGGAACCTGTTGGACTGCCTCTGCCGTGTAGACCGGGACACCTGGCCGCCGTGCAGAAGGACCGCCATCTTCGAGTTACGGGTTGTTTTTGGAGTGACGAATAAAGTTGTGCGCTCAAGTTCTGTACGAAGATTCACGAGTGTCCACGCGTTGTCCGTTTAAGTAAGTTGTGTCGTGTGACGACCCCAGAAAGGCCTACGCTACAATATACATGTACCGATGGATTAGGCGAGCATGGAGGTTGTTTGGCATCCTTTTCACCCAACAAGAGCTGGCAAAAGGAACCTCTCGGATGAAGAAATGGATGTTGATCAGGACGACGAAGTTGGTAGAGGCTACCGCCACATCAAGCGCAAAATACTTTTTTGAGGAGGTGGATCCGGAGGAAGATGCAGCTGATGAGGAAGTGGGTGGAATGTTAGCCGACTTGGACTCGAGGCCAAAGCCAAAGCAAAAATAAAAAATGGTAAGCTATAGCTACATGTAGTTCTTGGAGCCATGTCAGTTTGTATTGTATGTAAAATACATACAGTTGTACATGCACGCACACGAACTTTACACAACAATTAACAAGCTTGCCATGTTTTCCCAAAGAAATAGCTACATGTAATTGAGGGCTAAACGTCTTTAAAATTAGTGGTTTAATAGAAAGAAAAAAATAAAGAGCATAAAAATAGATAATTACATTTCAGAATTCTGTGAGATGGGCATTACATGTACAGAGGTTGACATTGTCATATTTAACTGAAGGTAAAACAGGCTAAGCAGTTGCAAGTGGAGGCCATACTGACAAAACTGAAGGCCAAGGATACTGGCAACAAAGACTCCACTTGCACACAATGTGCTCAAGTACGAAGATTCACGAGTGTCCACGCGTTGTCCGTTTAAGTAAGTTGTGTCGTGTGACGACCACAAAAAGGCCTACGCTACAATATAGATATACTGATGGATAAAGCAACCAAGGAGGTTGTTTGGCATCCTTCTCACCCAACAAGAGCTGGCAAAAGGAAATTTGTGCTTTGGTGAAAACCAGCCAAAACTTCCTGTCTTTGCAGTAATTTTCTTAGCTTTTAATTTTTCTTAGCTTTTAATTTTTCAATATTGCATGTGCAGTTAGAATGGAGATCGTACTTTCTGGGGCGGACTGCGAGGGATAAACCTTCGCATCCACGAATGGAAGAGACTGGTGGAGATGGTTCCCTCTATAGACAAGGCGGTTGACGATGAGCAGAAAAAGGAAGCGAGATGAGCCGGAGGAAGAAGACAACTACCTCGTCCTTAACACTACCTCAAAGGAGATAAGGATTGTCGACGAAGAACAAGACCAAGGACACGACACCATGAAGCAGGACTGTAAAGAACTTTCATTTAACATAATTCAGTCCATACTTGTACCCACGGTACTTAAGAGAATAGATGAGATAAGTAGGAGAAATTGTTATGGGTGTGCTTTACCCTGCTGTAGATGACGTTACACAGCGCAACCATGAATGCATGATGGACATATGCAAATTAAAATTGAAAAATACTGTGATCGCCTGATAATATTATTGAGAGAGGGCTGGGCACATGCAGAATAGAATGGAATCTCAAAGCACGGGAAATTGACAGTATCACATCCAAGTATCCTACCATTCGTCACACAAATGCACTTTTCACAGAGTACGTTGACAAGCATGTTAATGCCAAGGCGAAGAGTGGCGTCGAGCATGCCGGGCCATTGACACAGCTGGCCGTGAACATTTGCGAAAACTGCTCAAACAATAATACCAAAATAGCAGAAAAGTGAGATCCAAGAACTTGAGAGCAGGAAGAGGAAGCGAGATGAGCCGAAGGAAGAAGACAACGACCTCGTCCCTGACACTACCTCTAAGAAGATCAAGATTGTCGACAAAGAGCAAGAGCAAGATAAAGCATGCAGAATGGAATGGAATCTCAAAGCGCGGGAAATTGACAGTATCCCATCGAAGTATCCTATCATTCGTCACACAAATGTACGTTGACAAGCATGTTAATATCCCGGAAAAGCGAGAATCAGTGCTTTTTGACATATGCTAAATCTTATTTTGTTTTGTAATGTGATTGTTTAAAGTGTTTTTTCATCATCAGTTTGTATATAATTTGACATCCTGCAAGGAATTGTGCTTGGGAAAGTTGTAGCATTCTGTTACACCATCAAGTTTCAAAAGAGGTCTTCCACATGCACACATTTTGTTTCCCGAAGGTAAACTCATGTCTCAAGATGACTACAACAAACTCATCTGTGCCGAGCATCCTGACACACAATTAATCCTGAAGTCTCTTCAAGGTTGTCACGTCTGCAATGATAACATGGATCCTGTACCTTCAATAAACACCGTCTCTTCATTAAAGACAAATGCTCAAAAGAATATCTAAAAATCCAAAGAAACGCAGGCAATGATTCATATCCAACAGACTCTAAATTGACACAGTCTTGAAGATGTGGGTTGCACAACTAATGAATTTTAATTTCAGCTCATAAATTGAAAGTGTGCAATTTTCCAAGATCGAACTTGCTTGTGCATACCATTAAATGGCGCAAGACGACGTCGCGAAAACTGCCATCACCACTCAATTCGGACTCTTGGAATTTGTTCGTATGCCATTTGGACTACATGTACGCAACGCCGCTCAGCAATTTCAACGTTTTATAGATGAGGTCACACGCGGACTTGACTTTTGTTACGCATATACATTGACGACCTTTTCTTGGACTTGTTAATTTCTACCGCCGCTTCGTCCCTCGGTGCTCTCAGGTCCTCTCACTGCTCTGCTGGCTAACACTGGAAAAAAAAGTCAGCACCAATCACGTTCAATGATGACGCTACAGCTTCATTTGAAGAAATCAAAGCTGCACATAATTTCTTCGAAGGCGTTGTACCAAATGTTTTGAAAAGGTTCAGTGTAACAATTTAAGATACATCATGCGCAGTCCCAACAACAACTTCTGGAGGTTGTTGGAGACCATGAAATGCTGTGGCATACTGCTGGATGCAGCAGTCACATTGTTTCAGATAAGTAAGTGTGCATCTTTGGGCTTTCACGTTCCTCAGAGTACCAAAGACAAGATTTGGTCAGGGCAATATGTGGATTTGGCGCCACTGTACAACGACACCGCTCATAGTTCTGAGCCATCCAATTTAACATTTGCGATGGAAGGGGACAACTTGGCCCTGAAAAAACCTGGCCCATCACGAAAACGGATCGAGTCATTTCTAGTATGTCAATCCGCTTTTCATGTTTATGACCATTTATCTGGAAAAACACACCCATCGATACGCACAACTTCTGAAATATTGTGAAATAATTTGGATGGCGTCAACCCAGTTTACGGGGTACGAGTGGCGCACATATGATGAGCAGTTTCGTTTGAAGATGGAAATTGAACCCGCTCGCTCATGGGGAGAAATTGATATGGAACTTTGGGTTACGGTTGCTGTAACTAACCAATCCGTCAATCGTGCGGTTAACAGCCAAATGGGGGCACCGATCTCTAAGAACATACATGTAAGGCATGGGCACTGCTTTGCTTTCAACAGTAGTTCCGGTTGTGCATTTCTTGGTTGCAAGTACGCTCATACCTGTAGCAAGTGTCTGCGCCCTGGCGACGGAGCTTCACGATGCTCAGTGAGTTCCACTGTTTAAAGTGTTTTTTCATCATCAGTTTGTATATAATTTGACATCCTGCAAGGAATTGTGCTTGGGAAAGTTGTAGTATTCTGTTGCACCATCGAGTTTCAAAAGAGGTCTTCCACATGTGCACATTTTGTTTCCCGAAGGTAAACTCATGTCTCCAGATGACTAAAACAAACTCATTTGTGCCAAGCATCCAGACCAACAGTTAATCCTTCTCTCCTCAGATTGTCACGTACATGTATACAACATGGATTCTGTACCATAAATAAACACTCTTTTCATGAAAGACAAATGCTCAAAAGGATATCCAAAAAGACTAAATTGACACAGTCTGGAAGATGTTGGCTGCACAACTAATGAATTTCAATTTCAGCTTATACGTGTACAAGGATCACACAACACCAAATCTAAAATTTTAGGTCAATTACACCAGTGGTTTCGGAGATACATGTACAGTCCCCTAAACTTTGAATTTGTTGGCCAAAACAGGTACAAACGCCAAACTTGAACCATTTTATTTTGGGGAACTAATGGTCAAATCTTGACAATCTGCATATTGCTGAAAAATCTGCATATTGCTGAAACATCTCTCCTGCCATATCAGCACAATTTAGCACAGTCGAGTTCATTCTCCACATCTTTTAACTTAAATTAAAAAACTTCCATCATCATACCAGCCTACATTCAATAGACATTGGACATCCTTACAGTGGAGGTTTAATCTCCAGGGTCTAGTGAATTTCTACAGCGTGCATCAATTATTGCCTCCTCGATCCAGGGTCTCAAGTAACTACTGTGGGGGAGAGTTTTTATGGCAAATATTTACAGCCAGCAGGCTTCAGGCTACAACAGATTCCAGGACCCTTCACACTGATTTCAGCTAATGACTCCACCATTCCCTATTGCCTTCAATACAACTTACATTTTAACTGAATACATCACAAATTAAGACACCTTTGCATACAACTATTCCATGTATTGCCATACCAATACATACATACATACATACATACATACTACATATGTATACAAAAACATTATTTGCCCGCTATTTACACAAAATGGCAACACCGATTGCAATATTTATCACCAAAATCAATATTCTTTGTCAAATCCATATCTTCTTTTCAGTCATATTACTTGTTTCCACTAAGTTTTGGAATTGTACTTATTCAGCACAAGATCTTTTCTACCTTGGATATAATGCTCCTAATAACAAATAGCACAAACTTAAATATCTTCCTCATCACTCTCACTAATTACCAACATATTAATGTATTTTCATTTTTTTTATTTCAAAGAGGACGTTTGGAATTACTGACTGAAAATGAAGTATACCACATCAAGAAAGATCTCCTGCTCAACAAGTTAGAAATTCACAGTATGCAAGAACTCCAGGAAGAGCTTCCAGTGACAATTGGGATCAAGTATACAAACACAAACATTGAGGAAGTAATCAATGAATAAAGTCTGCTACTTAGTTCACACAAAAGCAAACACAAACAATAAACTCGCATCAATCTGACGTCAGACATTTTACTGTGAACATTCGCTGAAATTGAAACTAGTTCAACATTTTATTAAATCACAAGTCTCTCAATTTTCGTTGAAGATAAATGTTATTAATAGTTTAGTATACAGTGAACATTTTCAAATGAAATGGTTTAAATTTCACCGTTCATTTTTCTCAAGTGTCAATTTAATCGGAACTAAGCACAAACATAATTTAGTTGCCTTGTCTAGTGCATTTTAGCAACGTACCCTATACACCAATCCGGTAACTAAGGTCTCCTTCCCTGTACATCCGCCATAGTTGGGGAGCTTCCACTGAATGAACTGTATGTTTTTGCTGTTGCTGAAGCTACATTTGTTTACTTCGAACAAGCTGGGTGTCTTTGTAGGTTGTGTACGTACGCGGAGGGGGCGCGTTCGTGCATGTAATGGATGAGCGCTTTTCATTCTAACAGCAACACAAAACGCACAGCCCATGCACTGGACGGCGCCCCCAGCTATGGCGGATATACAGGGAAGGAGACCTTAGTTACCGGATTGGTCTACACCAAGGTGCAAGGACTGCAGAATGTGCTGGGAAAATATGGCATTGTAATTGAAGACAGTGTTCAAAACATCTTCAGGTGTCAGGGGGAATGCTTCCAATGATTGTTGCAAACAACTTGGTTGCACATTCCATTGGAGGATTTCAAGAGAATTTCAACACAATTTGAACATGCAGATTTTGTCTAGTAACTAAGCAGGTCCTGAAAACCAAATCTGTGCTTCACCGAGTCAAAACATCTTTACTTTCCTCCGATCAGCAAGCAAGAATTACTACAATATGTCCGGAATCTATGGAATCAAGACTTCTTCAGGAATTAACAAATGTTGTCAACAGTAGCCTCCCTTCAGATGTTGCACATAATTTCTTCGAAGGCATTGTACCAAATGTTTTGAAAAAGGTTAGTTTATTCAAAGAGGTTACTTTTTTGCTTGAAGAGCTTCAAGCAAAACAGTCTTCGTCTCGAGCACGTAAACAAAACTACTTTCATTGTAGTGAAGACAGAGGGCAATGCCAAGGCGAAGAGTGGCGTCGAGCATGCCGGGCCATTGACACAGCTGGGTGTGAACATTTGCAAAAACTGCTTTTAAAAACAATAATACCAAAATAGCAGAAAAGTGGATCAAACGCGGGAAATTGACAGTATCACATCCAAGTATCCTACTTTTCGTCACACTTTTCACAGAGTACGCTGACAAGCAGATACAGAATATGGAATCAAGACTTCTTCAGGAATCAACAAATTTTGTCAACAGTAGCCACCCCTTCAGATGTTGCACATAATTTCTTCGAAGGCGTTGTACGAAATGTTTTGAAAAGGTTATTGTGTTCAAAGAGGTCACTTTTTGCTTGAAGAACTTGATAAGCAGGTTCAGTGTAACAATTTCAGATACATCATGCGCAGTCCCAACAACTTCTGGAGGTTGTTGGAGACCATGACATAATGTGGCATACTGCTGGATGCAGCTCTTGTATCTTTAACAAAGAAGCCTTAAAAAGAAACATCACAAGATTCTTTGTAATTGATACAAAGTACCGTGCAATTGAACAGTGAGTTTTTACATAAATTGCAATAAACAATGTTTTTTTTTAATACGTGGATTCTTGGCATAACGAAATAATGTTGTTTATGCCATGTCAGGGCGCCCGGTATCGAAAACATTTTCACTGGAAGCAAAGCACAATTTTCCATTTTCAATTATTTCTTCTGACCCAGCCATCCACGGTTAAAAAAAACATTTTGAAGAGTCTCTTAGCTTGTGGTAACATTCCTTCCCACCAAAGCATATTTGTATATTTTCTCCGTCTCACGTAAAGACATACAAAGATTGGTCAATATTGATTTTTCTTAGAATGAAGAAAGGCCTACAGTGGGCAGGAATACTAGAGGACTTCACTGGAAACCCCAAGCGCATGGCAGATGCGCTTGTACATGTATATACACCAACGTCGCTGTCCTGCATCCTGTCTGCTGGCATTATTGCAGATTCAGTATTCATTTTGTAGCTGTACTGCCGAGGTGTCAGCTTTCACAGCATTTGATCATCTTAACTACATATTCCAGCATGCTTCTCCTGATTTGTCCATTCATGCAACAAGAATCTCACGATCACTTTTCCGTCTTTAGATCATGCTGTGCTTGTCATTGACTTTTTGGCTAGAGAAATACATGTATGTTATCGCAGGACTTCAGATCTCAGCACTGAACCAGCAAGTCCCTTGAAGTTCACGATGTTGTAGAAATGAGCATCTTCTTTGGGTTTGTGTCACGCAGCCCGAAGGGTAATTTCACAGTCACAACTGGTGGCTCTAAAGGGCAAGGCGCATGTTGGTGCTTCTTAAGACTGCTGCCATTAATGTTCAGCAAAGATGTAACAGTCGGATCAAAGCTTCAGCTGTATTTTACAGTGCTCAGTGGGGCACAAAGACATTTTGCGTGCAAACTGCCAATTGTCCTATCATCTATTAAGACAAAGCTTCAGATTGTACAATGTCTTACAGAAGCAGAGAGGCTCCTGTGACAACCCACATAATTATCGTGGGATTAAGTAATCTTAGCTTTCTAAGAAAACAAATTTGAGTAAGAAAAGCAGACTATGATGCCTTTTGAATACACTAAAGCTTTTTTTGGCTGGATTAAATTCATTTCAATTCATCAATCTGATTGGTTGGGCTCATCTCTCCAATCACTTTCCCATCATTATAGACTGCCATTATACCTCCCCCTCCCCTATCCGACTTGGTTCCTCCAATTAAAGTATTCCAGTGCAAGGTGTTAATAAATAAGCTGCATTTTATTCCTTGCAAGATGCATACAGTGTACATAGGTAAATTGTTTCTTTAACTATCTATTGATACACTATGTATATTTCAGTTGCCAGTTTTGGAAAATTATCACAATATTTTTCTTGGAAAAGCCGACACTAGAGTCCACCAAACATGCAGAATCTCAAGCATATGCAGCACGACATTGGGGACAAGGGTACACCCCCTATCATTGTGTCTCAAACATCCAAAGGAGAGAGTGTGTTGGGTCATAGGGGGAGTGCTTAAGCCCCAAATCGTGCTGGGTATACAGCATCTTGAGCACGAGGCAACCTGTGCCAAGGTTTACCGTCAATACAGTGCCAAAAGTTCAGAGACAAACAGTGCCTCTGGGCATGGGAAGAGCCAACATGCGCTATGCACTGATACTTGTCAAAGTAAAAATAGATTCCTCAAAACAGGTTATACAAACAGGACAATGTATTGGGAATGTTGAAAGTTCTGTACAAAGAATATTTTTGAAGAGACTTTACACACAATGTACATGTAATTCTGGAAGAAATGTCTAAAATAAGATGGAGATGATAATGTGGAATGTACAGAATGTGTGTAATAATGTGAAAAAGAGTGAGGTACATTTTGGAAGTGACATGAGAAGTTTTCAGATTAAAAAATAGGGAAAGGCAGTTGAATGAGAAATTACAGAAACGAGAATTAATTGAAAGAAAAGAGGTAAGATTTGGAAAACTAAAGTCACACAAGAGAAAATAAGAATGTATACTTAAATGCGAGTTTATTTAAAGTACATGTAAAGTAGCAGGCCCAGGCAATACCGGTATAAGAAAGAACAAAAGTACATGTACATGTGTACAAAAATTATTTTTACCCAAGTACTGAAGAATTTGAAAACTGGCAAAAGAAGAAACGGAATCAGTCTGGCAAGAACGAACAAGCTTGGAATTCAAGCACGGGATGGAACTGAATGCCAAAAATATACATTTACAACTGCACTCAGTAAAATGTATGTATAGTGACAAGTACATGTAACTGATGCACTCAAAAGTAATTGGAATGATTTTAAAGCCAGGTTAACTACAAGAGAAGAAAGTGGCTGTCAAGGGAAATAAAAAAGACCATCCGAATAGAATGATTTGTAAAATAGGAAGCGGGCCAAGTGAATGGAAATAAAAATAAATGTAAAAGTCAAACCCTTCTTAGAAGGGAAAGAAAGTCGCGACACTACTCGAAATTAAAGAAACATTTGTGTCATGGCCTATTTGTGCTACTGTTGGAGCACAAGGGGTTATCGATGGGTTATGGGTTCGAGCCGCACTTGTGCTAATGTGTTTGTGTCCGTGGGCAAGACACTTAATCTCAAGCGATATTTGGGGAGCTGTTAGGGGAATGCAACAGGTAACTGCTGGTAGGGTTGTGCGTCTTGGCCAGGTAGCCACCTACATGTACATGTAGTTGAATCAAAGTGGTTCTGGTGATTTCCTAATGGCAGCGGTAATAATAATGGCAACAGCACCAGGAGTACCCAAGGGTAGACATGTGCGCTATACAAGTGTCCACTATTAATATCATTATTATTAACAAGATATTCAAGTTGTGTGTGAAACTCATTGCTGGTGTAGTCAATTGTTGTCGAAACAGTAGTCAAAAATGTATTAGTGCAATCCTACGTATACATGTACCTCCCAACACCTACCGGTAGGCACTGAAAGTTCATCTACTCCTATACCAGGTATTCATTTTGTGCATTTGTCCTGACAAGTCTTTAGCAGTTGTTGCAAAAATTAAAGTTCTTCCAAATATTTTGTTAGCTGTCTCTCTCTGGCACCGAGTAGTAGTTCGCTATCAATTAAGTCATGTTGAACTTGCTGAAGCTGTGCAGCTCATGTATACTGTCCATTGAGAGGCCTTCAGGAAGATTGTCTGTACATGTACATGTACACAAGGAGGCCAGGTCAGGGCTGCAGATGCACGACTACATGTATTCCTCGTCAGGACCCGATACCTGAAGCCTTGGCATGTAAAAACCAAGAAGGTACTGCTAGATCCTCCAAAAGACTTCCGGAGGGCAACTCATGGTGTCCATGCACACGAACAAATGGTGACAAATCGCTTGCATTTACATGTAGATGGTCAAACGACCAGCCAGAGCCCCATTTCGACACTGCAGAGCACGGTTGGAGTTTGCTGGAGTCCATTAAGCTTGGCAAGTGGAGTACTGTGTTTCAGTATTGTCCTCGGATGAAAGCAGGTTCAGAATATCAATTAATGGCAGATACATGTACATGTATGCGAGGGTTTGGAGACCAAGCCAGGCAGTTGGGCTGTTGAGCTTCATGCAGTAGTGTTCTCGGATGAAAGCAGGTTCACAATTTCAACCAATGACAAACGTGCGAGGCTTTGGAGATGCTCAAGCGAACAATATGCAGGTTGCAGCGTTGTCGAAATTGACCACTAATGTCCTAGGAGGTCTCTTGACCTACATGTTACATGTAGCTGTATATGGTGCATGCTTGGCACACAGGTTGCAGGTTGACAGCAAACTCCAGATATTGTATGAACACTCACAGATTTAACCACTTGATGCCGGAGGACGTGTAAACATGTTCTGGTAATGTATAGTCACTGGGGCGGTTAACTACCGGGTAGTTAAAATGTCAGCTTTGCTGCAGTCTTCCACAGTTAACGTGTAATCATGTCCATTGTCCACCATTCACTTGTACACACTGTGTTTTGAACTAGAACTTGATGGCTGTGGATGGACGGCCTGTCAGTGTAGCAAATATCGCTTCCTGGCAGCTGCCTCGGAGTGTTGCAAAGTATATTTTGGAGAGTCGATTGATACAATGAAGATACATGTACCATAGTTCGATTCTCGGGAGTCAGTATTTGTGGTGCTAATTTTTTGGTATTAACTTTTTGCTAATCACATTTGCCTTTAAAAAAAACCCGATGTATTTTTTTGCCAAAAAACAAGTTGAACAGATCGTACTCTTTTAGATGTTACCACCTTGTATATGGGTAGATGGAAACTACTGTGCCCAGGTGTTGAGACATGTGGTTGCATCTTTATACATTGTTGACCATTGTTTGGACAGCAATTGGCTACATTTCCAATGAGATTCACACAACTTTAATCTCTTTCTCTGATGGTAGCTTACCGGTATAAAGGCCATGGCCCAAACATGTTCCTTTAATTTTTTTAGCAGTTTATACATGTAGAAAAAGGGTCTTAATATACGAGTGAGCAAGATTGAGAAAAATCCACGCACAGAAATCCATCCTTGACCACACTGAAGAGATATCAGTAAAGCTATAAACAAATAAAAAGATGACAGCAGACTGAAGTTGATGTATCATGTAAATTATACGGTACCAGTAGAAATACATTGTACAGTGTACCATGATGAAGGAACCATGATGAAGTACACATGTGTTTAAAGAAAATGACTGTAAACGGAGGATATTTGCAATGGAAACAACGTATTGGCTTTGTGAGAAAACTGATGGGCCTGGAACAGGTACATGTAACAGCTAGACATACGTACGTGTACAATTCACAAGAGCCATGTGTGTTTTCATATAACTTGCACAGTTATATGAAAACAACATTTCATCGACGAGAGTGTCACAGATTTGTTGCAAATGCATACGGTACATACATTTGAACCATAGCAAGAGCTTGTTTTATGATGCATGTATTATCAGTATGTCGACAAACAATAATGGGTGGACAACATGTACTGTATGGTGTATTGCAATAATGTTCCAGTATATTTTGAGTACATGTACATGTAGGCCTACTGGTAGAATTAAAATATTGGACATGGTATTAAACTGACGCAGAATTCACAGACAGATCATGTGCATACATGTATGTAATACTAAAAGAATGTTGCAATGATACAATATACCAGCCATTTGAAACAAACTGCTTGGTGGTTTTAAACTATTTTTCAAGAATAAGAAATTGAATAGAGTACACATGTACATGTACATGTAGTTGAAACAAATGAAGCAGAATCAACATCTACCGATAGGAGGGGGTGTGGAAAGAGGAGGAAGGGGGTTGGGGGGGGGGGGGGGATGCAAGTAAAACAAAAAAAAGGAGTAATGTGTTAGATATGATAACATGCCAGACAATTTGTCAAAAGGGGATGAGATTGTCCTTAATAAAATTAAAAAAATACACGTCGAGTAGGCCTACTACTACATGACATGTGTATGTACATTGTAGATTACTCTTACTGGAGGAACCAAGTCAGGTTAACATGTACATGTAGTACATGTTTGACATACATACGTAACATGTACAACAACCGCACACTGTACCTGTATCAAAAACAGGGTGGGTATTAAAGAGTCCAATATGATTGGAAATGAGCTGAACTTTTAACCTATCAAAACTGACGACTGGCACCCCTGCACCCTGTCAAGCAATGAGGTGTCCAAGCTCAAATATAGAGGAGAATGGAGAAAGAAGCGATCAATTTTATACCATTGCTGACCTACATGTACTTTAGGATTTGAAATTCTTGGGTATAATGGTACCTGCATTGAAGAATGAACCATAGAACCCCATGCTCCTTCAGCTGATGGGAGATTCAGATTCACCTGCTGTTAAAATTCAGTTAAGGAATCGGTTCCGTCATGAATATAAGCTGAAGCCACATTGCAGCAGCCATGATGGAATATTGATATTGAACTTAAAAGATGCACTATTCGTGCCACATATGGAGTATCTTGTTCCAAGACAGTCCTCCACTAAAGTTTTTTTCAGTGGACTGCGTACTCTGTAGCAGAGGCACAAGTATGAAGAAATGACAAGATGGCAAGTGAATCTCCAAAGCGGCATTAGCTCCGTGGAAATCACCTGACAGCAATCCATGTTTAAGAGAATAATTAGGAGGAGGGGTGATAAAGGAAAGCTAGCAAAAGATCTGACCACAGAGAGAACCATCTATCCAATGGCTATTGGGATTGCATCAGAGGGAGATGCAGCAAGAGCTTTAGCAGAGAAAACCCAAAATAATGTCTACCCCGTGGGCATCACAACAAACCCACCGTAGAATGTATGACCCAAATGAAATAACGAAGTGAGGACTACTTGAATTTAAGTGTTCCATGAAGGCTTCATTTACTGAAGTCATGTACCGGTACCTCAAGAAATGCCGAAGGGATTGATTAACGACCCGAAACATACAGCAAACAACACAAATGGTCTACTGTTGGACGAAGCAAATAAGCTGGTTCCCATTCCCACCCAAATATCTGAAAGATACCAGCACTAAGAACCAGTGGCATGAGATGAAGCATCTCTTGCCCTGTCATACACCATCAGCTCTTGAGAAGTGCATTTGGTACATCAACCACATGCAAAAGGTCGTCCTCGATGCCGTCAAGAAAGGCAGTGCTACATGTACAATGTACATGTACCTTCAGAATTTGAAACAATAAACCCATACGGTTAACTGAAAGAACGACTGTCAGCTACATACATAGAAGAGCCAGGAAAACAACTCAATGCAAGTCATACCAAACAAACTTTTTACTCTAAGCTGAGTGAGCTGTGAAAAGATACATTTGTAGCAATATACCGGTACATATTGTCAAGGTACGAATGTGGATGGCTTTCCATTGTTCCAAGCATCTGATTTTTGGGACTTACGGCTGCTTACGGGTTAGAAAACTAAGAAACCATTCACCATTGGTTTATTTTCTGGTAATAGTAAACCCCAGCCTGCTACTACCGGTACATTTGACATTCCATGTTGTCTTTTAAAAGTTCCTGCAAGTGGAAAACGTTTTTGATTGTCCTCTTGAATCGAGCCGAATGGGGACTGTAGTGGTGAAATGTTTAAGTCATGATCTGCATACCCATCTAATTTCGGTAATTGCAAAGAAATGTGTCATGATGCCTTACAAAGATTCTCACATAGTTGTACGACTTTTTTTTTACTGAAGGCTGATGACAATTGCCATATCTTTTAAAATGATTGGATAGATTGAGCACATTAGTATTTGTTTGTATCCTTCAGAATGGGATTCATAGTCGTAATTTTCACAGAAGATGTAGTTGCAATTATTGTACCAGTCGGAAATTGAATAACGCAGAATGCTACTGGACTCCATTTAAATCTTCAATCCATTTTGAGAAAGCTGTTTGGAGTGACCAGAAGCCAGAATTCTATCTGCTACCGGTGGACCACCGGTGCAAATGTCAGATTAACAGCCAGTGGTCCGCTATTGGTTTGCCTATGGCGGACTGCCAGACTTATGCCACCGGGTCGATCTTCCTGAACCTGCAAAGCTTACCAGGAAAAAAATGATTTGAACTCCTCTCAAATTAGTATCGGAACAGATAACGCTGGCAGAAATGTTAAAGGAAGTGGAAATGTTTTAGAAACTTGTGATGGTTCAGAAGAAAATGTAACTTCCCAATGATGTGAACACATGGGAACATGCTGAACAAGCTTACCCATAGCACACCACAGAAAGCGCTATGCATCCATTTCCTGGGACATCTGTAGAATTTTAATGTTTTACTACGTACGTGTTTCAGCATGTGAAGTTTGCAGTGGTGAGTGCGCAATTCAGGGGTATAAAAAAAAAATAAAGACTGCCGGAAGAGACACTTTGCTAATTTTGCTATAGCTTCGTAGCTGTATTACTCACACCCAATCAATCTCAGGTAAATCATATTTTCTTGTTCCATTCTATCAGAGGTAGTGGTCAGAGCACCTAACACTAGCCAAGGTGGCCAAGAAGCTTAACATCCGTTGTATGTACCGGTATGGACACTACATTTCATGTTGTTGAGCTGACAGCAATATGGTTCGCAGGCTCTCCGCTTATGCTAGGCACCGCATTGTACGTTTACATTCTTCTGGAGCTCAAACTGCTGAAGAAAGATACATGTAGTGATGGCCCAAGCAATCATACGTTTACATGTCCCAAAAACCTAAAATCAAAGAACCTAAAACCCATTCTAGCTACACGTCTGGTCTGCAATTTCCAAACATTAGAAACCCCACCTCACCATTTTCCAATAAAGTGAAATGGTCAGTTCTATGAAAGGGAAATTCTTGAGGATGTGCTGGCTACCCGTGTCTGAAGAAGGTGTCTGAAGCAGCTAATTATTAAAAATTTAGATGTTTCTCATGGTCGCTAGCGACAGCCTACAGCAGCCAACAGAGCAGATTACACTGAAAGTTGTTCCACAAAAACAAATCCAAATCGACTGCCTACAGCAACCAACCAAAATAAAATTTACATCAAGTAATTTTTTCTAAGAATTCTCAAACAGTGACAACACGCAGTAGCCAACAGAGCAGATTGTTCTGCAAGTTTACACCTTTGACAACCTGCAAAAATGTGTTTAATTTGTCGACGAAATGAACACAATATGGCACTTGTGGAGTATAGGAAGAAGTCCAACCTTGGATGTTTGGAGTTTCATCTTTTGATGAATCCTCACCACATACATTTTAACCAGCAACCATGTTCGAAATTTAAGAGATTTCTCTTAGGCGGAGGTCAAATAGAATGTAGACGAGTTTTCATAGAACCAGCCATAATGTTTTAAAGTGTCAGCAACACCTACATGCATGTAATCAGCCACAATGCAGAAGAAACGTTTCATACAGAAAAAAATGTTTCGATGTCGGAAATGTTTTGGCTTGTAACATTTTACAAAGAAATTAATTCTGTGCTAGACAATTTGTTCGTGCTAAACACAGGGCCATGAAATTGGCCCCTGCTCACACGGCTATCCAGTGTCCCCTCCACATGACCAGACACGATGTTTGTACATGTATGTAAGTATTCTCACCACATGACAGACATTAACACTCGCAAGCCTACCATCTGACCGGCCGCAATGCTCCATAGTGCCCCACCATGTGATCGGCCACAATTGATCGGCACATTTTAGCAGCTCGACTCGGCCCAGGCCGCAATGCTCGTACATGTAAGTGTCAGCACCGCCTGAACAGCTACACATGTACAATGCATTAAAGAGATTTAAGAGATTAATTTTCACCAGCACATGGCTGCTAACTTCTTATATACAGAGAAAGGATCTGATGCCAAAACAGTAGAGAAACACCAGTGACAATATAGTGAGTTTTTAATACGATTACTACATGAATTAGTGTATTGTATTGTTAATTTCTTTTAACTGTTCCCCAGGTGTGGTATTTTTTTTGTATACATGTATGTTCAAATGCCAGTAAGATGACCTGGTTTGGTATTGTTCTATTGTTTGCTTCTAGGCTTGGCTAGTACTGGAAGGAATTCCAGTTCTTTGTCTGGGTGTGCTAGCCATGCTTGGAAGAACCTTTTGTTATCAAAACTTATTCAAGTGCTGTGCTTCCAGCTTACCATGAGGTATTTCATTACTTACTGTGGCTGGAGGTACACCTTGCTATGCTGGGCGACTGCTGTTTTTGTTGTGAACTGCTGTTCTGTTACGTACTTTGGTTCAGCAGTCGTCCAGTGTTTGCGTTTATTATTATTTATGAGTATAATTATTGTATTTCTTTAGTAAACTTAAGCACGCAGGGTTTTTTTCCGATTATTTGCTTGGATTTGTACACAATGAGCATCTTTTTTGATGGATACCGGCGCATTATACATTTTCATTATTATTATAATAAAATTGAAAAGATAAAAACAAGAGACAATTATTTTGGATTCATTTTGAAATTAATTTTGCGTCCATTTGAGCCACGCTGTTAGTTGTTTTTGGTGGCAGCGGCGGGATGACTGGAGATTTCTTTTTGTTTCTCATTCATTTATAATGAGCTCTATATTTGACTTGACGACCCAGCTGGACCGTTCATTTTGAATGATAGAGCGAGCAATTGAAAGTAAATTAGATCAGTTGTCTATGTAAAGGGAAGTTCCACCCGTTGGATTAAGAGCCTCCAGCCACTCGACCTCCACCACGGATGGGGCTGGGTTAACGCCCCATGGTGCTTCGGTTTATCGTGATACCCAAGAATCTGGAACTGGTTTTTCTTCGTCATCTCATGTTAATGCTAGACATACCGAACATGGTAAAAGTAGTAGTGTGCCGAAAGCCCCTGCGAGTAAGCATGTTGTATTTTTCGATATTTTTCATGGGAGTATAGATTTAGAAGATTGGTTGACAAATTTGAAATTGTGCAGTAAAATAAACGGGTGGGCTGAAGATAAAAAGGCAGTTTTTGGCCATTAGGTTGCGGGGACCCGCATTACAAGTGTACACTAATTTGGTTGACGAAAATAAAAAATAATGTTGAAGCCATTGCACTTCTCGGGGTCAAACAAGCCTCTATCGAGCCAAACTAAAAACAAGGTGTCGAAGAAAAATGAGCCTTTGCCAGAACTTGCTTGTGACATTCGTAGACTGGTTACAAGAGCTTACCCAAACATTTCAGCTGAAATGAGAGAGGAAATGGGTAAGGATTATTTAATCGAGGCTCTAGACTTGCCCGAGATTCGAGAAACTGCTAAACGGAGAGAGACAAAAACCCAATTTGTTCAATCTCATCATCTAGGGCCAATGATTTTCCGCGATCGCGGAAAACGGACGGAATTCGCGGAATCTGCCCTTTAAAACGGAAAACGGGATTTGAGTTTGAAGTAAAACAAAAATTAAATATAGTGACAAAAACGTAGGTTTTTTCATGTTATTAAGGCCAAACCTATTGAAATTGATCAAGCTAACTTAACACTGCATTCTTTATTAAGCTTCTTTTTGTTAAACTAAAAAAGCATCAGAAATCAGACCGTAAAAGGTTACGAGATTCACCGTTGACTCGACCAGATGTACATGTACATGTACATTGCAAATGAATACACGTTAGACGCGAGGGAAAAATCATCACATTCACGGCACGATCTTTACATTTTTTTTCCACCCAAATTGCATTTTCTCCCTCCCTGTTATCAACAATTATACTCAAACTAGCTTACCTACGCTCTATATGAACACACACATTGATTTTTCATCTCGGAAAGGTCTAAAATCAACCATAAACTTTCAAAAATTTGTCGCCAAAGCGAAAACAAAATGGCTGACAATTTGTTTCTGTGTGGAGGAGAAGAACACGGTGACGTCATGCAATGATACTGCAGTGCAACGGCTGTTACATGTTTCTTGTTTTTGTTGCAGCGATCAGTCAGTGAGTCAGTGCATTACGTTTTAGAAATTGCCAACTCCGGAACTGAATCGGCCGTTGATTTAAAAAAAATAATTTACGATCTGCATCTCAATATAATTCCGTTAAAAAGTTTAACGAAAGTTTTTACAATTGAGAAAAGATATCACAATGCTGGCTTCAAAAAAAAGGAAAGCTGCACCACTTGTGAATTTGTCTGCATCTGCGCGGGCAAAGCAGTTCAGTGGCGATTTGTATGCAGATGGAAATATTCTTTTCTGCAAATTCTGTGATCACAGTGTAGATTTCAAGCGAGTTGACACTGTGAAAGACCACCTGGGGAGCAAGAAACATGTAAAAAACAAATCTTCCAAGGTTGCTGCTGCAGCTGCAAAAGCCAATACAGATGGACAACAGCCTCCAGCTACCCGCCGAGTTACTCTGTTTTCTTCCTTCAAGTCAAAGGATCTTCGTGAAGAATTTATCCTTGACTTTGTCAGGCTCTGTACTATGGCAGATATTCCTCTGGAGAAAGCAGAAAAGATGCGTCCATTTATGATGAAGCATTGCAAACAGGGTGGAGCACTACCACAGGCAACAACACTGCGTAGTCTTTATGTGCCTCGTCAATTTGAAGTACATTTCTCAGCTCTGCAACAAGTTGTCCAAGGCCACAAAGTGTCAATAATAGCAGATGAGACAACTGATGTCAGGGATCACAGCATATTGAACGTTGTTGCAGGAGTTCAGGGAAAGTACTACCTCATCGATGTCTGTACCATGGAAACCTGCAACCATTCAACACTTAGTGCATCGGTCATCAAAGCTGTCACAAGTGTTGGCATAAATTTCAATGACATCATTGCCATCGTCACTGATTCTGCTGCATATTGCAAAAAAGCAGCTCGGAAAGTCCTTGGGCCAATATTTCCTAACAGTTGTCACGTCAGGTGTCTGGCCCACATCATCAACCTGTCAGCAGAAGTTTTTCATCTGTGGCCAGAGTTTGGCAGGGTGGACACTCTTGTCAAAATGATGAAGTCTGCTTTCTTCAAGAAGCCTGGGCGTAAAACACGCTACCTAAAGTTTTTGAAGGATTACCTCCCCAAAGATCAAGTTAAGCTGCCCCCGGTACCAGTTTCAACTCGTTGGAACTCTTGGTTTGAAGCCGTCATGTATCACTCCAAACATGTTCATATGTACGACGGGTTCTTCAAGAAGGAGCAGAGCAAGGGTATTGCTGTTGAACAAATCATCGAGCTGACCAGCCACAAGGAGATATATCCTGAGCTACGACTATACATGACCTTCATCAAGGAAAATTGCTCTCGTTTGATGTTTTCCTCGACAAGCCTTGAGGCAACCCGCGATCCTTTGGCCTGCACAGTGTACAATACTATCGGAGACCTCAGCCGCTACCTACACTCTGGCACAACCAAGACATCCTTTGGGGCTGAGACAGATGCCATGTTACAAGAAAAGCCAAACAAGGAGAAGACAGCAATCACAAAAAAGGTATTCCAGGCTGTCTTCCAAGCTGCTTTAACTAAGCTTGAGGGCCATATCGATGACCATCATCCTGCCTTTCCATTCTACAAAGCAGCCAGAGTCTTTGATCCAAGGCAACTTGGGTCATTGTCCCATGACATTGCAGAGTACAAGTGTATACCTGGCTTAGAAGACCACACACAAGAAACCATGGAAGAATGGCTCATTTACATGGAACTGAAACCTGAAGAGATTCCCCAATCACTCAACATCGCCAAATTCTGGGAATCCATTTCAGGGAGATTTCCACATTTGTCTGCAATCGCCAAGGATGCAATCTGGATGCCCGCGTCTAGTGTGGATGTGGAGCGTAGCTTCTCTCAATACAAACACCTCTTGAATGACAGGCGGGAAAGCCTCACCCAACAGAACACTAAAATGCTGGCAATGATGTACTTCAATGGGGATATTGAAGAACAGTTTGCTTAATTCCCTATTCCCAGCAGGCAGTGCAGCCAGTATACTCTTCTTTGCTCCCAAAATCGTTGACTGAGTTTGTTTAGCTTTGACGACTTCTGTTGCATTGTAAATCATTGATATTGACTGAGTAAAGACATTTTCCGACATTTTGATCATCTGTTATCATAGAGAACTGAACATTTGAAAACTTTGCCTGTTTGATCATAATAGTGTTTTGCTGATAAGGCTTGTATGTAACAAATCAACAAGTAAACTTACAAGAAGTCAGCAGTGCATCGTATACAAAAGTTATGTTTATAATCGACTCCCTGGGCATTAACAACTTTTTATCTATTAAAGAACATGAAACGGAATTTATTTTGTCTGAAACGGAATTCATGTTTTTCAAAAACGGAATTTGCCCTTTTCTGAAACGGAAAATCATTGGAGGGAGGGCCGATGAATCATCGGCCCTCCCTCCACCGGCAAGAGTCAGGCGATTAGAGAAATTGCCACGGACCTCATCAACACCCTCTGTCGCTAGGAGGACATCCCAAACCCAATGCTACACAAATCAACTCCGTCAAGACCAAGTACACACAATGTAAACAAATAGCAGAAAACAAGAGCGGATACCTTGTAAGCGCGGAACTTTCTGATTCACTTACAAGGATTGTCAAACCCGATGACGACTCAGCATTTCTATGCAAACACTTTTCAGGAGAAAAGGTGACATTCTCGTTCGCCACAATGGACGACAAACTGATTGAAGAATCTCTCCCCTTTGGTATTCAAGGATGTCTCCAAATACAGCCTGCTGCAAACCTTCTATCACTGTGCAACAAGGGTCAGGGACGAGTGGACCACTTTCTTCTGATGGTCCCTCTTTGCCTGCGGCAAGATCCATTAGAAACACGACGTACTGGGAACCGCCAGCAGGAGAAACAATTAACGAGTGACATAATTCCATCATCTACGATAATGGTTCCCAACTTCGTATTTTCCATTGGAACCGCAGAACGATTGTCAGAGATTCAGCAGCAGATAAAATCAGACATCAACTCAGCGATTTTGGCTGGCACACTCACGCCAAAATTCAAAACGTTTGACTATCGTATAAGTGTCTGTGGCTCTCCGCGTTCTTAACCATGTGTGCTTTGCTTTCGTTGATGGCACTCCTCCTGCTGCAGAGATCGGCATCGAAAGCTTAAAGGCGGCCGGCTGTGTACTACGTTCGCTACTGCGAGGCTCGGAAGTCGGTCTTCATGCAGGTACGTAAAAAATAAAGTATTTCGCATTCAATTCATTATGCACTTTCTATTCCACAGAGCTTCAGATTACACATTGAATACAAAAAAACATTATTATCATTCATATTCGGGTTATCGTTTGGTTGTTTCAGAGTAAGTCAGAGGTCTCGGGTTCGAATCCCGATAAGGCCCTTACGAAAGTTTGGTCCTTCGACCAGTCATGGACGACGTCAAACTCCAGCCTTTCGAACACGACATACTGCAAGCCATCGCTCTCTTTCCCGGGAAAGTTGTAAACTTCTGTTCATTCACGGGTTCAGCACCCAGACGTCTCCGTCATATCAGTAACGAGGAGTTCGCATCTGCAACTGAAAAGGCTGGGGATACCGGGACTTTAATAAAGTAAACCACGTTAGGGTTCCCCGCTCCAAGACAGTACAAGTTTTCCTCAAGAAGCCCCCAGCCGAGGTCGTCAAATTTCGTGATGTATGCCCAGGCTTGTACCGGTACTCATCCCGCTACCAACAATCCACCCACTTAAAAATATCAGACGGTTTGAGGCAAGCCATAATCAGACAGGAAGATCTTCCTCAAGACTATTCCACAGCCAAAGACTGTACTAAATCGGTTCCCTATGGAAATTGGCAAACAAACCTCACAAGACACGCGCTATAATAGCCGCTATACGGTAATCACAGGACATACATGTACATGTACCATTCAACAATGCCGTTAATTATTGCAAACAGTGTCAGGTACATGTACATGTGTACACAATTCCTTCTTTAAAAAAAAAATAACTCACAGCTAGTCGTTTGAATTAACTACTTGTGAGTGAATAAACAAGGAAAATTTGGTAGATTTTATCTGAAATTTTCTCTAAAAGGAGGCACTGTATAATATACCCTACCTGTACCGGAACATGTATTGCATATATTTGTTTAGCAGGGTAAGACAATTTCTGAGTTACCGCATGGGCCTGTTTTGTTTCAACTGGCCTACCGGACCATTTGCAGAGGCTTTCCAACTGGCCCGAGACAATTTCAACTGTCATTTGGCCATCAGGCTAATTCGAACACTGCCTTTCTACGACTAATTTCTTGATGTTAAAATATTTTGGATAGTTGTTTTGTATGCAGATCCATTACAAATAACACATAACATTCTACGTGTTATACAATTTTCATTGAAGTAAACATTTCATTTTTTTAGTGTCCTTTGTACCTTACTTACGAAATACTACCGGTGTCTAATTGCATTCAATTATGCCTTTGTATACCGTATACAATCCTTGCTTCATGCTTGCCTCTTTATTCCGTAGAGTATGTTAAACCGTAAACAAATTAGTAAACCCGTAAATAAGCTTAAATTGATGAACTGCACGTACGGATGTTGGAATTGTAGATCTATGTGAGCTTTGCATTGCGACCTATTATTTCCGAATTTAACGTAAATGTTTTTGCGGTGCGGGTTCATCAGAGCAATTCAGTTCTCGTACGGTACCTCAACTTATCGACATTTCAATGCATGTTCAAGTGTAACGCAACTACATTCATGTACCGGTATCATCCGAGAAGCATTAACGGTACGCATCACATGGATGGAATAATACCTCCATACAGTGTCCGTTGAATCATTAGGATCGAACACAAAAAAGCGTGGGTTGCACAAACAAGGATTAAAACGCGCGTGTACATGTGCAGTCGAACACTGATAATACGAGGTCCGCTATCGGAGCATTTGGTGCACGATACAATGTGGCAGAATATTTTCGCGCCGTGTTGTATAGGGTCCTACACGCCCTACACAGACTGGTACTCAATTATTTCAACGTAATAATAACGCAATGTAAGTGTACCAGTGAATAGCCTGGTGCCACTTTGGTGGTTGTGCTGTTACTAGTAATCTTACCGTGCAGTACCAGGCCGATGCCGATTGCGCGTGTTAGTCATTTTATTTTCGTTTTGTTCTGCTGATTTTTTCTCGTTCCACGGTTTAATACATGTACTTTCTTATGGATCATGCCTAAAAAGAAGTTCCCGAAAGTCAATATTTTAGATTCGTTTAATTCCATAAGAGATCAAGACGCCGTCCTTTCGTCGTAACGAGAAGTTTTGTCAGCAGCGAAGTCGGTGGACTTTACTAGATCTACTGTGCTATCTGAAGAAGAGAAAATTGGACTCGCTGTAAGCACGTGGGGACTTGCGAAAGTGCTTCAGGCCAAAGAAGCCGTTGAAAAAAAACAAATTAAAAACTTGATATTTTGGGGAAAATACAAAATAATGAATTGTTTTAGGATATTGGCATCTCAAACATTCCTGAAGGGGCAGATCTAAGTAATCAAATTGAAATTTTTGTTTTGGGTTGTCGAATTGATGTGTTTTATTTTGTTCACTATATGTTTATGTAGCTGTAAATACAACTAAAACAATAAATACAAACCAAACTTTAATTATTTGATATTTTAACTCCTCATATAGTCATACTATAGCCTATAGCCGGTCTAATTGTTTGAGGTCATTAACAAAAAAAAGGAAAAAAAAGATAAAGATAAAGATATCTATAAATCTTAAGTTAGGGCATGGTATAATAAACTATCCTGTTGTCTCTACTTCCAGTATCAAGATTGAAGACTATGGCCGAGCCAGAGGAAAAGCAGGATGACTCTCCACCTCCGAGTATCACACCACTCAGAATCTACATCCTCCACTTCTACCGGTACATCTCAAATTCCTGGTACGTGCAGCAGCAACTCCTCCCAAATTTCAAAACGGATCCAGAATCTCTCGTAAATACTAGAGTAAAGCACAGATGCAAGGATGCTGATGGCACCATCAAATGGTTCATGGCAAAGGTCACAGGAATCTACACCAGGAAGCGGGATGCCATGCAAACAGAATATGAAGTGGTGTATGATGACTTTCCTGATGAAAAGTGGCACTTTCCCTTACTTAAAGATTTCAAAAATGGTGACCTGATTATTCTCCAATAAATTAGGTCAGAGAAGAGCTTTTGGAAGAAATTTGGAGAGAAAGAACTCAACTCCATTTTTTTTAGGTAAGAAATTCACCCATCTTTCTGAAAAAATTAATATTGGCATGTTTCCATGGCAACAAGCAAATTATTAATTCTGTGTTTAAAATGAGTAATACAATACCGGTACCGCCGGCCAGCCGCGTCGATACTTTTTTTTCTTGAGGAAGAAAATTACGTTAACATTTTTTTGGCGGGTGGACGAGAATGAGCACCTCGCCCAAAATGTGAAATTCGAGCGCTGCGTTTAAAAATCCAACAAAAATGGCAGGAGAAAAAAAGTTTTTTTTTTTGTATACATTGAACAAAGATTTTAAGGAAATTACCTCCGAGAATCAGCAGATAATGTAATTTTAAGATGTACTTCCCACTTGCACTTTTGTCGCAAATGTTGCTTTTCTGTAGAAAAATCACATTGTTTGGCCATCCAAACTCATGTGTGTGCGTGCTGTTTTAGGACTCATGAGATATCCGGCCTTCCAGATGGCAACTCTGGCTTTTCCAATGGCCAGTACAGATATTGTTTGAACCGATCTTGGCAATAAATATGTTACACCAGCATCTTTCATGGTAGCTTCATTAATCTGAAAAATATAAAAGTAATCAAAGTAACTTCATAATTATTAAACGTACAATACTAATGTAATTATGAATATTTTGTTCCATTTTCAGGGCACGCATTTGAACATCATCTGTGGTGCAAGAGTAAAGATGTTTATTTACCCAGAGGGTAACCCAAAACCTTATCAGTTCAATTCAGCTGGGGGCTCTAACGTAGCTAACGTATCGACTCAGTATGGTCCTTCGTTTTGCCGACCAACACCCATGACAACTCGGGCGAACAATACTCCACAAAAGATAACACCATCACGAGCAGTACCTGAAGACAACCATCAACGTCATCACGTGCGCGCATGAAAACATTGGCTCCTGCCACTGTCACATCACCACCTACAACACCCACGGTTGTTGGGTTGCCAGGAGGCCGCAGATCGTGCAGGAAGAATATCGACCTGGGCCAAGACACACCACTGGCTAAAGAGAAGAGCGCTAAAGAAAGCAAATGTGCGGTCTGCAAAATCATTTACGAGAGCAAGAAAGACAAGGCCCTAAAGAAGGGAAAAAAAGAGATGCCACTTGCCTCGGGTGCCCAAAAGAGGATTGCAGCTACTGGGTGCACGCCGCGTGCGTTGGCATTAGAGTGGGAAAACAGAAAGTAGCTAACATTCCCTTTACTTGCCCAGAACATAAGTAAACATAAAGTGTATGAAGATCACTCTGACATCAGACCTCATCTGCTTGATCGCATCACAATTGTAGTATAGTATTGAATAAGTATGTTGTAGATACATACACTGTTAGTGTTATTTCGATTGTTTACAAATTTAAACAACGTTGCTTACTATGTGAACCGAGCCACGGTCACTTAAACTTTACACAAGTTGCTTATTAATTCTGAAGGTTGTAGAAAATGTTTACACAAGTTTTTCTTAAAACAAGCAATTGCTTGATTTAGATAATTTAAACCCGGTTGTGCAAGCGTTTTTTTTTTTTATAACAACCAGAGTAGAGATTAGAGACTAGAGATATAGGCATTATAGAGATTAGAGATATAGGCACTATTCATTCATGAAGAAAACTAAAATTGTTATGTCTCTGACACCAGATCTGATTTTGCTATTTTACAGAAAACCCGGTTGTGCAAGCGTTTTTTTTTTATAACAACCAGAGTAGAGATTAGAGACTAGAGATATAGGCATTATAAAGATTAGAGATATAGGCACTATTCATTCATGAAGAAAACTAAAATTGTGATGTCTCTGACACCAGATCTGATTTTGCTATTTTACAGAAAACATGTCATTTAAAAAATAATTTGAATTGAGAAAATGGAGAAATACTTACCGCTTTCACTTTTTCTAGATTGCGGAAGACTGTCGTCCACTGACGTTCATTAGGAACCCCTATGTTGGAGATGTTGTGTTTAGCATCTTTGTTCACTTCTTCCAGATTGGCGTCCCCACCCTGGTAGTGTCCTTCATTGCCCGTTCTACTGAATGTATATGTCTGATGCAGTGTGCTTTTTAATGCTGTACGCATGGTTACCTTGTATATACACAGTGACACATGAAATGAAAAGAAACTACTTTATTAAAATATATATATATACGTTCATAGTAGTAACTTTTTTAAATCCTATATTACAATCTATCTGGTGCTATTTTAAGTTTAGTGAACTCATTAATATGATTATCTGTTCCATATTTTAAACATGGTCTTTCCTGATTGGTGCTTTCACTAATGGTGCTTACCAAAGAAAAATATTACCTCATTCTTTTCGATGTGTGTACTTGATCTGTACATAATACACATAATGTTTTGTTGATTGCAACTTTTTCATATTGTTATATTGTTTTGTTAATGTTTAATAAAAAGAAAATGAAGTTGATTTTGATGATATTATTATCTGTATTATTTTACCTGATCGTGCATGTCTCTGTAGAGTATAAACTGATACTTCGGATGATTCTGTCCATACATACATGTAAGAGGTTCGAATTTCCTCCTGGAAGGCATTATAACGTCCACATTGTTGTGACGAACTCCTACTCTTAAAAGCAGTAAGGAGTAGAGGTATGTCAGGACCATCTCTTGGATATACGCGTAATTTGGGTCTTTGTTTGATTGGCACCAGTCCCAGTACCCCTGTACAGATGGTATTGACTTTTCACTTATGGCGTACCGGTATCTCACATACGGGACTAGTAGTTCTTCATTGAGAGATATATACATAATTTGTAGAAGCTGCCACGTTTTGTGGTGGTCAGAGCCTTTTTTACAATATTCTTGGGCTCTTAACGTCTCAAATCCAACAGCGAACGCCAACACGGAAACAAAAACATCCCAATTTAATTTAATAAATGACCTATAGCGGCGTTCATCTCGAAATGGAGTAACCCCATGATAGGAACCAACCAGCGAAATTCCCGCACAAGGGGCTGTTCACCATGAAGAAGGAAACAGCGATGCTCATCAGAGTTGAACACTTCTGCTGTGTAGTAACTTGTATTGCACTTTCCACATAAGTACGTCTTATCCATGATGTCACGCATTATTTGATATGGAAGCCCGTCGCATTCAATAAACATCCATTTCCGCTCTGTCCCCCCATACACATCAACACCCGCACGTTGACCTCATGATTGCATGACTTTAATGATCGTGTGGTATGAATTAGGATTCACAAACTCGGGCTCTCCGCATATCACCTTGGCTTTATTCGGATGGACCGGAATTGTATTCTTGACTGGGTTAGTTGGATCAGTGGCCTTCTCATACTTTCTAGCCGTCTCTGTTACATCTGGCATTGGTGGATTACTTAGTAAGCCTCCACAACCTGGATTGCGGCAGGTCCTATAGTCTCTGTCATTTGCACTTCCACATGTAGTGCATACTTTCTCGTTCTTTGCTTCTGTTTCTTTTTGGAAATGATGATCTATGTAGTCGGTCATTTCCTGTTGCTGTTTGAAGACTTCATTCAAGAAATAACGAAGTTGCTCATTTCGAGATTGGCGGAAAAATTCCACATGAGTATCATTTTCACCTAGTAACTGTCGTTTTTCTTCATCCGTCTCTTCCTGCCACATCCAGTGCAGTGGTTTAAGTTCCTCAGCCTTTTGCAGATTTGAAGTGTTCATCTGTGTGTAAGATGTGCTCGTCATAATAGATGTTGGTACACTGTTGCTGTGCCCTGTTATACGTTCTTCCTATGATTTGGTTATTATCAAATGCGCACCGCACTGTGCCCGCTGGCATCCGTATCTCTTCCGCAGCCTCGGAATCTAAGAACCTATTAATTGTCGTATAAGAAGACGACGGAGTATTTGAACATTGCAATGTTATTGCTTTTCGACTCTTTGTCCAGGTATATATCAACATAGATTCTCTAAAAGACAGCGGCAAAATAAGTCTCTGGTTTCGGATCATGAAATAGATCTGTTCGACGGCTTTCGCTAGAACATACGACTTGTTTTCATCTCTTGGGTCAATACCACATATACCTGCAACAAGCTTTACAAGTTCTTGCGGTCTATCTTCATTCAAGCCATGCCCGAGGTGAATATTCGAGCAGACTATCTACATGTATTGATGGTTTTTTCTCATTATAAATAGCAGCAATATCACGCTTTACCAGCGTTGCAAGGTGCGAGCATATGCGAGGAATGTCCAATTCTTCAGTTTCTAGTTCTTCACTTAAAACTTTTGGCTGACTTGTAGGCCTAGGCCCACTTGGTTTTGTAACTTCCGGTGGTTGTGTCTGGCGTACAGATTTGACGCAATTTGCACATATTCGATCCTTTTTAAGATGTGATTGATGTGTCGACATAGCCTTTGGACAAGAGGAGGTCTACATCACTTTTCTTCAGTTTCTTATCGGCCCGATTTAAGTTGTACCATGTGCAACATTCAATATCCGCGTCATGGATCGAACATTGGCACACGGGACCATACGTACCGTCGCTTTTACGTTTGCGTTTTTGCGCCATGTCTGAAAATTGAGGAAAGAAAACATGTGTTTCAATGATGTATTTATTATTGTTTTGTATTATGGTGTGACAAAATAGAGTAAATTAAATATAGGCCCTATATATCTACAAACATGGCAAAAGCTTGCGACATTGCTATCATTATACCTATATATTCGAGACTTGAAAATCACTCGGACTACCCTCCCGGCGCGGGTTGAGCAATCTGATGAGTTGTCAGTAGGACATTAATCCAAATGTCACTATACTTTTACAGACTAACCCTTAGTCCCTTAATCTTGTTATGGCACGACGTAACTGTTGTGACACGATATCACGATATGACGCGACCGTCGTTCATTAGCAGGATTTACATACTACAAACTGCTTAACCCGGAGATTTGCCGCCCCGGGTTAAGCTTTTCTTACCCCGGGGTTCGTTAACCCCGAGTTCTGTTCCCATTTGTTTCGTTAACCCGGAGTTTCGGCAAACCCGGGGCGAGCTTGCCCCGGGTTAACGTGGTGCGGTTTCCCACTACACGCGGACTGGAAATGACGGAGTGCGCGAGTTGGCTTGTCGCCAAGCAACGGGTCCTTTTTCGCGCCACAAGACATTGGTAAATATGATCCCACCATGTACCATTCGACACATGTGTTCGTTTCGCCGCACTGCCCTTTACAGTCACTTCGCCCCCAAACCACTTGGGCCACACACCACTCGTGCAAATAACATTTCGTCCAAACATCCATGACCCACGTGGCAAGCAAGACGCATCACGTGTAGGCCTATACCATTAAAATGGGGGTGTATTAAGACGGTGTTTTCTCAGCCAGGCCTAATTCTTCTTTGAAAAATTATTTCATCAAACGGCATAAAACTAAGTAGCTGCATGTCTGTCAGCCGTGAGCGGGCACGTACGTAGGTTACGTTTGCAGAGTGCCCCTTGGGTAAAGTAGCATTTGGGCAATGTATTCCTACCTCCATGATTGGGAGAAGTGGTCCAGCCGAGGGCGAAGTGGTTTGGGGGAAAAGTACTGCTAGTACATCGCTCAAAATGGCGCCAGACACGGAAGCAATATCGGTCGCGGTCCTGATGGTAATTTTACAAATATTGCGAAGGAAACGTCAACGCCAACGTTCTCAAAAGGGGAAGAAGGTAGATGTTGCTTAAGGCAATACGCCAGCAGGATTTATAGCGCACTGAACACGCATTTTCGCGCCACGAGTTTAACCTTTAGACACCGTATTGCGCAATTATTCATGCGTCTTAACCCCGAGATTGCTTGGAGAACACTTAACCCTGCTTGGTTTCCCACTACAATGCTTACCCCGGAGTTTGGCCGTTAACCCCGAGATTGCCATCCTTAACCCTGGTCGCTGGCAGGATTTTTTCGTCTTAACCCGGGCCAGCAAAAGAGTAGTGGGAACGCTCGCGCGATATTTCGCTGCCCCGGGGTATCTCGGGGTTAAGGATTGCCGTTACCCCCGAGTTAACCCGGAGATTTTGTAGTGGGAAAGGGGTATATATTATACAGACTAACCCTTAATCTTGCTATGGCACGACGTAACTGTTGTGACACGATATCGTGATATGACGCGACCGTCGTTCATTAGCGGGATTTACATACTACACTATATTATACAGACTAACCTTAATCTTGTTATGGCACGACGTAACGGTTGTGACACGATATCGTTATATGACGCGACCGTCGTTCATTAGCGGGATTTACATAGTACACTATATTTACAGACTAACCCTTAATCTTGTTATGGCACGACGTAACTGTTGTGACACGATATCGCGATAAGACGCGACCGTCGTTCATTAGCGGGATTTACATACTACACTATATTATACAGACTAACCAAACCCTTAATCTTGCTATGGCACGACGTAACTGTTGTGACACGATATCGTGATATGACGCGACCGTCGTTCATTAGCGGGATTTACATACTACACTATATTATACAGACTAACCTTAATCTTGTTATGGCACGACGTAACGGTTGTGACACGATATCGTGATATGACGCGACTGTCGTTCATTAGCTGGATTTACATAGTACACTATATTTACAGACTAACCCTTAATCTTGTTATGGCACGACGTAACTGTTGTGACACGATATCGCGATAAGACGCGACCGTCGTTCATTAGCGGGATTTACATCCATAAAGAGTTACCCAAAAAGGTTAAAAATCATGTAAACATTTTGTAGCTATGTACGCAAACAGCAAGAGCACGTCCTTGTTTATGTTCTCCATTTCACACAATGCTAGCCTATCTATGGTTATAGTACAATGTATTGATTTAAGCAATGGACATTCTGTACATGCATGACATGACCGTACGTTATGTACGTACCGTGTCAGTAGCCTATTATTTTTTATTAATTGAATACATTGTACGCTTTATTTCATCATCGTGGGTCAAGGGCCTATGTAATTTTATATAATTTATAGAGTAACTTACCACTGCAAAGAATAACACAGACTGTATCCAGAAAAGGGTCGTTCTATGATGAGCTGCTATACTTCGTCACACGTCATGCCCCGGCGTCATGCACGTACAAATGAAACAAAATGGCTTCTATATATTTGAAATTCTAATATTATACATGCGACCCATTTACGACTATCGTAATATAACACGATTTCGTGTATCGTGATACGACGCGATTGTCTGTTTAACGATGGTAATCGGATATTACGAAGTCGTAATATACCACGACCATCGTACAATTACAGGACACCATACCAGTAGCTGTATCATGACGAATGTGGTCCGTTATTTATCCCGACGTCGTGGCATGTAACGATTGTCGTGTGTTATCAGGATATGTACCGTCCGTGTGTCACGACAACGTTGGTGATCTGTTATTATCACGACGGTCCCGCTAGTGAGTGACGGTCGTGAAATACGAGATAGGTACTGTACTGACGGTCGAGTTGGCCAACGGTCGAGTTGGTCAACGGTCGAGTTGACTCGACTGTGAAGTCGAGTTGGTCAACGGTCAAGTTGGTACGACGGTCGAGTTGGTAGGAGTCGAGTTGGCAAACGGTCGAGTTGACTGTAAACCCTGCATGGTGTCTGCAAGTTCTTTCCTCCATGGAAAGACTTGGCTTGTGTACTTCCGCCTTGGCCTGCCGATCCGAGTGCCAGGATCCTAAATTTGGGCCGCTGTTTTGACACTGACAAGCACAACAGATCGGGAATGATGACCACTTAGTTTGGCTCTACGATGTTTTCGAACTGAGTGCTCATCGAAACTGATGAGGTCGAATCATTTGGGGAGGGATTTTTTTTGCAATCACCGCCAGTATGCATAAAATACACGCGCGCGCACGTGCAAATCAGCTGTTCCCCAGATAGGCAGACATAGACTTTGTACAGGTAGACGTCCAGGTGTTTGACAAGATTGGCGTATAAACTGGTTCCCTGACCACATATTCCACATACGCACACAAAATAATGCTGGAATGTTTTACCATGGCTTTTGTGGATTCAATTCCATAAAGATGTTTAGCAGAATAATTTGTATGCTTTATAAAACTGGGTTTTTTGGTAAAAATCTTTATACTGTGTATTACAATTATTGACTGATGTTCTGCTATTTTTGCTAAAAACACCAGTTGAATAACATTTATAACAACATCAATTGAATAACATATATTTAAGCCATATTAAAGGCACAGCCTCGATCGTCAAATGTGTGCGTGAGGCTAAATTCGTGCCACGAAATACGCAGCTCAACGCCATTGCTATGGAGCTGCGTATTTCGTGACACGAATTTGGCCTCACGCGCGCATTGACGAGCCTCTGCCTTTAAAGTCAAGACTCCAGAAGTATAGTTGTGCCTTTTTTTAATGTACGTAGTCCTATCACTTTTTTGCATTGTAAAAGTGTACCCGCGATTGTGGCCATGTTACAAACCATAATTAATATACCACATTATATGATGACAAGGTGTTATTATGTACTTGGGCCATTACGGTACATTTACTTCAAAATGACAGTTTCCCCCATAACATTAAATAATAATTTATTTATTTTTTATTTACTATAGGCCTAATGTGAGGTACATTATGTCCATATTGGATGGCGACCGTCTTAATTGATTTAGGATTTTTTTGTCTTAGATTTCAGCTACATGAACCAGTATTTTCACATGAACATTGATGTTTCTAAATAAGGACATCAAACGCTACGATTTGGTGTACAGCTCATGCCTTCACCCCTTTGACAGGAGCATTCTCCCATGCATTTCTAGAGCACTTCGGCTTCGGCCCACGGCCTATGGAGACTTCCCTGTGGTTTCCTTTCTAAAACTGCATCTCCTTCTTCGTCATCTTTAGTTAGTAATATTTCAAAGCTAAAACCGCATAGATGCCATTAATTAACAATAACCATTAACCGTGAATTTGCATCAAATTTGTCTCAAATGTGGTAATGAGCATGCCCGTATAGGCTTAGGGAAGGGGAGGGGACGGAGCTGAGAGGGGCGGTTATAAGCCCCACCTGGAGCTATGTTATAGTGGATGATGTAGTTCCTGACATCATTGCTTCTTTTCACGGCAATCGCTTACTAGTTTCTCGTCATGACGCCATTGGTCACTGCGAAGGGAAAACTGGTCTACGTTTTTGACAAAAGTAGCCTCACCAGCACACTTTCGGAAAAAGTGGTCCTCTTCCCTTTCTTAACTTTTTTCTTATGTAGCTCGTGTGGCCGTGCAGCTGTCTGTGCAAGGACAGATAAGCCCATTAACACGTAATTGAATCACAGCGTGTGGCAATGTGAGGGTAACTCAGTGGGCGTGTGCATTGACCACTGGTTTGCATACCAGAAAGCTGGTTGGTGTGCCTGGTCACTATATTGTAACGGCCGTCCCGATCCGCCGCTGGGGGCGCCAGCACCGTTTCACGGTGGGTCTAACTGACGTGTTGGTGGCGCCATTGCGGCTGCCCACGGAGCCGGGTGGCGTGAGCCCCTGCCGGAGGATCGGGATACCCGTTCCGCGCGGGGACGCGATTCTCTGCGCCATCTTTGATCTTTGTGTTTGTTGAGGAAAGTTGATCCAAATAAACCTGCGGTACTTTCATGCTGAGAATTGTCTTTTGCCTTGTGTTCTTTTCGTGCCGAGTTCTTTAACAAGCAGGGAATATTCTTGTTACACTGGCGGCAGCGGTGGGACGGCACACTGAGAGAAATACAGGTGGAATTCGAGATTTTCAAGCAATGAATTCACGAGACCGGGGAGGTCTGGTATCAGACTCGCCGCGGAGCGGGGACATGCCAGAAAGTGACGAGTACCAGTACGGAGGCCAGACTGACAAGGCCCACAGTAGTACGTTCGTAACTGTAGATGAATTACTGTACTCGTTTGTTGGGGAAAACCCGAGAGAAAACTCCGGGTGGTGGGCGGATACTGGTAAAATGTTAGAGCCTGAGATTGTAGAGGGAAAAAGGCCGGTACGTACGGTACGGCCTGACCCTGCCAATCCGAGTAGTTTTTGCGGGGGGTTAGATCAAACCAGCGACCCATGGACAGACCTAAGTTCGACCCCGGTGCATTTTGAGCCGGGAAAGTTCCGGTGGGTTCCGGAGGATCCACCCCGCACCGCACACGACCATGTTGGACGGCTCCCATCGGAGACCCGCATGCCCCGTGACTACGGCGCGGAACCTCCGGACCGACTCCGCACCGCACACGACCATGTTGGACGGCTCCCCTCGGAGACCCGCATGCCACGTGACTACGGCGCGGAACCTTCGGACCGACTCCGCACCGCACACGACTCTAACGGACGGCTCCCACCGGAGCCCCGCACGCTACCAGACTACGGAGCGGAACCTCCGGATCGACTCCGCGCCGCACACGACCATGTTGGATGGCTCCCATCGGAGACCCGCATGCCACGAGACTACGGCGCGGGACCTCCGGACCAACTCCGCGCCGCACACGACCATGTTGGATGGCTCCCATCGGAGACCCGCATGCCACGTGACTACGGCGCGGAACCTTCGGACCTACTCCGCACCGCACACGACCCTAACGGACGGCTCCCACTGGAGCCCCGCACGCTACCAGACTACAGCGCGAAACCTCCGGATCAATTCCGCGCCGCACACGACCATGTTGGACGGCTCCCACCGGAGACCCGCATGCCACGTGACTACGGCGCGGAACCTCCGGATCAACTCCGCGCCGCATACGACCCTATCGGACGGCTCCCACAGGAGCCCCGCATGTCACGTGACTACGGCGCGGAACCTTCGGACCAACTCCGCGCCGCACACGACCATGTTGGATGGCTCCCATCGGAGACCCGCATGCCACGTGACTACGGCGCGGAACCTTCGGACCGACTCCGCACCGCACACGACCCTATCGGACGGCTCCCACCGGAGCCCCGCATGCTACCAGACTACGGAGCGGAACCTCCGGATCGACTCCGCGCCGCACACGACCATGTTGGATGGCTCCCATCGGAGACCCGCATGCCCCGTGACTACGGCGCGGAAACTCCGGACCAACTCCGCGCCGCACACGACCATGTTGGAAGGCTCCCCTCGGAGACCCGCATGCCACGAGACTATGGTGCGGAGCACGATAATTTGCTCCGCACTGCACAACCCTATGGTGCGGAGCAAGTGAAATTGCTCCGCACTGCACAACCCTATGGTGCGGAGCACGATAATTTGCTCCGCACTGCACAACCCTATGGTGCGGAGCAAGTGAAATTGCTCCGCACTGCACAACCCTATGGTGCGGAGCACGATAATTTGCTCCGCACTGCACAACCCTATGGTGCGGAGCAAGTGAAATTGCTCCGCACTGCACAACCCTATGGTGCGGAGCACGATAATTTGCTCCGCACTGCACAACCATATGGTGCGGAGCAAGTGAAATTGCTCCGCACTGCACAACCCTATGGTGCGGAGCACGATAATTTGCTCCGCACTGCACAACCCTATGGTGCGGAGCAAGTGAAATTGCTCCGCACTGCACAACCCTATGGTGCGGAGCACGATAATTTGCTCCGCACTGCACAACCATATGGTGCGGAGCAAGTGAAATTGCTCCGCACTGCACAACCCTATGGTGCGGAGCAAGTGAAATTGCTCCGCACTGCACAACCCTATGGTGCGGAGCACGATAATTTGCTCCGCACTGCACAACCCTATGGTGCGGAGCAAGTGAAATTGCTCCGCACTGTACAACCCTATGGTGCGGAGCAAGTGAAATTGCTCCGCACTGCACAACCCTATGGTGCGGAGCAAGATAATTTGCTCCGCACTGCACAACCCTATGGTGCGGAGCAAGTGAAATTGCTCCGCACTGCACAACCCTATGGTGCGGAGCAAGTGAAATTGCTCCGCACTGCACAACCCTATGGTGCGGAGCACGATAATTTGCTCCGCACTGCACAACCCTATGGTGCGGAGCAAGTGAAATTGCTCCGCACTGCACAACCCTATGGTGCGGAGCACGATAATTTGCTCCGCACTGCACAACCCTATGGTGCGGAGCATCAGGATTCGCTCCGCACTGCACAACTACATGGCGGGAGGCTCCCCTCGGAGAACCGCACTGCACAACCCTATGGTGCGGAGCATCAGGATTCGCTCCGCACTGCACAACTACATGGCGGGAGGCTCCCCTCGGAGAACCGCACTGCACGACTGTATGGCGGAGGGCTCCCCTCGGAGCTCCGCACTGCACAACTACATGGCGGGAGGCTCCCCTCGGAGAACCGCACTGCACGACTGTATGGCGGAGGGCTCCCCTCGGAGCTCCGCACTGCACAACTATATGGCGGGAGGCTCCCCTCGGAGAACCGCACTACACAACCCTATGGGGCGCCACCGCGGAGCGGGAACCCGGATGCAGACACTCCAGCCACCCAGCCAGCCACGGGGTCCGGTCCATCACCGGCACAACCGCCGACCGCGGGGCCCCCCGGAGGAGGTCGACGACCGATGATGCTTCCAGATAAGTTTGACGGGGTTTCCTCGTGGTCGGATTACCTGGTCCATTTTGAGAGCGTGGCCAGAGTCAACCAGTGGAGCGAGTCCGAGAAGGCAATGTTTCTGGGCGCCCATCTGAAGGGCTCGGCACGGGAAGCTCTGGCTGATATGGCACCGGAGGCTCGGACGGAGTACCTCCGTATCCTAGAGTACTTCGAACAGCGTTTCGGAGTCACGGCCCAAGTTCCACTGCATCGGGCCCAGCTGTCGATGTGCACCAGACGTCGGGACGAATCTATCAGTGGCCTGGGGCAGTCGATCAGGCGGTTGGTTTCCAAGAGCTACCCGAACCTCCCCACGCAAGCTCGGGAGGACCTGGCTGTGGATGCTTTCCGGAATGCATTAGGTGACGAGCAGCTGCAACGCCACGTTTTTTCGAGAAAGGCGACGACCCTGACCGAAGCAATCACCCTGGCAACGGAGATGGAGGCTTTCCTGGAGTCCCAGGTACAGAACAGGAAGGGAAGACAAGGAACCAGGGAAGTGAGGTCGGTAATGGAGCTAGCGCAACCTACACCAGACAGGAACACCGAGAGCACAGGCTACGCGCGTAGACCGCTCGACCGGTCGATGGTGGAGTGCTTTGGGTGCCACGAAATTGGGCACTTCCGGCGCGATTGTCCACGTAGGAAGCCGAGCCAGCGGACAGCCGGGGGAAGACCACCAGGACGGAACCAGACGACACCGAATGTGCCGCTGGGGGAAAACTACATTGCGGGGAAAGTTGTGTCGACGCCTGTCTGCTTCTTGCTGGACACGGGAGCTTCGGTAAGCCTAATTTCCGAACGCATCTATGACGAACTTTACGGACCCGGGAAGCCAAACCTCCAGCCTCTGCCGGAGACTCTGAGGCAAGCGGATGGGAGCCCCATGCAGGTCCGGGGGAGGGCTACTTTTGAACTCCAGATCGGAGATCAGGTCTTGAGCCATGCCTGCATTGTAGCTAAAATTGAGCCGGATGTCATCCTGGGGATAGACTTCCTGTCGACGTACCGTTGCCAGTGGCGGTGGGGGGACAACACAGTGTTGATAAATGGAAAGCCCGCGGATTTAAGAGGCTACGAACAGCACCCATCGGTGGCAAGAGTTCATGTTGGACACAAGGTGATAATTCGAGGAGCGGTGAAGGAACCACAATGGATAGGGGTTGGGACGGTGTACCTAGACGCAGCGGCTCCCCGCGAAGAGGAGGCCACCGGGACGGAGAGAGACCTACTGAACCAGGAGACGCGGCCGGCCAGAGAGGGCCCAGGAGATAAAGTGAAAACCGAGGACCTGGCGACGCGGCCGCCGCCGGGAAACCCCGAGGAGGACGCGGAAGCAGGAGACCGGGAGGCGCCCCGCCACGAGGGCGCGCCCCCACAGCTGAGGGCGGTTCGGAACCCGCCCCTGGTAAGGACGCGGAAGCAGGAGACCGGAGGCGCCCCGACAGCAGGGCGCACCACAAACGGCGGAGAGCGGGCCGGAGCCCGCCCCCTTATAAGGATGAGCAACGCCCAGTGCAGCCACTGCGACCGGCGGTTCACCCGCCTGTCGAACCTGAGGAGGCACCACCGAACAGCGTGCCCGGCGCTACACCCGACGATGCCGTTCGAGTGCCCCCTCGGATGCGGGAGATCCTTCTACAGGGATGACGTTAGGCATCGCCACCTCCAGTATTGTCCCCGGCGACCAGAGAGGGTGGCGACCGTGACAGTGGGCGACCAATTGGACGTGCACGCCAGCGACGACGGGATGGACGGCGAAGACAGGGAGCGGAGGGGGCTTGGCGGCCATTCGGAGCCGCCCCCTCGCGCTGAGGCGTCCAGGCCCGGAACCGCCCTGTCGGAGCCGCCCGCTCGTGGGGGGAATCGCACCCCACCGGAGCAACCCCCGGTCGCCGCGGCACCCCAGCCGGACGCCCAGAGAGCCTCGACACCACCCCCATCGGAGCGGCCCCCGAGCGCTACAACGCCATCGCGGACAGAGAGCGGCACCCAGACGGAGACGCAGCGGGGACCACCACCCCCCTAGCTAATCAGACACTTTGTTGCCATGTTGTGTTCTTTTTCTAACAGTTGTTCTTTGTTTTTTTGTTGTTGTTCTGCAGTTGCAGTTGCCATGTATCGCAGGAAATCGTCTTCCCGGCGGAACTGGGCGTCGCCGCCTGCTTTGGGGACAAGCAGGGTCCTCGAAGGGGGCGGTGTAACGGCCGTCCCGATCCGCCGCTGGGGGCGCCAGCACCGTTTCACGGTGGGTCTAACTGACGTGTTGGTGGCGCCATTGCGGCTGCCCACGGAGCCGGGTGGCGTGAGCCCCTGCCGGAGGATCGGGATACCCGTTCCGCGCGGGGACGCGATTCTCTGCGCCATCTTTGATCTTTGTGTTTGTTGAGGAAAGTTGATCCAAATAAACCTGCGGTACTTTCATGCTGAGAATTGTCTTTTGCCTTGTGTTCTTTTCGTGCCGAGTTCTTTAACAAGCAGGGAATATTCTTGTTACAATATATATATATTCAAAGTTATTAGATCCAGTATGCATTACATGTCCCGTTAACAAAAACCTGGTTTGCTGCTTTATAAGATTGCGAATTGAATTTGTCAGCTTGTGTAATAACGGGTCATACCACAAATTTGAACATGTCCATGGTCATAAATCGTTTTAAATAGTGGAAATGCCATCATTTTCTTAAGCGTTGTGTTCTTTGTATATACTGAAGATACAAACACTTTAGTGGCCTTGCTCACTACGGTTAAATGGAACAATTAAGGATTTAACTTTGATGCCAGTTCTAGGCCTATGTTAAATTTAAGTGTTGTTTTGGAAATAAAAGCAAACACATAGAATACACATGTAAATCATCGAAACATCACACACCTTTGGATCTTATTCAAAGTTATATTGTCCCATGGTTCTCACTAAATTCGATATTGTTTTCTGCGAACGATTTTTGAAGCATTTACTTTTTATTTTATTTTAGTATACTGTATTTATGACAATACAGCGCATTCTGTTTCATCTCACTTTACTGTACTGCAAATTTCAGCTGTACTGCAAATCCCTCAATTAATCATAATATACGATACTTCATTGCAAAAAAAGAATAACAGGGTTTCCAATTATACCAAAATTATCGACTTTGATTTTTAAAAAACGCAAATCACTAAATTCCTATTAGTCAGTCGACTTAATGCCGAAATCACAAGAAATAGAGATTTCTGTGCATGTTGTTTCAAACTTGTCGACTGACTGGCGGGTCAAATATAGGGACGACTCAGCTGATTGCAGCAAACGAAACCCCTCTATAATATTTACCCCTTTATACCCCACCCCCCACCCCCCAAACCACCCTCCCCACCACCCCCTCAAACGGGATTGATACACAATGTCCGAACAATAAAGGAACAATAAATGGGACGTCCACGATTTGCGGTGTTTTTACCTTGTGTTGCAATCCCGACTGTTTAGGGGGTCAAGCCGTGTGTTTTTACAATCCTCTATAATTTAGCCTTCGACCCCCTAGTAAACGGGATTGCTAGATGGGGATCGAAGGAAAGAGGGTCGTGCTGAGGGGAGTTTATGAGAGGGTCGAAGGCTATTGCAATTACACAAGGTACATGTACACAAACGGCTCGACTCTTTTAAGCATCGATCCGACCTTAAACGGGACTGTTTCATAATGTACAGGTACACGCACACGAAATGACCCTCTGTAGCCTAATATCATGTTTTCCCGGCCAATTTTAGCAAAACAAATCCGTTCATTTTCGTCAAGACGCATTTTTAGTTTAATCGCATTCAAAATTACACTTTCACCATTCAAAGTTTAATCTATAGGGCTGGCTTTATGCTGTCTTTTTGCAATATGATCAATCAAATTTAAAGCCGTTGACGCGTGCAGGATTTTTTGTCTGCGCGCTTGTTTTTCTTTTTCGTTTACAGTAAATCTAATTTGCATTAAATTTAGATGTGACATAGATTATTCGAGTACACTGCTATGTCGCTGTACGTTGTTCTACATGTATATGATATTCGTCTTCAAATAATCATTGTCTTAATGTGAATATTTCCCTTGTATTCTTAACCTTTGTTTGTATATGCCTGTCTCTGGAGTCATTTGAAAGCAATTCGAGAATTTGTTGATGTTTTTGCTTTTTACTGTGTGCTGTTCATATTGTTTTATATACATTGGGACTATTTGTATTTCAAATTAAAAGTTGACAAAAAGGAGTTACCACTATAACATCAAAAAGAACTTTGCTTCTGTTTCCCTGTATAGCGTTTTTACATGTCCTTTTCTGTTTGTGCTTAGTTCCTCTACAGTTTTTTCTTTTTTAAGCTTTTATAAATGGGAAAATACGAGTCAAAAACGCATGCCACGTTTTCTTATTTATCAAAGTGAATTATTAATCAAACTCTTTCTAAGGCCCGATTTTGAATGAGAGAAAGGACTGTTTGAATTTGAAAGAACGCATTTATCGAAGGAATGCTAAAATAACAAAATTGAGTGACTTCGTTTGATGTTCGAATGCTCATATGAAGGATCATTCATTTCAAAACGATTATAAATGGGCCTCGTGTTAAAGTGAACGGTTTTTTTGTTTTAATGAAATTGTCCGGGAAAACCTGAAAGCTTTGGTTTCTTCTTATTTAATTGTTATGTTTCTCCCTTCAATGGGTAGGCGTGTGCAATAATGAGCACAACAAAACTTAAAGTCTTTTTTTCTTTGTGTGTGTATATAGTGTACTTCACCTGTTTCTAATGAACGCCCGAATTCTGCATTTTGCTTGCCTAAATACGAATATAAATGCACCACACGGCTGATACGTCTATGCGAAATCGAATGAGCATCGATGAAATTTGCTGGCGCTATTACGAATTAGTGTGCTTCTTTTTCGAAATTAAATGACCGTTGATGCAATCGATGTTCTATCAGAATGTAAACCTATTTAAAATTGAAACTTGCTTGTGATGATGCACTTAATTTTGTGCGAAATTAAATAATATACCTGCAATATCAAAAGGAATGCAAATAGTCGGAAATCATCCGGGAAAATCCATTATTTGTAGTCGCGCAGATATGTTTGAGATAAGATTCCGCAAAGCACGTATAAGATTAAGGTCTTAATTTTTCCTTGTTATGAAAAATTGAGCAGTTGAAAAATTGAACAGTTCTTTTCGAAGTTCAACTTTATGTGGTAACATTTTTTTACATTGTCAAGCAGAACTTCGCTTTTGGTGAACCTTTAGGAGGCCAATAAACGGCGTTCATTATCGCGATCTTGCGCGCGTCTGTGCCATTATGCACCTATCAATTTGACGCGCAGCGCTTTGATAAAAAGCAGCGTGGAGGGAATTTGTAGTGAAATAGCGCACCGAAAATATATACAACTACACCCAAGTTTGTTAAATTTCCTCCACATCGGTATTTCTCAAAACGACGCGCGTCGCAATAATTCGCGCAAAAAGCTTAGTAACTGGCTATGTTCAGACATGGGACTACGGAGACCGAAAAAGGTTTAATATTCCGCAGTAACCGCAGGGGGCTTTTCCTGGCCTAAAAACTGAGCGTTCAGACATAATACATGCGAGGGGAAAGTCCCCCGCAGTGACTGCAGAATGTTAAGCCGGCCGTACACCTTGCATGCGTTTCGTCTGTGATCCGACCACGATAGCGCACGTTGCGCATTTGCATCACAAGGTGTACGGGTTTTGCCATGCGTTCCGATGGCGATGTGCTCACGATTTAGTGTACGTATCCGTCGAAACGCAATCGCAGAATTTCGAGCATGCTCGAAATTTGGCGTGTCTGTGCGATCGCAACGGAGTCGGAACGAAAGGTGTGCGGCTGGCTTTAGACATGTTTCGGTCTCCGTGCCGTATATAGTCTCATGTCTGAACATAGCCTGTGTTGAGGTCCACGCGTTTAGCGTGCGTTTCGGCCATATTCACACTCGTCCTCAATGTTTACGCAATGCATTGTAAACAACAGAAGCACCGAGGCAGGGTGCAAAAAGTGCACCGGGCCCGGTAATGTGGATTTTGTCTACGGGTGCGTTTATGAATACCACTTTCGGTAATTTGTGGGTCCCCGAAAACATTCCTACATTAACTCAGTATATTAGGCTAATGTGGCCCCTGTCGTACCGTACAAGGGACATCGAAAATCGCAAATATCTTTGCAAATAATTTGTCAACTATCAAAGGTGCAAGTCCGATCCCGTCGTAGCCATCATCATTATCATCACTATAATTTCAAATTGCCTCAAACCCCTGTCGACGTCTCTGCTCTTGCCCAAGAAAGGTTAGAGCTGTAAAAGTAGGAATAAAATGCCATTGTTTGCGAGTTCGGCACGAAACTCGTTTCGCCAATAGTCTCAAAGAGCCATGCGCACACCCGGCCTAAAAAGTTGGTTCTCAATTTACATTTGACAGCGACATGGTTAGCTTTGCACGAAAAACCTGTAAGGCCAAGGTTATGGCACACTTAATTATTTCTCGAGCCTAACATGTTTAAATGCATCTTCTTCTTTTCTTTTTGAGCCAATGCGTCTCAATATATACAGTTTGACGCTTGACATTTAAAGCCTTCCATCCCTTTACTGTTCTTCCGTTCTAGTTTCTCGATAAAGTAAACCATGTTTCATCTGTCGAAAAAAATAGCCACAGCTGACGTGCATCTATTATGACTGTGTATAACTTTCTGTGTATAACTTTCTCATACGTCATTCAGATTCATCAACGTTTTTCGCGCGGCGAGATAATTTTGCTGCATGTGACTAACTCCCTTTATGGAGGAATTTTAACAGGTTGTTTTCGGTTGGCAGGCTTACTCCCGTTGCTTTGCAATGTTTGTGCCAATTTGGCGGTGTTACCATTATATAGGACACTTCAAGCAACATGAAAAGCTTGCCGTGAACACCGTGATTTGTAAGGTGGCAAAAGTTTTGTTACAGTTTTTCTCAATCGCTTTAACACGGTTTTCGCAATCTTAAACTCAACTGTTAAAACAAAAAAACTCCGTTTGTACGACACTCCGGTAACTAAAACACAAAATACTATTGCTAGAATCAAATATTGTCAAATACAGATTGAAATTGCAACAAAGCCTTTACAAAGGCTCACACGGCTGTCAAATCGCGCAGACTTGTGTTTCTTCCTCCATGAACAGACCACTAACGCTCATTGACAAACGTTGTGAAACCACCTCCATGGTGAAACCAAAGTAATAATGAATTATTCCTTATTCTACTGAAATATATGCGAATGCATCGAAAGAATACTTTAAGAATAGTAAATGGCACATAAAGGTGTAATTGTACTTCTAACGATCGCCTCTTAAGTTGCAGTTACCGTGTTAAAGCGATTGAGAAACACTGTAATTTGTATGCGTTAGTGACCAATACTGAAGGACGTTAGATCACTTGTACCACGCACAATATACTATATGCTGCTGCATAATGCATACTTTCAATATGTGGCCCAACCCCAAAGTAAGTTTTATTGACCCCAGCTGCCACATGATAATTGGACACAACGGGGTGACGACTGATATACAGCTAATGACCGCAAACCTCTACTGCACAAAACCCCCGGCATGTGAGGTTTCCTATGCTGAACTAAGAGGACCACTTTTTCCGAGAGTGTGCTGGTAATAGTGAAGTTTCACATACTTTTTTTCGTTACAATAGACCGTATCGAATAGCCGCCATTTCGTGGGACAGTTTCTTTGTTCCTTAAGAAAATGCATGGTTGCACATATTGTTGAACGGTTTAAGTAACAAAAGGTGCCCACGAAATGGCGGCTATTCGATACGGTCTATACCAACAGGCTACATCTAATAAATCCATGCTTCTGAAAGCATAAGCGGTGGAATAATGTGGCAAGGGGACCAATTGGCGACGGGTGGAGTTTAAATTCACTTAAACTCATTTGCAGTCACTCAAACTTTTTCATCACGGGTTGACAAGAAGAACCCGATAAAAAGTGTTGGTAACAATATGGTATCCTGCAAGCACCTAAATTCGCGCGCACGTAATTTCGCGTGCTGACGCTTTCCTCGGCGTATCTTCTCAACAAAATCACGCACTGACGTCAATTTTTTCTTGAAAGTTGTTTGTCACATCATCTTTCAATTTGCATGCAGGCTTTCTCAGTAAGCAATTGAATAACTGTTAATTTAGGGTACAAAATTGTACCTTATAGATAGACAAGGTACAAAATACTATAATCAAAATGGTTCTGAGAAATCTTTAAAATTCACGAAAACTTTCACCACCGATCGTCTACTCAGTCTCCAGGCACTAAAAAACAATATTGATTAGGTTTCACTTTCCAAAAGAGGGCGCTTTGAAAGGTACGGGGCTTAAGGAATGGCATGCGTCTTATAGCTTTTCAATTCGAAATTTACTGCTTAAGACATTTGAGTCAATGGGGATTACACAATGTAATGCTACTTTCATTAATAATTAGTAATTTTACAAAAAAGTTTCTTCACGAAAATAAATTTAAATACCTCTACACATTTTGTATTTTGTTTATTTTTTTAAATAAAAAAGTAAAGCTTTGATTGCAGGGCCCAGGCGGTCATTTACATAATTAATTGGTGAAGCGTGGTTACCAAAAGTTGATCACTTAAAAAAGGGCAAGACAGGATATGTATTCACAATTGCAATTTCAACTGGTTTATTCTACCATTTGGAAGCTTCATCTGAATACTTTAGAAATCGATCGGATACCAATTTTTGATGGGCATTTTATTAAATCAAAGGGAAGTCCGACCTGAGCTATTATCTTTTCTCGTTTTAAATACATAAATTTAACTTTTTACGTTCAAGAAATTTCACTGAGGAATGTACAATTTCGTTTCTCCATATCCCACCAGGGAGATAGGCCAAGAGAATAAACAATTGAACAGCAAGCAAAGCGTGACAAAAAAAAACATTGCAAGGTTTTCCTATTAAAAAATAAAATCAACAGCAATACAGCCACACATAGGAGTTTCACCCCGTCTGGGCCCCGTCCTCCTTCAGTCAACTTCACTTTTGGTAATACATGTAGGTGTCCGAGAAAAAAATGTGCAGTTTAATTGTATGACTCAATCATCTCCAAAACTCAAATATAATCTTTCATTGAAGTCCTTAGATAATGTACTGGATCATAGTTTAAGAAAGCACTTCTTCTAGAAGCATAATTATCAGATACTGGGCACAACGGGGACACCGTAGTGTGACATGTGACTAGTACGCGAATTTACGTCACGTAACTTTAGCAAGTCTACTTTTGCATGTGTTTGCAAAAACAAAGCTGGCGTCGTACGGCGACGTTGCTCTTTCTTGAAATGTTACTCCCAGCTAGGGTTGGACATAAGGATTCTAACAAAAGATTCAAAAGGTTCTTTTTGGTTGCTTTATTGTGATCAAAACAGTGACAAGGCTTACGTGCGCGAAATATGGTAACCCAATGATATACAAACACCACATTATTTTTTCCCGTGTAAAATAGCACCATCATGGGAGAAATTGCCAAAAAAATTTAAATCGTTTGCAAACGTTTTATTTTACCAATTCATTCAACACAAAAACCATGCATGGATTATTCAGATTTTCTAAAGTATTATACTGCATCTATGTGGCTAAAATGTCTACTAGTACAAGGCAGTTTATCATTATTCTTTATAGTTAGCCTTATCTGCAAAATGCCTTTAGTAATAATTGACGCTGCCTTCACTCGGAGCCCCGGTCGCCACCCGCATGGCCTCATCGTAGCTCGGTGGCAAAGTTCCGTACTGTGCAGGCGCTAAAGGGGTAAAACAAAAAAAAACACAAATAGACCCTTTGCACGGGCGGCCATGACAGAGGACAGTCACAATGTCGCCGTGCGTCAAGCACGAGTATAGGAGTAACTCTAAAATTAGGGGTCCAAAAGTGTGCAGTAATGTTTTTAAAGATTTAAAGTGTGTTTAGTGATTGAAACTTTGAAAGTGGTTTTCCAGTAGAAAATATTTATTTCTCCCATTGAAAAGTATTGATGTAAACAAACCGTGATGTCATTATATGCATTGGATCCAACCTATAAGCAGTTCCCATGTCCACGCCCACTCATGCAAAGGTGTACAAGTAAACACAAACACTGAATTCTCACTCGAAACAATCAGCCCGGTAGTACTAGTGGGTTCCAGAGGCGGGGCCGTAGCTGAAATGTCGGGTGCCGTCGGGATGACAGCCCGGACAGGTACGGTGCCAATGGTTACGGGAATCTTCTCTTCTTTTATCTGGATAAAAGCAGTCACATTAAGACCCATTAGAAATGGTACGCGTACAGAAAAAAAATGTGATACAACCACCTATATAGTTTTTCCAAGACGCATGCGTTTCCCGTACACGTACCATTTCTCTTATGTAACCAATTTAGACTTGTTCCACTTTTCTGCAGACGAATTGTTAATGATTGTTTTATTTTGTATAAGGTATTCCATAATCATTTCACTGTAACTAATGCCATTACTTTTAGTCTTTATGTTCCTTCACGCAGGACAAGATTTGCCGACAAACACATTCAGCATGTCCCAAGGAGTCGCACTATGTTGTTAAGAGAGGCTTCATCTCCAGAATTTCTATACGACGTACAGCGGGTCCCATGGGAGGTGCTATGTGTTTGGTACGGCAGATCTTGAATGCTTCCGCAGGGACGTTTACCGAGCCCTTTGTAACAATATGTAAACTGCACCTTTAAGCTTTATAGACTTTGTCAACAGAGGGCGCTGTTAAAATACTGTTGTTGTCTGAAACATGGCTTCCAGAAAGTTCTGAGATCTGTGTCAAATTTGTGTCGTCAATTATAGTGGTAGTAGTAAGCCTCATGAACACTTTGAGAAGTTTCTGCAACTAATGCTTGTCTTCTGTTGACAACATTATTGGACCAAATTATTGAAACACCCTTGCAGTTCAAAAGCAACTTTCTCAACTGAATAATGTTGAATAATTATTTAGTACCTTAACGAAGTACTCCACATTTATAATGTTGCAGCCGGGTGGGCCAGACCGGGGAACTTGGGGGATCTGCAGAGGCCCAACACTTATTTCTGTCACACGGCCCTTGGGACACATGACCCAGCCAGCGTTGGTCGATAAAGTCTCCTTTCTGGTAGTTTTGGAGTTCTCGGAGTACCACAAATGCACATACTATTGGAGAAAATAAATACAGATTGAAGGCAGATTACGTGATTGGAAAACTTTTAATAACAGGAACAACGACATTACATAACTGAAGAAGTATGTTGATAAACTGCCTTGTAAAAATTCCAGCCACATAGATGCAGTGATACTTCAGAAAACCTGAAAAATGCATGCATGGTTTTTGTGTATGAGTGAATGGTAAAACAGTTCCACAAAGGTGCAATTTTACATGAAAAAAAAATCACATGCTGTTTGTTATACCATTGCCATCACCACTTTTAGTTGGGTTTTTCTTGTCAAGTCGTAAAGTAAACTTTTGGGTAACTGCAAATGTTGTATTTGGCTTTCATAATCGATGGGATGTTCGAAACGAAATTCTCATTTTAAAGTAAACATATACAAAATACAATCAACGTAATAGCCTTGTTAAGCCCGAACTATGCCAAATCCAGCGGTATGACATCACAATTTGCCTGCTTAAAGTAGTTAAATATTTCCTGATATCGCACCACAGAGTATCTAGAATCCAAAATCTGGATCCGCCCCCGACTTGGTGACTCGTGGACAAGCTATCATACGAATCATACCGAGTTGTCTCACAAGTTGACCGATTTCGCCAACTCCTAAAGCTTCTGCCAACTCGTGCCCGCGATGTTTCTATGTGTTGGAGTAGCTTTACTGTACCTGAACGAGGCTTGCTGTAAAATCCATTCTTTCCTCGCCGTCATGGTTGTCCACGTGACCTAAGATATAAAGGCTCTCCCCAGGTACATAGCCTCGTTTGGGTAGTCTGAATAAAATGTCCACGTCCACGGTCGATCCGCAGCCACAGCAGCTGTACTCCTGTACTCGTCTGTTTAGCGGCTCCTGCAGTACGTAAAACGAATTGACATATCTGTGCTCTGTTGAACACAAAGGCAAAGTTGGAACCTTGGCACTGCATACATGATCGGAAAACTTTTAAAAACAGGCACAACAGCATCACATAACTGAACAATAATGTTGATAAACTGCCTTGTACAAAATGTAGCCACATGCAGCAATACTTCAGAAAACCATAAAAATCCATGCATGGTTTTGTGTTGAATGAATGGTAAAAGGTTTTATGCAGACAATTTTTAAAGGCAATTTCTCCAACAGAGGTTATATATCGCTCGAGTTTATATTCGTTCGACGAAGATTAGTTAATCATCGTTAGTTAATGAAGCGTGCGTTCACATCTCACTTAACAAAGATCGAACGAAGAGCGGTACCGTTCACATTAGACAACCACTAACAAAGATTGAATGAAGCTGTGCGACGCCCCCATCCAGCTCGTTACGTGTCAAATCGCTTTGTCGAACGAAGGGAGCGTCTACATTACAACTTTGCTTCATCGATTGAAGCGATCTCTTCTTCGAAGGAAGCTACATGTATTTGCTTTATCGAATAAAGCGATTCTATTTTTCGTAAACGAGGCATGCGTTAACATCAGGTATGCCTAATCTCTTCGTCGAACGAAGCAATTTCTGTAGTGAGATCGGGGTCAATGTCAACGCGGCAAATTCGCAAAAACTCCACTACTTAGTTTCAACTGGTTTGGATATACGCCGCGAAAATCAATTCTAACCTGCACATTTGGAATGCAGTTTAAATCCAGCGGAGGTCCGACCATTGTAAGCGTCTTCTTGTCCTTGTATTTATCGTCAAAGATCAAACCCAATACGACCAGCGTTGCCTTCACCGTGTAACGGATGTGACCATCGCGTACCTCCAATGAGGGTGGAAGCGGTTTATGGCTGGTCAGATGAAACTCAAAGGGACATGCGCTTCGCCCCGGTGGAAGCGTCAAACCCGGTACATCGGACTGGTTTGGTCCTGAATAAATGAAAGTTTATGCATGAAAAGGTGTGCATTTCCCTAACCACGGACCCGTCGATGGTTACGACGTCTGATATAGACCGTATCAAATAGCCGCCATTTCGTGGGACAGTTTCTTTGTTCCTTGAGGACATGCATGGTTGCACATATTGCGCTTCCATTGTTGAACGGTTTAAGTAACAAAAGGTGCCCCGCGAAATGGCGGCTATTCGATACATATATAATATGCAGGAGGTCGTTGGTTCTCACACGGAGCCCACACCGGTGGGGATGCGACCTTCCCCATCACTAGGTCTGGGCACAAGAAGATTAGGGGTACCGTGGCCGAGTGGTTTGGGTTATTCACTCGCCACATTGTTGCGGGTTCGATACCCGGTTGTGGTACCAATCTGTGCCCTTATTAGCACAATGTTTGCTTCATCCTTGGAAAGGGATGTAATACCGTTGGTCTAGTGTATTGTGCAACATACTTAAAAGATTCCAGCGCATGCACTTTCGTGAGGAGTAAGGGAATTACCCGGTGCCTCTAATGGCCGTCGGCTGCCAGTGACGCCACCCACCCATGTATCGCGATGTTTAGGTAAAAGACTAGAGCCTATACGGGCTGCGAAATGCAGTTCTTCCAACACATTGAATCAAATAAATAATTGATTTTTAGCGCGTTCTTAGGAAAAGCACTGAGCATATTCGGACCCCGTTGTACAAGGTTAAACAAATTCCATGCAGATGCATGTAAAAATATTTTCAACGATCCCAAATATTTTGCGCATGTGGCAGGGATCTCCTCTTCCATTGACCAATTGTGTTCCCATTGTGCCCTCAACATCCAAGGAATTTTAAGGGAACTTCAATGTCGATTTACATGCATTAAAATCATTATTGTTATGTATTATTAGGTTAAACATTGTAAAGTCCTTTCACAAGCGCGCGTGCACATATGGTTGCAATCGGTATACTCATCCCCGGTTTACATGGCACAGATCAGGGGGTACAAACTACCATAGGCATTATTGCTGGTCTCAAATGCGGCACCAAATGACAGGAGGTAGGTCCTGTCGTTTTTAGACTTATTTCAAGTCTGACTTCGTGTATAATGTACCAGTTATGCAGGGTACTTCCCATATGGTGAATTATACGCGATCTCAGACTTAAAATAAGTCTAAAAACGACAGGACTTCCCGTCGTGGATGTCTGCAAATGTTCTTACCGGTGCCCCCATGCACAGCATCCTCAGATCTCAGGGAATTTCCACTCTGCTTAGCGACGTTACAATACCCCGAGGAAATCCACGCAAATATGTGGAGTAACACAGCTGTTGCGCCAACTTCCGCCAAGCAAACTCACGCCCGAGGCATTTTGATGAAGTTTAATCAATTTGGTCATGTTATGCCGAAATCAAACAATTTCTATACTTTCTAGAAATTGCATTGGGTTCTGTTCCTTACGACTGTCCAATTTCTACCAAAATTCCCGGCGACGATCTTATTTACTCTGCAGCTTTTCAAATCTTAACAGGGATGCATGCTGACGAATTGAATAGAACGGATTCCCCATGGTGCTTTAAATAGGAGCCAATCGCAGACGCGGACGGACAACGGCCAGCATTACCGAGTACATGTATCACATGCATATGCATGCCGGTGTTTACAATCTGCGCGCACTACATTTAAATGCCTGCAAACGTATAGCGTTGTCAAAACGAGCCACCGTGCGATCACGACTTCCATATTCTCGTACGGCAACACACTGGCTGCGTACATACAACACTAGCTGCGTACGACCTGCCCTAGCTCGAAAGACAGCCTTGTCGCGTCTGCACTTCCGGGTTTAATGTCTTTCTTTATTTTTTCGGCCAGTTTTGGCCGAAAATGGGCGGGCTTTGGATATGCGGGTATGCAAGGTATGAATATTCAAAATTTGTCTTGAGCCAATCAAGAGCTTCATAAGTAGCACGTATTGACGCGAAGCGTGCATTATGCATGTAATGTCGTCCTTCAAGTTACGAGAACCGTGGCATGATCGATGGACGAAAACAACAAATATTCTCGGGTTCGTAGCATTTATTGTGCTTTTCTGTTCACGTATTTGATTACAGTCACTTCTCGGGGACAACGGTCTATTATGACAGCTTTCATGAATGATTTGTGGGAGCTCTTAATACGGATAAACAAACTGGGGAATCGCAAATCATAGCGTTTTTCGAATAACCTAATCGTGCGTCGACCAATAAAATTTCAGCTCACGCTGGGGTGGTTTCCCTATCACTGTAACGAGTTTCGCTGGCTAAATGCAGAACCATCAAGGCGGTGGGTTTAGGGACCGTACCGATACATGTACTTGCGTGTGTGCATGGTCGTATGGCGGCGCGCTGTGAGCCAATAGGGGTGCCTACGTGCAACAGATGCTGTAGCTGGTAAGCGCTTTGTTTTATCTTTAGCGGGCCGTCTGGAAGACAAGCCCAACGCCTTGATCAAGGCTAGCAAAAGTACTGCCAAGCGTCCTGATTGGTCCAGCAGAGGCGACAAGATCTCTGTCGCTTGTTCCCCAGCGAAATGGGGCCGGTTTCAATAGGGCCTCGGTACGCGTACGCACGATCGGGGAGTGCGTTAAAGGGGCACTGTTTTGGAAGGATGCCTGCACAGAGGGACTGCAGTCATATAGGGGCTTTGCTATCGCCCTCATGAATGGGATGTCAGGCCATCGCAGGTTTATCCCCAGCAGTTATACATGAAGTTGGTTTTTCCCAACCAATTTTTGCTGGTACCCATCTGGCCGACCTTGGTGGAGAGAGACAATGTGAAGTAAAGTGTCTTGTTTAAGGACACAACACGGTAGCAGTGACCAGGTCTAGAACCATGGACCTATCGCCCAAAATTCGGGCCGACGTGCTATCCACTAGGCCACCTTATATTTTAGGGAACAAGAGTAAACTAAGGGACAAAATCAAACCTGTTCCAAATAAAAGTTGAAGCACGTCAATGTATGTCTCTCGTTCATACGTGGTGCGAGATTGCCCAGGTGAATCTGTACTGTCGAAGCGCACCTTTGCCTTGCCCTTCAAACGTATCCATATGCCTGGTCGGAAAAATAAGGGGAAAGGTGCATAATTCAGTACTTTGAATGATTGCACTTAGCAAAAACGATAGAACGACCAAATGAACAAACCACATGTCATCGAAATGTTCTCCGATTCTGTACGCACATACATCCTTATTTTGAATCTCGTACATTAATGTTCAACCATCAATGTACATTAGTTATGCGTACATGAATATGGTGTATCTCTGGAGACAAGTCGCCATTGTGCCCATTTGTGCTTTTGTTTGGATAGTGGATATACATAATTAAATGTTCGTGCACTATATACCATGTATACCCACTCAGATGCTGGCTACTAACGACCTATATATAGAGACAAATAACATTTTATTCTATCAATATCTCACGATTGTTGGCCGAAAATGAACAGAACCCCCTACTTTGTTTTCTACGCCTACATTTAACCAGTTAGGTTTTACTGTTTTCCTCTGCGCGTGGTATATGGTTTCGTATGAAGTCATGTTAGTGCATTAGAGGAAATAATTTAAATATTAATGTGTTTTGAGCATAACAGCAAACCCTTGCTTTCCAGCACCATTAACCAAACGTTTGAACTGTGCTCAGAGTTAAACATTAGCCATGACTCCAGATATATTAATTTCCGCACTTGGTAGCCAAAAACTAATCCCGTATTATATTTTACTTCCATAAATACATGTACTTGTAATACGTATTGCTTGGGGAGTGATCACTAGAGGTTTATAGATGCACGTGAAACGTAAACGTGAAATAACTTTGTTGCTGTGACCAAGTTGAGCCCGAGTTCTAGGCAGTGTCACCAATATCGAGTCCGAGTCTCGAGTCATTTAGCCTCAAGTCTGAGTCCGAGTAACTTGTTCACCAAAATTAAACTGAACCTGCTATGATTATTAGTTTCGTACACTCGATGTGCAAAATGATGACGTGCTCATGATCATGCATGCGCTCCTCCGTCGCCGGCCTGGTGTGGGTAGTGTACATATTCACGCGTTGTACTGTACTTTTCCCCCAAGAATCCTTGAAGCGCGCGATTATATATATATATTTTTCTTTTATTATTATTATATTTTTCATCATGGTCGAGTCCGAGTCATTTTCCAATGTGACTCGAGTCGAGTCGGACTCGAGTCCAAGTCCTAGACTCGAGTCCTACAACACTGGTTCTAGGACCTCTTCATATCGACCGGTGCTAAAAGAATTTCGCATTGATGTTCCGCGTTTTACGTGCATCTAAACCTCGTAATAAATCTTCATAGGCGTAGGAAGCTCTTCAAAAGTGGGGGAAGGGGGAGGGGAATGGTGCGGTGCACAGCGGGTCGCTCCGATGTCGCTCAGCGGGGGGTGGGGTGTGGGAACGAGCGGGTGGGCGCCCTCACGCAACAGCTTGTATAGATGACATACATGTAATACAATGAAATACTAATACTATTGCCATTGCTGTGGCGTCTGTCAGCAGTGTTATATTATAGTTGCATTCTCTTTTTTTATTTATTTTGGCCGACAGTAGGCCCCTACCATGATTTTGCCGACAAAATAAGAATTACATCATATAGGCCTACCGGTATGGGAGGCAAAAGATAGGGGGGGGGGGGGGGGGGGTAAATTGACATCTTTGCACCACCCCACCCCCACTTTTGAAAGTGGGGGAGCCGGGGGTGGGGGAGCATCAGCCTATGATCTTGAACACTGACCTTTCACCTTTTTAAGATTTCGTTCGCCATACACATCTACGATCACCTTTCCCCTGATGACGTCATTTTGTGAAAACACCTCAGTGGCGCCTGCAATCTGTAGTCTCACAGTCGCCATCGGTGAAACTTGGTAGAAATTTGTCACCTCAAATTCATTGCGCATATATTTTACATGTAACTTCCTGTTTATGTGAACATTTGAACTCTAGCTCAACTGCAGTTGGTAGTGGTGCACGTGAGCAGGTGAGTGGTAGTTAGGCCTACCGTATACCGGGTGTAATTGGGCGCGGTACCATGGGAACGACTCGCTTAACCGCAGAAGGGCGCCCTCTGTTGGCGGAATTTAGAAAGTGCGGGAAATTCAAAATTTGATTGACGTACGCGCGCAGCGGCCCGTGCGTAGAGCATGGGGAAGACACAAACAGGTCAGACGTACGTTACATCCGTGTCCGTTGGTCTGTCTGTTCGTCGTGTAGCAACACGTCAAAACGGATGAGTTGAATTGTTTTAGAATCTGTCCGCTTACGTAGGCCTACGTCTACGTCTTCACCAGCGGTTCACACTATCCAATTCACCGCATGCGGAGCTGAACAAAACACACGGAAAGCACGCATCGCGCCATTTTCATTCGTTCCTTCCGCGAGCAAAGCTAGCTCAGCGATCCAGCAGCCTGAGTTTAGCCACACATTCGAAAACAAAGAATACATCTACCACAGGATTTGTTTTAAACAAACCGCTTTAGAAAATCATCCTGCGGTGGATGTATTTTAGTCGCACTATTGTACGTACAACGGACTTGACGGATGAAAAATCGAAGGACAAGTAGATCTCGGATCAACTCTTTCGTCATCCGTCAATTCGACGTATGAAACCTTCGGATACGTTGATTTTTCGACTCGACGTACGTACGTAAATGAAGCTGATCTTTCAGACGGTTCACGGGGGTGGGAGCTGGGGGGCGGGGGGGGGGGGGGGGGGGGGCTGGGGTGTAAATTGACATCTTTGCACCACCTCTCCTCCAACCCCCACTTTTAAGTGGGGGAGCCAATTTTCAATTTTCTTTCTTATATCCTTTTATTTAATAACTCTTGGAGGCGCTATATAGAAAATATGAATATTCATTTACAATGCACCAATCGATGAAGCCCCATAGCGAATATGTGGTACGGAAAAAAATATCGCAGCCGGGGGATGGGGAGCTAGACTGGTTCCCGTCCACATATTCCACACAGGAGAATATAAGGACAGGTAAAGGGCTCTTCATCTTGATCTGTAATTGGTCGTCTTTGCGCGTGCGCATTGTGTTTTTTATATTTAAATATTGGCCAAGCCCTTTGCTTTAGGCAATGTACTTTATTTACATAATTGGATATGTTCGACACGCACTGCCAAGTTACAAATGTCAATGCAAAATCTGCGCACTTACTAAAAATATAAAAATAATAATAACCACGTGACGGGCAGAATTCTGCCCGTCATGGCTGCCCTTTACCGATTCCTATATTTTCGCAATGAAGCGAACCAATCTATAGGGATCGGGAACCAATCTAGGGGGAGCATCAGCCACCCTTGCCACGACAGGCTGAGGCTATAAGCCAGGCACTCCGTGCTTTCCCATCACAGCCCGTGTACGAACCCGTCATGGTTATGGAAGGAATGTACCCAATTGATGTACAACGTGTACGTACAGGTGCATACACATCCACATTCGGGGCCTTGCAGCTGTGAACTGTGCGATCCGCATTCGGGTCATGCACGGAGTGCCTGGCTTATAGCCTCTCCCTGCCACGACACCCCCGTTGTTGTTGTTGTATATATTTTATGGCATCTTCGGCAACTAAGGCCCTTTATGCCATCAACTATACGGTTTTAGCTTTAACTATACTATATTAGTAGACCTCGGACCAACTCTTTCGTCATCCGTCATTTCGACGTATGAAACCTTCGGATACGTTGATTTTTCGACTCGACGTACGTACGTAAATGAAGCTGATCTTTGAGACGGTTCACATTGAAAACGCATCAACGGATCAAAACCTGACGGACCGGAGACGACGTACGTCGATTTTACGTACGTCTGACGGACAAAAATAGTGTAGTGTGAACCCGCTCTTACTTTACCGTACAACGTTTGTAAGCGCCCTAACGCCAATAAATGGAAAAGGCACCTCAAAATCTATCGACTCAATAAATAAAATGAATAAAATGTTGTCCGAGTTTGTCACAAACAAATAAAAAAAAATTGACCTTTTGTTTCCGGTTTGCAAGTACCTCTACGAAAGGCAGGCTCAGGCTCGGTGCATCTCAGATATTAACATCGCTAAACAAATATCTGGTTTGAACGTCAACTTGAACGTTCACTTCTGTTGATAGTATACTGAAACGCAAAAGAAACTTACCACCTTTTAAACTTATTTGTGGACAATAGTGTCCTCACTGTCAGACCAAACGGTGTATGAAGGTCACTTGAACCTTCAATGGTCACTTCATGGCACAGCTGTTGAACAGCTGTTTTGACTGTCAGTGATGTCTTGATGTTGGCTTTAAAAAGGCCAGTGCAAAATGGGCATTTCAAGCAACATGCCACAATTGCAATCCCATCCAAAGACTGGATAGGCAGTATGCGCCGACGATGCACTGCCTGTATCCAAATCAATGGTGGCCACACACGCTATTGAAAGGGGACTAACATTGCACCCTCTTCTGTTCTTTACTGTAGAACAAACTGATGAGATGGTGTATCTTGGTCAAAAACTTGACATGTCATCAATAAAATGCCAATGTTTCAATTAGCAATTGTTGGTTTGTTTTATTTTGAACTGTTACAATTTCATTACATTTTAAACAAGTGGTAAGTTTCTTTTGCGTTTCAGTATAGATACAAACCACGGCTAGGACAGAAAATCGCAAAGTCTGTCCTGATCAAGTGGTTTTGAAAACTGCAGAGCTACAACGCAACGTATTTGCGTCAAATACACGCGCATTTTTTTTCGCAATGAAGCGAACCAATCTATAGGGATCGGGAACCAATCTAATCAAACACATACCTTTCGCTACCCTCGCAGGTACCCATTTGCGCATGGGTGGAGAGAGACAAATTGTGGTAAAGTGCCTTGCACAAGGGCACACGCACCATGGACGCGCCGAGATAGGACTTATGCCTACGACCTGTGGATGTAACGACCTCTTGTATTCAGTCCACTATTGATAGCTTTCTCATGACGTCATGTCGTGTGTCAAACAACGCCGCGCCACTGCGGAAGCAATGCGCGCGCGCGCCGCGTGTGTCCATAGCACGCGTAACGCTCTGTACGAAGGCTCCCATTGGTGAACTAAACCGCGCTACGCCCACCAGAGACACACGCAACGCGCACGCACATCACTTCCACAATTATTTGACTTACAAAATGGCGTATTCGCACGTGTTCGAATACTATCTATAGCTGCTCGCTAATTAAGGTGTACCAGTGTTTTTACAGCAGAGTGATGCAGCCATTAATTCGTAGACTCGTTCCGCAAAACGTTTACTGTTGCATTGTTTGCTATAGCTCACAGTTTTGGCATTTTTTCCTTCTGATAATACATGTACTTGGCGTTGTTACAAACCCACTTTGCTCACCACTGTTTTACAAACAGTTGTCAATTTTCTGGCATTTTGGGCAACTATTTTACACGGAATTTACTCAAATTCTACTTTTACAAGAAACTTTAATCGGAGATGGTGAAGAAAGATGTACATCTTTAGAAGTGGGAAAAAAAATGTTTCTCGGTGGTTCTAAACATTTGAGATTCCAAACCTTGTCATTCTTGGGGAAATATAGATATTGAAGATGGTGGTCACTATGTGTACAACCTACATATGCGGCGATATAAAGCGTGCTTAGAAAATGACTTGGATTGTAACCATGTGCATAAATACACTACTCACAATAAGTCGGGGATATTGTGGGGTGTACGCAGATATGCTTACCGCTTTAATGATTTTGTATATGATTAGACAATTGTATCATCACAGGAATAGGTGAAAACAGTCATTTGAAGAAAATATTTCAAATTGAACCACACCAATATACATAAGTTAGGCCAAAAAAAATAATAGTTCTGCTTCCGGTTTCCCGACCGACCCTATTTTTAGGCTGCGACCCTAAAAATTTTATCGAGGAAAAAAAAAAATATTAAAAAAAAAAACAAAAAAACAAAAAAAAAAAAAAAAAAACACAATGAATAAATGAATAAATGAATAAATGAATAATTTTTTAACGACGTGCTTCAAAGGCGCACGCTTTCAATAAATTTTACAACCGCGACGATCCCCGGGTAGTTCCCTGTCTCATCAAGGGTTATGTAAGCTGCGCGCCGCGCCTGGACGATCTTTTTGCCACATACGGCGGTTGAGGCGGTCATCATATCATGTACATCGTACGTCATGTCAGCGCACCAGCCAACGAAGTACATACGCGCGCCTGAATACAGAAACTGTGCATGCAGAGCTAGAGCTGAATGTAGTGCCCTGGACTGGTGAGTACGGTGGCTGATTCTCGCCATTTTTTCAGCGCGCACCTTGGTTTTTTTTTTACAGTAAAACTTCGCTGTACTATCATGACTATAGCGTATTTTCGCCGCACTATTGCGTATTTTCGCCGCACTATTGCAAAATTTCGCCGTACTATTCCCGCGAAATTTCGCCGTACTATGTACGGCGCGTAGAATCCATCAACTAAAAGTACTGCATTGGAGTACATGTACAGTGTCTATAATCCTTCCAGTGTATGGATTCTACATTTATTCGGATCGATTTCGATCACGCACTGCCTAGCGGTGGCGCGACTGCTTTTCAGGGACCAAATAAATTGATTAAAAGTTTGTTTTGGACTGGATGGCAGGGATTGACTTGTACTTTTCCTTAAACTCAATTTTTTTCTTTAAACTCTTGTTACCCGACTTCGACTACACGCAGATGCCTCCATATGATTGTGCACAAAAAAAATTGGCAAAAAAAAAAAAATTCCCTACCTACCTACCCTATTTTGAAATGCCATGTAATCGGAAGCAGAACTATTTTTTTTTTTGGCCTTATTGTGAGTAGTGTATGCAGGCAGTGATCAACGGCAGTGGCACCCCCCGCGAACTTTCTCGGTACGCCACTGATCAGCGAATGCAATTTTAGCGTTTCTCTAACGGTATTTCCAAGAAACTCGTTTGTTTAATCTTATGATGACCTCACCATCGTCCCGAATGGGTGTCTCAGTGCAGCTTTTCCGTTTAGCCCAGTTTTTGCATGTAGTAGATCACAAGACATGTTTGATCTTCCTTCAAAAAACTACAAACTTCTAGTTAGTTTGGATTCTAGCTAACATATACCTTACATGAACCAAAGTCTGCTGGTCCATCTGTCCAAACCATCGGTCTCATGTGTGCAACGTCGTATTTAAAGCATTGCCTGCAAATTCCCTTTGTCTAACAATGTCAGTTTTTGTACATTTTCCCTTGTGTATAAAAAAGTATATAAACCGCGCAGACTATTGTTTGTCGTTGATACAACGCCAGCACTGAGGCACATTTTCGCTACAAATACAGAGTGTCCTCGGAAACAACGGTTTCTGTCAAGTTGAAAAACGGATATCTAGGACGAAAATCCTCCTCCCCGTTACCGCCTTTTCTCGCTTGAAGTTTCTGTACTTTCACGGTTCCTTCCTTGTAGTATGGCATCGGAGTATCCCAGTTCTCAGGTGATTCTAAGGCATAATAGTTAAGCAAATTATGAGAACTGCAACTGCGATATCTATACACATTGTCAAAGTAAAACAAAGGCAATATTACCCCTTTAGGGTGTGGACAATTACAACACGAAGGAATCCGCAACATTGCTGTATATACATGTACCTATATAAGGCCTTTTCACACTAGAGCTTTCAACCCGAGTTGAACTCAACCCTAGGCGACCCCCGGGGCGAGCCCCGCGACCGCCCCGGGTTGAAACGCAAATTTTCAACCCCGCATCGTTTCACACTGGTTAAGCTCAACCCGCGTTTATCTCGCCCCGGGGCGAGTTCAACCCCGAGATGAACAGTGAAGATTCACACTTGTGCAACACCAACCCGGGGCGAGCGCGATAATCGAGCGTTGCGCATGCGTGGGTGCTGTATCCTGTCATGACCTTTGCACCGACAAGCGGCAATATCTCAACACGGGGCGAACTCAACCCTGCTCGTTTCACACTACAGTTTTCAACCCAGGGCGAAACATTTCAACCCTGGTCCCGAGCAGGGTTGAGTTTAACCCGGGTTAAAAGCAATCTCGGGGTTAAAAGCAATCTCGGGGTTGAAATTGCTCAAGTGTGAATCGTCTCTTTTTTCAACCCCGCGTCAACCCCGAGATTTTGCAAGTGTGAAAAGGCCTATAGATTACTGAAGTGTGACGTCAGTTGCCATGGTAATTTGGTCTTAACATTCGCTGGTAATCTGAAAAGTTCGTTGGTTTTAGTGTAGACCCAATAATTATAAATTCTCTTAGCATGAATATAGAAAGAGAATTGCTATCTCATTGAAGTGTGAGATCACCTGTTGGTGGGTGTGTTTTGGAAGGTTTGTGCACTGGTGCGTGGAATGTGACATGCAAAGCGGCACGCATGCCGGGCTGTTGCAAGTCATTCGCAGTCACCGCGTCGTATAGTTCATTTTTTTTTTTTTTTTTTTTTTTTTTTTTTTTAAGAAAGAGGGTTACACTCTTGTACGGTTTCATATCACTTCCATCTTTTATCTAAAAAGGTCTTAATTCCATGTCCGCATACTTTTGTTCTTTTAACCCCGATTTCCCGGGGAATATGGTTTAACACAAGATGTGTATTAATTTTATTACGTAACCTTTCGGTATTAGCATGACATTTGGCAAGTTGAGTAGCCAAAGATTCCCCGAGTATACTGAGCACAATATTTAAAGAGTTGTCAAATTAGTGTGCGCATGACGCATATAAATTGAATTAGGGTGCGTTTGCAAAAGTGTCATCTTAACACTGAAGTAGTATGTGGTTCATCGCATGCATTTTCTTTCAATATTGAGGGGCAATTTGGTCACTTCGCAGATAGGACACCGCACAACACAGGCCGTGTAGTCTTTTTTACAGCCTCTGTATGGTCATAAATGAACAACTTAATAATAGTACTTTAACAGATAACGTTATATTTCGTTCATTCTTATTTTCCTCGAGAAATACTACCCTGGAGTCAACCAGTACGATTCTGGCTATTCGATCGCCTGAGGGGGTCAGATAGGAATTTTACAGAGTATTTTTTCCCGCATTATCAATTTGCAGGTTTTATCTCTGTTTTTTCGCCTATCTCAGGGTATAGGGGCAGATTGGTTGGGTTCGGACGGTGTGGTTCGTGGATGTGGGTCCGGCTGGTGTGTTGGTTGGGGTGGCCGGTCGTATTGGTTGGGGTGGCTGGTTCGTATCGATTAACCAATGCGGACTGGGCATTTTAGCCGTTGTGATTGGTTGTTTTGACCGATATGTTGGTCGGGCGGGCATTATCTACCGGCCGTGTTGGTCGGATTTAACCGGTCTGTCTTTGGACTATTTTTGTGCCAACTTTTTCTTTTAGAAATTCACTAATGTTGTTTCAACTAGTTTGATAAATCGTGATCGAGCTTTTCCAGAGCGAGATTTTTGTGTTTATTACGTGTATAAAGTTTTAAGTGGGCCTACTTAAAGTGGGCGTAGGTGACTGCAGCATCCCAGAATAAAACAGATAAAATATAGTCCTGATGTCACGTTGTTTGATTTGATGTTACGTACATCGGGGCTGAAATGAGATCCATGATGGCAACACACAAAGATACACTTCAGTACTCTATTACAGCAACATGGTGTTACGCTTACGGTCCACACTAGAGCATTTTGCCGTTCCGCTGCCGTTGTATTTTGGGCGCGCGCCCAATTTTTGACGTTCACAGTGTGGACGTCCACAGAAACGATAACGGTAGCCATTAACGGAAAACGCCCAAAGTTGAAAAGTTTCAACTTTCAGCGGTACCACTGACGTTGACGTTGACGTTCCGTCGCAATTTACTCTATGTTGTGGACGCACTTAGACATACCCCCTTCAAACGTCAAGCTTTCGCCGTGTATGATTAAAACTAAACCCATCATAAAAATAAAGATCATCGATGTGACTTTTTAAATGGTCGTTATCTGTATGGGTTACCTTAAGGGGCATGCATGATTTATAAACAAGATATAAAACGCAGTTGACTTTTCCGTCCAACGTTTTTGCACCAATATGCCTCTGTATACCACACTTAAAAATCACAATATTATTTGCTCACTGTCACGTGATAGTTTACTAGCTGATTTTACTCAGCCCATTTCATTTTTAGGGTTTTAATGGGCTCAGTGGAGCAGCCGGGGTTTTCTATACACTGCAAAAACCCTGGTGTTAAATTGCCGACACCAACCTGGTGTAAAACTAATTCTTTTGGTGTTAAAGTAACACAAAATTATTTAAGTCTTATTGAATATCTTGGTGTAAATTTTACTGGTGTTAAAAACTGACGCCAAGTGGGCATGCGCGAAATTCCAGCTTCGTGATTGGCTACGATTATCAACGTTTGCACATAAACCATAGACACTGTGTTAAGGGTGGAGAAGGGGGTGGGGTAAATATTTGTTACAAAATATGGTGTGGAATGCGTGTCGCCGTAAAATGATGCAAAATCTGTGTGTGTCAAATTTCCAGGGGGCAGACGGCACTTTGTGGGAATGGGAAGTCGTTCCTACCTCCAGGCCACGATGTTAAATGGGCTACGATGCTAAAAGTGCTACGGTATGGAAAATACCTAAGCTTGATTTTTATTACCAGGTGTCCGACTTAGGGCGTAGCCATCTGCTGAAGCAAATGATGCTGATTCAATGACAGGCGTTAGGGGCACATTCCCAATCGTTACCGGAAACTTCTTATTGTAGGACGGGCCCTTGCACTAGGAGTTTAGAGAAGAGTGAGGAAAAAATTAATTTTACCTGCCTCGACGAAGAATGGTTGTACGAAAAAGCCATTTGCAAAAACCAAACAAACACAGGTCAGGTTGTCACATATGCAGCACGATATGTGGCAGAGAGTATCCCCTATACCATTGTTCCCTCATTGTGTCGCAAACATCCAACTTGAAGGAATTATAAAAGAATTCCTTTCAGTTTTTAGGGGGCGTTGGTGCCAACAACAGGGAAGAGTGTTTTGAGGTATAGGGGCGTTAGGGGGAGTGGGGGAGTCCCTTTGCCACATATCGTGCTGGGTATAGGTTGTCAGTATGGATAAAGCACAGCAGCAAATTTTACTCAAGCCAATAAGCGCACTGGTAATAAGTGAATAATCCCTGTCATTTAGATAACGAAAATAAAAAAGGATAGTGCTCACAGCCGGAAACCATCCTACTTGTTTAGATACCGAGATAATTTATCTCACCAAGTCGACTTTTAACGTGAATTAAGTCGACTTGGCGAGATAATTTATGTTGCTAAGTCGACTTCCCAGATTTAATAAGTCGACGAGGCGAGATTAGATGTTGCCAAGTCGCCCTCCTGAATTCAATAAGTCGACATGGCCAGATATTTTATGTTGCTTAGTCTACTTCCTGAAATCAATAAATCACATGTTGAATTTAGAAAATCGACTTGGCAAGATAAACTATCTCAACAAGTCGACATAGTAGACTTGGCAAGCCGACTCGGTGAGAATTATCTCGGTATATCTAAACAAGCAGGATGATACTCACAGAGCATCGTAGTACGCAAATACCTCAAGCTTCGACTGAAATAAATTTTGAATTGCATATTTACTCTTTACTTTTCGTAAAATATCAACCGCGTTAATCAGAACAAAAGTGTATTGAATACAGTAAACTTGTGGATAACGAGACCAATCACCGACCCAATCACCCTGGAATCGCTTTCAAGAATGTTCCACTTCAGTGATTCCGTCCAGATCTAAGTGGGCCTGTTTGAACAAAATGATTCCTACAGAAAATGTAGCATTTTCTGTTTATGGGAGAATTATTTAGTTAGGGACTCTCACAAAACCCATTCTGTTGGGTATCAACCTGACTGAACCTCCTTGAGATGAGCTGATCTCTGGAGCTGCGCGTTTCAAAACAGCCCTGTAGAAGTGTAGGTTATCAGTGGCACACCCTGCCTCAGCAGCTCTTACGGAGGCTGGTACAGTATTCATACATACTGGCCGATAAACGAGCTACATATACAGTTGAAGTCAGAAGTATAAATGCAACTGTATGCAACCAAGTGTTAAAACTGGTGTGCTTACACCATTTTTGTAACCGTCTTTACTAAAGTTTATGCAGTAGTACTTAAAAACATAGCTTGTACACCTTGCAATGGTTCGGGTAGTCCTGTTTACCATTTTGGGTGATGATGGTAGTGGTGTACATGTATTTATACTTCTGACTTCAACTGTACATCACTAAGCCACTTTGATCTTTCGGTCAGGGTATGATTTGCGTTTCTTTTTATACAGGGTGTCCAGAAACAAATAAAATGTCCAGATCAAACCGAAGGCAGAATCTATGTTTCCCTGGAGCCTGCTAGGGAATCTTCCTACATGAAAAATAATCTTTATTGCATTAAAAGTCAAGCAAATCAAAAGTTGTCTCTTTGGTGCATCAAAGTGACACCCTGTAGGCTAGTTCATTAACTGGCCACCATGTTTAGGATTACATTTATGGGCTGTTACTTAAAGATATACATGATTGGTAAACTGTTACAAATAGTTTCTTCCCCCTGTGTGATTGAGGATATTCATGATTAAAACCAACCTTAGCAAAGACCAGCACCGTACTTTGTCAAAAAAAGAGTTTACAGTTATTTCGCCCCAATACCACTTCGCCCTGAACCACGGCCTGTGCATGATGTTGTTTTGGGGTAAAATGGCTATTGGACAAAGTATGGCTGGATCCGAATTAGTGGCTTTGGCTGTGGCTATGGCTGTTGCTATGCTGTTGCTATGGGCGGACAATGAAAGTCCTTAGAAACAGCATAGCAACAGCCGCAGCCACAGCCAAAGCCACTAATTCGGATCCAGCCTATGTTTGGACGAAGTGGCTTGGGGCGAAATGACATCTTGGCGAAGTGGTTCAGGTCAAAATGTTTTTTTGGGCCCGGCGAATTGAATTTACGTCTCGCGAGACGAAACATAATTGTTTTGCTCATTTCTCAGAGACTATAGCACTTCAGACAAAACCATTTCAGGGAAAGTTTACTACTGTCATCGTGTTTATATCGTATAATTAAGTTATGGCTGCACCAAAAATTACATAACTTTTGATTCGCTTGACTAATTTTGATGCAATAAAGACTATTTTTCATGTGAGAATATTTACTATCAGGATCCAGGGAAACAGATTCCGAGGTTGCCAGGTTTGACCTGGACATGTTTTGGGGTACCCTTACCTGAACGTAGTATTCAACATCGATGAGATTACAGCCATCTAGACCTGAAGCTGGAACGGGTGGAACTAACAGCGGGCCCACGGTGAACTCCGACACTCGACCCCTGGGACATGATGCCGTGGTCGTCATTTCCGCCAGTGGTATTTTTTCAACTTTTTTAACTTTATTTTCCTTGTAGAACGTTTTCTGCAAAACAGGCACAAAAATCTCAAATTTTCTTTCGAAAATAGCCTATATACGCCCTGTTTGTCAAACAAGTGTCAGGGCGTAGTGAGGTGTGAGTTTCGGAAATAGGTCTTTCAGACAGGTGGATCCTGTACTGTGGAACGCACTGCCGCTTGGCGTGAGGTTGGCGGAATCAGTTATAGTTTGTTCAGGAAAGCTTTGAAAACGCACCTTTTTATTAAATATTTTATAGCTCGTTTTTATAATGTATTATTCTGGATGTATCGTTTTTATCGTTAAAATAATGTGAAGCGCCTTAGAGCGCTTTGGAATTAGGGCGCTATACATGTGAGGTATAATTATAATAATGATAATACCTGAACGAGTACTGCACCAAACTCCAGGTGTTCCTTCATATCACGGTTGTCTAAGTCACCAGAAGCATAAATAGATTCCCCCGGCACGTAGCCCCGCCTGGAAAGCCCAAATGATTCGACAGCTTCAATTTCAAATCCACACCCACAAAGTCCCTTTATCTCTTCTTCGTATTCCATTGGTTCCTAAAAAAAAAAATGTATAACTCGTTTGTAACTTAACTTATATTTCTTAATGGTTTGGGAAACTAACACGAAAACGTCTTTCGAGCAAGACGGAATAAACTGTATGGAAGGTCTTCACAACGGCTTTTTCGAAAATTATTGTTTACTTTTATTTTTATTTATTATTTATTTATTTATTATTATTATTATTAATTTTTTTACAATGGCCTTACTTGGGCAAAATATCGCCACTTTTTACAAGCCATTGGTTACATAAAATACTAACCGATGAAAAATAAACATACTTGAGGGCATACAAAATCATATTCAAAAGCTCGGCGCAACATGCCATTGACTATTTAGTGGGGTGCATCCTTGTATTTTTATTTCATGAGTTGACAAGAAAACCTTACTGAAAGTGACGATATAGCAACGGTAACAAACACAAGAGTTTATTTCTGTAACAAAGTTGCAACTGAAGGTGGATTTAAAAAACAAAGGTGTGCACACATTTGTTTTTGTTTTATCATAATTTCCTTAACACAAAAACCATTCACGGATTTTGAAGGTTTTCTGAAGCACTGATGCATCTATGTGGCTGAAATTTTTGCAGGTTACTTTACTAACATTCTTCCTTAAGGCCCGTCTACACGACTCGGCCAACAAGGTCCAACATCTGTCTGATGATGTCGGCCGACCGAAAGTTCAAGTGTGGACGCCACTTCAGACAACGGTCCAACAACGTCCAACATGTCGGAGAGTGTTGGAACATGTTTCTATTGCCCGACTTTATTGGAGGGGAAACGGCGCGGGCCAGCAGCAGAGAAGAACACCCGCCACGTGAGGTCGTTGATCACGGCGCGTCAAAAACAATGCTTGCTAGGCACCCGACCCACAACGCGCTTGTGCAACCAGCCCGCGCGTTTGTGTCCAACATCGCCCAACATTCTCTAACTGTAGTCCAGATTCGTTGGATAATGTTGGGTCGTGTGGACGAGCGCATCCAACAGCGTCCAACAAGTTCCAACTTCATGTTGGACCTTGTTGGCCAACAAATGTTTGATCGTGTAGACGGGCCTTTAGATATACACTCGACCAAAAAAATTCTGTCACCAGTAAGACATTTGTAGATATTTATTATGAAATTGGATTTAATGTAGGAAAATAATATATCAAATTTTAGCTGAACATATCACTCAAAGGAATAGAGCTCAACGAATTCCATGGCAAGCTTCACGGAACAGGAATGCAACAAAGGAGTGTGGGGTCAGAATGAAAAACACCAAAAAACATCGATGTCAACTTTATTGCACTCAAGCAAGGGGAGTTACAGTTCAGTATTTTGCTTTCACCATACCTAATGCAATGGCACGATTCAGATTGGACAATTTAACCATTTTGATTCGGATGTTTTTGACAAGACATTGATAAATCCAAACTCACTTAACAATTTCCTAATTGTCTACACACAAATTGCCCAAATCACAAGTTGCATTGTTCTTTGGTGTTTTTCATTTTGACCCCACACTCCTTTGTTGCATTCTTGTTCAGTGAAGCTTGCCATCATGATATCTCTTGAGCTATATTTAATAATAAATAGGATTATCTATAAATGTCTTACTGGTGACAGAACTTTTTTGGTCGAGTGTATATGATCTTTTCAGGATTTCATAAAACGTTTCGTCTTGCATATGATGTTATGCCTTTAAACAGCCAGATGTACATTGAATATTCTGTTGACCAGTGCATCTAAAAAGTACCCACATGAATATCAGTCACGAGGTTTAAATCCACCGTGGACCCCACCATTGTAAACAGCCTCTCAGCCTTGAAGAACCCGTCCTCAAAATGAGACACCACTGCCTCGGTCTTGTACCGTACGTAGCCGTTAGATCCCTCGAATGAAGCCGGGAGTTTCTTTTGGGGAATCTCGAACGTAAAAGGGAAATTATGTTTCCCCGGAGGTAGGCTCGAGTCACTTACAATATCTTCGTTTTCCCCTGAAAGATTACAGATAGTGAAAATATAAGGTAATTATTTTTTGGTATTTGAGAAATCCTATATTACATTTTTTTTTAAAAGTTTATTTACAGGCGATACTATAGTCCGAATGCTTCCGACACTCAACGCTCTCAGAAACAAATCTGGCATTAACCAGTCGCGTGACAGCGACTAGTTAGTCAGATTTGTCCCAACTATAGTTGGGCCAGCTCCAACTTATTAGGGTGTAACTTATTGCATATCCAGTGTATATAAATCAGCTAGTGGCTGTTGTGGGCTTGGACCACTAACCTGCTCCGAATAAAACGATGGTCGTGTCGAAGTACTTCTCCCGTGCCACGTGAGTAACCTCTCTCACGTTGCGCGACTCTCCCGCGTATGCACCTTGAGTGTTACGTCCCGCAGTCTGGACGTCGCCGTGTCTGCGGTAGTCCGATTCCTGAGTCACCCATACTATCTTGGCTTTTCCTCTAAACCTCGCCCATATACCTGAAGAGAGACGAACAAGTAAATGTATCTACAACAGAAGCCAGTATTGTTAACGCCCCAGTTACATCAATTTGCAGTTGCCCAAAATTTTACTTCATGAGTTGACAAGAAAAATCCGACTAAAGTCTTGATAGCAATGTTAACAAACACCACTTCCCCTTGTAAAAATGCTACCTTTGTGTAAAAAACTGCCAACTGAAGGTGTTTTGTTTTAATTGTCTGCAGAATTGTCTTTTTACCATTCACTCAACACCAAAACCATGATGTATTTTTATGGTTTTCTATAGTATTATTGCATGTGTGTGGCTGAAATTTCTACAAGGCCGTTATCAACATTAGGCCTATATTCTTTATTTAATCAAGGGGCCGTCCAAGTTGTCAATATTTTCACGGTTTTACTTATCAACTTTTGTAACTACCATGAAATGTCAACATTTTACAGTGCATATATAGTCGTACGCGGCCCTCGACCGCCCGTCCCCTCCCTACGCTTTTAGAACCATGAATTCATGAAAATGTGGACATCGGACGGTCTCTTAAAGTCTTATTTATTCAGCAACGAGTATATAAGGCCTTCCACAAAGTTAACATTTGCACCAGTTTTTCCTGAAAAAAAAAGGTTTATATACAGGTTGTTCACCTTTGCCGTAATTAGCTTAACATTCAGTGTCACATTTATTCCGTGCTGTGAATTTGTGTTTGACATTTTAATGATTGTTCAGTTTAGGATTTTACTGTTTGTTGTCGCCATCAGCTACTTCGCACATCAACTACTCATCAAAATTGTAACAGGTTGACGATTCAAGTTGATGTTGCAGGTGTTGTATCTTCCTCGAGTTTGTGTCTGTTGGCCTATATGTAATATTTAATTTAAGTGATTGTGAAATTATTTGTACCTGCATGTGAATTATGAATGTTTGCAATGGAAATCGGTTTTAGTTGACTGTTTGGACACACCCTGGGCCCAACAAATATGAAAATGTTGGGTTAGTCGGTTTAGTGCGGAGTAGCTGATGGCGACAACAAACAGTAACATCCATGTATTTCACAGTTCGAATCGCAAATCACAACTGCCAAACACTCAAATAGGCACTTGAGCTGATGGCTTTTCTTCACATTGTGTACAGTAAGTGAACTATGACCCTTCCCATACAACGTGTGTAAAAGGCTTACATTTTGGGATCGAGTGTGGAATTCAAATACGCCCTACCTTTCAAATGGGTCAGTCCTCTTTGGTATCTATCAGCCTCTACCTCCAGAATCAATCGCCCCCTAACAACGTCACCCGGAAAGAACACATCTCTGTCGTCTTCGTATTCGACCCGTAGATTTGTCAACGCACTCATGACTGTTTTTCAGGATTGCAAATCTAAGGCTGGAAGTATAGCTCACGTGTTAAAATTTAGCCCAGTGTACTTTTCACGTGAACACTATGTCAGCGGTGATACAGCTTGAAACCCCACCGCTGGACTTTGTAATTGACATTTCCGATTTGTTTGCAGTTTTTCGTTTTGACAAGTATTTGCCAACTACGGAGCTACAATAATGTCATCCGATCCATTGAGACTTTGAAATAAAATGTTATTAAGGATGACTCTTTTCAAGATAATGAACCTAAGAAATAATGACGTCACAATTTGTTTACATGTGCACCTTTTGTACCGGTTTGTAGGGCTAATTTTGGGTGCAGTAATTTGAAACAGAATAAAAAGTTAGAAATTGTGATTTAAGCTTCAAAATTGAAAAAAAAAAATTACTCTCCTCAATTCTCCTATACAACGAACGTATTGCAGTTGGATATAACTGCATGTACCACCCACTGTGACAACAGTAATTTGCACACGAACACTAGAGGTTATACTCAAATGGATTGGACAGCAATTAGTGTCGTGCTTTCTGGTACATTCTGGGTATTTTTTAATTTACATCTTTTTTTTACAAATATGACTGAAGGAAAGTGCAATGATATTTATACTAAAATTGATTAGCATCACTGTTATAAGCAACTATACTAAATGTAATGGTGGACACTTGTATAGCGCATATGTCTACGTATAGGGTATACTCCTTGAGAAAGAACATGGTCGCACCCCGAAACTACTACTGCGGCACCGTCAAGTTCACAAGAGGGAAACGAAACACGTGTTTATTCTTTTGATTTGTTTTGTTTTATTCGATTATTTATTTTGGTTTTAAAAAATAACTTAACTTATGGCAACAGTTGGCCACGATAAAACCAAAATATGCAACGAAATACATTTAAAGTTTGTATTAAAAAATTGACAATTAGTAACAAGAAAAAGGGCAATTAAAACATTACAGTTATCAGCAGAAAGCTTCAAAAAGCGCGGCCAGAATTAGCATGCAAAATAGTAATTGAAAATTCCAAAAGCATGAAAAACAAGTATAGGCCTACATCTGTATCAAAATTCAGCATGCAATTCACAGATAAATGAACGTCCCGACGTCCAAGGTGGGGTTGCTTTCGATCGCGGCACCAGAAATCCCTGGTGTTCGCTAGGGGCCAACCCGAAAGCGTTTTGGTGCACCATTTTGTCCTTTTTTTAGTAGAACTCCCCCACCCCCTCCCCCAATTTTGTTTCAACGAACTAATTTTTGTCAGCAAGGCCGTAGACAACCCCAATTTAAAAACAATATCACTTCTTTAATGTAAGTATCATATCATAAAAGTTACATTATTATACATTCTATTCTTTGGAATTGTTGGAAAGTGCAGACAATTAACTTACCTGGTAGATCGGATATGCTACCATGCAGCAGGGGCAACAATTTAACATATCCAGTATAGGCCAACGTTCTCAGTGCACGAGAACCACGAGGAGTATTCGCCATGGTTGGTGACAGAGATTTTCCTGTGCTTGCTATGGTAAGACGTGTTAAAGAGGAAACTCCCCGAGGTCAGAGTTTTCAGCCAGTCCGCCATTACTCGATTGAAATCAAACTGTAAAACGTAACAAGAAGGGCTGTTGTGTTATGCATAATCCAGCCTCATTTAAGTACATTTTATACAAAGGAACTTATGAGTCAGACTCCTGCTTTTCCGTTGTGTTCCTGTATTTTTTAGCCTTGATCTATACACCGTATATCTAATATTCATGAACGAAAGCCCCATATTTTTACTGACTCGTTCACAACTATGTCAGAGATTTATATTTGTGCTGCTTAGGCTAAAGGAACACACCAGGGGCCAATTTCATAAAGCTGTTTAGCAAAAACATTTGCTTAATCAAAAATGTGTTTGCTTTATAACAATGGGTAGCAGTCAAATTTTTATGTGATGTGCATTACAATTGACTGGTGTTCTGCTGTTCTTGCTAAAAACACAAGTTGACATACAATTTTGACTATTCACCCATTTTTATAGAGCAAACATATTTTGGATTAAGCAAATTTTTCTGCTAAACAGCTTTATGAAATTGGCCCCGGCTCATTGTTTACATATATATAGTTGACGCTACTCGAGCCCATTTTGGCCAATGGCTTAAATTCTCGAAATTTGTCTCAGCCATCCTGCCCGATCCCGTTCAGCACGGACAGCATAATCGTGATTAAGGCCGATGGCGTTGAGATCGACTACGATCTGTGAAATGTAAGTGCGGCCCAAGCTTCCGCCACGTCGAAAGGGTTCTGATGGTTGGTTGTGTGGGTTCAAGAATATGGCGAGAGGTATAGGGTCTCCGCCATGGATGACCAAAGCGAAGACGACTTCTCAGCAGAGTGGTTGTGGCAGATGGTACGCGTGTACGAGCGTACAACTCGGCGGAGGTTAATCGTATCGGAAAGTGCACACCAAGCCAGTAGCGCATAGGAAGATGTTCCTCTTTGACGGCTATTGACGTCTCGCAAATGACAAGATGTTCAGATGGGAAATATATATTCTGGTTGACAAAACCATCGAAGAGAGTCTCTGTTGCCAAACCTTTCCATGAAATAGAAATTCCGCGTTTCCATAGTTCAAGAACATTATGTGCAGCACGCACCCTGGAGGAATACTTAGAAAGGACGGAACCTAACAGAGGCAGTGGCCATTCTAGAATGTCACAACTTCTACTTTCACGCACCAAACCCTACTATCCAGTGGTCCCATCTACAATTTCCAGATGGTTGAAGGATGTTATATTTCAGTCAGGAATAGACACATCTATCTTCAAAGCACATTCTACAAAAAGTGCCTCAGCCTCTGCTGCTGCAGTTGCTGGTGTCTCTACCAATGACATCTTAAAAACAGCTGACTTGTCTTCAGCTACCACCTTCGCCAATTTCTACCACAGACAATCGATGTCTACTTCCTCAACAAGTGCTTTTAAGTCTACAGGGTGAGTCTATCCGGAATTGGCGTAATATAATTCCTAAATTACATAAAGTACTTAAATGCAATATAATTGGAATTATATAAGCCAATGTAGGATAGACTCACCCTGTAGATTTGTCCCTTGTGACACAACCCGATCCACCCTTGAAAGCTCTCATTAGCATGCAAATTTCTCACAAAGCCGCTTGGTTTAAAAGTTATGTGCATCGCTGTGGAGACGTCTGTTAGAAGCTGTAAAGGTAAACATCCACTGGCGGAGGCATCTGCAAATGACTCTGGGAGGGATGCTAAACACCTGTAGAATAGATAGGGAGGGAGTGTGAATCTATCCTTCATTGGCTTATATAATTCCAATTATATTGCAGGTAAGTACCTTTATGTAATTTTGGAATTAGTAGAGCTGTTTGTTCCCGCGAATACTACGCAAATTAGTACAGCGGCCTCTATGCTTGTTCGCGCGCAGTGACGCGCTGGTCTGCAATTCATCTTTCTTGAAGACCCAACCCCTTTGTTTCGTCTTCATATGTTTACAGGTAAATATCTCCCATTTTGTAAAAATTTAATCCAAACCCGACTTAATTGTACATTTATATAGGACCTACATTTAAACATAAGTTCATCATTATTTTTCTGTAAATTATTTTGTATCGTTGGTAATTTGCTTCATTTTGTAAAGTTTACCGTTAACTAGTATAATTGGAAACAGACTAGAGATGAGACAAGGTGATATTTCCCAAACAAATTGATATTTTATTTCAAAAAATTACATTTAACTATTTCGAGGAAATAAAAGAATCGTTAATTCCTTAGATAGGTCTATTTACAAAAACGAGCCTTTTATAATTCAATTTCTCTTGTTTTAGGATTGTGTACGCGAAGCTCGAAGGGGGCGCGTACTTTAACTTTTGAGGTCCTCTAAAACAACACTTGGCATTTACTCATACTGATAATTAAGTTAATTTGTTAATATTTGTTTATAAATGAAGTATCCCTTTATTGATGAATTGTTCGATATGAAACATTTCTTGATACTGTTTTTGTCTCCCAATAAAATAAATATGCCTATAGGTTTAAAACTGGTGACAATTTGCATGCACAAATTTGTATATCCCGGAGTGCGCCCTCAATATTGCAGCTTGTGAATCTAGCTACCTTAAAGGTAGAGTACATGATTGGTAAACTGTTAAAAGGGCGTTATTTCCACTGTTATTTCCATTGAAAGCATATGTCGAGAAAACTACCTTGTAGAAATTTCAGCCACATACATGCAGTAATACTTCAGAAAACCTAAAAAATCAAAGCATGGTTTTGTGCATGAATGAATGGCTCCCGGCCAAAATCGCCTACAGGGATCTTTGGAGATTCAACTAGTTTTGACGGTATACCATACACCTTCGCCACAAATTCTTCCTAATATGACATGATAATGCCCCAGAAAGTGTAAATTTAGTAAGGAAACATGAATTTAGCATTGAGAAAAGTTTTCTTTTGAAAACACTTTGGCTGCGTTCGGGCGTGCAGTTCTCGTTACTCGGGAGTAATGCGTGCGCATTGCACTCGGGTCACATAACGCGAACGGCAAATCGGCAGTCCGCGTGCGCGAATGGCAATCAGTGAAGATGGACGTCTCTTGCCATCACTGCACAAAAAAATGCCGTTTTATTGCTCACAAGAAACTGAGGAAATACAGGCCGTATTGTCGTGAGAACCTTCGATGCCGTCTAAAACAAACCTTAGTGAGTTATTGTTTCAGTTATTGAGTTGACACGTTGAGCAAATTCACCAAAAATCCCACCCATATTCTACCATCTTCGTACAAGTCACATGACACTTGACAGGAGTACGAGCACACTCCCCATTTGTTGGGGAGTATAGTGAGAGCATACTCTCACTGACCCGAGTGTCGTTATTCTTGCCGTTCACGCGCGCAGGAGTATAACTCGTGTTAACACGAGTACACGCCCGAACGCAGCCTATGTGTGTCATGCTCCGTAGATAAGTTAGTATATAGCAGTCTGAACTGGCGCGGCGCTGGCTATAGAATGGTATACATGTACTTTTTTCCCGTTTTGACATTTTTCTCATCAATGGGGGAACGTTTCAGACGAAATAATTTCACAGTAGGATTACTACCATTACCATCTTGATAACAATTAAGCTTATATATAATAATTCATTGATGCATTCATTCCTTTGGAGGGTATTACCAAACTGGATTCGTGATACATTTAATAGAGGTCAACGGTCCGTCCGAGAGGTCATGTGTGTACATCTGCACAAAAGAGCACTAAAGTGAAAACGTCACCCTTTGTGTGTTGCCATGGTTTTTGGGTCTACACTAAAACCAGTCAACTGTTTTCATGCGCTTTAGCAATGGACGTTTCAGATTACCAGCGAATGTTTAGACCCAATTACCATGGCAACTGCCGGCACACTTTAGTAGTCTATACATGTGCACCAAAGTTTCCCCTTTCAGAGAAGCATCGATCCATTTACCAACGCAGCTTTATTGTGAATGTTCAACTGAGTTTGACCCATCGATATATATACATATGAAGAAACGACGTCTAAAATTGAAGCCACCGTCCGCCATTGTACCCCACCAAATGCATTGCCTAGACTGGTCATACTGTCTTCACTAGTCTACATCGTGGTCTACATGTGTTAAGTGGAATGCAAGCGATCGCATGGACCGGAGAGCAGTCTATAGGCCAAGCATTGTTCGTGGGGTACACTGGCGGCCGGCGCATATGGCTTGAATCCTCGTATAGCCAACTGCATGCTATTGCATACTTCATTTGACCCCTGTTACGTTTCGCTGTATCTATAGTGTGCGCCACTGCCTTCTCAGTTGCTTCACTAGGGACAGCTACCTGAAATTATAATTATTTTTTATGCAAACCCAAGGTGAGTACGCCGGGGCGTTGGTGTTTTTTTCCTAAGCATTCAACCTTTGTTGAATCAATTTTATACCAGTTTTTGTACGAATACATGTAGTTAAAAAAATGTTGGTTTTATGAATAAACCTTATCGACGTTCTCAATGCATAATGGGATTGGATGACAAAATTGCCCGGCCAAATGTGCATAAACCTACACGGACTCCCCCACCAATATAAATTTTTAAAAATCGTTTTAAAAAATGCATATCGTCAGAAATGATGCTTTATTTTCAGTTCCTATTTAAAAGGTTTGAATTGCACAATGTTGTGATATTTTAGAGGATGTTTTTCATTCAAGATGCGCTATTTTAGAAACGGCAGGAATGTGTTGTGAAACTCAACAGTTTTACCAGGGGAGTCCGCACTCACGGACTTGCAGTGCAGCACACTCGATCCGTCCAGCGCCGTGCCGATACGGCGTGAGTTGCATAGCGCATACCGAGCTGCTGGCGTGGTACTCGGACTCTACCGATACGAAGGAAATCCCCAAAGATTTCTCGCATTTGCAACATTTCTGTTTCGGGACATGTTTGTCAGAATGTTTGATATGTGTCAAAGATAAAGTGGTCGGAGGTTGATTCTTGAACTCTTTTTGGTTTTCGTGAAAATGAGTTAAAAAAGTTGCCGAGTTGGTGTCCGCCTCATAGGTTTATGCACATTTGGCCAGGCAATTTTGTCATCCAATCCCATAATGCATTGAGAACGTCGATAAGGTTTATTTGTGGCCGAAAGAACGACTACGTGGAGGCTAGGCGAAGCTGGTCAACCCAACCGCCCCAACGCAGCTAGTGAATATATAGTGTGTCGGACCATGGAGCTATTTTTTTTATGGAGCTATTATTTTTGTAGCTCCATGGTCGGACGTATACTGTGGGTGAGAAAGTAATGGGTCGAGCCATTATGCATAACTACTGCTCCGACGCATGCATGTGCACAATTAACTAGCATAAACTGCACGGCTTATTAACCGTATCGAATAGCCGCCATTTCCAAGCATGGTTTTTGTGTTGAATGAATAGGTCAAGGTCGTTTGCTTAGGAGGCAAAAGTCCATTTGCACGGGCGGTCATGGCAGAGGGCAGTTACATTGTCACCACGTGTCATACGAGTAGGCACTTTGTGGATCTATTGTCACATCATTTTAAATATGAAAACCTGCCCCCTGTCGATGTCAGGGCCGAACAGGGTAAAGGGGGTCTACCTAGCACCCACAAACCAAGAAAGACGTACAGGGTTCTGCACTATAGACCGTATCTAATAGCCGCCATTTCGTGGGGCAGTTTCTTTGTTCCTTGAGGACATCATGGTTGCACATATTGTGCTTCCATTGTTGAACGATTTAATAGTAACAAAAGGTGCACACGAAATGGCGGCTATTCGATACGGTCTATAGACGCTTGTCACTGTGCTGTGCTAGACCATGGAGCTAGCTATAGCTCCATGGCTAGACCATAATTGTGTTCGTTCGTATTGTATTTGGGCCCATTCACCATACAATCGCGTTCGGCCGTGCAGGCGTGCACTCGTACGTGTTAACACGTGTGGACAAACTAAAACTTGCAGGTTTCCAGCTCTGCACTCAAAATGAAATTGCGCTGGGGTATCTGTACTGCCGGGAAGATCAGCAATGATTTTGTACTGGCACTGAGCCTCCTACCACCAGAACATCACGCCGTGGTGGCGGTAGCTGCAAGATCCGAAGAGAGGGCCGAGATCTTTGCCAAGAAACACAAGATCCCTGTGGCCTATGAAGGGTACGAATCGCTGGCAAAAGATGAAAATATTGGTAAGGTTAATTTTCAGTGTATTGAAATTAACATCCTTTACAAAATTTTGCGTGGCTGACGAAGTTTAAACTTCACAATCGGTTTTTTTTAAAACAAAATGGGGAGAGAGGTGTAAAAGATGAACGCAATATTATAGTGCCGGACAGAATCCTTTGATGCAAAATTATTGCAAAACAACCGAATTAAATACCTGAACATAATGGCGTTACGGTTTGTTTACATACATGGTTTCCTACGACCCTATGCTATTTGGTACCCCTGTTTGGTACTTACTGTTTTTCAGATATAGTTTATGTTGGATCCTACAATCATGCCCATCTTCCGCTGTGCAAACTCTTCCTCAATCACGGCAAGCACGTACTTTGTGAGAAACCTCTCGGCCTCAACAAGAGAGAGTCCCAGGAGATTATCGATTTAGCCAAGGAAAGGAATCTCTTCCTAATGGAGGTAACTGACCCCATTCACATCATCCTATAAAGTACACTTAAAGGAGCTTGTTTAGATTTTTCCAGAAAATGGATTTCGTTCTAACCTAACGATCATATAAAATACCTCCCCAAAATACTATCCATGGGAAGAAAATAGGAAATTTCCAATCTCCAATTTGGATGTGGAAGCATGGTGTAATCACTGCTTTAAGCCCGCCGCACACCTTTGCGATTTACCGGACCATCGGATCACTTACCGGAAAGGTGTGCGCTGAAACAATTCGGGCCGGTCTGACCGTACACCATAGACCGGAGCAAATCAAACTTGTTTGATTTTTCCGGATCCGATGGTCCGGTGTCCGATGGGCCGGTAAATCGCAAAGGTGTGCGGCGGGTTTTATGGAACCGGATAGGCCTATATTAGTTTATGAGAAGAGTATGACATGATACGGTGTCAAAACCTCATCACCCAATGATGTAAGTGGGGGTTGGGGTGGGGGCGGGGGTCTGGGGGAGTCAAAAACGTTAGCTGGTCAAGTTCCTTTATGGATCATTCTATAAATTTGGGGTCCAACGTGCATGTGACATTTTTCTGTCCCCGTTACACCTGACATACTGCTATTTTTTTTTACAAGTATCATTAAAAATGCCTTCAAAACATATTTTTATGAATTGTACTTTATGTAATCACTCTTTGAGATAGAAGGTATTTAAATAATATGTCCTGAATTTACAAAATACAACATTTTACAAGATGTCAGATGTAACGGGGGACAGAAAAATTGGACCCCAAATTTATAGAATGACCCTTATTGAATTTGATAATGTACTGTGCTCACTGAAATTTACTAGCTATCCTACCACAGGGCTGGTGGAACCGATTCTTCCCTGCAAATGTGAAGTTACGGGAACTACTTGATGCTGGCCACATTGGGGAAATCAAGTCAGTTACGGGGTCCTTTGGAATAGCCAAATTATCCGATGACAGAATCGCTTATAAAGGTATAACATAATAAATTTAATAATACGTTATGCTCAGGTATACGTTTACTCTACCCATGCTCATCTTGTCACAGGGCTGGTGGAATCGATTTCTCCCCGGTGCAAATGCGAAGTTACGGGAACTACTTGATGCTGGCCACATTGGGGAAGTCAGTCACCCCCGATCCAAAATTCGTAAACAAAGGTTGCGACTGTCGGAAATCAGGACAAAATAAGACAAGTTGAGACGATATTTACTTATGGTATATAATGATTATTCAAAATAATACTAGCGCCAGCGAATTTACACAGCCTATAATACAATGCTTCACTGATTAACAATGGATGAACACAAAAGTAACAGGTGGGTGAGTTACCACGACCAACAATGCGTTTTACCGCAGGCATTTGTTTTTTATTTTATTTTTAATTTTTAAATTTCTGACCAAGTCAAGGGTCGTGAACAAGACCTTAAGGTTCGAGTAAAATCACTCCCCGGATAAAAGGATAACAAGATTTAAACAAAATCCCCAGATAAAAGGATATTAAAAATATTAAAACAAAATCCTTGGATAAAAGGATAAAAGTAATTAAGACAAAATGTAAAACACGACACTACAACTAAGAAAAATAAAAGAAAGTACGAAATATAGCAAAATATTGATTAAAATAACGTTGCTCTCCGGGTAAAGAAAAGGAAAAATAATAATTAAAACATTTATGGCAAAAGGTAGGCCAAACACCAAAAAACGTGAATAAAAATATAACAAGCAGACATAGTAAAAAGGTATTAATAAAAAGTACAAGGAAGAAAGGGTGAAAAAAAATGATAAAATGAATAAATTCAATCTATACAAAAAACAATTGTAAATAAAGGATACCATAAAAGATACCATATTTATCAGTAACAAAAAATTTCACTGTCCATTTTCAGAGTATGGAGGAGGTGCCCTGTTGGGCTTTGGAGTACACCTCATCCACTCGGCTATCATGATTTTCGGTCAACCTCCAGACGCATGGTCCACCAGGGGTTACTTGGCAGAAACAGGTATCTGACAAGACATTATTACTAACCCTTTAGGCGTCAATGGGACAACATTTGTACCATACACTGTAAAACAATATGTGATTTCACATAATTTTTTTACAGATTGTTCATAGAGCCACGTTGTAATACCTGTATTTCTGATGTGCATTTGTCAGCGTTCTTATACGAATTGCGTTCTTATACGAATTTGTTGGTTTACATTGTCTGTTGTCAACTTGGATTACTTGCTAATTCCCAAGTTCAAACGTAAATGCCATCTTTACGTACCTGCAGGAAAAACATAAAATACACCCGACGACGAGGGAGCACGGTTTTTTAACGCAAGGCCGATTGCGTACGCGCGTACTTGGAAATATGTTTTCTTTGTGCTTATCGTACACCCCAATCTGCTTGTATTTACCCCGAATCAATTTGAACGCAACCTTACGTTTTTCTTGAAACGTTTGTAAATGTTAGGCCCATACTTTACCCAAATGTGGACGACGATCACCGTCAGTATTAACCTGTCCCTGAGATCCATTCCAAATCGTTTCTCCTTGGAGTAAAGTTGGGACGTCTGTTTCGGCTGCATTGAAAAGTGAAGTACTATTCCGTCCGTGCTTTTACACGTTTTCGGCTTCCACTCTTGCAGACGCCTCCTGATCCTCTGCATATATGAACGAGTACTGCGTATATGGGTCATTCCATGAAGTTGAGGAACACGGTTTCCGTGTTATATCCACAACTATTTTTACTTTTTGTTTGCCCTTGATAACCCCATGAATCAATACTATTCAGAAATTCAAGCTGTTGGATGAGAGAAATTTAAAACATTCATTACTTGTAACAAAATCCTCATGGATTTAAATTTAGATGTCGACTAAATAGAATTTTGTTCAAATGTAGGTGTGACATTTGCTGCTTTTTAGCAGATTTTCTTGAATCACACAGAAATATAATCTAGAATCCTCCAAATTCTAATTAAAAAGGACTGTTTAGTTTGAGAACTGTGTTTATTTCAAATTCAACATGAAAAAAATTGTAGTTGGAGTGAAAGCAGTTGAACTGTATTGTAAGTTACATCCACAACCACCACTTTGTTAAATAATTCAAAATGGCAGCACTTTGTCAACACTGAAGACTCCCAAATCACACCCAAATTACCCCAAAACAGTGTAAGCCACCACATCATGCAACATCGTTATATAAATCGTGATTCGTTGCTCTCTTATTGACCATTTTTGTGGAAATGAAGAAATGTCACACTTTGTTCCTCAACTTCATGGAATGACCCATATAGGCTACAATGACTCCCTGCTACACAATAGAAAAGAACAATTATTCTTTGGTGAAAATATGGGGTTTGTTTTAAAATACTAAAGCGTGATGTTTCATCATTATTGTATTGTAAGAAAAGATCACTTTCTTCCGAACATTTAAAACAGACATCTGTAGGAACTTTACATTTAACACCTTAAAATCGTACAGTGATTTCACAGACATGATCTAAAATACTAAACCAACTATATAAAAAAAGAAAAGAAAGATTATCAAGAAAACAGTCACTAATTATAGCCTTGCGTTTAATAATTATTTGCATAATAGCTGGCGCCCCGATTTCTTCACTTTTAAATGGAGGTACAGTTTTCAAAGTCGCGTGATACTACACTGTTAACAAAAATTATGTTCATTTACAGTACATTCATATGTCAATTGGCGTTACATACCGTAGCGTACTGTTTTTGAACAGTACATTCTATTTTTTTGTTTTCTCTGTTTGCATACTAACAGTAGACTCTACTGTTATTTGGAATTGTAAATTTACAGACGATTCTTCTGTTTTTCAACAGGCGACCAAGTGTTCGTTTTGTGCATGGTTTTGTTTTTTAACAAAGCCTTCTGTACAGAAACGATTCTATGTAACTGAACGAAGCAGTCCAGGTCATTGACGACTGTTTCTTGTTGCCCTTATTTACAGTTCACTTTTTTGTGTTGTATATGTACCACACTTCATATATGAGGCCTTTTCCCACTAGAGCTTTCAACCCGGGTTAAACTCAACCCGGGGCGAGCCCCGCGACCGCCCCGGGTTGAAACGCAAATGTTCAACCCCTGGTTTCGCTAAACCCGCTTTTATTTCGCCCCGGGGCGAGTTCAACCCCGAGATGAACATTCACTGTAAAAATTAAGTAGTCAATTGACGAAAATAAATTAGTCATTTCATGGTATAATTTGACTAATCTTTATTTAGTCACCCAGTCGAAAGGTTAGTCATTACATGTGTGCAATGACTAATAATAATTAGTCCTTAAAAATGGTCTAATTTGCCTAATTCTTCGGGTGATTAGTCATTTACCAAATTTAATTAGTCTTCCAAAAAAAATAATTAGTCATTCAACAAATTTAATTAGTCAATTCCGAAAAATAATTCGTCTTTTAATTAGTATTTGTACCCTAAATTAGTCTGACATTTTGACCTCATTTTTCCTGCTAGGAATACACCCAGCGATAAGCAGCGTATTCCACCGAATGACGACAGATCAGACTCGTAAGGTAGGGCTTTCGCCCGATTTACCTCTTTCAACGTAACTTTAATAGCGTGGATTGTAATTTATGTACATGTACTGAGAACAATAAAAGCAAAGTACTGTAACGAGTATACGTACGTACGTACACGCATAATAGGCCTAATAATTTTTTTGAAACAAATTGTGAAAAAATATTAACACGAGTAACAGCCATTTTGTGAAGCAAATTCCATTCAACGTTCGAGTTACATGTTAATCGACGTACGAAGAAACTTTTTGCAATGTAGAACGTACATTCGTCATACAATACTAAACATGATCGCTTTGTTTGTCAACATACATGTAAAACACATGTACTGCAGACAGACATTTTCACTCCACGTACGTACGTTTGTAATAAACCTTATCGACGTTCTCAATGCATTATGGGATTGGATGACAAAATTGCCCGGCCAAATGTGCATAAACCTATGAGGCGGACACCAACTAGCCAACTGTTTTACTCATTTTCACGAAAACCAAAAAGAGTTCAAGAATCAACCTCCCACCACTTTATCTTTGACACATATCAAACATACTGACAAACATGTCCCGAAACAGAAATGTTGCAAATGCGAGAAATCATCGGGGATTCCCTTCGTATCGGTAGTGCGAGTACCACGCTCGCAGCTCGGTATGCGCTATGCAACGCACGCCGTATCGGCACTGCGAGTCAGGCCTGGGTGGCCTGACGGACTCGCAGGCGTGTGTTGCATAGCGCATACCGAGCTGCGAGCGTGGTACTCGCACTACCGATACGAAGGGAATCCCCGATGATTTCTCGCATTTGCGACATTTCTGTTTCAGGACATGTTTGTCAGTATGTTTGATATGTGTCAAAGATAAAGTAGTGGGAGGTTGATTCTTGAACTCTTTTTGGTTTTCGTGAAAATGAGTAAAAAAGTTGCCTAGTTGGTGTCCGCCTCATAGGTTTATGCACATTTGGCCGGGTAATTTTGTCATCCAATCCCATAATGCATTGAGAACGTCGATAAGGTTTATTGTATGCAAGTTGTAGTCACAGTATACGGTACAAACGTAGCCTACACGTAGGCCTAGGCCTATGTTATGCACATAGCCTAGCCTACACGATTTGGACTCGCGGGATTCATGCACAATCCTGCAGTTTGCTAAATTATCCGTACGTTGCCGCTGACTTATAGTTCTCAGTACAGTCCACGCCATAAAGTTACGGAGATTGAAAGACATAAATCGGGTAATTATGGACGAAATCCCTACCTCTTTTGAGTCTGATCTGTCGCCGTGGCTGCATCTGTCGCTGCTGAACGCTGTGTGTACTGTGTATATACGTACACGTACGACATACGTGTAATATGTACGCTGTTACGTTTTTCAGCGCCAAAAAGAATATCACGCCACTCAGCTGTTCTACTAATCGAACTAACTACCTCAACATAAGTAACACGTATACTGCACAAACAGCCTAAAGCAGCTGCACAAAGGGAAAATATTTGTATTGTGTTCTTGGCTTGAAATACAACAAAAACAGTTTCCAGCTGACAATGGAGCCGTGCTCATTTTCTTCAAGAAAGACATATTTAACGTAAGTGTTCAGAGGGAGGGACGTCAAACCTTGGAATCTTCCAAAGCCTGACTAATTTTGTAAGGAATTAGTATTTCACGAATTAATTAGTCATACAATTAGTCATTTGGAATTTAATTCGTCTTCCGGAACTCGGGTGACTAACATGATTAGTAATTTGGATGTGATCTAATTAGTCTTTCAAAAAAATTAGTCCTACAAAAATCTGCATTAGTCTTTGCATAAACTGAGATTAGTATTTTCCTGAAATTGGTTAGTCAAAAAATGTCCAGTTAGTCTTTTAGATTGCAAAATTAGTCACGTGTTCAAAGACTAATTTTTATTTCTAATTTGACTAATGTTTGGTGCAAAATGACTACTTACTTTTTACAGTGTTGAAGATTCACACTTGTGCAAGTGTGAACAGGCCTACTACCGTTCTCTCAATTTCCTAGTTTTTATTTGCATGCCGGGGTGCAGTGGAGTTTCAACAGGGTGTACAGTATACCAAAAATGTAACCCGACCCATTGAAATACAGGAATACGATAAATTCAGGGGAAATTTCCGCCTGAATCTATTGTATTCCCGCACTTTGAGGCAGGTTACATGCTCCCGCATATCGCCACTGTCTCCACTGCAGGCAGTATAGTATTGCACGGCAAATAACAATCAAATAAAAACCAAAAAATGTACGAAAATGCCGACTTGCCTTTCACGACATGTAGAACAGCAAGTCGGCACTAAACTGAACAGTCTCCAGTACATATTTCGACATATAACGCCGACCAAAAGCTGTCATTTCGTACGAACGGCACATCTACAAAAAGCGCACTGCGCAGTTTGAATATACTGCAGTGATTTCCCAGCATGCAACGTACTGGTACTCGCTATCAACGCCGCGTAATTTCTGCCACATAGGGAACATCGATGGGATAACAGAAGATCCTCTGTTACTAAACAGTAACATGGCTGTATTTTAACAGACGTAGATTCAAAGTGTCTTGTTTTTTAACGGCAAATCGTCTGTAATCAAGCAGAACAATATTTTCAAAATGTACACAGACGAAAGAACGTCTGTGCAATAACAACAGATTCCAAAAACAGTTACTGTTCGATTTTGACTTTTTCAACAGAAAAACACCTGTGACTCAACACAATTGTTTACAGTGTACGCTGTTGCCAAGCATCCAACAGTCTGGTTGATTCATGCCATTCTCTCCCACGGTAAAAACGTTGTCGATTCTGAACTTCACACCTGTCACGTGCACCACATATAGCAAACAAAATTTAGTCTGGTGAAGTGGACATTAAGTGTGCATGTGAAAGAAAGTACGTCTGTACACCAGACGTCATTTATGCGAACACGCAAAAGGCCAATGCGGAAATGTACGTTATGATGTTTGGATTTTGTTTAGATGTTGCATTACTCTATTTTGTGCTCAGGAGTGGACGAAACGACTGTCACAACACTGTTATTCCCGAACAAGGCAGTGGCATCCCTGACTTGCAGCGCGGCGTTGAGCCTTACAAATGATTTTGAAATCAGGGGAACAAAGGGCTGCATCAAGGTTAGTTTGTTTGAAGCTCGTTCTGCGGCCATTGTCAGTATGGGCAATTGAGTTCTAATTTACAAAACCTTACCAAGAACGAGCAGGAAAATCTTGTTATTTTTGGTAGAATGGTTATGTACGGAATGTTAGATATATCAAAGTGTCACAGGTACATTTTGTAATACGTTAATCTATGTTCAGCATTCGCATGAATTAACAAAGAACATAGTACCAAGGCCAATATATGGCTGTGTCCGTAATGTGAGTGAATTGATTGCTTTCGATGACGTAGAATATCCGGGAATGTGTGGTGGTCAACAGTCACGCGCGCGCCAATAGACGCACATGAACACGCGTAAAAAATACTCACCAGCGTATTTTCACTCGAAGATGCCGCACGCGGGCGTTGTGATACGTTCAAATTATTGAGCATGCACTCGGCTTGTAAAAACGAAAGTGCTTTTACTTGATCGCGATTTTTAGCTTGAAGAAATGCGTTTTTATCTTTCTCGATACAACAGCCATGGCGCAACAACATAAAGCAAGTTCAAGCAACAGAGGTAAGTGCAACCAATGCGCTTTTCTTGCTCTTTTTGCCGTTATTACTCGAGCCACGTGGGTCATGAAAAATGCCCACCAAAATGGTGGATGGAAGGGGCGACGTCACCGGAAAGCAATCAATAATAAAAAAAAACCAAATTAAACTAAATTAGCAGGTTAAAAGATCGTTGGATAATGATCTAAATTCCAAAGATGTCACATGGCCGGCAAATGGTCTGCCACTTTGCATTTAGGCTCAACTCACAGGTGATAAACTATATAGCACAGTCGTGGCAGTTTATTGTAGCTTGTTTGCACGGGCAGCCATGGCAGAGGGCAGTCACATTGTAACCGTGCGTCATGCACGAGTAGGCACCTTTATGGATTTATTGTCACATTTCAATATGAAAACCTGCCCCCTGTCATGGCTACCAGTGCAAAGATTCCATTGCCTTGCACCCACAAACCTAGCTGGAAAGACTTGCAGAGTTCTGCACTTGTTCACGGCGTACTTTCTTCCTAGATCCCTCCGTTCTTTTGGTGTCCTCTGAAACTTGACGTGACGACATATGTTCAGAAAAGCGAGAATCCACTTGATCTGGAATCGACCAACGAAGTGCTGGAGTTTCCAATCGAAAAGAACTGCGAGGGATTTGTCTACCCAAATAGTGCTGGACTTCAGTACGAAGCTGAAGCTGTTCGCCAATGCATCGCGAAAGGTGAAATTAATTAACATTTATTACGTTCTTGTTGTGAGTCAAATAATGCCGCGTCATTGTGGAAGCGGAGAGGAGAAACGAGACAACAAAGCATTATAAGCTGGCCAGGATAAGCAAAAGTGTACTAAAACACTGTGGTCCAGACTTATATACAAATCATACACAAATCTAAAATAATTTCTGTTTAAAATTAAAAACAAAAATTCTGAATAAATTGTCTAATATGTAACCAATATTAAATAATTAGAATAATGAAAACAAAATAAATAAAATAATTAAACCAATAAAAATTAAAAACCAAAAAGGGACTAATTTAAAAATGAACTTACATGTATGTACAAGATGGAATTTGCATGGGCAAGGTCACCATTTGTTTATGTGTATGAAGGCGAGCCGCTGGCAGCGGCTTTCTGGCCGGAAATATATAGACATTCCTCGAGCCGCTGTGAGCGGCGCGCCGTATATGAAAGAGTTAACGTAGAAACGTATACAGACTGTGGGTCGGTAAGCGAGGCGTAAGAGTCATTGACAAAGGCTCATAGAAAAATGAATTATGAAGCATTCGCTTCATAATACACCACCAAAGTGTGCCGTCAGTTACCAGGGTAACTGGATGTGAACATTCGCTGGTAAACTGAAACTTCCATTGCTAAAGCGCAGGGAAACAGTTAGGCTAGGCCTAACTGGTTTTTAGTGCAGACCCCGTAATCTTGGCGCCACACACAGAGTGACGTTTTCGCTTTGGTACTCTACTGATGCCCAAAATGCAAGCATTGATGTAGACATATATACGGCCGGTCGGACAAACCGTTCATCGCTTATTATTTTACTTATTACTAAAAAAATGGATCCACAAACAGTGCTACTGCTTCCTAATTAAGTCAAAATCTACTGTTATTATAAACCTTATGTCATTTTTGGTTTTCTATACGACGCAGGTCTTAAGGAATGTCCCACTGTCAGCCACAAGGAAAGCCTGTTAGTGGCACAGATTCTCACGGATGCACGACAAGATGTGGGATATCTGCTGGATGCTGATACAAAGAAACCAAGTTCAACTCCTATGCCTTGCCAGTGAAGTGAAAAGAATGGGCATTGTTTTAACAATGGGCTAAAAAACATACCAAGATGTCATTTTGAACCTTTTAACTGTTGCATGGTTCACAAAATAACACAAATGAAATTTTCCCAAATTTCCTAATTTATATGCATATTTAATACTTTTTAAAATATCAACAAAAAAAACATACATGATGAGTGATAACTTTAGGACAGGCAAAATAGTAGCTACATGTATATATTTTCCAGGAAGTAACTGGTCAAAAAGATTTTAAATGAAGAGACATCACATGTTTGAATTTAATCAAAAATATTACCGATGTTTTGCCCGGTACATAAACCTTCATGAGAATTAGAGAATCTTGTTTTCAACGTCGGCAACCCAATTAATTTTGATGATAAACTCTGCAACTATTCTTCACGGCTTTATAATTGCTCATAAATTAATCAAATCAATGGAAAATACGTAATTAATTAAAGTTTAGACATTAAAGGCAGTATACATGATTGGTAAACCGTTACAAATAGTTTCATCCCGCTGTGTGATTGAAGGTATGCTTGATGAAAACAGCCAAAAACTGGTTTACAGTTACTTTGCCCCCAAACCACTTCGCCCTGAACCACTTCGCCTGTGCACGAAGTTATTTTGGGGCGAAATTGCCTTTGGGTGAAGTGGTCCAGGGCGAGGTGGTTTTGGGGCAAAATGAATTTACGTCTCGCGAGACGAAAAATAATTGTTTTGCTCATTTCTCAAAAACTATAGCACTTCAGACAAAACCATTTCAGGGGAGGTTTACTACCGTCATGTTTATATTGTGTAAGTTATGTGTAAATCTGTGAACATTTCTGATTTTTGAGATTACCAATAATGTGTTCTAACTTTAAGCAAGAAGGTTATTAAACCCAAAAGTGGGATTTTATTCTCAAAAACAGTGAATTCGAACTAAATATAAAAACGCGAATTACTCGAAACTGCAGTTTGGCCATGTTCGTCAGTATATGGGAAAAATGTGACGAATTGGATCCAGTGTGACGATTGTAACGCGTGGGTTCCACCAGAAATGCGTCCATGTGCGTCCCAAACGCGCCCTCGATCGCTATGCCTCAATACTCCTGCCCACTTGCAAAAAACAACGCTGGGAAAACCACAACTTACAAGCAGTTAGAATGGAACAAAACGCGTCAGTCAACAAATACCGCTTATCGTTCTACTTTGTTTAATCGCGAACTACCCAAGCAGGCACAACAAAATCCCATAACCTTTGTCGCCTCATCAAATTCCTTGCGGACGGAGACCAGCCATCTGAATCGGACAAAGCGAATATCGCGTCCACAATGACGTTCTACTTCGCTATTAATATGCTAATTCCGCATGGTCTGTCGTAGTACCGCAATCGCTGCAAAAAGACGTTATCGTCGAATGTCACGCGAAGCCACTTGCTGGACACCTTGGCAAAACGAAGACTTTACATTTTGATCCACATACTGATTTTATGCTAAATGGAAATTCAAACTTGTGAAACGTGCTGGACAGTTAAACAAAAAAAACTTAATTTTTCCCATGTTTTGCCAGCAAATAGCCTACAGAGACTGTACAGTTATTCTGTAATATTCATGCAGAAAAGAGCTAAAGTCAGCAATGTTTTTGTTCAGTTCAAAAGGTGGATACAATAATTGAACTGTGTGTATTTAATCTTGATACATTCTTTAGCAAAGCTAGCTTTGAAATTTTTTTCAGATATCTTTTAAAGGAAGTTATCTAAATAATCACTCCCAGACCTACATGTTATTCCAATTTTTGAGACACAGTCTAGGATTTGGATTCCTGTTTGTGTGCCTGAGCAATCTTAAGGTAACGAATATCCCGTTACAACGCCAGAATCACACTAATTTTCCCTTTAATGGATTTCCAGCGCAGAAAAAAAACACATAAGGTGATGATCGTCGCGCTTGACACAAGGGCTGCCTTCGGGCGTGCAGTTCTCACTACTCCGGAGTATATGCGTGCGCATTGTACTCGGGTCACATTACGCGAATGGCCATCAGTCAAGATAGTTCAGGAACATTTATTTCAATGTTGTCATTTATCACAATAAATACAAACAAAACATATTGCATAATATTGATGTGTTGAACCAAAATAATGTATACAAAGCAGTAACAATAGTGTACATGTAATTTGAGCAAGGAAATTTAAATACAATGGACAACATCTAGGTATAAGGTGAAGCGATCAGCTTTTGTACCCTAACCTATGGACAGACAAACATACAGGACCAGGGTACTAAACATAAAAACAGGACATGAAACAAATACCAACAAAAGATGGCCGTCTCTTGCCATGACTACACAAAAAAACGCCGTTTCACTGCTCACAAGTGACAAGAAATTGAAGAAAATACAGACCGTAAGTCGTGAGAACCTTTGATGTCGTGTAAAACAAACCTTGTGAGTTGTTGTTTCAGTTACAATCAAGCAATCGCATAATTTCGCGCATGGTCAAAATATCCTTTCGAAATTGAATTACCTTTTTTCTTAAACACCCTGTATACAAGTTTCACTGTACAATGACAATGTAATTCCCGTGTGTGACAATGATATACACCTTGAAGTTTCAAGGTCTCGCTACATTCACCAGATACGATAGTCATCTTAAAACTTATAAGGTTACAGAATTCTTCAGAACGCAGGTCTGGTTCTGGTGTTTTCTTCCTCTATGGTTTGATATATTTGCAGGCAGAACGGTGTAGTATAATGCTGGCCAATATATTACACGTACGCCGGGAAAAAACAATAACAGCATGATATCAGCAACCCCTTAACTAGTCTTGGCCCAAGACTACTCTAGTTGATATTGGTTTGTGTACGCGTTGGCCGTTCCCAGTAGTGCGCCCTCTTGCAGCACTAACAGACCAGCCCTTTGCGCGACTGGAGCAAAGGGCAGTCGCGCAAAGGGCTGGTCTGTTAGTGCTGCAAGAGGGCGCACTACTGGACTGGCCAACGCGTACACAAACCAATATCGACTAGAGGGCTGCGTTCGGGCATGCAGTTCTCGTTACTCGGGAGTAATGCGTGCGCATTGCACTCGGGTCACATCACGCGAACGGCAAATCCGCAGTCCGCATGCGCGAATAGCAATCAGTGAAGATGGACGTCTCTTGCAATCACTGCACACGAAATGCCGTTTCAATGCTTACAAGAAACTGAGGAAATACAGGCCGTAAGAACCTTTGATGCCGTCTAAAACCAACCTTGGTGAGTTATATTGTTTCAGTTATTGAGTTGACACGTTGAGCAAATTCACCAAAAATCCCACCCATATTCCACCATTTTTGTACAAATTACATGACACTTGACAGGAGTACGAGCACACTCCCCATTTGTTGGAGAGTAGTGAGAGCATACTCTCACTGACCCGAGTGTCGTTATTCTTGCCGTTCACGCGCGCAGGAGTATAACTCGTGTTAACACGAGTACACGCCCGAACGCAGCCGAGTAGTCCTGGGCCAAGACTACCCCTTAAAGGCCAGTGGATCATTTGCAATGACCCCAAAAAGTAATCGACGAGTTTACAGGGGAAAAGTTCGGAAAGTAAAGATTGAATTAATAGCAACTATCCAATGAAAGGTTTTCGCTCAAAATGATATAATTTTACCAGAAAATAATCCGTAAAGATGAAATTATTTAGATCGTTTGCAAACGATTTACCTATTCTGGTTTGCATCTACGCGGTCCAAAATGCATGGGCGCTGTGTACTCCGTGTGCGTGTTCCAACGCGATGCATTTTTATGGATCGCGCGCACACGCAGTGTGTGCGCCACAGAGTGCATGACGCAAGTCACATAGTACCCGATCAACTGAGAACGAATATTTGAAACACCCCGCCAAGACCAGGAAAATGCATATGGATTTTCATTGTTTTTTTAAACGTGGTACATTTGACAAAGCTAAAATTTCTTCGGATGAGTTTGTTAATGTCTTTCTTTTGATTTATAATGGTTTTATTCGCAGAATCGCTCAAAAACAGATCATCTACAGGGCCTTTAACGAGTGGTGCTCTTGAGGTCAACGTTAACCCGGGAGGTCATGTGTGTACTGCAATTCGGCGAGCGTCGATCCGCGTGCGGCTAGCTCTGCAACATGTACATGTACAATGTACATTTATATCGAGCTGTTCAAAGTTCCTCCCTTTCAGAGATCAAAGCACAAACACAGCTTTGTGAATGTTCAACTTGCTCTGGCCCGTTATAGGTCACTGTTCAAGTAGGTTCGGTGCGTCACTGCTCAGTTTCTCCACCGACGTACCAGCCACCTCCAATGCACTTGAATTTCTCCAAAATAGTTTTTATTCAAACCCAAGGGTGAGTAGGCCTACGCCGGGGAGTTGGTGGTATTTTTTAGCCTCCACCGATGTATTTTGATGATATGTCACATGCACCATAGTCACACTAGACTTGAAATCAATTCGGTAATACGGTCGTGTTTTTTCCGAAAGCGGCAACGGAAAGCGGTTTGCCGCGCGGTATTACCCGTTCATACAGAGCGCGGAACCCGTGCGGTATATGCAAATTACTCCCATGAAACAATGGCGTCCCACGTGAAAAATCGCCGGTGCGTTGACGAAGCTCTGTTACTTCTGATATTGGCGAGAAGGTTACGTGCCAAAGAAAAGAAAAGGCGAAGAATTTGTGTTCATGAAATCCTTCAGAAAAGGGCATAGGCCTATATATGTACATGTGGTACGGTACGACCGTGCACGTGCAACGTTACTACACGTACAAAGCGAGGCATGATGTGGTACTGCAAATGATCCCAAATCCTTGTTATTTTTTACCTGGCATGTCCACTCTCACACCAACAGCCTTCCAGATGTCTTGTTTTTTAATAGCATCTTTGTAAGCTTCCAAAATCGTGTCATATAACTGTGGATATTTCTGAACTTCCAGGATCAAACTCTCGGTGCTGTTGCTTGCGTATAAAAAAATGGCGTCCTATAGGACGCCATTTTTTTACAGCTGGCCTTGGCCAGTGCGTGACGTCATACCCAACGCGAACGCTGATTGGCCACGACGCACAGTCTCAGCGCGGTATTGTTGAAAAAATCGCTCTGGTTTCTAAACGCCGCGGTTTACCGTCCAACCGCGCGGTGTTCCCGCTCTCAATGTGAATGGTCCAATAGAAAACCACGTAGTCTATATTTTTTACCGCGCGGAATCCCGTTACCGCTCTCCAGTGTGTGACGCTGTTGCCATAGCAAAAACCAACTACGGTAATCCACGCACCGCACTCTACGGTGTGGTAGCGTCCATTTTTTTTACCAGGGGGTGTTTAAATGAATATGCAGTAAGAACTTTTTTGCAATAGATACGTGTCTTTATTCAGTTGAACTGCGTGCAATTTTAGCGAAATGTAGTACTAGTAGGTCGTCTGTGAGTCACTAGCATTTGTACTGCGTACATTAAGTGTACAGTAAAATAATATGGTGTTTAAAAAAAAAAGGAAACCGAGATTAATTTGTTAATTTCGTGAAGATGGCTAAATATTTTGGAAATTGGCAACCGCCATCTATTACTAGCTAATGATGTCCTTTTTCTAATGCCACAAGAAATCCAATTTACGGTCACACATGACTGAGCACGGAGCAGTGTAATCAACCATGTCAGAACTGGTCTTGCACCAGATTCACCGCAGCCTAACTCCAACAATGGCACGGTCAGGAAAACGCTGACCAAAGGCATCTGCTACTTGCTGGAGGCTTCCAGTCCTCAACCACTCTGTTACCACAAACACACGCTGCTCAGTTGTATTAGCTACATTTTGCTGGTCTGAGAAAATGAACAATCTTTCCAACTTTTAAGGAGTGTGCAATGAAATAATTACAGGCTGAGGATTGCATAATTTGGAGGCCCAACAAAAGCCCTGCACTGGGCAGACATGGTTCATTATGAACACATCTTTTTAGTGCAAGACCAGTTCTGACATGGTTGATTACAGTGCTCCGTGCTCAGTCATGTGTGACCGTAAATTGGATTTCGTGGTGTCATAAAACAATCTCCCCCACATGCACAACGTTTGGCCAAACTAAAACTTGCAGGTTTCCAGCTCTGCACTGAAAATGAAATTGCGCTGGGGTATCTGTACTGCCGGGAAGATCAGCAATGATTTTGTACTGGCACTGAGCCTCCTACCACCAGAACATCACGCCGTTGTGGCGATAGCTGCAAGATCCGAAGAGAGGGCCGAGATCTTTGCCAAGAAACACAAGATCCCTGTGGCCTATGGAAGGTACGAATCGCTGGCAAAAGATGAAAACATTGGTAAGGTTACTTTTTGTTAGTGCATTAAAATTGACATCCTTTACAAAATTCTGCGTGGTTGACGAAACGAGTTTCGCAATCAGTTTTTTAAAACAAAATGGGGAGAAGGGTGTGGATGAACGTAACATTAAGCAGGCCTCGCACTGTGCGATTTTTGCCACGAATTTCTAACGATTAGCTACAATTTGGTACGATAACCAGAGACTGTGTATAGACTCTATACACAATCGTACCAAATCGTACTTAATCGTTGGAAATTCGTGGCAAAAATCGCACAGTGGGAGGCCCGCTTTAGTAACAGTGCCAGGAAAATATCTTGGTGGCGTCTTGATGTATTGAGAAACTACAGAAACCATGGAGACTGTTGAGATCGTGGAGAGCTTCACTTACCTCTGTAGCGTGGTTCACCGCTCCTCAACTATAGCGAGGTTGAAGTCATTCGCCGTCTAGGCCTAGCGCAGTCTTGCTTTATGCAAGTGAAGCGTGGACCTTGACCAGTGGGCTGAGGCAACGTCTAGACGCCTTCCTGACTACTTCCATTCGTCGTATCTTCGGGTACCGCTGGATAGATCACGTTTCGAACCAGGAGGTGCTCGACAGGGCACGGATGGGGAGGGTCATCTGCTTGATCCGAGAGGCCAGCTGCGCCTCTATACGGCCACGTGGTTCGCTTCTCCCAGCTGGACCCGGCGAATCGGATCCTTCGTGACCTCATTATGTTTCAGATCTGCATGTATTTAGTAAATCGGAAACATTGTTGAGAAAAACTCTGGTGTTTCTGTCATTTGGTGCAAGATATGAGACGCGGTCAATGTATAGTTCGCGCATGTAATGTACGTTACACATTATCCCCCGCTGCTGCTGTACCTGTGCCCTTGAGCAAGGCACTCAACCACACTTGCTCCATCCTTGGGAAGGGATGTAAAGCCGTTGGTCCCGTGTGTTAGGTAACGGTAACGCACTTTAAAGATCCCAGAGCATTTTTTTCGTGAAGAGCAAGGGGATTCTGGCCATTTCTAATTCTTCATGGGTTTCCTCACGCTTGCGAGTGACAGTGCAGTGGGCACTTTCGAGGAATCCTTGATATGAAAACCAGAAAGAAATAATAATAATAATAATAATAATAATATTAACTAGAGGTATGACGTTTGTTGTTACAAACGCCAGGTGATCGGGCTAAATGAACATTTTGTGATAAATTTCAGACGTTGTTATGACCTGTGAAATGGCAAAAATGGAAGTTCAGCAGCCGATTTCACGAAACTTTACGCAATTGCGCAAGTCCACTTACGCCATTACTTGCGCAATAACTTATGGCGTAGGTGGACTTGCGCAATTGCGTAAAGTTTCGTGAAATCGGCTGCTGTATACACTATTCCGGTAACTAATATATCCTCCCTGCATATCCGCCATAGCTGGGGGGTTGATAGCTTGCACCGTTTTAAGATATGAATTGTTGAAATAATAACCTTTGAAATCTTGTAATGTGACACCTGTGACGACATCATGACGTCACAATTTTGTGCACAAATTGTTGAACAATATGTTGAACATCATGTTCTTAAATGTGGCGAAGGAATCATACCAATATCTGTTGTAGTTTTCAAGATACAGCATTTTAAAACATCCGAGCTCCAAATTTGCGTAATTTGACACCACATTACGTAACCACCGTCCATGTAATGAAGTCACTAATGGTATAATCAAAAGGTCCACATGTGTGGAAACATTTCGTTCTGTAGAAATATGGTCAAATTCACTACCACTTTGAATCTATTTGCATTAAAAATGCTAAAAAAATTCACATTTTCGAACAACTTCCGGTTTGGACCGGAAGTAGGCGTCACACAGGGGTCATGACATCGTATGATTTGTTCAGTTCATTTAGACTTATCATGTTGTGAAAGAATTGTTCAAGTATCTATTACGGTTCTTGAGATATGAATTTTGAAAATAATAACCTTTGAATTTTTGTAATTTGACACCTGATGACGTCATGATTACGTCACACTTGATGCCATCATGATACTATACATGCTGGTGAAAGTCTGCCGTAGGGCCTATGTCTGTATCTAATTTACTAACGATTCAGCTTGGTAAATTTGATGGGCATTGTTACTGGTAAGTGTAAAAACTGAGATTTCCGTTTTCGTTGAACTTTGACCTCCAATTGACCCCAGAAGGAAGTGTCAGATGACAATGCCCACACAAAGAAAATTGTAGAACAGAATGTCATCTATAAACCTGCCAAATACGAAGATCCTGGGTCACGTGGTTTTCGAGACGGAAGCATTTTAAAATATGCATATTTTGGTTTTTTGGGAGGTGTAATTTGATACTTGATGACGTCACGATGACGTCACGCTTGATGCCATCATAATATTAAACACGCTGGTGAAAGTCTGCTATAGGACCTATGCCTGTGCTTAGTTTCTTAAAGATTCAGCTTGGTTTGATGGGCATTGTTGCTCAATAAGTGCAAAAATTGAGATTTTCGTTTTCGTTGAACTTTGACCTCAGATTGACCCCAGAAGGAAGGGTCAGATGAAAATGCCCACACGAAGAAAATTGTAGGCCATGATCTGATATATAAGCCTGTCAAATACGAAGATCATGGGTCACTTGGTTTTCCAGACGGAAGCATTTTAAAACATGCATATTTTGGTCATTTTTGGGTTGTAATTTGATACCCGATGACGTCATAGTGACGTCACACTTGTATGCACACCTTCACATTGGGGTTGATGTTCCTACCAAGTTTCAAATTGATAGCTTGAACCGTTTTGAAGAAAAGCTCTGTAAACGTTTGAGTGGAAAAAGAAAAAAAGAAAAAACTAGAGCTACGTCTGTTCTATGAACAGAGCGTAGGGCTTTTTCACATTTTTTTACTTCAAAACTTGAAAAACGCCTAACCAGAATACAATGATTAACTAAATGATCTATTTTTGAACAATTTTAAATTATAAGCCAAAAACTGTTTGACTAATGGTTATCGAGGTCAAAGGTCACCCTTTTAATTTTTTTAAAGCTTGGCTATACCTAACCAAAATGCTATGAGTCCCGTGATGTTTGTTATCACTTTAAAATTATAAGCCGACGAAGATTTTACCACTAGGAAACGAGGTCAAAGGTCAAGCAATGTGCGCGTCTGCATATACTTGTATTTGATGCACCTTTAATTTGTCACGTGATGACGTCATCATTACGTCATCAATTAACGACATTTGCTAGTGATCGTATGTGGCGCAGGAATCACGATCATAGGTCAATCGGCTGATTTGTTATGAATGTTTGAATATGGAAAACATTAAATTGTATGCTCCTTTAATCTGATACCTGATGATGAACAGTTTTTGAGTTGTGTCAGTTTGCCTGGGTGGGGGAGTACTGCTATACAGATCTACCACTTCGAGATGTTTGATGAACTGTGAGATACCAAGTTATGGTGCAGGTAAAAACTTTTGATTACTTAATTAGCTCCTTGAGGAGTATCATAACATGTAGGTTCAGGATTTATACTAAGAGAGTATTGAGCCAAATTTCATATAAAACAAAATAACATGTACATTTAATGGAAATAGTACAGAAGCCTTCATCGATTCAGAAAATATGTTTAGATTTGAAAATATGGCAATTTCAGTTTTTGCACATTTAAAAACATCGATTAGGCCTAAGTTACTGTAAAATTAGTACTATTTGTCATAATGTCACATGCAGTTATAAATTAAATATTTACCAAGCGTAGTTTAATAGGTAATATTGCTTCATAAGTACAAAACAATACAAACAATGTGATTTTTGAATTGGCTGAACTTTGACCTTCGATTGACCCAGGAAGGAAGGGTCAGATGAAAATGCCTACACTAAGAACATTGAAGCTCATGATCTGATCTAAATGTTTGCCAAATATGAAAACCCTGGGTCATGTGGTTTGGGCAAGGGAACTATTTTTAAAAGTGCATATTTCGGCAATTTTCCGCTTTTTAGGCACTTTTAAAGTGTTATAATGACGTAACGGATGACGTCACAATGAAGCCATTCTTGGGTGCACACCTCTTATACTATGTCTTTGATGTGACCAAGTTTGGTTAAGATCAATGTTTGGGAACAACCTGAAAAAGCGCCGACAACGCCTATGCGCTTTGTCTATGGGAAAAAAATCAGAAGAAGAAACTAGAGCTACGTCTGTTCTATGAACAGAGCGTAGGGCTTTTTCACATTTTTTTTACTTAAAAAATTAGCACGCTTACCTTGCAAAATTAGATGTCAGCAAATCAACTTTTAACTTTAAAAAAGTTTACCTTTAATGTGTTACCTTTAAAGGATTGATGACGTCATCAATGTTTTAACCACACAGACATGTTTGGTGGTGGACTTACTCAATAAGCAGCACTATTGGGCTAATTTGCGCAAACACTGCTATGAAAGGGTCATTTTAAGACTTTTTAATTTTGACGCTAGAGGGCGCCCTTTTATGGAATGACGTAGAAACTTACATTTTTGGAAACCCTATTTACCTTAGACACTAACACTACCAACCGCATCTCGGCAGCTTTCACCACTTTTACAAAATAGGTTCATTTAAATGCCTTCCGGTTTCTACCGGAAGTGAGCAAGGTCACAGCGATATTTTTTTTGGATACCCCACCCTAGTCGAACTCAAACACCTTTGACCCCATCCAAATACCTCTTACCAGTTTCAAATGGCAAGGCAAAGTCTGTTTGACCAATAGGGAATGAGGTCATATGTGAAGGCATGTGGGCATCTGAAAGACCTTTATTAATTATCGTATATGCCGAAAGAATCCAGATCGTAGATCAAACGGTTGATTTTTAATGAATTTTTGCATATGGAAACATTAAATTTCATGCCCCTTTAAACTTACACCTGATGACGTCATGATGACGCCATTGTTGGGTGCACACCTCTTCTACTATGTCTTTGATGTTACCAAGTTTGTTTAAGAACAACCTCAAGTTTGGGAACAACCTCAAAAAGTGCCGACAACGCCCATGCGTTATGTCAATGGGGAAAACATCAGAAGAAGAAATAAACGGAAAAGCCAAAAGTTAACGACCTTTGCTAGTGATCGTATATGGGAAGGAATCAAGGTTGTAGCTCGCATTTGTTAATATTTCATATTTATAATATTTGTATCACCTTTAATCTGACACGTGATGACGTCATTATGAGATCATCAGTTAAATACCTTTGTTAATTACCGTATATGGCGCAGGAATCACGATCATAGGTGAATCGGCTGATTTGTTACGAATGTTTGAATATGGAAAACATTAAATTGTATGCTCATTTAATCTTATACCTGATGATGAACAGTTTTTGAGTTGTGTCAGTTTGCCTGAGTGTACTGCTATACAGATCTGCCACTTCCAAGTGTTTGATGAACTGTGAGATACCAAGTCATGGCGCAGGTAAAAACGTTTGATTACTTAATTAGCTCCTTGAGGAGTATCATAACATGTATGTTCAGGATTTATACTAAGAGAGTCTTGGGCCAAATTTCATATAAAACAAAATAACATCTACATTATGTAAACAGTACAGTTACCTTCATCGATTGAGAAAAGATTTGTTTAGATTTGAAAATATGGCAATTTTCAGTTTTTGCACTTTAAAAAACATCAATTAAGTTACTGTAAAATTAGTACTATTTGTAATAATGTCACATGGCGTTATAAATTAACTATTTAAAAAGTTTATCCTGAAAACTCAGTTTAGAGGCAAGTTTGATTTCCCTTTGCGAATTCTAAACTGTTAATTTTTAGTTTGTTTTGTTCACATTTGGGATGGAAACGCGATGTTTACTCGAAATACTGATGTACATAATATATATTAGTCATCAAAGGCAGAAATCAGAGCACATAATTAGTTAAGATTGAAAAGAGTTTGGCCAAGGAGGACAATTTCGTAATTAGATTTTTAAAAGATGGTTCAATAAAATCCAGACAATGACTTAATTATTTCAGGCCTATATTAAGCTTTTGTTTTTAAATGGGACGTGCACTGCATTGTTCGCGCAACTCACAACAAGTACATGTACTACATGTTTACACGTACTGCGCATTCTCTCTTTAGCTATACATGTATAACTATGAGGGCGCTATATCACTTTCACGGTAGCAAAACGCGAGTGCATGGCCTGGGGCGGGGTGGCTTATGCATGGTTTTACGCAAAATGCGACTTGGCTGAACTTTGGCCTTCAATTGACCCAGGACGGAAGGGTCAGATGAAAATGCCTACACAAAGAACATTGTAGTCCATGATCTGATCTATAATGTCTGCTAAATATGAAAACCCTGGGCCATGTGGTTTTATAGAGGGAAACATTTTACGAAATGTATTTGGGGTCATTTTCATGAAGAAAATCCACTTTTGTGCCATTTTTAAATTATCATAATTACGTAATCAGTTATGTCATGGTGATGTTCTACATGGTGGTGGAAGTTCGTGATGGGGCCCATGCCTGTACCTAGTTTTATAAAGATCAAGCGTTGTTTAATAGCTAATATTGCTTCATAAGTACAAAAACATACAACAAATGTTATTTTTGAATTGGCTGAACTTTGACCTTCGATTGACCCAGGAAGGAAGGGTCAGATGAAAATGCCTACACAAAGCAAATCGTAGTCCGTGATCTGATCTATAATGTCTGCTAAATATGAAGACGCTGAGCCATGTGGTTTTATAGAGGGAAACATTTTACGAAATGCATTTTTTTTGTCATTTTCATGACGAAAATCCACTTTTGTGCCATTTAAAAATTATTATAATTACGTAATCATTGACGTCATGGTAACGTTCTACATGGTGGTGGACGTTTGTGATGGGGCCCATGCCTGTACCTAGTTTTATGAAAATCAAGCATGGTTGAATAGCTAATATTGCTTCATAAGTACAAACAAATACAACAAATGTGATTTTTGAATTGGCTGAACTTTGACCTTCGATTGACCCAGGAAGGAAGGGTCAGATGAAAATGCCTACACTAAGAACATTAAAGCTCATGATCTGATCTAAATGTTTGCCAAATATGAAAACCCTGGGTCATGTGGTTTTGGCAAGGGAACCATTTTAAAAAGTGCATATTTCGGCAATTTTCCGCTTTTTAGGCATTTTTAAAGTGTTATAATGACGTAACGGATGACGTCACAATGAAGCCATTCTTGGGTGCACACCTCTTATACTATGTCTTTGATGTGGCCAAGTTTGGTTAAGATCAATGTTTGGGAACAACCTGAAAAAGCGCCGACAACGCCTATGCGCTTTGTCTATGGGAAAAAAATCAGAAGAAGAAATAAACGGAAAAAAAAAAAAAAAAAAAAAAATCAAAACGAAAACAAAGGCTTTTTCGTCCTAAACGAAAAAGCCAATAAACGGAAAAAAAAAATCCAAACGAAAACAAAGGCTTTTTCGCTGCAAAGCGAAAAAGCCAAAAAAAAGACAAAGAAATCGTACGAGAGTAATAGGTGATCGGGCTGTTGGCCCGATCACCTAATAATAATCCACTAACACGACGTACTTCATATTAACTTGACTTATTTACTTTGCAAATCGTGTATATTGGCTTTAGCCTGCTTACTGTTTTAAAATTGGTTTTTCAGATATAGTTTATGTTGGATCCTGGATCCATGCCCATCTTCCCCTGTGCAAACTCTTCCTCAGTCACGGCAAGCACGTACTTTGCGAGAAACCTCTCGCCCTAAACAAGAGAGAGGTCCAGGAGATTATCGATTTAGCCAAGGAAAGGAATCTCTTCTTCATGGAGGTAACTGGCCCCTTTCACATCATCCTAAAGGATCTTGTTGGATTTATCCAGAAAATGGATTTCGTTCTAACCTAACAATCTCTCTCCAAAATACTATCTGTGGAAGGAAAACAGCAAATTTCCAATCTCTAATTTGGATATGGAAGCAAACATGTTGGTGGAAGCAAAATAATGGTGCAATCACTGCACTGTTTTATAGAACCGGATAAATTATTTTACTAAACATCGGTGGTTTTCGCAAAATTTCAGAATGGTAATGAGGTACATGTAAGTGAGGAGGGGGAGTCAAAAAGTGAGCTGGTCAAGCTCCTTTAATTAATGTTATTAATATATTGTGCTTACTAAAATTTACTATATCCTGCTATCCTACCACAGGGTTGGTGGAATCGATTCTTCCCAGCAAATGTGAAGTTACGGGAACTACTTGATGCTGGCCACATTGGGGAAATCAAGTCAGTTACGGGGTCCTTTGGAATACCACTATTGTTCGGAGAAAGATTCGCTTACAAAGGTAAAAAGTTGAAAAATTTGGGTAATGCAAACTGCCAAGATAGCACAGATCACATTGATCAGTGTAGTAAATTTAACAGCCTTTACAAGAATTCTGCAAGGCTGACGAAACAAGTTTGAAATTAACTCCACAGTCAATTTATGAAACAAAATGGGGAAAGGGTAATAGGACGATAAAATCAAGCAGTGCCGGTTTTTAATGTGCTGGACAGACTTCTCTTGGTAGCGCCTTGATGTATTAAGAAACGACCGAATTAGCCTACCGTAGGCTACTTTTGACGTGTTCACATGCGTTGTACCGTAGGTTATAAGAAACTGAACTAATGGACGCCATATTTATCAGTTACCAAACATTCACTGTCCATATTTCAGAGTATGGAGGAGGTGCCCTGTTGGACCTTGGAGTATACCTCGTCCAGGTGACTCTTATGATTTTCGGTCAACCTCCAGCCGCATGGTCCACCAAGGGTTACCTGGCAGAAACAGGTATCTGACAAGACACTGTCATTAACTAACCCTTTAACCGTCAATCCGACAATATTTCACTATGAGCAACTAACAATGGAAATTGGGCACACACCAGTGTTAATAACAATGGTGTGTGCCCAATTTCCATTGTTAGTTGCTCATAGTGTTTGTACCATCTACTGTAAAACAATCTGTGATTTTACATATTTTTACAGGTTGTTTATCGAGCCACTGTCAGTTACAGCATTTCTGATGTGCATTTGTCATCGTTCTTATGAATTGCCTTATTAACGGAAATGTTGGTTTACACTATACTGTTGTCAAGTTTGATTATTGCTAATTCGCAAGCTCAAACGTAAACAATTTCCTATTGCGCCTGTCATCCTTATGTACCTGAAAGAAAAATATTAAATACATGTATACCTTATGAGGGAAGCACGGTTCTTCGCATCCTGAGATCTCAGGGAATTTCCACTCTGCAAAGCGACGTGACAATACCCTGAGGAAATACACGCAAATCTGTGGAGCGAGCCGGCTGTTGTCTTGAGCCAACTCACGCCCGAGTCATTTTGATGTAATTTAATCAATTCGGTCATGTTATGCCGAAAAGAAACAATTTCTATACTTTCCAGAAATTGTATTGGGTTCCGTTCCTTATGACTGTCCCATTCCTACCAAACTTTCAAACGGCGTACCTTATTTACTCCGCAGTTTTTCAAATTAATAACGGGGATGCATGCTGACGAATGTAATGGAACGGATTCCCCAGTATGCTTTAAATAGCAGCCAATCGCCGACGCGGACAACGGCCAGCATTACCGAGTACATGTATCACATGCGTGCACGGTGTTTACAATCTGCGCGCGTGACATTTGAATGCTTGCAATCGTGCTACACAATGCACTGCAAGCGTCCTGATTGGTCCAGCAGAGGCGACAGGATTTCTGTCGCTAGTCCCACCGCCAAATGGGGCCTTTTTCAACAGGGCCACTGTACGCAGGAGTTGGGGAGTGCGTTAAAGGGGCACTGTTGCAAAAGGATGGGTTCTTCGTCGATAGGCCCACCCGCGCGTACTCGAAAAACAGTGCTTTTCTTGGTATTTATGAGCTTGCATGTATTTACCATGAATCAATGTCAACGCAACCTTACCCTTGAAACGTTTGCAAATGTTAGGCCCATACTTTACCCAAATGTAAACGACGATCACTGGTATAGTAACCTGTCCCCGAACCACTCCAAATTGTTTCTCCTTGAAGTAAATTTGGGACGTCCGTTTTGGCTGCGTAAAACCCGTGAAGTATATTGCGTGCTTTTACACGTTTTCAGCTTCCCCTCATGCATGACGCCTTCTCATCTGCATAAGAACGAGTAAAACGTTAATGATTCTGTACTTCACACCTGTCACGTGCACCACATAGCAACACAAATTTAGTATGGTTAAGTGGACACCAAGGCCCGTATTTACGAAAGGTAATCGTGTGCAACCTTCAAAAACGGATGATAAACATGCGTTTATTTACCCACTTCTAACTCGCGGCAAAAAGTTAAACACCCGAGTGCAAATAACAATGAAATCCTTAAACGTCTGTTAATTGGGGGTAGTTTAACTCGCCTGTTATCGACATTTCCTGGCGAACAGCAGTACTGCTTGGTCGCAATGAAAATACAAAAACACAATGGAAATCTGGGCACCGCCGGGAATTTCCATTGTGTTTTTGTATTTTAATAAGCGTGGATCTGCCGTAGATTTCTTTTTATGGTCGCAAAAACTCGACCTAGCCTGTGCGACTTATAAACTGAGTGACTTTTTAAACTAAAATTCACTCAACCGCGTCCCTGTGCTTTTGCAATGGTACTTTTCCGACGGCCATGATATAGTTTAGAGCCAATTACCATGGCAACGCACGTCACACTTCGGCTGTTCTACCTTTCTCCAGAGCGGCTCACATATTTGCAAAGATGTGCGACATCGCAAATTTTGCAAAGATATATGTGGTATGCCGTGTCCCTTGAACGCAACCATACGGGACACCTCTCACTGGGAGATTTCTAGAAAAGTACCCCATCCAAAAACCAGGAATTTGCCGTTCTAAGGTTTTGCTTTTCTCTCCTTTTAACATCGCTCCTTTGTGTTAGCACTTTATAGGCCTAATAAGACCATTTTAAGTATATTTGATTGGTCGGTTTAGGGGGCATAGTTACCTCCCAAAATTTTCTTGTTGCTAACTTGCCCGAACAATTTGGTATCTGGCATATAGACCGTATCGAATAGCTGCCATCTTGTGGGGCACCTTTTGTTACTTAAACTGTTGAACAATGTAAGCACAATATGTGTAACCATGCATGTCCTCAAGGAACAAAGAAACTGCCCCACAAGATGGCGGCTATTCGATACGGATATTGGTTGGAATAAAACAAATTAAGCTGTGCCAAACGGCAACAAAATAATCTGGAATGTGTTAAAAGGCCAATGCGGAAGTTTACATTATGATGTTTGTATTTTGTTTAGAATGTTCCTGCTTTACTCTATTGTGTGCACAGGAGTGGACGAAACGACTGTCATAACACTGTTATTCCCGAACAAGGCAGTGGCATCCCTGACTTGCAGCGTGGCGGTGACCCTTGCAAATGAAATTGAAATCAGGGGAACAAAGGGTTGCATCAAAGTGAGCTATAATTTTATGCAATTAAAGGCCATTATATAATTTGCCAATGAAACTTTTAAAAACATTCCCAAAAACAGCATTACATAACTGCTGAAGAAAAAATGTTAATATACCTCATTCTATTAGTTGTATGTAGGAATTTTAGCCACATGTATACTTCAGAAAACCTTAAAGGAGATGCTGATTAAGACATAATTATACATCAATCGAAAGCTTATGAACTCTGGAAATGGAATATATTTTTTTCTGAATTTTTGAAGCTTCGCGGAAGGCAAAAAAAGCAAGAAAAGTGGCAATTTTGAAGGAGCCCAAAACGCGCCCAAAACCAGCCCAATCGATCGTGGATTTTATGGTGACGTAGGCGCAGGGACACATGTCACGTGATCTCCATAGACGGAACGCTAACTTGTCTACAAACCTGTGCATGTACTGTCTTATCTTGTCCAGCAGTTCTTCATGTAAAATAAGGTTGATGTGATATTATACAAGAGAGCCTGTAGGCCCTAATAGACGTTTCACATGAATAAAATCCAGCTTAGTGCTGTTGTGTCCTGTATCATGGCGCGCGGGTGCAAATGCTCGAAATAGGCCACCGTATCAGCGTGGAGTTCGCCATGTTGTCAGACGATTTTCCGTAAGTAAACTTTTGCGACTTCGGTCGAACTTTTTCCATTATTTTTGTCATTTGGATTTGGCCAAAATATATGAATGACAGTTTTTTTCTGGAAGGCAAACAATTCTGGATTAAGCTGTAAAAGACTGAAACGCATATGCTGTCATGGATTTTGCTAGAATGTGAATGGATTCCAGCGAGTTGTTGAAGCATGTGTGAAGTGCGCCGCGTTAATTCCTTCCGCGCTATTATCATGGAGTCACTTCGCCCCATGTCAGTTCGTCTTGTCAGTTCGCCCCATACGGATACCACTTCGCCCCATTGCCACTTGCCCCACCAATGCTATTAATATTTAGCCGGCAGTCGGTCGATAACATAGAAAGAAACGTAACTTACTTTAACACTGCACCAGGGCTGGTTTAAATTTACATTGAAATTGCTTAGGCATATGAATATGATCAAACCATCTGACCATGGAAGAAAATTCCTCCATGTGATCAAACCAACAAAATAAGAAAACAAGGTCAAAAACAACTTCAATTTACGAACAAATAATTTTAGTCCAATCAAACAAATTTCATTCAATTCATTTTAAGCCGAATTTGAGTGCAGTTAATTAAACTAAAGAGGTCCGAATTAAAGTTGACTTTTTATTTTTATTTATTTATTTTTATTTTTTAGTTTGCAAGCAAGCCGGCAAGTTTTCCAAACTGGAGTGAGTCCCTGCAGGGGAACAGTTGAAGAAGCCTATTGTTAAAAAGTCATTCACTTTTAAATGAGACCTCAACTATTTTCCCTATTTTATTGACTGACTGCCGGCTAAATAGCATGGGCGAGGTGGCAATGGGCGAAGTGGTATGGAGCGAACTGACATGGGGCGAATTGGAAATGGGGCGAAGCGTCTGACACCCAAAGGGCGATTTGCGGCATCGGTCGAACTTTTATATTGTTTTTCATTTGACCTTGGCCAAAATATGCGGAAGTTTTTCTGGAAGCCGAAATGATAGTGATTTTGCTTCAATGTGAATGGACTTCTAGTGACTTGTTGAGTGCACTGCGGGCGCTGAAAATGTAAGCGTGGTAGACTATTACGACGTCAAACTCTTTCCGGTTTTTTTTCTTCCGTTCAATGTACATTGAACAAAGATTTATCTAAATTTAAGATATATTTCCCACATGTACTTTTGCTGTAACGTTTTTTTTTCCTATAGTAAAATCACATTTTCTCCTTCAAAAATTGTATTCAGTTATGCACAAAATAACCATTCACGCACGCACGCAGCGCCCTCTATTGTTGCGCTTACACACAAACCTCTCCCGCCGCAATTTTGTGCATTACCTTGATTACTCTCTGCAGTAATTTTATAATTATTTTGTCTGAGAAATGCAACATTTCCGACAGAAGTGCAAGTTTAAATTACATAGACAAGTATCTTCGAATTGGATGATCTGTTGATTCCAAGAAGTAATTTTCTTCAAATATTTGTTCAATGTATACAGGAAAAAACACCTTTTTTTCAACAACTCACTCGAAATTCATTTACATTGTAGCAAATTCCATCAGCATACAGTGTACATGTATGAGTTTCAGACTTTATTTTACAGCTTATCAAGACATTATTGTGTACATGCCTCCCAGAAAAAAATGTCATTCACATATTTTGGCCAAGTCCAAATGACAAAAATATTGGGGAAAGCTGGGAAAAGGGTATGATTGAATTTACCTCTGAACGTGCGATATTAATGGTGCTGAATTTAATTTGCAACTTTCCTATTTTCCTTGGATTCATTTGTAATAGTCTAAAACTCATAATGCTGATGGATTTTGCTACAATGTGAATGGATTTCAAGTGAGTTGAAGCATGTGAAGTACACCGCAGGCACTGAAAACGTCAGCGTGGTGGCAGGATGAAGAGAAGACAGTCGGGCCGTTCGGGGAATCGTTGCATACTTGGTGGTCCGACAGCAGATGCAAACAGCGGATGCAGTAACAACATATTGAGCTCGTGCCAATGACGTAATTTTGGGGAAAAAACAATGCCGCGTCGTTGTGGAAGCGATGTGCGTGCGCGTTGTGTGTGTCCATAGCGCGCGTAACGCGCTATGCTGAGGTCCCCATTGGTGAACTAAACCGTGTTACGCCCACCAGAGACACACACAACGCGCACGCACATCGCTTCCACAATGACTCGGCATTGTTTGACTCCCAAAATGGCGTATTTGCACGCGTTCGTAAGGGGTCAATATAAGGAAGTTGGTTGTCATGTGGTTTTGGATGCATTGTGATTTACTAATCATTTTAGTAATACCTTATCTGCACGTCTGTGCCTGTCAGTTTCAACTTAATAATTATTATTCCTAATGTTTGTTTTATTTTTGATACAGGTCATACGTAAGCGGCTTGTGTCTGAGGTCATACAGCTAGTTCAGGCAGGGGACAAAACAGCTCGAGAGCAAATGCAGGAGCTCCAAGCACCACAGCCAATGTGTGCAAGTGTGGAGCGACCAAATAAGGCTCCGGCAGTCGCTCAATACCAGAAGCATCGTAGGTTTTCCACCCCTATGAGAGTGCAAACAACTGCCAGCTCCCCAACAGCCAATGAAAATTGAATGACATCCTCCATTGCAGTTGTACCAAGGGGCAGCTCTTGGAAAGCCATTTTATGAGGGGTTCAGTGTTGAGACAGTTCTTTTTATTTCCCTTCAATATTTGCCTGTCGGCTCTAACTTGAAATATTTGAATGCAGTACTGAGTAATGTGCCTATTAATCACCGTAAAAATGAATTACTCAAGCAGGAGATGAGGGTAAAATCATATATGGTCTTCATAGAAATTCGAACTATAGGCCCACCAATGTATTTCTTACAGTTGTCGGCTTGGTGGGCAATGCATATATTGAAAATCCATCCTTGGCAGTGTTATTGCAGAATGGAAAATTGGATGTACCGGTACATGTAATCTGCAGGCCAGAGGTCTTGGGTTCAAACCACTATAAAGACAATAGGGATTTTCTCTCAATGTATGTTTGAGATAATTAAATGAAAACTGATTTGCCATGGGCACTAAAACAGACTTCATTCAGCTAGATGCTCAAATCATTGAAATTGCAGCTATGTAATTGTACTGTGCATTTCATTCGGGCTAGACTTGAAACCATGCTTGGGTTTTCTCATTCATTAAAAAATACATGCATTTCTATTTTTTCTGAAATATGATTTTTGTTCCCAAAGTGAACAATGACATAACTTGTAATTGTTCGGCTGTCTATTAGGTTCTTTTAAAAACTGATGTCAACCGTTTGTTCTGGATTCACTTTTTTTTATTTTCATAGGATACAGGGTTGCTCATTCTTGTGACAAATGCAACAATTGAGCTCGTGCCAATGACGTCATTTTGGGAGTAAAACAATGCCGCGTCGTTGTGGAAGCAATGTGCGTGCGCGTTGTGTGTGTCCATAGCGCGCGTAACGCGCTATGCTGAGGCTCCCATTGGTGAACTAAACCGCGTTGCGCACGCACATTGCTTCCACAATGACTCAGCATTATTTGACTCCCAAAATGGCATATTCGCAAGTGTTCGAAAGGGGTCAATAGTGCTCAACTTTAACAGACTTGTAACATTACATCACTCAACAATTTTAAATCAAAGTCGGCTTTCTTCAGTTCTCAGGCATCAGTGTCTAAAGGGCGAAGAATTGTTCCTTTGTAGTGATTGCGCATGTCTGGATATTCTTCGATGATTCTGGCATGAGCACATGCTGGCAACTGCACCCTGATGTCTTTCCCCAACCATCCCCAGCACCATCTGACCAGTTTTCTGTAGGCCACGTACCGGTACTTCCTGTAAAGGGATTAAAAAATTGACAATACGAGTCATGTCACCTATCAGCAAATTGTTAGATTCAATGGGGAAAGATTACCATACATTGAGGATTTGTCTTTTTATAGCTGTGAACCATGAGAAATTTCCGGTTTTGATAAAAACACAAATAGAAAAAAATGTATAGTTTACTGAGAAAAAAAAATTAAATTCTTTTAAATTGTCCAATAGGTTGTGTGCATGGGGTCTCAGGCAGTGATCTCTCCCTTTAACTAAAAAAGGGAATCCTGATCTGATAAACGTTTGTCATCGAGTTGGGTCACACCATCAAATATAATGAAATGCATTTTTTTTGTCCACCTGTCCGAAACAAGCTGACATAAAAATTAAACAATCTGGAGGGCAAAACCCCCTCCTAAAAAAACAATTCCTGGATCTGCCCCTGATGGTGCAATATTGACATGATTTGGACTTGTCCATATTGCGCCCTCAATATAGTCGGCCGTGCTACGCTACTGTGCTATACAAGATCCAATATCATCCATAATCTGAACTACTGGAACAGCGGTTTTTCTCAAATCCGTGCCATTTTATATCGATCATTTAAGCTAGTGCTAAAAAATTTGGAATGATTTCTATATCCAGGCACCACCATTGGCCCTGTGTTTACAAACCTATGAAGCACATTAGGAAAATTAAAGATTTTGTCAAGTAAATTAATTTGGCCTTTATTTTTTGCAGACACCAAAATATACCTTGGAGATGGTAATCAACATAAATGTTCACTGTCTTCTGCATGTTCATTTTGATTGCCGATAATGCTTGTGTGCAAAACATGATCGAGACAGGCTGAAAATTTTCCTTATGAAATCTTAAACTTCCACATACCGATGCTAGATGAGTCATTTAAAGGAGCGTGACCAGAGTTTCTGGAAAATAGTTTTCGATGTAACTTACCAATATTATCAAGTAACTCCCATACACACCTCCCATGTCCCCAAAACCCAAAAACATTCACAAATTCCAGTAAAAAATTGAACAAAACTATCGAGTATGCTTTCAGCGGATAAACGTTGATACTGGAAAATTAGTTTACAAATAATCGGTGGATTTTCAACGATATCCTCGGAAATATGCGGCCTAGAAGCACGGGAGTTTCAGTTTCGTAATCAGAAAAATATAACGGATGTTATGATATAAAAATCTCATGACCCATAAGGTAAGTCCCGGGGAGTTATTGGTAAAAAATAGTGATCTGGTCACACTCCTTTAAAGCAAAAAATCTGATCAACTTCTCAACTCTTACCCAATTTTACTTACTCATTGGTGCGTGCTTGGAAATTCTTAGCTGCCTGCCTCCATCTTTCAGTATACTCCAACCATCCGATATAGAGAGATACAGGATTAAGTACTGCAGGCTCAAAGGGGTGTGTTGTTGTGATGCACGCAGATCCAAAACGGTCAGCCTCTACACATACTTCGGGAATTTCCCTGCAGCAAACAAGGTCTCCATTGTCGAAGCTGTCCATTTTCTTGCAGTGGCCGCAGTTGCACCTGGATTTAGATCAAGAAATACAAAAGGAAATCAAATTGTCACGTGAAGAATGAAGATGTCTTGCTTTGATCTGCAAACCATGTAAACATGCTGGTTTTGGTGATAATAATAACCAGCCTTGAGGTATAGTAATATTGTGGAGAGGAAAATGGGGCAAGTTCTGCCCTGTAAATTTTCCCACAATACATTTCAGCTTTGTGCAAATTCAACCGAGTGGTAGATTTGCCAATAGGAAGAGCTATGGTTGTTACTGGGCATGCCATGGCGGCCGGGCATTGTTATCTTCCAAGCGTGTTCCGATTTTTCCAGAAAATTGATTTCTTTTTCACCTAACAGTAACAATCATATCAAATACCTCCCTAAAATACTATCCATGGGAAGAAAACTGAAAAATTGCAATCTCCAATTTAGATATGGAAGTGAAAAAGATTAGTGGAACATGCACTGCTTTATGGAACGTAATTTTAGTTTACAAACCGGTGCTTTTTTTTAGAATGCGACTATGTGGTAACTATCAAAATCTTAAAACCCATGGGAAAAATGTGGGGGTCAAAAATGTGATCTGGTATCTGGTCACGCTCCTTTAATCACTAGGATCTGCATCTGTTCAACAGTACAATTACCTAGGCCCATATGCGGTATTTGCTCATGTTTTCACCACAGACATGACGGAAGTTGAAAAGAACGAAGTGTGTGCAACAAATTATGAGACGGGCTGAAAATTTGTTTCCTCACAAAATCTCACTCAAATTATTTTATTTTATTTTTTCAGCCAACAAATCTGCACTTAGTCTAGGCTAGGCCCTACCGATATACTTGACAGTCATTAAAAAAACAAATCTGACCAACTCTTAGTTTTACCGTTTATAGGCCGTAAACGTACTGCTCCATTGAACACGCTCCGCACCGGTCCGAGCGGGCCTGGCTACAGGCTAGGCCTAGACTAAATCACGCTTGCGCTCGCCCTGGGCGCTTGTTGCGGGTAATACCGCTGAACATGGATCGAGCGCGAGTGACAGAATTGCCCCGGGTCCGGGAGACCGGAGGTTTACGTTCATGGTAAAACAAAAACCCAACTAACCAGCTGTCAACCGAGGATTGCAGTCGGTCCGGTCGGTCCTCTTCACGAACACCACTTCTGCCATGTCCGCCAACGGTAGCCTCGTCGCGATCGCGGGCAAGAGGCTCGTATAAACCAAAAGCGACCTCGCCGTCGAGCTCAGCAGTAGCCGCGCTGTTAACGCCAGTATCATCGTCTTCTTCGCCGGGAAAAACACCTCTAATTTCTTCTGAGCTGTCTGAGGAGGATTCATATTCTAGTTCGACATCTAACTCTTCCTCTTCTGGAGTTTTATGACTCATTTCTCAGTGATAATTTGCGCAATGAAAACATTAACAACAAACGGCTGAAGTGTAATGGCCGCTGTACGTATTTATGGGCGTGTTTGTTTCGGACGGATCCTGATTCAGATCTGCGCAGATCCAATTCACGTGACTTGAATTCCTAGTCGAGAGCAGTTACGTTTGTTTCTGCTCGTAAAATAACTCGGGATCTGGATTCGGATATGTCGTGAAACAAACACGCCCTATGTCGTTGCTATCGCACCGAGCAGGGTCACGTGATTTATGTCCCTTCGCCTACGTCATCAAAAAGGCGCCCAATTCTGTCGATTTGAATCTGATGTGAGCGGCGGGACCTGGGGAGTCCAACCGCACAGCAGTTTTTCATCTTTTACTAAAAAACCACTAAATTTCAGGTGGAAGTGATACTTTTTTACGTTTCCAGAGTTCATAAGCTTTCGATTGATGTATAATTATGTCTTAATCAGCATCTCCTTTAACAATCCAAGCATGGTTTTTGTGTTGAATGAATAGGTCAAGGTCGTTTGCAAAAAGAAAAAAAAAACATAAAAAGAAGCAACTGACGCTAGTAATATTTCATGAATACCAATTAGACCGATCCAGTAAGGCTCCGCCCATTTAGAAATTGCATAACAACATGTCACACATGTGAAGCACGTGTGCAGTAGAGTCGCGTGGCCGCGCCGTGCGTCAGCGCCCTGGTCAGCGCGTATTGAACACGCACACGCACACAGAAACTGCACGCTCGAAAGCAAAATGTGCACTTAAAGGCCCTGTAGATGATCTGTTTTTGAGCGATTCTGCGACTAAAACCATTATAAATCAAAAGAAAGACATCAACAAACTCATCCGAAGAAGTTTCAGCTTTGTCAAATGTACCACATTTAAAAAAAACCATGAAAATCCATATGCGTTTTCCTGGTCTTGGCGGGGTGTTTCAAATATTCGTTCTCAGTTGATCGGGTACTATGTGGCTTGCTTCATGCACTCTGCGGCGCACATACTGCGTGTGCGCGCAATCTATAAAAATGCATCGCGTTGGAACACGCACACGGAGTACACAGCGCCCATGCATTTTGGGCCGCGTAGATGCGAACCAAAAATAAGTAAATCGTTTGCAAACGATCTAAATAATTTCATCTTTACGGATTATTTTCTGGTAAAATTATATCATTTTGAGCGAAAACCTTTCAATGGATAGTTGCTATTAATTAAATCTTGACTTTCAGAACTTTTCCACTGTAAACTCGTCGATTACTTTTTGGGGTCATTGCAAATGATCCACTGGGCCTTTAAGTATCCGGTCGTGTGCGTGCACGTACAACACGCCTGCATTACGCGTAACGCGCGCGATCAAACAAAAACATCTCGACACACATCTATATCTAGAACGCAGTGAATGCAAAACATAGCAAAACGACAAGCTAATTTTGGTGAGTTTTTCCCGTTTACACAAAAACACATTGATGAAGGAATTAAAAGTAGGTTAGGATAGTCTTATACAATCCGTTTTAAACCGGCTTGGGTCATCTGCGCTAGTGATAAAAATGATGTTTATGGTGTTTTTGCGACACTCGTGCTAGGTTTGCCGTAGCTCTGTGCACAACATTTTGAGGACTCGGGTAACCAAACATTTTGGTTACCTGAACCTGAGGCTGTGATTGGTCAATTCCAAAATGGGCGGAGCTTACCGGATCGGTCTATTACTAACTAAGCTAAGTAGGCAAAAGTCCATTTGCACAGGCGGCCATGACAGAGGGCAGTTACATTGTCACCACGTGTCATTCAAGAGTAGGCACTTTGTAGATCTATTGTCACACATTTTAAATATGAAAACATGGCCCCCTGTCAGGGCCAATGGTCTATTGCCTAGCACACACAGACCTAAAGACTTACCGGGTTCTGCACTATATACTGTATCGAAATATCCGCCATTTCGTGAGCAGATTTTGTTCCTTGAGGACATGCATGGTTGCACATATTGTGCTTCCATTGTTGAACGGTTTAAGTAACAAAACGTGCCCCACGAAATGGCGGATATTCGATACGGTCCATAGTTCACGCCGTACATTCTTCCTAGATCCCCTCGTTCCTTTGGTGTCCTCTGAAACTTGACGTGACGACATCTGTTCAGAAAAGCGAGAATCCACTTGACCTAGAATTGACCAACGAAGTGCTGGAGTTTCCAATCGAAAAGAACTGCGAGGGATTTGTCTACCCAAACAGTGCTGGACTTCAGTACGAAGCTGAAGCTGTTCGCCAATGCATCGCGAAAGGTGAAATTAAATAACATTTAATTACGTTCTTTTTTGTAATTTTTCATCGTACCAAGTTCGTATGATAATTTTTTATCGCCGCGATGTCGTGGGCACTTTATCGTATATAGTTAAATCGTACGAATGTGCTGCGATTGTCCTGCGACTGTCGAATGTTTTTGTTTCCGTCGTGCGATTGTCTCTCCATTGCTGATGAGCACGGAAACAGTTAAACAGCTAGCATCCCCCGTCCACATTCACCCCCTCTCCCCTCTTCACCTGAAATTTTAAAACTCGAGGTCACTTGGTTAGTTGATAAACAGGGTTTTGACGTCATCCTGAGAAGAACACAAAACGGCATGTGCAGTATTGAATATAAAATACACGGAGTGAATGTTCATCATGCCTGTTTTGTCCTTGTAATTCAAAATACAAACGTGAAAAACACTTGATGTAATATGACAATCTACTATTACCCGTTTTGTGAAAAACTGTGAAATTGTTGCTCACAATGAATCTCTTTTGAAGTAAATATGGTGCATTGCGACCGGTGGTTTTCTCACGGAACGAACGGCATTCACAGCGGTCTGTGTACAGCAGTGGGAACGGTCCCTGCGGGCCGTATAGTTCCCACGTGTTATAAATTGGCACAACATGGTATGCGCATCGGCCGGTACAAGTTAGAACGAGCGACTCTTTTTTTCTTTCTCGGTAATAAAAAAGAAAATATTTCTGCTCTTTTCATTTTCATGGTGTCTAATAAAGCATAGGGTACAACCACACAACTATACTGGGCACATCTCTGGCTTTTTGCACCAGAACAATTCTTCAAAAAATACCATGGAACAGAGACGGTTTTTGGAGTTGTTTGCGTGTAAGCGTATGGAACTGTCGACCGCGTGTTTACTCGTGTTTCTCAGGATTGCGTCACGCGCATATCATTTAAAATAAGCGTTTCAGAAATCGCGAAAATTTCATTTTCGAAAACTGCACTTTTGCTTGCGATTTATCCACTTAAAACGGACAATTTGAAATAAACAGCGGTATAAGTCGGCTGGAGGATATGGACTATCGAAAAAGGTGCAAATGCTGGATTTTTCGTCAAGGGGGAATTCTACCTCTTTAACTGGTTTTAGTGTAGACCCAGTAACCTTCAATTGCAACACACAAAGGGTAATATTTTTTTTACAAAATGGTAGCATTGATCTAATGGTACTATTCATCGCTGGTGCATTTATGTATTAATTAAACATTGGAGTGCATAGTGGGTGGATCCACAGGCAGGGATGTCAGACAAGTCGACCGTTGAGACAACTCGACTTGAGACAAGTCGACCGTTGAGACAACTCGACCGTTGAGACAACTCGACTCGAGACAAGTCGACCGCCGAGACAACTCAGCGGACACATTTAAATTTTGAAATTGAAATAACATATTTTATTTTCAAACAATAAAAACAAGTCGACCAGAACGGCCGTGTCACTGAATGGGTAAGCACCATCACTCCTCCCCCTTTTACTTGTCTCAACGATCGACTTGTCTTTCCATTTATCGCACATACGGTCGAGTTGTCTCAACGGTCGAGTTGTCTCAACGGTCGACTTGTCTGACCCCCCACAGGCAGTGCTTGCTGAATAACGGAAAATACAGTGCAAATTATTATTACATTGGCGGATTTGGCCTCATTAAGATTACAGGACTGGTATACAATGGATACAAAAATACAATGGATTTCATGGGGTTGTAACCCCCTGAATTTCATTGTTTTATTGTATTTTAATGAGGGCAGATCCGCCACTGTTTTACCTTATTTAGACGTGTCATTTTTTTTCTCTATACGACGCAGGTCTTAAGGAATGTCCCACTGTCAGCCACAAGGAAAGCCTGTTAGTGGCACAGATTCTCACGGATGCACGGCATGATGTGGGATATCTGCTGGATGCTGATACGAAGAAACCCAGTTCAACTCCTATGCCTTGCCAGTGAAGTTAAAATGATTGGCATTGTTTTAACAACGGATTTCATAATAAATATTTTTGACATTTTGGAATCACGATTTGGAACCTTCAAACCGTTACAAGGTTAACAAAATAACACTCAAAAGAATTTTCCCAAAATATCAATTGATAATATAGGTTTTCTCGGTCAATTTCGGCAAATGAGCAGCCGATTTAATTTTCGTGGGTTCGAATTAAAGCTATTTTGCCTCTCTAGTTGTTACTGCGTTTCAAATTCAGAGTTCGGCCATTTAATTGTGTTCTGAGGCATTCAAATTCCTTTAGCACCGTGTTCAATTTAGCATATCGTCATTCTTTTTCGTGACACTAAATCAGCATTCAATTTAGCAAAGCTGGTTCGACTGGAGATTTTAGTGATTTAATTTTTTTCAATTTCGTAAAGAGACAATAAATTTCGCTAAATGAGAATTCAAATAAGTACGACTAAATAAATACAAATATACAGATAAACTGTACTAGGCAACTGTTTTGTACCTTGACTTTAATTCAGGCAAACCTTATTTTCTTTAATTATGTTTCCAGTAGACTTTACATGGGGCCCTTGAGGTTTTCTCTTCTTTGTTTTCTTCTTTCTTCTTTTTTTTTGGGGGGGAGGGGATCTTTATTGGTTAACTGACCAAGACCTAATTTTGTATTGTGTTTGAATAGGGTGTTTCTTTATGTTTTTTTTATTGTTTATGTTGTTTCTTCCTCAACCATCAATCTGTTGGCGTGCCAGACATCTTGGCATATATGTTTGGGTATTGTTGTACCACTGCATGCACTTCACTTGGGTGATGGCATCAACGCTCTGAATGGCTGCTTGTTGAAGGAGATCGCATCTCCACTGCTGCATGTTCATTCCTGCTTGCCGGGCAGCCTGTCTGTCTCCCACACGTTGTTGCCACTCAGGTAACCCAAGGGTGCGTTTAACTGCTGCCTGGAATGCAGAGTGTGCCATATCCGTGCTGTTCGGGAATGGGGAGTAGGGAGGGAGGCGCTTCAGCTGGATCATTGGGTTGGCACCTTCAGGGAGTTGGGCTCGCACGTGAGGCCTTGCATTGTCGTATATGAGGTAAATGGGTTCGTCTTCTGGGAAAACTGCATCACACTCTTGAATTGTGTCCGCAAGAAACTCCTCAAATCTCTCTCGCGTCACAGTTTCGAATGCGATTCGGTGGTGCACCAAGCCTACTTCACTAGAAACAGCGAAGGTGACATTGCAATTTCTCCCTCGTTGTCTGTCGACGACTCGTCTTGCAGCCATCCCTCGCGGAGGCCTACCCTGGGAGCGTCGAGTCCAGACGTTGTAACCTGTCTCGTCAATGAAGACTAGATGCGCCAGAACACCATGCTGCAGGAACCGTTCACCATACTGGACGCGTTGATCAAGAACGTCAGGTGAATTTCTTGCATCAGGGACGTCCTCCATAGTTTCAGTGTGATCATCATCCCATCCAAGGCCCTGGCTATGGTGGCAGTAGAGCCCTGGGGCTTCTCTGGCAGATGCTCACTGAAACTAGCCTTCATTTGTTGAAGTGTCAAGACGGGATTAGCGTCAAGGATGCCTTGCAGATGGTTTCGCATGTCAGCATCCATCTTGCTGTGGGTTGCTCCCCTCTTGTCAGCGTCTCTCACCTTCCAGTCATCAAATATGTTGCAACAATTGATTTTGCTGTGGACTTGTTGATGTTCAAATTGACCGCAAGCTCAAGGTAGTCTTGCTCGTTTCCCTCGAAGGCCTCAATCAACCTTTCTCAATCTACCTGGGCCACTCTAGCGTAGCGACCACGAGCTGCCATTTCTAGAAATATGCGTGTAAAACTGTAGCGAAAGCCCGTCTTCGAAGTACATCGGCAAAGTGACTCAAGTGCCAATAAGTGAACCGTATTTATGCCTTTAACATTCTTAAGGAAACAAAAGTTTAACAAAGCGTTTTTTAGATTGCACAAATTCCAGAAATGACTGCCCAAAAATGAATTTGAATGACTAAACACACGCCTCAAAAAGCTCCTGCGAATTTGAATGCTGCTTTGTTGAATTGTTAAATTGAATGAGTATTATGTTAAATCGAATGACGCAACAGTACATTTGACTGGTCATCAAACGAAATCAAATGACCCTTTTTAGTAGCATTCGATTTTGCGCGAAATAGAATAGCGTAGTGGTTAAATTGGCTGCTCATTTGCCGAAATTGACCGAGAAAACCTATATTAATATTTTATTATGGCGTTAATACATTAGCAGTAATAGCACGTACTTTTTATCCACTAACAAAATGGCGTCCATGCAGCCTTGAGGGCACGGGGTCATGTGATGAGTACTCTCTAGTTTCTAAATATAGCTCTATGGCCTTATCCCACTGCTGGTGGGCCGGCATACCCTGGCTGATCGTGAGCCGGCTCTCGTACTGAGCTCGGATCAGCAGGGCCAGTTCCGATGGGTGTTTTCGATGGTGTAGCTCGCCACTGCGTCACCCATGGCCTGGATCACGTGGCTGTGGTCGTTGAACACCAACTCGTATTCCAGACGGTCTCCAAGCATGCTCTGGTAAAATAGTGCACGACTTTCTAGCAGCTCGAAGTCTATTGGTATGTGGAAGCGGTTGCTGTCATCTGCAATGACTGTCTTTTGCGACAGTCGTGTTTCCAGTGCCCACCTGCAGCTTCGTGTTTTTTCTTCCCGCAGATGTGTTGATGCCCTTGTACTTGGTGTTCTGACGCTCACCCGCAGGTTTTCAGAGGTCGCTGTAGCCATGGTAAACAGAGTTCGTTGATTAACATGACCTTGTTGCCCGAGGTCCGGATTGTATTTTTCATGATAGCCCGGCCCAGTGCAGTTGGCATCGTCCGAGTTCAGTGCGATGGTGAAGGCCAAGTGCACAGTCCCAGGGACGATGACGTCATGGGCGCCGATGTTGGGGAACCTGACCAGTACAGCTGCTGATTCTAGTCAATAAAGGACGGGTTTTTTTTTATGACGACGCTGTGGCACAGGCCTTTGACCACAAGGGGGTCACAGTCTGCAGTAGGGGTTCAGCTTGGGTCCAACTCCGTACATTGAAGCCATGACGTTCTACAAGAACAAAGGAATTGAATCGCGAGACCAGTCTTCAATACATAGTGTTACACCCAGTGTACCACGGCAGGAGGCTCTGACTATGATAATCCCGCTGACGTATAATCCCGCTGACTGTACTACGATAACCGAGCATATAATCCCGACGATCCTGGCGAGGAAATCGCGAGGAGCCTGCCCAAGAGGAAACCTTATTCGAGGGGAAGATTCCTCTGATGTTATGTTTCCACAAATACTATGAGGCCATGGAGAAAAAAGGAAGGGCTACCCAAACAATTATGTCGTTTTGATGAGTTCAGGCTCGATGAAAGGGGAGTTTTGAGGCTAATTAAAGCACTTCTTAGGGGTCAATATTTTTGTCTCGAAGTCTACAGACTGGGATATGCGAGCTGCGAAAAAGCTATTGCCCAAAGTCGCTGCAGCCGCAGAAAAGACCACCAACGAACTGAGAGAGGCCGAATGAATGCCAGACACGGGGAAAGCAGCTGATGTTACCATACAGGCAGTCCAAGAAATGAAGGAGAGCTTCGCATAGACTAAAATCAACCTCCCAGCCAAATTTCCCGCCACTCCGCAAGCTGCAGGGTTTGGACAAGACCCTATACGGACGCTCCGTGGTCAACGCTCGCTCCAAGAGAGCAAGCGCACCGCACTGCAGAAAAAGCTAGACGCTGCATGAAAAGGTTTGATGCTCTTCGGACGTCAGCAGAAGAGGACCATCTACAGACCGAAATAGAATTAGCCGAAGATGAGCTAGCTGCTGTCCAGGAGTCCATCGACGGGTGGCTGCGCTCCCAAACACTGCTATTCGCGAGACTCTACCAACAAGCGAAATGGCCAAAACAGTTTATAACAAAGCTACATTGGGGTGTACAACGACAGTGCATCAACACAATACTTTATGCACGAGTTCAACTAAAAACACAACCAACGCCTACGTACAGCATAGCAATGTTTGAAATAATCCTGCATGGTTAAATAATCATATCTCTACAAATTTGAAACCAGTGTACATCATACTTTTGATGAAAAGTGGCAATGTTGTAGAGTAAAGGGGTTGAGAGCGGGTTACCATACGGGATGCACGATTGGCCAAAAGGTGGGTGCAGTATGGCGCAAATTGACATCTGTACTTCACCCTCCTTTTTTAATATTTATACGAGTCGCAGAAAATTTTCCTTGCATTACAGCATTTAATGATGAAAAATTAACAGATGTATTATAAACAAATGTCGTGGTTAAAATGTTCAACTAGCTTATTTTATTACAGACTGCCAGGGTGCCCCACAGATGATTTTACCTTTGAAACCACTACTGAAAATGTGACATTTCGATTTTGATAATAACAACTTTGCATGCGATTTTTATTTAAAATACTCCAGTGAAAGTTACCTGCTCTCCCAAAAATTACATTCCATTGTGCACAATCATCTAGGAAAAACAATATCCAAAGAAAACGAGAGATTTTTTCGTTGCATTTTAGAAACCGTGATGCTACACATAATCTCCTGGGAAAAAGCATCATAGGCGGATCCAAATTGTGTTTTAAGAATTTGGCCTTCCGATATATAGACGTTACTTTAACATAAATCGGTTATCTGGTTTGTAATGTAATGGTGGACACTTGTATAGGGTACTCCTGGCGCTGTTGCCATTAACATAATCGCTGCCATCAGGAAATCACTAGAACCATTTCGCTTCAACTAGGTGGCTACCTGGCCAAGGCGCACAACCCTATCAGCAGTTAGATTGTGGCATTCCCCCTAACAGCTCCCCAAATATCGCTTGGGTTGACGATGCAATTGAGATTAAGTGTCTTGCCCACGGACACAAACACTTTTTGGAATGAAATGTGAATTGCTTTTATAACACAGGAATGCATCAATGTTGACACTGTCCACAAATTAATGCATTTCAGGAAATTCCCCTTTGACAAACTCACGGTGTCGCTATTGTAAAATGCATGAATCGATGAAAATGGCTTCATGTACACATGTACTTTCACAATATGCCAAAGTCAACTTTATACCATTTTGTTTTTTTCTAAAATGCCGTGGTAAAAATCAAAGATAATATAAAACAACAGTGAAGGATACATATCCTAAATGCCATATCTATCTGAAATGCAAAGGATGGGGGAAGTTTAAAATGCTTTGGCGCAAGGTCAAAATGGAAACGGTCTGTATACCGGTAAACGATTCGAGTTAATCCCTCTTCAAATCGTTTCTCTAGTTTGTTGACAGGTTTGAAGGGAAACGTTTCCAACTTGCTGGGTTGGTCGATGATTGACAGGTTTACAACTAGCCGCCTGCACGAAGTGAACAAAAAGCTGCTACTGGCCGACGACTTCAAAGGGAGCCGCCCGACCCTCCAGCCGGGCGCACCCAGGGCATGAATGTGTTGTAGTTAAACACCCTTGTTCGGGCGGTCACGTGATCAACAGTGGCAGAGAGTTGAATCGTTTGCTTGTTCACTGTATCGTTTATGTACCGTTTCCCGGTATACAGACCGTTTCTATTTTGACCTCGCGCCTTACACAAGTAACAGAGAGATTGAGTTGTTAACGCTAACTGCATTTTTAAAGAACTGGAATGGGGGTATTAAGTAGGTATTTGGAAGGGAAAGGGGTGCTGAAGGATGCAGTTTCCTTGTTCCTTGAGGACTTTCACATTTTGTGCTTAATCGTATCAAATATTCCCCAAAAAATGGCAGTTATTCAGATATGCAGGGGAGTCCCTCTGTCACATATCATGGCGGGTACATTTTAACTCTTACGATTACATTGCATGTCTTTTCAACCGTTCTGGAAAAGGTAACTGCTGGTTTTATCAACTCTACAAAACCTATGACGTCACAGTTTACATGCGCGCTTTCCTTTGGACCTATACGTACCCCAAGCAGGGGCGGATCCAGAAATTTTTCCAGGAGGGGGTTTTTCCACCAGGGGGGGGTTTTGCCCGTCAGATTTTTATGTCCTCTTGTTTCGGACAGGCGGACACGCAAAAAATGCATTACATTATATTTTTTGGTGTCGGAGCAGGGGGGGGGGGGGGGGGTTTTGACCCCCAAAACCCCCCCTCTGGATCCGCGCCTGCCAAGACTCTCCATAAAATTGTGCCTTGTAAACAAGATGTGACGCATTATGTTTTAGGTCTATTCAAATTACAATACGAGCAAAATTTAGCTTCAAAATGTCACACTTGCATTTTTGTACAGCTAGTTTACTTAATCGTTCTCGTCATGCTTTGGCTAATTTCATCAGGTAACGGTGTTGTTCGATTCACAGAGTGATGTGTATACTGTTTTTATGCCAAGGGTAATCATTTTCTGAAGCCTAGTATTTATAAAATAAAATCAACTCTAGAAGTGTCACAGAGCATTCAAGGAATGACTCAGTTTTCAAGGAATGACTCAGTTTTTAAGGAATGACTCAGTTTTTAAGGAATGACTCAGATTGTTAATTTTATCTTTATTGGACTTGTGATGTCATTCTCATCATGGCCTTAACTACAAAATGTGCTACTTTCGTGCCTTGTCTTTTCCTATTTCTCTGTCAGGAATGACTCTTCTGCACCTAAATTCCCAGCTAGGGTCCTTTTGTTTTACTGGACGATAAGGCGGCGGCGTCTTCTACAGAAGGCTTCTGGATTCCACTGGCTGTATGGCATCATCCAATGTCCGTTGTAGATGCAGATTACTGTCATTTTGGGTCCATACTTCAAGTTAAGAAGCAACTGTTAAATAAAGTACAATTATGTTTACAATGCCAGAGCAAAGTGTCACTATTAAAGGCCCAATGTTTCATTTGCGCGACGATTTTCGTTTTAAATATTTCTGGAATAAATGCAATGAAGACCTTAAAATACATGCATGCTTTTTTGTGTTAAGTGAAGTAACTTTCCCCCTCAAGCATCTCCATCAGGGTGACAATGTTGTTGTTGTTGATATCGTCCCCATTAGTTGATGCTTCGAGTATGTTTGCTCATCATGTCGTTGTGCTGATACGTTGGTGTAAGACTTCATTTTTTTGGTCTTGAGTGCCCTAGTGGCTCAGCTATGGACATAGACAGAGACACCGGGGAAACCCCCCAACTCTTCAGGAAAGAATGCTCTGGGATCTTTTAAGTGGGTTACACAACACTCTGGACCAACGGCTTTACATCCCTTCCGAAGGATGGAGCAAGTTTGTTTAAGGGCCTTACAGGTACCACGGCCGGGTATCGAATCCGCAACCCCAAGTTTTCACTTGTATTGCGAGTCAGTGACCAAACCGCTCAGCCACAGTACCCCACAAAAATGTGTGCACGCACATACAGTGTATTTAAAAAAACACCTTCAGTTGTTAATTTCTGACAGAAAGGTAATATAAATTTATGTGGTGTTTGTTAACATTTGCTATCAACACTGAGTAACTGTTTGCTTGTCAAATATTGGGTCATTGCAAATGATACAATGGGCCTTTAATTAGTGGGTAATAATAATAATAGGCAGTTCTTATATAGTGCATTTCAGAACCGACGGAACTCTCAATGCGCTTTCTGCATTATTACCCTTGGTCATTGGGCTCAGTAGTATCATTCCTTAATCCTTCTCAGCTCCCTGGGGAGTATACAGTCCCTGCAGACTATGCGCACAGGGACTTCAGCTTTCACTACCCTCACAGGTACCCATTTCCTCCTGGGTGGAGAGAGACAATTCGTGGCAATTCTTGCCCAAGGACACACGCACCATGGACGAGCCGGGGTGGGATACGGACCCACGATCTGTAGATTCACCACGATCTTGGGTAATTCCCCCTCCCCCCTAATGTGTTATTTTTCGTACAAAAATCATTAAAATGGCCTTTAAACCATTTTTGTATGAATTGTACTTTATGTACTCACTCATTGAGATGGAAAGTATTTAAAGAATGTGTCCTGAATTTACAAAAACGAGATGTCAAATGTAATGGGGGACACCAAAATTGGACCCCTAATTTATAGAAAGACCCAATACACTGCCATTTTTGCCATCGAGCACATGTGGAGTGGACAGGCATAACATGAAAATGATCATAACACCGAACGAAATAACTTACAGAAAAATGATGCAAACATATTTTCCAAAAATTTAAAATGAAACTAGGGTCTCCATAACGTATTTCTTGTTATTACCTGGGGCCAATTTCATAAAGCTGTTTAGCAGAAAAATTTTCTTAATCAAAATTTTGTTTGCTTTATAAAAATGTGTTAATAGTTAAAATTGCATGTCAATTTGTGTTTTTAGCAAGAACAGCAGAACACCAGTCAATTGTAATACACATCACATAAGATGTCGACTGCTAGCCCATTTTTATATAAAGCAAACAATTTTGGATTAAGCAAATTTTTCTGCTAAACAGCTTTTTGAAATTGGCCCCTGGAATTTTTTTAGTATGTGCTAATCTGACATTGTAAATATAAAAAAAATTGTTGCAGGGAAAAAAAAATTGAAAACAAGGTCTTGACATTAATTTTTAGACACATGCTCCCAATTTTTAAGGCAATCTACCAAAATATCAATCGAAAAAACAAAACTAACCTTAGGTGTAATGAGGAAGTACTGAGGTGTGTTTTCTCGACAAGCAGTCTTGACGACAAGCTCAAAGACCCGACGTTCATTGTTTGGATCCATACCCTGGTAGAAGAAACATTCAAACCATCAAGATATTTTAGTTTTGTATTCAATTTTGTATAAATCCTATTCCTGATGTGATCAAATCAGGTCTTTTTATACAAGGAAGCTACAAAACAAAATTGTATCAAAGGACATTCTCAGAAGTGAAACTGAAACCGATTTTTAAAAAAAAGGTAGCCAGATTCATCAAAATTGTAGACACTTGTTATCACACACATTATTACTTCACATTTGAAGGCTTGAAAACCCCTTTTTAAAATGAGAGGACATTTCATAGACGGACCCAATTCCCGGACAGACCCTATGGGTAATTCCCAAAAATTAGGGGTCCAAAAGTGTGACATGCTTCTTAAGATTTGCAAGTGTTTTTAATAATTGAAAGTGGCTTCCCAGTAAAAAATAATTATTTTTATTTAAACAAATGCCACTCAAATTTAATGTTTGTGTGTAGATATGGCACCAAGGTTAATGCAAACTCATTCTACAGCCAATTTTCATTGGCGTAGGTAACCCGGGACACCAAACTCCTATCCAATACCATGGAACAAATTATGAGTCTTTATGGTCTTTTGTTTTGAATATTTTTCAGGAATCAGAAAACAAAATATTGAAGAAAATGATGCTGCCCCCTATAATCACAGGCCACAGTCCATTACTGAGAATTTGTGGTCATAAGTGGTGATTTTTGAAGCAGAGTGTCGTACGTAACTGGGACACCAAACATTTTGGACCCCTAATTTTTGAAATTACCCCTATTCCCGGACAGACCCCATTCACGGACAGACCCAAGTCACGGACAGACCCAATAGCCATACCTGGTTAATCTCATCTACCACTCTGAAGGGGCACTTGTTCAGTTCCTGTAGTGCCATCAGGTACAGGATTGTGGAGACGCTGCGTTCACCGCCGCTTTGGTAATGAGAGGTCAGCTCTCTCATCTGCTCAGCTTTGCGGAATTTCACTTGGATGCTGATGCCATACTTGTCATAATCATCCTCCAAGGTAAGAAATATCAAAGAAATGTGAAAGATAGGGCATCGTGTTACAAAACATAATTTTGGGGTGTGGACTAGTGGGTATAAAGATAATGGGACTATGGGATGGGATTGAATATTTTGTTCAGGGCAGCCTGTCAATTTTTGACTAAAATGAGTAAAGCCCATTATTATTCATTCATTCATTAAACTTTATTATATAACGTCCAAGTAGATCCGATTGGACCGATTGGACAATAGCAGGTCACGTGTCGTTTAATATTAAATCCATTTAATGCTACTATACCGTGCAATTTTGTTCCATACGTTCTTTCCATTGCACGGTGCGCCTGCGCCCACTGTGCGCGTGTACAGTATTGTATGTGATGTGCGTGTCAAATGTATGACGCGAGCGCGACCAGTAAACGCGACCTGCCCCCGACACAAAAACGTTTTGTACTTTATGACGGACGATGAAATAAATTTGAAGGGTAAGCCTGAATAATTTTTAAAAAAAGTAGGATGACAAGGATCTACATGGGCGTTATATAAAACAAATACTGAATGTTTTAATTCGTGCAATGGGAGGAATATTTTCATTCGGTGAAAGATTGAATGTGTTCCATTCAACTCGGCTTCGCCTCGTTGAATGGAACATTCCATCTTTCACCTCATGAAAATATTCCTCCCATTGCACTCATAAACATTCATTATTTGTATATTGTCCCATCAAAGGGAAATTCAGTGGCCTCTGCACGAAAATATACATAAAAATACACATTAAAATCAAACACCACACTACTACACTAATTTAAAACATTAAACATTACAAATACAGCTCAATTTTTCTTCCATACCGGAAGTGACGAAGATTAATTAATCATCGTTAGTTAATGAAGCGTGCGCTCACATATCACTTAACGAAGATCGAATGAAGAGCGGTACCGTACACATTCTAAGCGACCGCTAACGAAGATCGAATGAAGCTGTGGGAGGTCGTACATGCGCGTTGCGCGTCTAGACGCGCTGTGTGGTTTTTCAGTGGTGCGTCAAAAACAATGCTTGCTGGGCGCTTGACACACAACGCGCTTGTGCAACCAGGCCTGCCAAATTGCTTCGTCGAACGAAGGGAGCATTCTCATTACAAATTTGCTTCATCGAATGAAGCGATGTCTTCGTCGAATGAAGCCATTTGCTTTATCGAATGAAGCGATTCTAATCATCGTCGAATGAAGAGGCGTGCGTTCACATCAGGAAACCTCTTCGTCAAATCATCGTCGAACAAAGCGATTTCTTTAGTGAGAACGTGGTCAATGTCCAACATTGAAAATAGAGGGCGAACAAGAAAAGTCAACATTGCTTATGTCCATTATCATTTCTACTTTTAAGGCAAAAACTGGCTATGTCCGCACGTTTACACACAATTTTTGCAAGCACATCGGACATAGACTGTTTTGGTATCAAAATAATTGTTGGAGTGGCCAATTTGTTTATCACATTCAAGAGTGGGGTACCGTGGCCGAGTGGTTAGGGCCATTGACCCGCAATCATGGGTGAAGGCTTGGGGTTGCGGGTTCGAATCCGGCCGCGGTAAATGTGCCCTTGGGCAAGGCACTCAACCACACTTGCTCCATCCTTCGGAAGGGATGAAAAGCCGTTGGTCCAGTGTGTTAGGTAATGGTAACGCACTCTAAAGATCCCAGAGCATTCTTTCGTAAAGAGCAAGGGGATATTTCCCGGTGTCTCTGGTAATTTCTAATTCGAATTCTTCATGGGTTTCCTCACGCTTGCGAGTGACAGTGCAATGAGCACTATTGAGGAATCCTTGGTATGAATACCAGAAAGAAATAATAATAATAATAACCAGAACTTGTTATGTCCATTTGTTTATCCCACCTGGGGGATCAAGAAGCATGATGAGGACCATGCATCAACATTTACAAGATCTAAGTAACAAATCTATAAGATTACTATTTAATCAACAGTTTCCGATTTTTCAGCTACAATCAAACTTTTAAACTCAAAATGCCATATTCTCAAAATGGCATATTTGGACATAGACTGGTCTGGTTTTTAATAAAGGTAGTATACTTGTTTGGTAAACTGTTAAAAACGGCATGATTTCCACTGGTAATTGAAAGCATAGGTCGAGAAAACTACCTTGTAGAAATTTCAGCCACATAGATGTAGTAATACTTCAGAAAACCTGAAAAATCCAAGTACGGTTTTTGTGCATGAATGAATGGCTCCAAAGATGGCCTACAGGAGATCTTTAAGCTTTGGAGTTTCAAATATTTTTGTCATTTTTCTCATGAATGGTGGCAATTCGGACGAAATAATATCACAGGATGGTTACTACCATTACCATCTTGATAACAAGTAAGCTTAAAGATAGTATACATGATTGGTAAACTGTTACAAATAGTTTTATCCCCCTGTTTGATTGAAGATATGCATGATTAAAACCAACCTGAGCAAAAACCAGCTCCGTACTTCGTCTAACTTTTGAGAAAACAGTCAAAAAAGGGTTTGGGGGCGAATAGAATTTTCGTCTCATGAGACGAAAACTAATTGTTTTACTCGTTTCTCAAAGACTATAGCACTTCAGACAAAACCATTTCAGGGGAAGTTTTCTACGGTCATCATGTTTATATTGTGTAAGTAAGGCGTAAATCTGTGAACATTTCTGATTTTCGAGATTACCAATGATGTATACTGCCTTTAAAGATAATAATTCAGATTTTTTTGGAGGGTAATTACCAAACAAGTAGACTACCTTTAAGGGGATGATTTGCACCCATTTCCAAGCATTAAAATACATTTCTTAATTCTGATAATTGCTAAGAAACTGGCATCTCTGATTATTGCCAATACATGTACCTCATTCTCGTACTGTAGCTTGACTTCGCCAGCACAACCCATGGCCTCAAAGAATTTGGAGAACTGTTGGCTGATTTCTGCTATTAAGCTGTTGAGTTCGTCTTTCCACTTTTGCCTGATATCGTTTATCTCAGCTTGTTGTCCGTCAATGCTCTGCTGACCTCGCTCAACCTGAGAAATAAGAACAAGATTTTGTGAAATAAAAAATGAACAGCCAAGTGGTTTTACACACAAATCAAAGGATAATACTACTGCAGGTGCCAGGGGCAATATTCACCAAACGACTTAAGTCAGAAAATTTAAGTATCCCGCTTAAATTCTAGACTTAAAGGCCCTGTAGATGATCTGTTTTTGAGCGATTCTGCGAATAAAACCAGTATAAATCAAAAGAAAGACATCAACAAACTCATCTGAAGAAATTTCAGCTTTGTCAAATGTACCACGTTTAAAAAAACCATGAAAATCCATATGCATTTTCCTGGTCTTTGCGGGGTGTTTCAAATATTCGTTCTCAGTTGATCGGGTACTATGTGGCTTGCGTCATGCACTCTGTGGCGCAGGACTGCGTGTGCGCGCGATCCATAAAAATGCATCGCGTTGGAACACGCACACGGAGTACACAGCGCCCATGCATCTTGGACCGCGTAGATGCGAACCAAAAATAAGTAAATCGTTTGCAAACGATCTAAATAATTTCATCTTTACGGATTATTTTCTGGTAAAATTATATCATTTTGAGCGAAAGCCTTTCAATGGATAGTTGCTATTAATTCAATCTATACTTTCAGAACTTTTCCCCTGTAAACTCGTCGATTACGTTTTGAGGTCATTGCAAATGATCCACTGGGCCTTTAATTCAAATCTACAAGTTAAGTGCTATTCACAAAGCCTTTTCATTAAGTGCCCCGCTTTATTTTGTTTAAGAGTGGTCTGACCTGTCTTAAGTCCATTTAACGGTTGGGTAAATCGTCTGCCATTGCAGTGTTTTTACGGCCAGCGTGTTATCGAGAAACGACTATAGATCAGAGAACCCCTAAACATATTTAGACATTGGGAGATTACACAGATTTCAATTTTTATTCAGTTACTGACCTTAGAAAGCTTTCGTTTCCCGTCTTTGTTCGCCACTGACCATTGACTACCGCATAGCACAACATACGTACTCTACTTGTGGGATGTGCACGTGTATGATACGCGCAAATAGTAATCGAATGTTTGGAAATGTCCGCGCGTGATCTGTGCTGCTTTGATAGCAGATACATTATGACATGTTGAGCGTGCACTAATTGATTAAGCAGACCACTAAGGTAAGCGGGGTGCTGAAATCTTTTGTGAATACGAAGTTGAGTGCTCCACTTAGCTTAGTGAGGTGCTTAGAATTAAGACAGATTTAAGTACCCCGCTTAGATTGAGTTTTGTAAATACCACCCCAAGGGCCTAGTTTCTGTCATACGCCCTTGTAAAAAAAAGTGTGTGTACACATATTTTTATAAAGTAATCTTCAGTTAATCGCTTTCCTGTAATAAGATATATTATCTCGGACAGAATTATTGCATTAGACAGTTGAAAAACTAGGCTTGGGCAATTACACGCCGGAGTCGAGTAAAATCGATACCACTTTAGGAATCGGAATCGCGATTCCAGGTTTTTGAGGATTCAATTCCCAGTGATAACCGGCCGATTCCAGAAATTACCTAGCAATTTCGAAGCCAAAACGCTCGAAAGATTGAGTATCCAATCTCTGATTATTTCCACATGTAGGAACATGTGTGGGACTCCTTACCGCATTTTATGAATGTTGAAGTGCCACTCGGTGCCAAAAAATTAGGTCGTTGTCTGCGCAATATGTAGTATTGTCAATATAAATATACTTAAAGGGCCATGAAATGCTAACAAATATTATGCCTAGTCTTTGCTGCGTTTGATGATTACTTGTTTAGCAAAGCATTACTATTGTTCTTTTTGATGTAAAATCAATAAAAGGTAGCCTTTTTTCATTGCAGTAAATCTCAGAAAGAGGGCGCTGCTTGGAGTGCATCACTTCAGGAAGACAAAAGAGAAAAGTCAAGAAAAGTTGGAGACTTCAAGTTGGAGTTTTGCCAAATTGCTGCAGTTTCCACCCCCCAGTTTTGTCATGGCTTAGAGCAGGCAGCATGTTTGAGAAAAAAGTGGAATCTTTTGTGCACAGTTGAATGTGATTTCCCTGTGTTTGCCTCTTGTGACATCACAACCTGGTCATGAATATGCAAATTAATATTATCATAAAAGCTAAAAACCTTTGTTTTAACCCCCATAACAAGCTCCAAATAGGATTTTCATGACTGTAACTGAGTAGAGTAGTTTCATAGCATAGATTTCATTAATAAAAATCCCTAATCATGGGCCCTTTAAACACACTAAAATGGAGTTGTTTTTCCGTGAAAAATGGAATCGATTCTGATGATGGACTCGCGACTTCTTTTTGGAATCGGAGTCGAATCCAAAAATGCTGGAGTCGCCCAAGAGTATTTGGAACCACTTCCATAATCCACTTGAGAAAGGTTTTACATACATGGAACATTTTAAACCCTTTATATACCTCATCAGTTACACGCTGAATATCTACTTTCCGTTGTTCATATTCTTGCACCACCCTTTGGTCAGTCTCAAAGAGACAGTCGGCCTGGGCTCGCACAAAGTGGATTTTCTGTTCAATTTCCTCAAGGTCATCCGGGCAAGTGCTAAACGCCTGAGGGAAAAAAATGCAGAAAATAAACACTTCAGCCTCACACACCTTTAAAACCCTATTACATTATTTGCAGTGACCACAAATTTTACTTCACGGGTAAAAGTGTTGATAGCAATGGTTTTTTTTCCCGTGTAAAATGGTAACTTTGTGGGAGAAATTGCCAAGTGAAGGTAAATTGCCAAGTTTGTCCTTGCACCAAAAATAGGTAAATTTACTAATTCAGAAAAGGATTTAAGATTAGTTTTTATTTTACTTAAATTTATTTTATTTAATTTTGTTTTTTATTTCATTTACTTTAATATTTTTATTTAATATAATGTAATTGAATTTAAGTATAGAAATTATATTTTTATTTATTTATTAATTTTTTTAAAAGTTTGTTTTTAATATATATTTATATATTTATTTCTGTTTAATTTCTTTATTATACCTGCAAGTGGCAGATCTCTGCTGTTGAATATCAAATAAATAAACAAAATAAACAAAGTTTCTGTAACCATTCATTCAACACAAAAACCATGCATAGCTTTTTAAAGTTTCCTGAAGTAGTACTGAATCTAGGACCCCGTTCTCACTAGAGAAATCACTTCGTTCGACGAAGATTAGTTAATCATTGTTAGTTAATGAAACGTGCATTTACAAATCACTTAACGAAGATCGAACGCAAAACTGGGAATATGTGACAGGAAGGAGGGGTGAAGAGGGTGTTGGGATTAGGGCTGGGGTAGCGTACGTGATGAACTCCCCTCCCCCAACCTCACCCCTGGCCCCCTTGGCGGCGCCACTGGCAATGACCGAGATCTACATGTACATTATTTTTGTTTGGCATTTACAACCCAACGGGTGGAGTATGTGCTTACCTCTCTAAGTTCCTTGGAGGGTTCTTGAGATCCAGTAAGCTCCTGTGCTTTTTGGATAAGCTGTCGGGCAGTTTCTTTGGTGTTCTTAATTTGATTTACAAGATCCACTTTCTCATTCTAAGGAATGGGGAAACGAGTTGTGTACTTTAGTAAAGCTCTGTCACTATTAACACTGGTTACAGTATCAGGCATCAATATAATATTCGTACTCGAGTACTTTTTTCTGTACTCGTACTGATACTAATCCGAGAGCCGAGGACTCCTTTTCTTTATATTCGCCATCGGGGGCTTCCATTGAATGGACCATATCGTCGCATAGCTGACGAAGTGACGAATATGTGGCTTTAAGCCGCTGCACATTTGTCGCTTCGTCAGCTATGCGACGATATGTTTTTTTGCTGTTGCTGAGGTGTCGCATTTGGTCACTTCTAACAAGTTACGTGTCTTTGTAGGATTGGGGCGCGCCGCATGCATGTAAAGGATGAGCACTTTTCGTTCAACAGCAACACAAAATGCAGTATATGCACTGGAAGCTCCCCCTAGCTATGGTGAATATACAGGGAAGGAGACCTTAGTTACCTGATTGGTCTATAGACTCAATTCATGAATAAGTGTTTGGTACTGCAAAATCGGAACATAAAATTAACGACAAAGACATGCTGAAGCTTTTCGACTTGCACTCATCAGAGCAAAATGCGAGAATGGCGTGGGTACGCTTATCGATATAATATAGGGCTGAAAGCGGGAATGACGTGTTCAGAATGCTGCGCGCTGATTGGTCAGCAGGAAGCAGGGAGCACGCTACTGCACATGCGCAGTTAGACCACATGTAGCGTGTGAACAAATTCTTTATAGTGACATAACACAGGTTTAGTGAAGTGTATGTATGTAGCTTCGAGCATGTGCAGATGCATGATACTGCGTGCTCTGGCCAATACAGTGAAATGCTGTTCGCTGTATTGTTTCGAGCACTCCGGGTGATCAAGCAAGTGTTGTCCTATAGCAGATGTGCATTCGGGCTGTGTGGCAGCTTTGCGAGCGTTCTTGCAGACACGCGACGGCTGTTTGCTGGAAGCATGCACGTTGCTGCGGATGGAGGATGCTGTTTAAGCGATCCGCCAGTCTTTGAGGCGTAGGCCCTACGTACCGAGCTTCATATCGGCACCGAAACTCATAAATAACATTGTTAAGTTGTGTGGTAGGTAGTACGTCTTTAGGGACCGCCGGAAGTAACTCGCGCGCAGTGAATATTACACGTGGCTGAATGGTGTAGTAGGCTTTCGTCACGGCTTTCGTCACTTGTTCGAAACACTTGTAGGATAGTTCAATTGTTTCCCCTGAATCAGTCCTACAGACCATGTTTTCTTATTGAAATGATTTGACAATACATCCACAAAATGTCTACTCATGTACGACGCACGGTGACAATTGTTATACCTCAAGACGTTGTAGAGTAGCAGTTGCCTCCCTCTGCGTGACTTCAATATAATTCTTATAGTTGATGACCACAGCATATATAGTACACAGCTCAATCTTGTCTTTTGTTGTTTGGATGCAACCCTGAGCAGAAATATCAAAATGGACGGGTTATAACCGAAGTAAAACTTACCGAGCTGTTATTCCATATTAAGTCCAGTGCAGGCAGCCCAGGGTCAAAATTTCATAAATCCTGTAAGCATTTTTTTTGGTACTTTAGCAGCATGCTAAACAGGCATTGCCATTTCATACTTGAGCACTTAGTGGGCCAAATGGCCTGCTAGCTGGCTCATTTTTGTGCTAACTGGACCTTTTTCATCACCAAACTCGAGAAATTAGAGGCTAAATTATTGAAAAGTAAGAAATGTTTTAGTGATCAGACACATAATCCAATCAGGAGTTTTTAGGTTAAAATATATTAAAAGTGAATTTCAGAAAATTTAGAGAGATACTCAGATGAGGCAAACGATCAACGCATGTTAATGTATGCGTACATTCTGATAACCTCGTGTTGAGAAAAGCATATGTGATCGAGAAAATTTAATGTCTGTGCTGTGATTAAAACAGCACGAACAGCCCCCTCCCCAAGTCCTGTAGAAACGTTTTTCCCCAGTTAAAAATATAAGTGCAAACAGTGGTGCGTTTTAACATTTCTTTTGTGTCTTTTAAAATCTCCAGAAAAAGTATAATCTGAGCACAAGCTTACATTCTAAATCAATTTTCTCCACGTCAAGTCGCAAGTTATTTCTTTTGACATTCCAGGCATGCAAATCACATAACATGGAGCAAGTTTGATTGGCGACTACACTTGACCACTGGTTAAACATCATCCGGGCAACACACATGCGCACTAACGTTCAAGTGTGAACTGGTTCCGCGCAAAATGCTGCATCAACTCAAAACCTGATGTGTACCAGTGACTAGCGCGACCATGTCCTGTGGGCTGGTTCCAAATGGTCAACCAGACACGACTAACCATCGTTGACTAGGAAGCGTTTGGTTGCAAAGAGTCGAACTATAGTTAAAGGGACAAACCGGCTTTGTTGGGCTCGAAAAAAATCAGACTCTGAAAAATCGAACATAAAATTTTGACACAAAGTCCGAGGAACCGAAGCGAGTTCCACCGTGGACAGTCTACCGGAAAATGTGACATTTAGCCCCACGGCACCGTGCACGTTGCCCGCCCAAAACCGGTACGTTCGTGAAGACAAACTATGAATGTCAGTCCAGGCTGTCCAGTGAAATCTTCAGCAGAAAATGAGAGATATCCAAAGCAAAAAGCTGCCAAATGAAGAGCAAATCGTTTCCAACACAGTCGTGAGTCTCGCGCGATAGTGAACAGCTGGTAAAGCGTAAAACTCGACTATTGACCGTTTTTATTAATTTTAAAGAGGAAAATCCAGCATTTAGGCTTTTTTCGATAGTCCAAACATCCCTCTTGCCGACGTGGATTTTTATTATTTATTAATTGTCGGTTTTAAGTGGATAAATTGCAAGCAAAAGTGCGCTTTTCGAAAATGAGATTTTCGCGATTTCTGAAACGCTCATTAGGTATTCATGATATGCGCGTGACCCCGTGACGCAATCCTGAGAAAGAGAAGTCAACACGATTGTTAGCTCCATACGTTTACACGCAAAAAACCTGGAAAACCGTCTCTGTTAGATGGTGTTTTTTGAAGAATTTTGTTGGTCCAAAAAGCCAGATATATGCCTAGTAGCTGCGTGGTTGTATGTTTTACCAGACCCTATGAAAAAGAAAAGAGCAGAAAGATTTCTTTTCTATTACCAAGAGAGAGAAAAATGAGTCGCTCATTCTAACTCGTACCGGCCGATGTAACACGTGGCAACTATACGGCCCACAGGGAACCGTTAAATGCTGCAGACAGACCGCTGCACAGTGGTTTAAGACCCAGACATTTCGGCCGATTTTGGTTTGCAGTTTTTTGACTTATAACAAGTCAGTTGTATCTGAACAAATGGATTTGGGGCAAAAAAGCTTTTTTGTGCCCTGAAAAATTGCATATTTGTAGCCTTAAATGTAACTGTATGAGAATAAGCCGAGTAATTAAAACGTCCAGTCAACTGAACTAAATCTCATATTTTCCCGAATAGAACAACAGTTTTTTTAATGTTCTATGCATTATATTTTAGTCCTTGAAATGCTCTTTCCATTGGTATAATGATTGTTTTAAATAATTATTAGTGAAGTGGCAAACGAAGCAGTGATATCTTATCGAGAAGTTTTGAAAAATATGAAAAACATGCAAAATGTGTTTAGTCAGATATTTTTACAATCGGCCATAAACGGCCAGGGCAAAACTTTCTAATCTTATCAAAAATTGTTACTTCGGTTACTTGGCTACAAAAGTAATCCGCCGCAAACTGAGCGCAAAGTCTCTTTGAGCGAAATAAATCGACCTTTTAAAAGACGTCTACGGCCCACATTGCTCCCTACAGCTATCGCAGAGTAAATGAATAGCGCCCTCCATTGACGACAGTTGTCGAGAGTGAGCAACATCGTGGCTCTAGCTAGCTAGCTCCACGAGGTCCATTGTGTGAACTTCTCGTCAGGTTTCCGATGAAAGTGGTGAAGGGGTTATGATTAATGTTGTATGATAATTGAAAGTATGTGAAAGAAAAATAAGTTGGACGGCAAAAACCGAGATACGTGGGATTGCGAGAGAGATTATTCCAGAGGAAAAGGTCGCACGACAAATTTGAATTGTCAGGGATAGGCCTATAAGTGGGGGGGAAAGGGCTGGGAAAAATAAAGGCTGTTCATCAGGAAAAAGCATCTTGATGAACTATTGGCCGAGGCATGTCTGGTTTTGCCAAAGTCTCATGAGGAAAATCGAATAGACACTTTATCACAGACTGTGGTAAAGGCGCTCTATTTGTCAACTTCTTCAGTGGGTTCCGGGGTTAATGTTCAGGAGAAAGGAACACAATATAAACGTTCCAAAATAAACAAAATATGATTTAAATATGCGTTTTTAATAAACCACTCCAGAGAACACTTCAAACGAACCGCCAGAATTCGGCATCAGCTCAACGGGAGTTTGAAATGGGCATAACTTCAAACGATATCAAAGTAATCGTCAATAGAAAGCGCTTTAGCTTTCGTGAACTGCGTGCGTTTTAGAGCCTCTTGGAGGTTTTGCGGCTGGGTAATGAGCTGTTTTGGACTGCAAATAGGTAGAATGGGTGTGCAAAGTGACTACATCGAAGGTATATTGAAGTAAGTTTGTGGTATTTTGTCATGTCTGGGTGGTACTGGCTTTTAAACCACTGTGCGCTGTGAATGCCGTTCGTTCCGTGACAAAACCACCCGTAGCAATGCACCAGTATTTACTTCAAAAGAGCTTCATTGTGAGCTACAATTTCACCGTTTTTTCACAAAACAGGTAATAGTAGATTGTTGTCATATTACATGAAGTGTTTTTCACATTTGTATTTTTAATTACAAGGACAAAACAGGCATGATAAACATTCACTTCGTGTATTTTCCATTCAATACTGCACAGGCCGTTTTGTATGTTTCTCAGGATGACGTCAACACCCTGTTGATAAACAGACCAAGTGACCTCGAGCGTTTAAGAATTTCGGGTGAAGAGGGTCGGAACTGCTTTACGTTTTAAGCAAAAGCCTGTCGATTTTTTGTGAAAAACAAGTTGCGATGGTGTTGTAGACACATACACCTCCATGATAAACAGAAAAACTCAAAAAATGTGGAAGGGGGGATTCTAGCTGTTTAAGCTTTCATGGTTATTTACGGGACATTTTGACGATCTTTTTTCACAAGGACCATCAGAAAATTACGTAAACAGTAGGTTGGTGTGTAGGTAAATCGTTTTTACGAGTCAATTGGCTCATTACGGCCGGTACTCATCCCCGGTTACCGTGGCATGGAGTGACTATAGGACCAATTCTACATGTACTGATCCTCCTGGATGGGATGCCAGTCCATCGCAGGTCTACCCCCAGCAACTAGTTGGGTTTCCCCAACCGTATTTGCTGGTCCCCATTTATACACCTGGGTGAAGAGAGACAACGTGGAGTGAAGTGTCTTGTCCAAGGACACAACGCGGTGCAATGGCCAGGTTTCGAACCATGGACCTCTCGACCGAAAGTCCGACACGCTTTCCACTAGACCACCACGTCTCCAGGTTGGTGTGTACCTTTGAACTAAAGTCGTGAATCAAACTTGCCCGTGGTGAACTTAAATATCGTTTGCTTTGGGAAAATTATAATCCTCTGGAAATTCTGGGAAGCCCATGTTTTACCTTAATGAGTTCACGAAACTCCTTCACCAGTTTGACTTTTTTCTCGTTGATTGCTCTGATCTTGTTCTGCTTTTTGGTCTCCTCGTTCTCCAAATCAATGGCTGTTGTTTCACACTTCCGTATTCTGAACAAAATGCAAAAGTAATAATGCATAAATCTTAATGCAAAATTAAATTGAAAATTAATCAAAATATCAAAGATTTTTATAAAACACCATAAATTCCCATCATCTGATTGGTGCGTTGTCGGTCATGTCGTTTTTTTATTTGGCTATCCCACGTTCTGCACGTGAAGCGGGCCGCACGCACCGTTGTATATCCACGACGCGCCATGATGAGGCGCCGTGGGATATCCACCCGAACTAAATGTTACGCGCAATAAGTAAGCACGGCTGTATTGACGGATGGTTGGCCGCCGTGCATCATTCTCTTGAACTTAAACGTTACATTTTAAAGCAGGGATATTTATCGCGAGGAATTTATTCTGATGTTTTATAAAAACAAATAAATGTTTAAAACTCGTACAAATTCATTGTTCTATTCCACTCAGCTTCGCATAATAGAACATTTTATATACCTCATACATTAATTCTCGTTCACTGATTGGTTAAATGCAGATCACGCAACATAGATTAGTTCAACTATTTCAGTGGGCAACTGAAAAAAGTACTATTGTTTGACCTTTTGCGCAATAGGTCAAAGGATAGTACTTTCTAAAAGTACCATTTCATAGCGCGTACGCAATTGCGCGAGCGTGTGCCAGCACGCGGAAGACGCGTTCGCGTGAAGCAACTAGCAGTGGTGTTCGCGTTCACGCGGACAATATGCACTTTGGCTTGGCTCTCTGAAAACTGAATTTTGTCCTGAAAATACCAATCATTTGACACAAAAAATCAATGTATGAGGTATATAAAACAAATATTGACTGCTTTTATTCGGGTGATGATGCAAACTACCACCCCTCGGTGATCTTGAAACGGCAGTCCTGCGGCCTCGGGAAAATAGCAGGACTGCCGTTTCAAGATCACCTCGGGACGATAGTTTGCACCATCACCCTCATGAGCAGTAAATATTTGTATAAGATCTGCCACCTCATCAAATTATTTGTACTATTGCACTCATAAACATTCATTATTTGTAGACCACACCATTATTACTATTATCATCTGTAATTATCTTACGCTTCCTTCTTTGCAGCTATGTTCTGCAGGATGGTCCTGTGTCGGTCTCTTCGTTTGATCAATTCTCTCTTTTGTTCCTTTAGCTCATTGTCCCGGGCCATCAATGTCTGTCGTTGCTGCTGCAGTTCCACGTAGCGCTCCTGACCGAGTGTCAGTTGGTGCTCAATTTCCTAGCATTTCATCAAACATTGTTAAAAACACTTCAGCTCTACCTTTTCCGCAACAAATGATCACAGTGCATTGCAGAGGCATGAGATATCACTACCTTAAAGTTAGAACACATCATTGGTAATCTCGAAAATCAGAAATGTTCACAGATTTACACATAACTTACACAATATAAACATGATGACGGTAGACAATAAACTTCCCCTGAAATGGTTTTGTCTAAAGTGCTATAGTTTTTGAGAAATGAGTAAAACAATTATTTTTCGTCTCGTGAGACGCAAATTCACTTCGTCCCAAAACCATTTCGCCCTGCAACACTTCGCTCCAAATACCACCTTGCCCCCAAACCACTTCCTCCGAATGCCACTTCGCCCCCAAATACTTCGTGCACAGGCCGTTGTTCAGGGCGAAGTGGTTCGGGGCGAAATGGTTTTGGGGCAAAGTGACCGCAAAGCCTTTTTTGACTGTTTTCTCAAAGGTTAGATGAAGTACTGAGCTGGTTTTTGCTCAGGTTGGTTTTAATCATGTATATCTTCAATCACACAGGGAGATAAAACCATTTGCAACGGTTTACCAATAATGTGTTCTACCTTTAAAGCCAATTTACACCAATCATACTCGTGTTGTATGTAACATTGGTGTGTTGTATTAACATGTACACTAAACGCAAACCTAACAAAGAAGTAGCGGATCACTCAATGATTTCAAGTGTCAAATTTGGTCCGGGAAGATTGGACAGAATTTGTCCTCTTTCAGATATATTAAAGATCCATCCTTATTTTTTTATATTTATGGAATAAAACCAAGGGTAGATTGTTCAGTTTTCTAATAACAAATGACGTTTGGTGGGGTGTTTTAGGGGTGTCAAAATTTGAATACATGCCATGGTTCGCCGTGTATTTTGTGCGTTACCATGTGCAGGATGTAGTGCTGATATTACATGGCCAATTCAATTGACAATTTTTGAAGTAAACATGACCGCATTTGTAATCTGAATTTCACATGAACTAGAAATCATAAATTCGTAAAGGTGGTGTTTTTATGCGATAATTATTTGATTTGGAAAAGATATACCCTATTTGCAGAATGGACGAAGTTATTATCACTCGCGCCTAGTCAGCGCGCAAATTTCATGTGCATCATGACAACACGCACCCCCCTCCCCTGTGTGGGCAGAAGTTGCAATGTCACGCCTTGAACACCCAGCAGGGTGGATATGTGCGCATTACAAAAACTATAAATGCTAGTAGGCCGTACGGTGTGAAGTGTTTACTTCTTGTTTCGTTCCAACTCGACGGGTCTAGGAGAACTCGGTGTTGTAGACACAGTAATAACCGAAGAACATTGTTCCGAAAAGTTCTCCAAAATAGCATCAGTCAAATTTGAGAATTTGAACGATCAAAATCGGCACTATAATAGACAGCGACGGAGCACTGTTTATAGTTGTTATGCGGTGGCGCTTTACAAATATATGCGCATCGGCAGCACGTGATGCGGATTGCCCAATCATAATCCGGGATTCGGCCGGTCAAAGGTTAGGCAACTAGGCAACTGTTGCCATGCCGTGTACAGTGTGAAAATGGCGTCCACCGACACGACCGACGTGAGTTTGCCGAAATGTCTGATCCATCTACATTCGGTAACGACAGAGAATCCGCAGCTTTTATCTGAAGTACGTTGGTCAAAAATTGTTGAATGCTCCAAAAAATGGATCGATTTTCGCGGAAGTGATAAATTACTCGCAGAAAAGTTGGACAGTTTAGGTCACTTGGACGTTTCGTTTGCGGACGCTCGCCAGAAACAGCCAGACATGGGGTTTCACCCAACGTGCTATCGCCGGTACATCGATTCCAAACGGCTCAGGGCTGCAGAAAAACGATTCCAAGAAGAAAGTGCACCATTAGCAGAAGCACATTCGCCTCCTAAAAGACCTCGGCTCCGGGCAGCGTCTTCTTCGTGCGGGTCGCTTTTGGCAGCGGGTCCAGTACTGCCTGCGAAGTGCATCATCTGTAAAAAATCTGAATTATTGATCAGCGTCCAAGGAAAACGAATAAGGGACAAACTGAGAAAGGCTGAAACCAACGATGGAGGTAAGCAGTTTTTACTCTGACAAGGCCTAGTATAGTAGTAGGCCTAGTAGTAGAACATTTTATAAATTCCTCATGCTTAGGGATGTCAGACAAGTCGACCGTTGAGACAACTCGACTTGAGACAAGTCGACCGTTAAGACAAGTCGACCGTCGAGACAACTCGACCGTTGAGACATCTCGACCGTTGAGACAACTCGACTCGAGACAAGTCGACCGCTGAGACAACTCGGTGGACACACTTAAATTTTGAAATTAAAATAACACATTTTATTTTCAAACAATAAAAACATGTCGACCAGAACGGCCGTGTTACTGAATGGGTAAGCACACGTCCTCCCCTTTTACTTGTCTGAACGGTCGACTTGTCTTTCCATTTATCGCACATACGGTCGAGTTGTCTCAACGGTCGAGTTGTCTCAACGGTCGAGTTGTCTCAACGGTCGACTTGTCTCGAGTCGAGTTGTCTCAACGGTCGACTTGTCTGACCCCCCTTTAGAGAGTAGATTTATAATTATAAACTAGAGATTAATTATCATTATCGATTATAAAATGCACGAACACCAAGGATTTTGCCTTTTTTGTTAAGCAGTAGCAAAGAAAAAGCCTGCAGGGGCCTATTTCTATTTGTTGCGGCTAGGCTGAGTTTATAGGTAAAAAAACTTTTAAAAAATAAATTTTGGTATTTTTTTCTTATACATTGAACAAAGATTGGAAATTACTTTATTTTCTCCTTTGCATAGACCTTATGCGTAGCGGCCATGATAGAGGGCAGTCACACAGTCACATTGGCGGGCACATTGTGGAAATTGTCACATCATTTAAATATGAAAAACTGCCCTCTATCATGGCTGCTACGCATAAGGTATATTCAGTTAGTGCACAAGATAACCATTCCCGCGCGCACAGCGCCCCCTGTTGTCGCGCTTACGCACAGACCGCTCAGCCCTGGCCCGTAATTTTTGCATTACTTTGTGACAAAAGTGCAAGTGGGAAACTATATGTTAAAATTTGATCTGTTGAATCCAGGTGGTAATTTCATTAAAGTCTTTGTTCAATGTATAAGGAAAAAATACCGTTAGTTTGATGATAAAAATATAGGCCAGTAAAATTAAGCTTAAAAATGTCATGATTTTAGGGTGTGGTTGAGACCCGGAGGTCGGAGGTAACCCGGGAGGTATAATTTTTTGTGACCGTGTAGTACATGCTATGCCAGCTGTTTCAACCTACCTCCGGCTTATTGTTGTAGCGCAGCTCCGGTGCCACCGTCAACGCACCAACTACACGTTAGCAAAAACAATCCACCTTCGGGTACCTCCGACCACCGGGTTTTATAAATTTCCATGATTTTATACTACATGTACATGTATGAACAATTTGGAAAATTTTCTGATCTAGCCTAATTCCATAGTTTTGTTAACTTGGAAATTGCAACTAAATTTGATTGCAGTTTGTGTCCATGTGCGTATTTGTGATTTTACTTTAGGATGGGAATTTACGGTTAATTCAGAAACCGGTTTGCATTTCTTTTAAGTGTCTATTAACTGGTTAACCGTCCGGCAGACACTAAAGACTGTTGCTGGTTAGCTGGTAAACCCGTTAAACGTCTCATCCTTAATATTATTACATTTTTTTAAACAGCTAGGACATGTATGTTTTTTCCCCCAAAGGTTTCTATGATGTTGTTTTGAAGTTACTAAACTATAGTGCAAATATTCCTCAGGTATGCTTCGAAGGGCTGCTCAGGCTAAAAAAGATGAGGATGTTCTGATCCATATACGGGACAAAGATTGCGTTTCTCTGGAAGTAAGATACCATGCATCATGCTACAAGAACTACACTCGATTTTTGACACGGAAGCGAAAGAACCTTGAACAGTAAGTTGAATTTAATGAATGATAAAAAAGAAATAAAAACAAAGCACACAAAATGAAAAGGTACACAACAAAATAATTGAATGTGCTCAAATTTTAGTGTAATTATGTGCGTTTCAATTTCAACATCTAAAACACAAACTTGTGCAAACTGCTTACCAACCATCAGGATGTGGAATATAAATTTGCTTTAAAATTAGTGCCCTCACATTTTTACCCTACAAGTCTTTCTCAAAGGCAGAGACTTGAGGAGAGCCTTTGATAGGGTAAAATGCGAGGTCACTAATTTGGCAGCATGTTTTTGTTTTTTTGTTTTTTTGTTTTTTTGTTTGTTTATTTTTGGCAAGTTTCAGAACTTCAATAATAACAGTGTACCCTACGGTAGGTCTGATCCCTTTGTCAATTCATTTACTGATTTTTTGAATAAAATATATAGGCTCTGCATGACTTTCCAGGTTGGGGCAGGTAATAGGAAACACAACTATATTTTTTCTTGGCCTTATTGAAAATGCAGGGTTCAGTGCAAAGAAGCAGAGTTGTGCTGGCAATAATATAAGATCCTATTAACATGCAATGCCCGTTTGTGAAACCAGTGTAACTGTTGATTCTAATGTTAAGTGTTTTTTTGTTTAAAAGGTCTTGCAACATTGTGCTAGATAGCACAATTGACCAGCACCAGGATGGATATCAAATATTTTGCGAGACAGTTATCCATCAGCGAATAGTTGCAAATGAAGAGGCCCTGAGGTTGTCTAAACTTACCCAACTTTTGACCAGGGTAGTTAGCACACAGGAGGGACTTGAACTGCCATGCATTAGGTAAGTCAGTATGCTTTTAAACTAAACATGTGAGTGAAATAATTCCTTGCTCTATGGTGAAATGCACCTATTCACCAAGTTTTCATTTGTTTATTCACTGAACACAGACTTTATAGCAATCTGAGCCCCTGGTTTAACACTGGGGTTAGAATCCCTGTTGTGCAATACATGTACCTGTAGGCGTATTCTTTTTAAAATGTTTAAAAATGTAAAATGGTCTTCTCTAACCTTTCAACCAAGTTCACGTGCCCTCCAGATTGCCAACCAGGATTTAAATTTTAAATGTGCACTGGCAGATTATAAATGTATATCAATAAAATAACTTTTCTGATATCAGGTGGGTAAAAAACTTAAAATAAAAAAATGAAAACAATAACATGGATTTGTATTTTTCTCTGCACTGACCTCAGTAGGCTACCGGTATACCACTTGCCACAATGCTCGCATTTCGAAATTGAGAACATTAAAGGAGCGTGTTCAGAAAAACTAAGAACAAGAAATTTGGAGATGCGAATGCAAAAATGTTTGTGTAGTTTACTGCACTGCTTTATGAAACCAGATGAGTTACCATAGGTATTTTTCAACAATATCGTTGAAAGTATACGGATTTGGAATGCAAATTTCTAAAAAATCTCACAACCTGTGGCTAAAAAATGTGATCTGGTCACACTCCTTTAAATAAACTTGTGATTTTGTTTCTGCTCAAAACTGTAGTGCAGCTGATTTCTTACTGTATTTGTTTCCTTTATTAAGGGCTGACACATTGAAACGGCGCCTTGAGAAGGATTTTCCTCAGCTGGTTTTTCACAGGCCATGCAGGCAGAATGAAAGCACGATTGTTTACTACTCGGAAGTCTCAGCGGGAAGTTTCATTGACCGATTTGCATTTTCTGAAGAGAGCAGTTCATCTGAAGCATCAGAAACAGAGAGTGAAATTCCATCACAGCAGTCTTCAAGTACTTGTCCTGACAATGACTTGGCAAGGACTATGTACATGGCAGGTAAGATAAGTTTTACATAGTCACCAATGAACACTCTTGCGGTCCAAAGCATTGTTTGTTTTCTTGAAACAAAGGGCTGTTGCTCACATGTCATTGTACAGTACTGTAATAATGGCAACAGCGCTTTGATCGTCCAGTTATAAAGCGCTATATAAGAATAGCTATTATTTATTATTATTATTACACTATTCACCAAAAGTTATGTGTATTGGTGTGGTTCAATTTTAGTGACTGTTTTCACCTATTCTTGTGACAAGGCGTGTATGTCAAGTAGATACAATTATGTAACCACACACAAAATCATTCAAGCAGAATGCATACCGTCAGTAATATACTGACTGTATCTGCATGTACACCTCATCACAATATCTCTAACTTATTGTGAGTGTTGTGTGTTTTTCATATTATCACTGTTCAGGGTTGATTGTAAAAAATGCCATCAAAGCATCACCAGGCCTGACAGGACCCTGGCCACCAAGAGCAGATGACCTAACGATGGAATGTGTGGAGAAGTCTGTACCACGTGAACTTTTCAACCTTCTTGCTTGGTGCACTGGTGCAGCCGAGGACCCATCTTTAATTGATTATGCAACTGTGGACGATGAAGTCAAAGGCAAGTTGATGTCCATTTGTCAAGATATCATGTATCTTACTTCAAGGGGTAAGAAGCAAATGCCTAAATCACTCTGTCTGGCATTGACAGTTCGGCATGTTACAGGCTCATCTCATCTGCTGAAGCTTCTTCACAACTTGGGCCACTGCTCATCATTGGATACCGTTATGTCTTTTGAGACAGGTTTAGCTCTACTTCGGTTGGAAACTACAAATGACATACCACCTGGCTTTGCTCCAGGTAATCTTACTAGTGTTGTTTGGGACAACATAGATTTTGGGGAAGAAACAGTCAGTGGACACGGAACAACTCATCACACCAATGGCATTATGATACAAAAAGAGATAGCTGAGCAAGAGTTTCAAAACAGACCATGTGTGAAGAAGGGCGTTCGCTCACTTAAGCCTCAGATCACAGCTCTTGAAGACTACAGAAGAAGTAAGAGACAAGGCCCAAAATGCGAAGTGGATGCGTCAATTCTTGGCAGACAACACTATGAGCCCTTGATCATGCCTGCTCTCAAGAAGGACTTGGCTTACATCATAGCTAAGCTAAACGATGATGGACATGAAGTACCTGGGTGGACTGGGTTCAATATCAATTTGCTAGGGGAGATGGAGCTACAGAAATCAGCAATCCATTACCTACCTGTCATTGAAGCTTCACCAACAGAAATGTCAACCATCAACACAATCATAAGGCGGAGTGTGGAACTTGCAGATAGGCTGCAACTGGAACACATTGTCTTGGTTTTTGATCAAGCTATCTATGCCAAGGTGCAGGAAATTCGCTGGGGAGATGAACAGCTGAAAAAGCGTCTGGTTGTGCGTCTCGGTGAGTTTCACACCTGCATGTCATTCATGTCAGTTCTCGGCAAAAGATTTGGTGATGCTGGCTTGAGCGATATATTGATCGAATCTGGCGTGGTGGCTGTTGGATCAGTTAATGGCGTTTTATCTGGTCACCACTATAACCGGAGTGTTTACGCCCACAAAGTTCTGTTCGAGGCACTGCAAAGGATCAGATTTGGTATGTTTATTGAAGCTTTGTCAAAGGAAGACCTTGAAAAGTATGAAGATGTGCTGCACATGAAGAATGTAAGCATGGAAAATCTTGAAAAGTCAACTGAGCTGGATGACCTATTAGTAGAGTACGGCGACTATGTAAAAAAGAGATCAACAGAGGATCCAACATTTGCACTGTGGAGTTCGTATCTGGAAATGGTGTCGCTTCTCCTTACATTCATAAGAGCAACGAGGGAGTCCAATTGGGAGCTTCATGTTGCTGTCTTGCGACTGATGATGCCATGGTACTTTGCCTATGACCGGACCAACTATGCCAGATATCTTCCAGCATACTGGCTTGAAATGGTAAATCTTTCTTCGTCCCACTCATCGTGCTTTAAAGCTATGACTAGATGTGGCGGATGGACAGTCCAACGGCAAGGCCGTTATCCATTTGCATCTATTGCTTGTGATCAAGCTATTGAAGAAACAGTAAACCGAGATAGCAAGACACGGGGCGGCATTAGAGGCATAACTTTGAAGCGTGCTGCGGTACAACGATGGATTCTTGCCCAGCCTGAGCGAGCAGCCATTTCAAGACAGTGTGAGCGGCTTGCAGGGTATGGTACTATCAATCGGTCTCCAAAGGAACTAGACAGTACGAGGACAAGGAGACTTGAGAATTCTGTCTTGTCGGTAATGTCAACAGTTTCTAGCATGATCAATCCTTTCGATAGTGTATCAGAGAGGCTTGTCTGTCTAAGTTCGGGAGCAGTCGCCACTAGTGATGTGCAAGAAGACCTCCTCAATGCATCTAGTTGCGGAGAAGCAGCAACTGTTGAATTCCTGAAAACCAGGTTAATCAACAACTCCAAAGACCTGTTTGATCCAATCAAACAAAAGAAACTTAAAACATTCAAAGACAATGTCAAAAGCCAGAAAAGGATGGGCAAAGAGGTCATCAGAAACAGCAAAGCCTTTTTCGCTCGTTTGCTTGTCATTGGGCAAAAACGCAAGATAGATCTACGAGAAGTACTACAGTACTCCCTTGGCAACGTGTCTTTCCCACTGGCAAATGCAAATGGCTCACTGGCAAAGACTGATAAGTCTGCACTGATGCGTGTGCTTGAGGACAAATGTGACAATATTTATGTCACTGATATTCCTGATGGTGCAGCAGTAATGGTAGATGCCATGGCCCATTTGCAGTCTATGAAAGACATTCCGGAGACCTTCGGAGACCTATCTGATGCTGTACTTAAGCAAGTGTTGGGTATTGCAACATCAAACAAGTGCTCCAGGGTTGATTTCGTGTGCGACACATATCCATCCACGAGTATTAAGGACATAGAAAGATCTAGGCGTGCAGGAAAAGGTTCACAGGCCATCAAGATCTACAGCAAGGAGCAGAAGACTCCAAGACAGTGGAAAAAGTTCCTGGCAGATGGCACAAACAAGGAAGCACTGGCTGAATTCCTCTACGAGACATGGAAAGGAACAAACTATCGATCAAACCTAGTGATGATGATGGCTCATGGACCAAACTGCCATCAACTAAAGTGGAGTGATGCAATCTGTGAGGCATCCGAGTGCCTAGAGCTTCGTTGTGATCACGAGGAAGCAGACACCAGACTCCTCTTGCATGCGAAACATGCTAGTGAATCACATACGAGCATCATCATCAGAAGTCCAGACACCGACGTTGCAATTATTGCACTTACTCTACTGGGGGACATAAATAACCAAGTCTTCTTCATGACTGGCAAGAAAAATAGAAGTCGAGTGATAGATCTCACACGCATGTACAGTGAACTGGATCCATCCATTTGTAAATGCCTCATTGGACTTCATGTTTTCACGGGATGTGATTCAACTAGTGCTTTCTACGGAAAAGGGAAACGCCGAGCCTTTCAAGTTTTGAAAGATTATCCCGAGTTTCAAAGCACCTTTACAAAGCTTGGACAAGAGTTTCAGCTGGATGACAATGCCATTAGTGCTTTGGGGAAGTTTGTCGGCCTGCTGTATGGTCAGAAGTCCACGAGCATTAATGATGCCAGGTACAAGGCATTTTGTTCAACACTCAGTGAAAGAAGTCTTCCTCCCTGTCACAACGCACTCACTCAGCACTGCAAGCGTTCCAATTACCAAGCTGCAGTCCACAAGAGATCCCTACAGCAACAAATACTTGCTCCAACGCCTTCTGGCTACGGTTGGAAAATACAGAAGAATGAGGTCAGCATTGTCTGGATTACCCAATCACCTGCTCCAAAAAGCCTGTTACAATGCACCAGCTGCAGCTGTAAAGTAGGGAAGTGCCTCAAAGGACGATGCTCCTGTCTTGGGGCTGACCTTCCTTGCACAGATTTGTGCAAATGTTTAGACTGTGAAAATTCAAAAACAGCTGAAGATGAGATTGACTTCGAATGTGATACAGATGAAGAAGACTCAATGGAAGAAGATGTATGAATCAAAACTTTTGACAAACAAGTGGGCCAAATATTCCTTGTAAACAGAAATTATCTCCAGGGAAATTATCATTTCATTGAAGAGTTGATCGATTCCATTTGAATATGGTTTGCCGGTCAAATGTTTGATGAAATGACGCCTATAATCAACCAACAAAAAAGTTTTGGGGGATGCGTACATCATATCTTTATCACTTCGGTTACTGTTGAGCTTTCCATTTTCTGAAGGCTTCCATCAATCTTGGAAAAGATTTAATCATTCGGCTGGATGCTTAAGGCAATTATATATTTTGTGCGCGGACTGAAATGTAAAATAAATGGAGTATCAGAACTCACTCTATATTAAAGTTAAGAATGGATGTTCAATCAAAAAATTTAAAATATTGTTACTAATTGGATATAAATATCATCCTAATGTCAAGATTTGCCACATTCTGACTTCCCTGACATAGGAATGGGATCACGGGAGGACAGCTGCGCTGGTGATTGGATGGGCTCAGTGTCACCCCTCGTCACCCGGAGGTATGCGGACCTGAGAAAAGTACCTGGTGAGGGCCTTGTGCTCTCACTTGGGAAACGGCCGGCCTTGCGGCACCCTCTGTGACATTGTCGTCCAGAAGATTACCAGTGCTCCTCCTTCCCTGTACATATGATTTTTCCATTTTCTTTTATTTCAATTTGTGGGGGGATGGTGCCAGTCAGGTTTTTTTTTATTACTAGTCAACCCTGTATACATTTTATTGAGCATGCATGCACCACTAAATAAAAAATACGGATGTCTGAAGAAATTCTTCTGAACTTGATTTCTGACGTGCAATTGCATAACAATGTAACTAGAATTGTGTTGCCACATTTAAAGTCTTTCCCAAACACTCTGAATAAAAACAAAACTTCACTGATGTGAACAAACAAATAATTGTTGAGGAAATTTGTTTCATCCAAAATACAGCAGTGATTTCTGCTAGGGCCAACTGATCTATTTGAACAAAGTAGCTCCAATGGTAATTTGACATATTTTCTGTTTATGATGAGGGTCCTGTAAAAGGGATCTCGGAAAACTTTTTTGGTTTGGTTTTTAGCCCGACACCAGCGTGAGATGAGCTGACATCTGGATCTACGTGTCTTCTAAATAGCACTTAGAAGCGTCAGGGAGTCACTTGGGCTCTTCAAGCAGAGTGGTGCATTCTTCTTCAGCAGCTGTTATGAAGGATGGTACAGCCTTCTTGATCAGAGTGTAATTTGCATCATTTCTTTTGTTTTTCCTTTTTTCCTCTCTCTTTCTCTTTAACCATCAATTTGCATATAAAACTGTTAAAGAATCCGTGCGTGACATGCAGTCACATGCTCATAAATATTCACGAGTTGCCTTGATTAAGTTGAAATGGTTTCCCACAGCAGTAGCACTAACATTCCGTCGCCGTCCTACAAATCTATTTAAATTAACGCGGAATTAACGCGGAACCACTCTTAAACAACTGACGTGGTGCAGAAATACCCTTTTTTTACTTTGTCCAATATGCAAATTTGACTGGAAATTTTGCGGAGAACTTTTAGCATAGCAATGAATATGCATTAATTTGCATATTTACGCGTCCAAAAAGTAGACCCATTGGGTTGGAACGAAAATCATTTTTCAGCTTTCTTTTTTATTACACCTTATGGCCTATAGGATAGGGCGACAATTTGTGTGTAAAAAAGGTATATTAGGGCGACATGCTCAATAGGGCGACATGCTCAATAGGGCGACATTTTGGTGTCGCCCTAATATTATATTTTTAAAAATCATTTTTTTAGGTCAAAAACCATTTTTTTAAGGTCAAAAACCATTTTTATTAGGACTAGAGTTGTTTTTCTTTGGTCTGGAACCATCTTTGGAAGCTTTGGGTAGAAAAATAAGGTGTCATTTTGAGTGACTCTTGCCGAAATTTCGGTGGTCCCCGGGGAGAGTCTTCCCGAAATGTCGCCCTATTGCGGCATCCAGAGTTCTTACAAATCTTATTATTATTATTATTATGTATAAGCACCCATACTATACCTGTATATTATGTTCAATTTCTCGCTTTGCGCTCATATCAACCGAGATGTTGAGTAGTCTGGCATCGGCCACATAGCTGCTGTCAGTAGACTGGGAGTGGTTGCCATAACGGGACCGTTTGACGCTGTAATGATAGTCAGGAGTGTAGAACCTGTAGACACCAGACTCTTTCACAACCTAACGGGGAAAAAAATGTCAATTCATATAAAGTTGGAATTTCATTTTGCAGTCCATAGTGTGAATTGCATGAAGCTCAAAAATGTCTTCCATTTAAAGGCCCTGTAGATGATCTGTTTTTGAGCGATTCTGCGAATAAAACCATTATAAATCAGAAGAAAGACATCAACAAACTCATCCTAAGTAATTTCAGTTTTGTCAAATGTACCACTTTTAAAAAAACCATGAAAACCGATATGCATTTTCCTGGTCTTGGCGGGGTGTTTCAAATATTCGTTCTCAGTTGATCGGGTACTATGTGGCTTGCGTCATGCACTCTGTGGCGCATATACTGCGTGTGCACGCGATCCATAAAAATGCATCGCGTTGGAACACGCACACGGAGTACACAGCGCCCATGCATTTTGGACCGCGTAGATGCGAACCAAAAATAAGTAAATCGTTTGCAAACGATCTAAATAATTTCATCTTTACGGATTATTTTCTGGTAAAATTATATCATTTTGAGCGAAAACCTTTCATTGGATAGTTGCTATTAATTCAATCTTTACTTTCAGAACTTTCCCCTGTAAACTCGTCGATTACTTTTTGGGGTCATTGCAAATGATACACTGGGCCTTACACTGGTTTCGAACATACTTAATGAGTACGTCTGAAACCAAGAGTTTTTTGGACCTACATGTTTAACGCTTGTAGTCCGGTCAATTTACAGGAAAATTGTGCCTGACCTAGAACTAATTGCAATAGAATGCATTCCAACACTGGCTGGTGTATAAACAAAATCACTTATTAACATACTAAAAATTCATACTAAGAAGTCAACACGATTTTTAACTCCATACGTTTACACACAAAAAACTTGGAAAACCGTCTCTGTTAGATGGTGTTTTTTGAAGAATTTTGTTGGTCCAAAAAGCCAGAGATATGCCCAGTAGCTGCGTGGTTGTATGTTTTACCAGACACTATGAAAAAAAAAGAGCAGAAAGATTTTTTTTTCTATTACCAAGAGAGAGAAAAATGAGTCGCTCATTCTAACTTGTAGAATGGCCGATGTTCAAACACGTGGGGCTACGGCCCGCAGGGAACCGTTCCATGCTGTACACAGACCGCTGTGAATGCCGTCCGTTCCGTGACAAAACCACCCGTCGCAATGCACTAGTATTTACTTCAAAAGAGCTTCATTGTGAGCCACAATTTTTCACCGTTTTTTCACAAAACAGGTAATAGTAGATTGTTGTCATATTACATGAAGTGTTTTTCACGTTTGTATTTTGAATTACAATGACAAAACAGGCATGATAAACATTCACTTCGTGTATTTTCCATTCAATACTGCACAGGCCGTTTTGTATGTTTCTCAGGATGACGTCAAAACCCTGTTGATAAACAGACCAAGTGACCTCGAGCGTTTCAGAATTTCGGGTGAAGAGGGTCGGAACTGCTTTGCATTTTAAGCAAAAGCCTGTCGATTTTTTGGTGAAAAACAAGTTGTGATGGTGTTGTAGACACATACACCTCCATGATAAACAGAAAAACTTTAAAAATGTGGACGGGGGGATTCTAGCTGTTTAAGTTAGGGATATTGTGGGCTGTACGCAGATATTTTATTGAGGCTATGCATTCCGCTTGATGATTTTGTATGTGATTAGAAAATTGTATCTGCATGACAAAAACGTACACCTTGTCACAGGAATAAGTAAAAAGTCATTTGAAAAAATTGAACCAGACCAAAATCCCCTAAACGAAATGCTTGTGCAGCAGAGAGAAACGCATGTTTATGGAAAGACGGCTTTACTTGATCAATGTTGTCCTGAGTGGCACTGCTTCCAAGAGGGACGTTATGGAGTTTGTGCATCTTGCATAGGTACACCATGACTGCCTCTGGGGCAGTGACAAGATCCCGAAGGTAGTGATCGAAACCCCAACGCCTGCCAGAAAGGAGAAAGAACCAATCATGAAATCTATGCGAGTCTTTCCACGGTAAAGGGGGCATTTTGGCAACACAGACCATATTTTCCAGAAAATACCTTTGTCTGGTCTCAAAATAAAAGAAATCAGTTTCAGTTGTTCTGAAGAGATAACTTAGGCCCAAAAAGGGTTACAAATAGTGTGACAACATGCCTTTCTAAAAAGCCCGTGTACAAATTTCCAATATACACGCGTAACCAGGACAGACACTTGTGTTTGTACATGGTTAATGAGTTTAGTTGTTTTCCTTCCTCCATGCTTCAACTAAACATAAACCCGCACCTACGTACATGTACTGCAATGTTTGAAATAATCTCGGCATTAACTGGTTAATTTAGGGAATAGACCAGCTGAGGACATGGACGCTGATAATGGTCCAAACCGCAAGACGAGAGCAATTATATCATGTACACTAAAACCAGTACACATACAAACACATTTGGAACAAAGATGGCCGTGCTGACCCTCCAGCAGCCGATTTCACGAAATTTTACGCAATTGCGCAAGTCCACTTACGCCATAAATTATTGCGCAAGTAATGGCGTAAGTGGACTTGCGCAATTGCGTAAAGTTTCGTGAAATCGGCTGCAGGTGGCCCCAGTGCCTCTTATTTTCATAACGTCGGGGCCTGTGAAACCCTACAGTATTGTCTTGAACATGTATTGTTAAAGGTTCGAAAATTGAATGTCCATTTGCAAACTCACCTGATGTCCGCCAAAGGCTTGGTGGGTTGGAAACTTGCCAGTGGCTCTCTGGGGCTTTTGACAACATTGATTTTCAATTTCTGCTGATCCCGTACCTACATAGTAATATAAGTTAGAAATAAATTTAATTTCTGGTGCTTTTTACACATTTATTTTCTTCTCAAACTGAAATATTATAAAACTCTTTACTTACCGAGCTCACAAATAACTCCATATCCTCTGCATCCTCACACACGAATGCCAGCATGTCGTTGGTGGGTATGGCTTTCTCAATGTACTTTGCGTGGTTCTTGTTATGTACATTTATCTGAAGGTTGAACAGGTTAAAAACAAAACTACTGAACAAAAATTCATCCAAGACCCCATTCACACAAGGTAAATTGCTTCGTTCAACAAAAAGATTTGCTGATGTGAACGCATGAAGGTTATTAGAAACTCTTTATTTGATTAAGCAAAATAGCCTCAGGCCAAACAAAATATATGGTGCGTTTACGGTAACGGCCTAAAAGAAATCCAGGTAGGTAGGTAGGAAAATAATTTTATTTTGTCATTTTATTTTACATTTCAGTTCATTAATGCATTTGTGTGTTTTGCAATGTTTGAAACTCACTATTAACTGTAACACTATTAACTATGTTCATGTAAAAGTGTAGAAAATGTTATGTTCGTTAGAAATTATTGCAAATTGTGGTCATTTAAAATTATCAACTTGAAAATTGGCAATAAAAAGTTTGAAGTCAGCAATTTGGCCTCAAATTCCAGGTAGGTTGGGTTACCGTAAACACACCATTTATTTTGTTTGGCCTCATTCAACGGAAAGATTGCTTCATTCAACAAAACAAATTTGTGATGTGTACGTTCCCTTTATTCAACAAAGCGATTTGGCAGGCCTGGTGACATGTGTTGAACGTCAAGCATCTGACAAGCATTGTTTCTTAACGTGCTGATCAAAAACCACTGAGAGCGTCAAGTGCAACCAGGGCATTAGGCCTTAGCTCCTCATTCGATCTTCAAAACCACCGTCTTCGTCTGTGGCTCCGGCCTGGTATATCCCAGTAATATTAATGGATTAAGAAACATCTTAGGCCAATGTTAATTTGAGCGTTCACCCCTCTTGAGCATATTTATTAACACCAAGAGAATCCACGAAGGTAAATTACACATAAAGGAAGACATCAAATTCAAAATACCGAGCCTGACCGCAAAAGACTGAGCGTTTCGAAAACGGCCTATGTGGAACAGATTTCGCGCGTACGTCGACACGTCCAGACGTATCACGTGCATAGCTACGCCCTGGTTACTGCTTTTTGCATATAAACTGCCCGCCGACCCGTTACTTTTCATTGGGAAAATACTCCTAAATCATAAAGTGGATGGATCAAAAAAGGTAGGAGGATTGTATTTTGTTTCATAGACTATCGACTGGTTAAAATAAATAGTGATTTTTGGCGAGGCCCAGTCTTCGGACAGTACAAACTCTGATTTCCCGTTTAATTTAAAAACGGAGCCTTACCACAAGAGCCACTGGTTCATGAATTGTGTGCTTGAACTTGTCTCGGTTGGCACGCAGCCACTCTACAGCATTATAGGTGTCTTTGTAGAACTTCTGTAGCTCCCTCAAGCGCATATCTCTCTGGTTGTTCAAACGTTGAAGACGCGCTTCGAAATCTGTCACAACAAATTCCAACAGAGGACACAATTCAAATCTTGTAATTACTCTATCATGATACGATTGTAATAGTTCAAACGACGAGTGGGGTCACACGACAAACTTATCATAATCGGATTGTAATTGGGTCTTTCCACGCTAATGGGCCTATTTGAAAAATAAGTCAATAATTCCTTTCAGATGTCTTCAGTTTTATCTAAAACTTAAAGAAATTCCCTTGTACTGTTCTCAGGAGATATCATTTGCCCAAAAAGTTAAGAAAATGCTGCCACAACATACATTTCTGAAAAGCTTGTGTACAAATTTCCCCTTATACATATGTAACTGGACAGACAAAAATGTCACAAATTTGTCTGTCCAGTTACATACGTATAACAAGCTTTTCATAAATGTATGTTGTGGCATCCTTTTCCCACCTTTTTTGGGCAAAAGTTATCTCCTGAGAACAGTACAAGGGAATTTCTTTAAGTTTGAGATAAACTGAAGACATCTGAAAGGAATTATTTACTTATTTTTCAAATAGGCCCATTAGCGTGGAAAACCCCACTTGTATTACAATAACGTGGGGTCACACGAATTACGAGGTCGTAATCGACTTGTAGTATGGACAAACATGCGCGTCCCGCGTCGAGCGTCTGACGCTCTGAATGCTCCGTGTGGATTAAGCGGCGCGGCAAAACAACGCTTGCCCATGCCACGCAGAACATTCCAGCGTCGTTTTCAAGCAGGGGATGGATTGTAATACGATTAATTACGAGATGGGATCACACACGTGTTTTGCCATTCTATTGTGATTCGATCACAATCGTATCACAATAGAAATGTCGTTGACCGATTGTGATACGTTTAAAATAGATTTGGGGTCACACGCACAAAATCTTGTAATCGTACTAAAGTATATACAACAAAAAATTGGATCTCGTAATTTGTGTGACCCCGGCCTTAATCTAAAATGACTATCATCTAAAAATGTCCCTTTTTTAATCCCCCATGTAAAACCTTCCTTAGTTCTAAAGGTTGTGGGTCCCAATCCCAGTCTGGTCCATCTATGGTATGTGTGTCCTTGTGCAAGGCACTTTGCCACGCATTGCTTCTATCCACCCAGAAGTAAAATGAGAGGAGTATGGAATGTTGATGTATTTGATTTGCCACCGAGCGTCCGATAGGCAGCCGGGGCTGTATACATGTACTCCCAAGCAGCAGAGATGGTACATGTATATGGGGCGGATTGCAATATGCGGTCTAAGACCGGTCTATAGGCTTTAATAGCCGGCTAATGATAACGTAAACACCTTGATTGGGGTTATTGATATTGCTGAGCCAAATGATATCGATGAGCCAAATGATATCGATATTAAAGCTAAAATAAACTTGAGACAAAATGAATGATGAATGAAATTAAATGTTTTTTAACCTCTTTTTTCTCGTTGGAGGGTCTCGCGGTCAGTCTTGATGCCGTTGTATTCAGTGTCAATACCGCTGATCTCTCGTACAATGGACCTTAATAATGCTGCATTCTCATCCAGTTGTGGCTGTAGCAATTATGTACAAACAGACTGCAGGGTAAATACGCAGCTGTAAAGCCCTAATACATGATTTGCAGTGCCTGAGCTAGCTGCGCACGCTACATGGCAGATTTGGCGTGGAGATCGGTACCATTTGTTACCAGACAGTAGCTAGCTTCAATTCACCATCCGCATGTATAGACACCACCCGAATAGAAATGCCTTTTATATGTACTTAGACTAGTTCCGGCACCACATATTCAACGAACATGAGATTTGTGTTCGTATGTGGAATATGAGGTCTGCGGAAACCAGTCTAATATGTATTGCGACTGGGATGCATATGGGCATACGTAATTAGGCTGCGCGCGGCTAGCTCCGGTCACCATTTTCTGCTGAACGCGCGTAGAGAATTGAATTCTGTAATTGCTACCGCAGTAGGAATCGGAGGGAGTTCGCGTGCAGTCTACACTTTTTTTTATGAAGTACTGCTATTCGAGTACTAGTACTTAGAAAGTCGAGTACTAGTACTTAGAGGCTGCGTTAGGGCGTGTACTCGTGTTAACACGAGTATACTCCTGCGCGCGCGAACGGCAAGATTAACGACACTCGGGTCAGTGAGAGTATGCTCTCGCTACTCCCCAACAAATGGGGAGTGTGCTCTTACTCCTGACGAGTGCCATGTGATTTGTACGATGATGGCGGGATATAGGTTGGATTTTTGGTGAATTTGCTAAACGTGTCAACTGGATAACTGAAACAACAACTCACTAAGGTTTGTTTTACACGGTATCAAAGGTTCTCACGACTTACGGTCTGTATTTTCTTCAATTTCTTGTGAGCAGTGAAACAGCGTTTTTTTGTGTAGTCATGGGAATAGACGGCCATCTTGACTGATGGCCATTCGCGCTTGCGGACTGTGGACTTGCCGTTCGCGTAATGTGACCCGAGTGCAATGCGCACGCATTACTCCAGAGTAGCGAGAACTGCACGCCCGAACGCAGCCAGAGAGTCGAGTACAGTGCAGAGTCCGAGTACGGACTGTTCGAGTACGAGTATTTCGACTTTCGAGTACAAGTACGAGTACGAGTACTCTCAAAATGGTACTAGAGTGGTACTAGAGGAGTACTACAACGCTGTGAAAAGTCATTTGAAAAAAAAATCACTCGGCTATTAAGTATCACTAGAGCATTTCTACCCACAGTTGGGGGAAATGGGTGATAAATACATTGTAGCCAATTATGCACTATTTTGTGTGGGTTGTAAAAATTTCATAAATTTTCCATGACTTCTTAAAGTATTAATTTCTTGTAAAATAAAGAAATTCAATTACTTTTTATAGCTTTCTAAATCAAACAACTTTAATAGATGAAGTATAAGAACACCCCATCAAAGTCATTGAAATGTAGGCCCTTATTACCTTGATGTCGTCACCAGGTGGCATTTCTTCAAGCTCCTTTTGTAAGGCCTCCACAAATTCCTGGTAACTTCTTATCCTTTCAAAGTCATAAACAAAAGGAAAATGTATACTTAAAGGGACACACCGGCCTAATGTTTACATAATGTAGTAATCTAGCATCCTTGACAATAATTTTTCGATGGTCGTCGTGAAAACAAATTATCAAAATGTCACGTAATTAACTAGAAATGTTTAAAATTAACAAGAGACAAATGCTGGGCTCTACGCTTTACCAGCCGTCGCGATGTATTATGTATCATGTGTTTGTAAATAAAGGTGGCGTTCGATATGGGTCGACACGTGTTTAACCTTGATTCCTTGTTTTCCCCGACTCATCACACCTTGCATGATCCCTCAGGTCAGCGCTGACTCGAAGAAGCAACTCGAACGCAACCTGTTGCTGTCTTTAGCGTCCTCAAATAGGCTTATGCTGTTTTTTATCTTCGGATATTATTTATCGCCGCGAACGCGAAGCGAAGACACGAAAATCTGAGAGATTCTCTCATCCATATAAACACCCATAATCCCTTCTTATGAAATCTGTTGGTAGATTTGTGTACAAATTGGAAAATACGGTATGTACATAGTGTTTGTAGGACATTATTTTCCAACAAGAGAAACCAACCTCGAATGACAAAAGCAACTCGCACTTCGCGCTGGTTTCTACGGCTGGAAATACAACTAACTCACAAGACCACGTGACTTTTCGGAAACAGCCAAATTTGACGGCGTCTTTTCAGGATATATCTAATATACTCTGGAAAGCGCTTCAGAATAATGTATGGGTCTATTTCGAGCCCAAAATAGCCCAACAAAGCCAGTGTGTCCCTTTAAGTAGATCTGTAGATGGAACGAGACTGTCAACTTCTAATACAAAGAGGAGCTAATATATACCAGCCACACCAGCTTGAACAGATCACATTTTTGACACCCCCATTTTTGAGATTTTGATACCATATCATGTGTCATATTTTATATTTTATATTAATATTCTGAAATTTCGCACCCTCAATTTGTATATTTCCAGGGATATCGTCAAAAATCCACTGAAGTTTGGTAAACTAATTTATTCCACATAACAGTGCAGTGACTACACCAGTTCATTTGCAAAAACAGATAAGCGTCATTTTATATCTTTTATGTACCTTGTGACGTTTTGTTGCACATTTCAGAAAAATATTTTTAAAAAATGTAAAATCAAGTCACTTCAGTTTTACTAATTGAATGCCTCAGAGCTGCATTTTCCTGGCAGGGATGCCAGTGGCTCTTACCTTCAGGGCCGGAAAAAAAATCCACTATCACAACTGCATGTATGTGTGCACATGGACTCACCAGCACAGTATACTGTACAGTATGTACATTGACAGTATGAGTGCAATGCAATGGATATGTCAGTATGTGATCTAACCACTGCTGTATGGATACAGCGCCCTCTTCCGGTATGTACTTCTGATCGATAGTCTGGTTTCGCAGTACTTTAGCCGTGAATTATTATGGCCGGGATACAGACATACTGCATGTGTGCAAATCATTGGGAAAACTTGCTACGTGCGTGTACATACATGACATATCCGGATTTCGTTGATCAGTATTAAGTGAGACAATTTTGCACTTTTGTTTGGACTTGAAGAGTTGAAAATATATTCTCCTTATATTTCCGGCCGTTTAATTTCGGCCTGGAAAAAAGGCTTTGCCGGATTGCTTTTTCCAAAATAAGAAAAAGCCTGAATTCCGGCTATAGCCGAAAGACTGACATCCCTGTTCCTGGGTATTTTCTGGAAGGCACAACAGAAAATCTTGAGATACAAGAGATATTTTGAAAGGCACTTATCTGTTACACATACAGGTTATTAAACAAATGCATCATATTGTTTAATATTTCATATATTGATCTTGTAACGACTTTAATTCAGTTGGGAGTATGATAAATAAATACATGTAGTTGTGGCTGGACTTACTTTGATTTCCTCTGGTCTTCCTGCTGTTGTTTGGCTTTGAACTCGTCTTGGACTTCGGTCAACTCGTTGGACAATTCATCAATTTTCTCGTGCTTTTTGTTGGCATTGTTGGCCAATTGTCGTGACTCATTGGTCTGAATATATGGAAAATAGAAAGCATTGCTGTTAACTTAAAAAAATAAGAAATATAAAATGTGCATTCATGGGCTAGGAACACTGCACACTGCCCTGCGCACAGGTGGAAGAGGTAAATTTATAAGTTGTAGATTGACGCGAGGTTAACATAGGTTGACATAGGATGTAAGCGTGTTTAGTTTTTCCCAGCCAGAGAATGGATTTTTAACCCAAGTATCACATAAAATACCTCCCAAAAAAACAATATCCATGGAAAGAAAACAGGAAATTTAGAGCACGTGAAAAAAAGAGAACGTGAAATTTCAGAGTGGTAATAAAGAAAAATATGACAAACGATTATGGTATCAAAATCTGAACCCCCATGGGAAAAATGGGGTGTTTAAAATGTGATCAGGACACGCTCCTTTAGGCCAAACAAAATAAATGGTGTGTTTACGGTAACCCGACCTACCTGGAATTTTTGAGGCCAAATTGCCGACCTCAAACTTTTTATTGCCAATTTTCAAGTTGATAATTTAAAATGAGCACTATTTGCAATAAATTCCAACGAACATAACATTTTCTACACGTGTACATGAACATGGTTAATAGTGTTAATAGTGAGTTTCAGACATTGCAAAACGACACGCAAATGCATGAACTGAAATGTAAAAGAAAATGATAAAATAAAATAATTTTCCTACATACCTACCTGGATTTGTTTTAGGCCGTTACCGTAAACGCACCATTTATTTTGTTTGGCCTTAGGAAAATGTTTCTCTGGGTTTTTTTTTTTTTTACTCCGGTATCACCTTTTCTTTGATGACAGTGTCTACTTCTTTAAGTCTGGCTGTAAACTCATCCAGTTTTGCCTGAATTGGAGCATTCCGTGCTTGCGCAGCCTTCAATTCCTTTTTCAAATTGTCTTGTCTCTCCTTCAATGCAAGGTAGTGTTTCCGCTTCATGTCATATTCCTTGAGGGAAAACAAAATATAAACATGTATGGTTTTTATAAATTTTTTTCTTAGACCCTGTTCTCACTAGAGAAATCGCTTCGTTCAACGAAGATTAATTAATCATCGTTAGTTAATGAAGCGTGCAGTCATATATCATTGGAGGTCGTACATGTGCGTCGCACATCAAGCGCCGAGCTTCAAGAGTCTAGATGCGCTGTGTGGTTTTCCAGCGGCGCGTCAAAAACAACTCTTGCTAGGCGCAAGCGCGTTGTAACAGGCCCGCCAAATCGTCGAACGAAGGGAGCCGTTCACGTTACAAATTTGCTTCGTCGAATGAGGCATGCATTCACATCAGAAAATCACTTCGTCGAATCATCGTTGAACGAAGCGATTTCTCTAGTGAGAACGGAGTCTAAGTTTTCAAACATACGATACAAATGTGGACAAATGTCTGTGAGGTTGAGAAATCTGGATGCAGTGAAAAACAACTTGGCTCCACTAGGATTCGAACCACAGACCTGCTTAATGTGCAGGCACCCTACTAATTGAGCTATGAAGCCAACTGGTGGTCTCGAAACAGGGTAATGCAGTTGTTTCTCATTGATTGGGATTGGTTATCACACGAGATATGAAGCTAATGTAGCCTTTCAGTGTAAAACTCTTGCTAGTAACCTGTATTGGAAAATGCCCCAATTGAGTCTTTCCACGGTAAAGGGGGGATTTTGGCAACACAGACCATATTTTCCAATTTCCAATATACGCTCATAATCGGGACGGCCTATAATGTAAAACAAGTGTCTGTCCCGGTTACAAGCATATTATTGGAAATTCGTACACAGGATTTTTAGAAAGGCATGTTGTCACACTATTTGTAACCTTTTTTGGGCCTAAGTTATCTCTTCAGAACAACAAACTTATTTCTTTTATTTGGAGACCAGACAAAGGTATTTTCTGGAAAATATGGTCCGCGTTGCCAAAATGCCCCCTTTACTGTGGAATGTACAGCTCCATAAATCAAATAGAAGCATATGGTAGCTTTCATAAGCATCACCTACCACCCAAGCTTTCTTTTTCTCCAAGGTTTCAATAACTTCCAGATGGTGCTGCTTCTCCTGATATCGCTTGACGTCCGCCTCGAGACGGCTGTTCTTTTGGGTCAACTTCTCAAGGTGTTCAGATGTCTCGCGGTGCTTGAGTAGTAGTTCCTTTTGGTCTTGGCGGAATGTCTTAAGACGACTGTGGTTTTCAAACAGCTCGGGAGAACCAACCTACAATTACATTTTAAATACAGAATATTACATGTACAATGATTGGAAAACTTTTAAAAACAGAACAGCAGCAACGACATACATGTAACTAAATTCATGGGATGTCATGTCCGAGCGGTCTAGTGCGTCGAACTCAAGTTCCTGTACGTGTCAGTACTAGAATGTGGGTTCGATTCCGGGCCGTGACGGGATGTGGCACTTGTGCTCTTGAGCAAGGCACTTGTGCTCTTGAGCAAGGCACTTAATCACACTTGTTCCGTCCTTCGTAAGGGATGTAAAGCCGTTGGTCCAGTGTGTTAGGTTTCGGTAACGCACTCTAACGATACCAGAGCATTCTTTCGTGAAGAGCAAGGGGAGGGATTCCCCGGTGTCTCTGGCAGTTTCTAATTCAACTTAGAAGTTGATAGTTATTTGAATATCTATGTTAATTGATCCCATTCCTGTAATTGGCGGTCCTTCCGCTGTTGGATGTGGTTAATAAATAAATAAATAAAAAATTGCCTTGTGGAAATTGCAGTCACATAGATGCAGTACTGCAGTCACATAGATGCAGTACTGCAGTCACATAGATGCTTGTGTACAAATTTCCCCTTATACGTATGTAACTGGACAGACAAAATTCACAATTTCGTCTGTCCACCGTTACATACCGGTACGTATATGGACAAATTTTCCACGGGGTTTTCAGAGATGTATGTTGTGGCAGCATTTTCTTACTTTTTTGGGCAAAAGTTATCTCCTGAGAACAGTACAAGGAAATTTCTTTAAGTTTGAGATAAACTGAAGACATCTGAAAGGAATTATTGACTTATTTTTCAAATAGGCCCGTTAGCGTGGAAAGACCCAGATACATGTACCAATACTTACAGCTTTTTCGGTGTTCTCAAGTAATTCTATATTGGAAAGGTTCGCAAACTCCACAACTTTGTCCTTGGGGGCGGGTGTGAAAGAGAAAAAAAACAAGTATATATAATCCATTTTTTCCATCATGAAATGCATGCAAAATGTATTTTTTTAATAACTAACGATAATTACATGTACATGTATGTACTCTCAGGGTTGTAACGAGACTCCCTCTGCACGAGTCTCAAGTCAAGTCAAGTAAAACTGCCGTCGAGTCCCAAGTCAAGTCGGTTCAAGTCAAGTAGTGACGACAGGAAATTGGTTCAAGCTAATTTCAAAATGTGTCTAAATGCTGAAACTTGGATTCGTGTAAGGTATTTGTGTTGTTCTGGTCAAGAATGATCTATGTTAAAACAAAGCTTAGTGTATCTGTAGTGCTGAATTACAATTTGGTCCTCAAAATTAAATTAATTAGTGCAATTGTTGGCAGACTTAAGTCGAGTCATTTGAGGTTCGAGTCTCAGGTCAGGTCAAGTCATTTGAGGTTCAAGTCTCAAGTCAAGTCAAGTCATTTGAGGTTCAAGTCTCAAGTCAAGTCAAGTCATTTGAGGTTCGAGTCTCAAGTCAAGTCATTTGAGGTTCGAGTCTCAAGTCAAGTCATTTGAGGTTCGAGTCTCAAGTCAAGTCATTTGAGGTTCAAGTCTCAAGTCAAGTCAAGTCATTTGAGGTTCGAGTCTCAAGTCAAGTCAAGTCATTTGAGGTTCGAGTCTCAAGTCAAGTCAAGTCATTTGAGGTTCGAGTCTCAAGTCAAGTCAAGTCATTTGAGGTTCGAGTCTCAAGTCAAGTCAAGTCATTTGAGGTTCGAGTCTCAAGTCAAGTCAAGTCATTTGAGGTTAGAGTCTCAAGTCAAGTCAAGTCATTTGAGGTTAGAGTCTCAAATCGAGTCAAGTCATTTGAGGTTCGAGTCTCAAGTCAAGTCAAGTCATTTGAGGTTCGAGTCTCAAGTCAAGTCAAGTCATTTGAGGTTAGAGTCTCAAGTCAAGTCAAGTCATTTGAGGTTCGAGTCTCAAGTCAAGTCAAGTCATTTGAGGTTAGAGTCTCAAGTCAAGTCAAGTCATTTGAGGTTAGAGTCTCAAATCGAGTCAAGTCATTTGAGGTTCGAGTCTCAAGTCAAGTCAAGTCATTTGAGGTTCGAGTCTCAAGTCAAGTCAAGTCATTTGAGGTTAGAGTCTCAAGTCAAGTCAAGTCATTTGAGGTTCGAGTCTCAAGTCAAGTCAAGTCATTTGAGGTTCAAGTCTCAAGTCAAGTCAAGTCAGTGAAAATTGGGACTCGAGTCGACTCAAGTCCCGAGTCTCCAATCCGAGTCATTACAACCCTGTTACAGTACTCTTTCTTCATTTTACATTCCTGCTCTTTTATTCAATTCCAATATTTAATTCCAAACAAGTGTTTTCTCTTCCTTTAATTAAAGAAAACATTCTTGTTTTATTACCGGTAACTCAAATACTACGGACACAATAGCTATATGTGCACAGGGATTCACTATACCTGGGGTAAGAACTGGCACAGATTATTGATCTGAATGTTGAGACTTTTCACTTTCTCCTTCACGTCGCTCAAGTTGCAGCGACTTCCGTTGAGGTACCAGGCTGTGCGGTTTCCTTGTTTGGTAATCATACGTCGTATAATGACATTGTGTGGCTGGTGGAACAATTCCAGCTCAACCACGGCTTCACTGCTTCCATGTTTTACAAACTCGCCAACCTGCACGTGTTATGAAGTATAGATGCAGACTGGAGTATCGTTCACATATAAGTGCCTTTTGTGTCTTTACATTTTAGTACAGTTCGAATTGGCCTTTTGAGTGTGGCCATTGAACTATGGCTGGCACCCTGAATTTGTCACGTTCAAATGGAAATAGGGTTTCATAGGCATAGCAAGCCAGTCTGAAAAAGGGGGTTTAGAAAGTCGCATACCGGTACTATGCTGTTGTTGCACGCCCATGCCTAGCAACCAACAGTGTTGGTACATTACTCCTCTTCTACCACCCCTACGGTGAACATGGTATTGATTCTGTACAGCTGCTGTGTGCACCAGGGGCCAATTTCATGGCGCTGTTCAGCAACCGATTTTGTGCTAACGGAGGCTCTGGCTATTTCATGGAGACCGTAACCTTAAGCACTGCCAATCGTTTGCTAGCTTCAAAGGCAAAATTTGCTAAACACTAGTGACGCAACAATGGCCGTTTCCAAGCACGCGGATGCTTAAGCACGCCGCAGCCGTGAAATAGCCTTAAAGTTAGCAAAACTTTTCTGCTACAGTAAGCACATGTTTTCAGCTAGCGCTTAATAGCGCCATGAAATTGGCCCCTGATCACATACATGTACATAGCGACAAAAATTTAGTTTCCTGGATACTACCACTATCTTGCTGAACAGTCTGCTCTTTCACTTAGGTCAGGGGGCAGACCGGAAAATGTTTGTAATTAGTCAATTATAATAGGATTGTGATACCATTGTAATATTTGCACAAAGCAATGACCAGGGTCACACGATATACGGTTGTAGCCTACATGTACTTGTTGTAATTGGATTGTAATCATATTATAATAAAGTGAGGTCACACACAAACACAATCTCGTTGTGTTATTGTAATCCATCCAATCATCCCTTGCAGTGGCTTTCGCAGTACGCTTGGCACTCCGAGAACAGAAAAGGCGCAGGCGGTGAAGCATAAAGTATTCGCGCATGCGTGGGGAAAGTGACCGCAGGGGCTTATGGAATATATTGTAGCACGATTGCAAGATGGGGTCACACACGTTTTTTGCCATTTATTACAATCCAATTATTACAATTGAAAACAAGCTGACAAATTTGGGGTCACGCGCAAAAAATCTCGCAATCGTACTGTAGTAATACTGCACTAAATTGGGATGTCGTAATTCGTGTGACCCCAGCCTTAGGCTTACTTCTTTTGCTCGCCCAAGTAGGCTTGTGCTGCCTGCTAACCCAAGACACATGGCACACACTACGGTTGATTTCCCAGTCCCATTCGGTCCCATGATTACATTCAGATGGGGCCCTGGACGAAATTCACACTGGTCATAGGTCCTGTTTTGATACAAAAGAAGCACGATAAGCATCGCTTTCTCATCAGAGTTCGTACAGCACACGGGAGGGCACACTACATGTACGTCTTGGTAAAAATATACAGCAAGGAGCAAGTTTGATTCAAAGAGTTAAAGATAGTATACATGATTGGTAAACTGTTACAAATAGTTTTATCCCCCTGTGTGATTCAAGATATGCATGATTAAAACCAGCCCAAGCAAAAACCAGCTCCGTACTTCGTCTAACTTTTGCATAAACGGTCAAAAAGGGTTTGCAGTCATTTCGCCCCAAAACCACTTCGCCCCAAAACCATTTCGCCCTGAACCACGGCCTGTGCACGAAGTGGTTTTGGGGCGAAGTAGCATTTGGGCGATGTAGTGTTTGGACGAAGTGATTTGGGGCGAAATGGCACTCGGCGAAGTGGATTGGGGCGAAATGGCACTTGGGCGAAATGGTTTTGGGGCGAATTGAATTTTCGTCTCATGAGACAAAAACTAATTGTTTTACTCATTTCTCAAAGACTATAGCACTTCAGACAAAACCATTTCAGGGGAAGTTTTTTACGGTCATCATGTTTATATTGTGTAAGTTAGGCGTATATCTGTGAATATTTCTGATTTTCGAGATACCAATCATGTATACTGCCTTTAACCACTGGTCAAACATCATCCTGGCAACACACATGAGTACTAAAGCTCAAGAGAAAATTCTTTTAAAAAGCAAAAAACATAATTTCATTTGTGCACGTTTCTTGCAACTTGACGGATGAATACTTCCCGAGATTTGGAAATGTGGTCATTTTGTCTTAACTTCTTACTGTTTTTTCATCTTTGCAAAAGTCTGGGCACCAATTAACAACAGTGTTTAATAGTCAATTTAGACATTGGCAGGATGATAAATAAATAAGAAAAGAAAAATATTTGCATACTCTGAAAAAATATTTCAATGACATTACGCAAAAATATCAATAATTTTTATGAGGGAAAAAAGTTGGATATGTCAGAAGAAAATGTGCAGCTGGAAATGAAGTACCAAAAAAATCTGATAATTCTGGGAGCATAAAACCGAACACTCCTACACCGATCAAAACGGAAACGTGATTGCGACGCAAACTGGCAAGCGTGAATTGCAATATTCACACGTACCTAGATATACTTTCCACTGACTATTTCTGAGATAAATAAATGATAAAATTACTACAAAACTACGGCGCAAGCGGTCCGTGCGTAAGTGCAAGAACAGATGGCACTGCACCGCACATGAATGGTTATCTTGTGCACTAGAAAATTTTTGAAGTAGAAAATTTTATTTTTCTACAGAAAAGCGACATTTAGTGACAAAAGTGCCACTGGAGCTACGTGTACTTGAACGAGCGCGTACTCCAAATCTGCAGGTACTGCCAACGCCAGCACCTCAAGTATATCGGCCACACTGCCAGAATGCCCAACGACTCCGAGCAAAAGCAATGGCTCTTCACCACCACTGCTAGTGGAAGCCGAACGTGCTAGTGGAAGCTACTGGCGTCGGACTTTAGGTCTAGACCCGATACAGCTCCGACGCTCGCTTGCAAACAAGCGAAAATTAAACGAGTTGCTAAAGGCAACGCTCTCGCCAGGCGCTAAGCCGCCGAAGTCTAGATAACCCTACGAACGAACGAACTATATGATCTTAAAATTTGATTATCCGTTGATTCCAGTCTGAGATAATTTCCTTCAAATCTTTGTTCAATGTAGGCATAGGCTAAACAAAAAAATACCAACGTTATACTTCACGCGACGCGCGCGAGAGCTAACCATGCTAACACGAATGCGAAGTTTGACGCACGAAAATTCCAGCAAGTTGAACTTGAATAAATTTTAATTTGAGCAAAGTTTAACATTATGATTGCTTTCGTGAAGTGGGCTTTTCACTCAAACAAATGGCCATGTCAATGGACGAATTGGGCCACAGACGAGTTGACTTTTCTCGTTTAACGCACAACGGTCGAGTTGGACCGTGGGCGTGGTCGAGTTGGTACAACCACGAGTTGATAATGATTAGGCCTAAACCTACACGAAGTTCTCCATCAAGACTCGGACGATAGATCCTTCGACGTAACCCTGAACATTGAGCGGTGCTTTCGGCTTTTTGTTTGAAATACCATTAACCATCGTGGCATTATTAGGGTCCTGATTTCGTTCTGAAAAAGGCTGCCTTCCGCGAACTCGTTTCATTTTAGCCGCCATCATGTGCATACGATAATACTTTGCGCGCTCATTCCCGGTCAAAACTGGGCGCTGGTAGGCTAATTTGTTTGCGCCCTCATTGGCCAACATTTTATACGACACGTGACCACGAGGTCACGTCTTTTTCTTGTAAACTGACTTAAAAACAATTTTTCCTGCAGACAACTTAAGGCAGGTCTTGCACACAATACGCTCATTTTATTCGTAATTTTTTTGTTTGCATTGGATATAGGGGGCCTACATACTTTTTATCAATTTTTCGTCTGGCAGTAAGCATCCCACAATGTAGCAAGCCCATATGCGGCCCATATGGGCAATACCTGGGCTATCTGGGCATTGCCAAACCCATATGTAGCCCATATTGGGCCCATATGGGTTTCCTCATATGGGTGTCCATATGGGCTGGCCCGTATGGGTAACATATGGGATAAACCCGGGCAAGCCCATATGGGATTAACACGATCTGGCCCATATGGGATTCTTATGGGATAAACCTGGGCAAGCCCATATGAAATATAGCTGTGCTGACCCATATGGGAATCGTACGGAATAAACCCGGGCAACCCCATATGGGATATACACGGGCTGGCCCATATGGGAATCATGTGGGATAAAGCTGGGCAAGGCCAAATGGGATTAATACGATCTGGCCCATATGGGATTATTATGGGATAAACCTGGGCAAGCCCATATGAAATCTAGCTGGGCTGACCCATATGGGAATTGTATGGGATAAACCCTGGCAACCCCATATGGGATCTACCTGGGCTGGCCAGTATGGGAATCATGTGGGATAAAGCTGGGCAAGGCCAAATGGGATTAATACGATCTGGCCCATATGGGATTCTTATGGGATAAACCTGGGCAAGCCCATATGAAATCTAGCTGGGCTGACCCATATGGGAATTGTATGGGATAAACCCGGGCAACCCCATATGGGATCTACCTGGGCTGGCCAGTATGGGAATCATATGGGAAAAACCTGGGCAAACCCAAATGGGATATACACGGGCTGGCCCATATGGGAATCATGTGGGATAAACCTGGGCAAGCCCAAATGGGATATACACGGGCTGGCCCATATGGGAATCATGTGGGATAAACCTGGGCAAGCCCAAATGGGATATACACGGGCTGGCCCATATGGGAATCATGTGGGATAAGCCTGGGCAAGCCCAAATGGGATCAACACGGGTCGGCCCATATGGGAATCATATGGGATAAACAGGGGCAAGCACACATGGGATTTATATGGGTTGGCCCACATGGAATTTATATGGGATAGACATGGACAAACCCATATGGGATATACACGGGTATGCCCATGTGGGAATCATATGGGATAAACATGGGCATATCCATATGGGATCTACGCGGACTGGCCCATTAGGGAATCATATGGGAAAAACGTGGGCAAACCCAAATGGGATATACACGGGCTGGCCCATATGGGAATCATGTGGGATAAACCTGGGCAAGCCCAAATGGGATCAACACGGGTCGGCCCATATGGGAATCATATGGGATAAACAGGGGCAAGCACACATGGGATTTATATGGGTTGGCCCATAAGAGAATCATATGGGATAAACCTGGGAAAGCCCGTATGGGATATACACGGTTCAGCCCATATGGGAATCATATGGGATAAACAAGGACAAACCCACATGAGATTTATATGGGTAGGCCCACATGGGATTTATATGGGATAGACTTGGACAAACCGATATGGGATCTACACGGGTTGACCCATATGGGAATCATATGGAATAAACATGCGCAAGTCCATATATGGGATCTACACGGGTTGGCCCATATGGAAATCATGTGGGATAAACCTGGGAAAGCCTATATGGGATCTACGCGGGCTGGCCCGTATGGGAATCATATGGGATAAACCTGGGAAAGCCTGTATGGGATCTACACGGGTCAGCCCATATGGGAATCATATGGGATAAACAAGGATAAGCCCACATGAGATTTATATGGGTTGGCCCACATGGGATTTATATGGGATAAACATGGACAAACCCATATGGGATCTACACAGGTTGGTCCATATGGGAATCATATGCAGTAAATATGGGCAAGCCCATAAGGGATCGATCTATACACAGGTTGGCCCATATGGAAATCATGTGGGATAAACCTGTGAAAGCTTAGTATATGGCATCTATGCGGGATATGGCCTGTATGGGAATCATATGGGATAAACCTGGGTATAAGCCCGTATGGGATCGACGGATCTACACCGGTTGGCCCATACGGGAATTATGCGGATCGATGGGTAATCCCATATATTGATTGGATTAACCCTGGCTGGCGCAAATGGGGGTCATGTGGGAACATCTCGGCCGGGGAATCCCATATGGGCTTCTCAAGAGTTGGCCCATATGGGTATCATATGATTATCATATGATAGAAACATTGACATGTCCACATGGATATTATTAGTGGGGGAACACAAGTTTGATATGAAAACTGAATATGATGGGCTATAGCCCAAAATTGGTGTTGTGTGGGTCGAAGCGTGAGGATACTAGTCTAATTTCCTTTGTGAGAATATGTTTGGGGTTTAATGTACATGTAGGTCGCATTAAGTCTAATTATTATGTCAGTTCCGAATTCAGCTTTTCTTCAGAAATGTTGGTGTCATGGTATTCTTCCACACATACACAAAGGTGAAAGATCGATGGTAACCATAGGAACTTTCTTTGGAATGTATTACCCCCATGCAATTAAATAGAGTGGTCCAGCAGAACACCCCTGCACACCTTGAAGTGTAAAGTTCGAATGGACCCCAGCGACTGCATTGGCTGATGTTAAAGACGACCACCAATGCCAAGCCAGTAAACATGTATGAAATGCTGCTTCACCAGTTTTATATCTGCTACCTCCATGCTGCTACAGAAGTGATCGGCTCTAAGAGAATGAATGGACCCTCTTTATCGAAGACATTCAGGTAGGGCCTATGCAATAATACTTAATGTAACCACATAACTGTATATATTTCTTATCTTTTTCACTCATTTATTAGGTCGACAGGATACCTAAAGATCGGTAGACCTTTTTTATGTACCGGTATTTGGAAATAATTTACAGAAAATAACCTCGATATAACCATGATATAACTATGTCATGTGGCTGATGTTCCTGTAGGCCTATAAGTATAAACTCTTCATATTTTCTTTTAGGCCTATTTTCTTAAATCTGCACTTACTGATGACTGAGAATTAGCGAGTCAAATTACTATACTTTTTGTAAAGAATTGTATGTGTTTTTATGTGACGATCATGCAATGTACTGCTCGGCGTCATATCATCTTAGTTATAACATGGGTTATAATCATGTTGAAATTCATGGTTGGCGCATATACTGTACTCAGCTCAGTGCATGTTTTGTGCACTGAGCTTTGGACATTCCAAGACCGTCTGCGGTTTCTCATTATGAGGCCTTGGGGCATGCCTGGCTAGTGGTTTAACACAAGGCTAGCCTTTTGTAAATAAGGGTGGTTATTATACAAGCATGCAGTGCAGCTAGCTGGGCAGTGCAAGTATATAGTTCATGCACTTCCTTTGTTTTTATTGAGGGGCAAGTACCAGGGTAACCTTTGTTGCCATGGGAGCAAGAGTAAAAGTCATAATCGCAATAATCATGCAGTTTAAGTAATTTATAGAAAAAGTCGTGCGCCGCAGTTGAAAAGTGTATTTTTTAGTTTTTAAATAATTATTCGGAACCATATTTTCAAACTTAACATTGGAAACATCTATAACAACAATTTGAACATATAAAAAGTTGCAAAAAAACTGTTCACACAAGTGTCCAAAAATCAAAGAGACGTACAATACTTTGAGGGAGCGGGGAGATTATTTTCTTTGCTTCAGTGGAATGTGCACGGGATAAAATCGTACGAATTCGGGCAATCGAATATTACTTGGTTTCCAGGAGCCTCGGATCATCCCTAATACTAGTTGATTAGGCTGCATAGTCCCGGTATAATCAGCTTGTGCCCGTTGTCATATGTGTATAATTATGTAATTCATTAGTTGTCCAAGTTAATGCATTGTTGCATGTACATGTATATTGTCCGTGCGTTTTTGGGTGTGGCACCCCAAAAAATATTTTTGTTTTAATTGACATATTTTTCAGAAACAAAGGTTATTCGCTTTCAAATGAGATAAAAATTGACTAATGTTAATAGTTATCGAAAAGTTACTGTCAATATTTTGAATTATTGGCGGTTCGCCAATAATTGAACTTACGGCAAGGCGTAAAAACAGCTGTATCAAAACGGCATTTTTCACAGGGTTGCCGATGCATGAAATACGTAATTTTTTCCACCTTAAAATAAAGTAAATGCTTCGTTAGGAGAAAACAAAAATCGAATTTGCTCAGAACCACGGACATTATAACTTAAAAGCACAAATATGTCATTTAAAAAAAAAAAATTGAGTGTTCAACTGAAGGTGGTTTTTTTGTTATTAAAGATGTCTGCAGACAACCTTTTTACCACTAAATATTCATGCACAAAAACAATGCATGGATTTTTCTGCAGTATTGCTGCATCTACACGCGAGGCTGAAATTTCTACAAGGCACGTTTTATCATGTTTTTAGTGGGGAGTGGAAATATCGCCGTTTTTAACAATTACCAATCATGTAGGCCAATTCTATTATTAGAAAAATGAGACCATCAGCCATCTAACACTAGTTGCACATATAATTACGATCATGGGGATATAAAAACAATGAATAAATTGTGACCTAGTTATTTCCCTGTATGTTAAACAGTAGGCCTACGTGCTATTATTTATGAGGTTTGGCTATTTTTTGCAGGTCACACAGCTTGCTGTACTGATGTGGGGCAAAAAGGAGTTCCAACGCCTATAACATAACAAAATAATCTGCGTAAGTATGGTTCGAAACTGTTTTCAACTTTTGTAATACACTCTGGCAGCAATTAATGGGCTACATATTGAATGGCCAGTTAAAATAAGCCTCGTATACTGATGGATGTTTACATATTTACTTGTTGGGCCCCTGAACTAAGAAAAGTATGACATAATAATAGGTTCAATAAGAAATTATAGAAAGAATAGATGTTTGCAACTCATTGGAACACAAAAAGTTGAACAAGTATTAATTAGCCCTGGTCTTATGTTTGACTTTAGACTTAATATGGCAAGCAATACCTCATCATTGTTTTTTAGGGTCGATTCACACTGAGCCTATATACACACATTAGGATGCATTCACGATAAGCCTTTTCGCGCGTAGGCTAAAAGTGACGTGTGTCGCTTTGAGAAAAAGCGATGTGGAGGGAATTTGGAGTGAAACAACGCACGAAAAAACACAGCCTGAAAATACTTTCCGTCCAAGTTGACTTTGTGGTTTTCATGCAGTCCGTTGTTTCACTCCAAATTCCCTCCACGTCACGTTTTTTCAAAGCGACGGACGTCGCAATTATCCGCGGAAAGGCATATAACGGGCATTAACACTATCGTGGAAAAATTACGGTGCCGCGCTGCGCTCACCGCATTGCATGAGGTCCCAATCACCCATCTTTCAAAAATGGAGAATTCCACTCCGGTATTTAAAACTTGTAGCTTCTCTGAAACCTTATCGGCTGCGCGTTGGAAGAGCCAGCGCACCGCAGTCAAATTTAAGTTCAACAAATTTGAACTTTGACCAGCTATATAACGTTTTACGCGCAGCGACAGGCCGCACACAAGCGGCAAACCAGTTTCTGTACAAACCTATGAAGCAGCTGCGCGCAAAGCCAATGAGTTATCAGAGAAGCCCCAAGTTACCGAAGTTGAATTTTCTATTTTGGAGAGATCGACACTTGTGTGATTTTTCCGCGATAGTGTGAACTCCCCTTAAAGCACGGTTCACACTACTTTTAGAAGGCTAAAAGTGTTTATTTGACGTTTATATTGGGACGTTATCATTTTTTAAGTTACACTTCTAGCCCTTTAACAAGTTAACCTTATTCGCCGTGGTGAAGCATGGTACACGCCCTTTAATGGTCAAAAAACCTGTGTCAATAATCTTACCTGACATTCCAAATCAGACATTTAAAAACACACCATGGAGGTCCTTGTAATCTGAAGACTTCTGTACCCTTGTCGTTCTTTTCCCATGATGACTCGAACGTCAGAAAAGGATAAAATAGAGCAAAATTTGGGTAAAAATCAAACAGTTGGGTACCACGGACTTCATTTAGACCGCATCTGAAAGAAATTAGTCCCACCAATGCGGATGGGTTTTGTTTACACTCTCTTAAGCCTAGACTGGCCCCCTGTCCATGTGCGCTACGCTGCTCTCGCTAATATACGACGCGTGGGAAGTACATATGTGGACAGGGGGGCCAGTCTAGGCTTAAGAGAGTGTAAACAAATTCCACCCGCGTTGGTGGGACTACTTTCTTCAGACGCGATATACAAGCAAGGTCAAGTCGCCAATCTAATAGATAATTGACGATTTTTACCAACATTTTGCTCCATTTTATCCTTTTCTGTCGTTCGAGTCATCATGGGAAAAGAACGACAAGGGTACAGAAGTCTTGAGATTACAAGGACCTCCATATGGTGTGTTCTTAAATGTCTGATTTGGAATGTCAGGTAAGATTTTTGACACAGGTTCTTGGACCATTAAAGGGCGTGTAGCATGCTTCACCACGGCGAATGAGGTTAAATTGTTCAAGGGCTAAAAGTGTAACTTGAAAAATTATAACGTCCCAATATAAACGTCAAATACACACTTTTAGCCTTCTGAAAGTAGGCTGCGCGTTGGTAAGGTCAGCGCACCGCGGTCAAAGTTCAGCAAATTCGAACTTTGACCCAGCTAACAAAAAACTGATTTTTTTTCGCGATAGTGTCAACTCCCCTTAAAGGCCCTGTAGATGATCTGTTTTTGAGCAATTCTGCGAATAAAACCAATATAAATCAAAAGAAAGACATCAACAAACTCATCCAAAGAAATTTCAGCTTTGTCAAATGTACCACGTTTAAAAAACCCATGAAACTCCATATGCATTTTCCTGGTCTTAGCGGGGTGTTTCAAATATTCGTTCTCAGTTGATCGGGTACAGCTAGGCTTGCGTCATGCACTCTGTGGCGCACATACTGCGTGTGCGCGCGATCCATAAAAATGCATCGCGTTGGAACACGCACACGGAGTACACAGCGCCCATGCATTTTGGACCGCGTAGATGCGAACTAAAAATAAGTAAATCGTTTGCAAACGATCTAAATAATTTCATCTTTACGGATTATTTTCTGGTAAAATTATATCATTTTCAGCGAAAACCTTTTATTGGATAGTTGCTATTAATTCATTCTTTACTTTCAGAACTTTTCCCCTGTAAACTCGTCGATTACTTTTTGAGTCATTGCAAGTGATCTACTGGGCCTTTAAGTGTGAACGTGAATCAACCCTTGCACGTAAATTTGCCGTGCATCAAAGTTACGCGCGTTAACGTGTGAAAAGGCTCAGCCATTAAGTTTAAGGGGAGTTGACACTTTTGCGGAAAAATCACACTGCCGCGCTGCGCTCACCGCATATTGCATGAGGTCCCAATCACCGATCTTTCCACAAAAAAAGAAAATTCAACTCTGGTAACTTGGAGCTTCTCTGATACCTCATTGGCTGCGCGTCGCGAAAGGCCGCGCACAAGTGGCAAACCAGTTTTTATACAAACCAATTTCTGTACAATCCAATGGCACAGGCGCGCGCAAAGCCATTTTTGCCGCGATAGTGTGAACGCCCTTTAAGAATCTAGCCTAATATTAAGAAGAGTGTGTTTATATATTATAGTAATTCTACTGATGAATTTTCACTTCAGATACTGAGACGTAATACAAAAAACTACAGATGCGACAAAAGATGAAGTCCAGTTATGTGCACGACATCCTTTCTCGATAATGCACAGGATTTAGGAGCATGGCATTAGGAGGGTGTAACAGCAGGCACGCAAAGACAGGAATTAAAGCAAGTCATCAGGAAGTCCAGTGAGATGCAAGCGATGATGACGTGAACGTACACTATATCGATACAGCTGTATCCAAAGCTAACCGCATGTTAGTCTTCACTCGTCGTAACCTGAGCAATGCTCCTCGCAAAGTCAAAGTTCAGGCTTACAAAAGTTTAGTTCGCCCACATGTTGAATACTGCAGCTCAGTCTGGGAACCGCATACAATCCGTAACATCAAAAGAGTTGAAGCTGTTCAACGACGAGCCGCACGCTTCATCATGATAATGACTATATAAGAAAAAGTTCCGTCACTGCCATGTTAAGGGAAATTTAACTTCAAACACTTCAGGAGAGAAGACTGAATCAGAGGCTCGTCACCATGCAAAAAAATCATCCATAATAATGTAGACCTTCCGTTAGATGATCATCTTCAATTTAACATTAGAGAACCAACTGCCACTTCAACAAGAAATCACAACCCCCTCTCCCTCAAAATCCTAGCTTCAGGGACTAATTGTCATCATAAATCATTTTCCCAAATACTGCTAGAGACTGGAACAAACTCCTGTACTAAATTTTAGAATAAGCTGGTAGCCTTCAGCAAAAAGCATGACTAGCTCGCCTCAAGTCCCGCATTGACTGTTGTTCCAATTGGAGCTGTTCAATTACACGATCAAGACCAAGATCAAGACGTAATGGACACTTATATACAGTAAATCAGTGTTGCGCGCGCCGCGTTTGACGTTGCACTTACAAACTGGATACTTCAGCACGACACGTGTGCATGGTGCGAACACAAAACGGCAATTATAGAAAGCTCACACTGGATATTATGTGAACGACATTTAACAGTTCACTTGATTAAAGTGCTGTATTATTATCTTACTTATTTACAGTTAACGGTATCAATCAATTACTTGCGTTTTGGACACCTGCCATATCATATCCAACTTCGATATAATTTCATACCCAACAGGGTTCACGTAGGGACATCACATTGTTTCGATTTGGTTTCTGGCCTTGTAACTCCATTGAGCTACTCATCACGGAATAAATGTGTTATTTTTTGTTGATTGGAACAACTGAGTTCATTTACGGATATCTCATTTGCGTACGACAAAAGACCTTTTTGATATGGGGATCCGCGGGACCCATATGGTGTGCCTGGATTGACCTATATGGTGTCCACACGTGGGAACCCATATAAGGCCCCAAGAATTCTGCACCCAAGATTCATAGGGGTCAACCCAGATACCCCATGTGGAACCCACATGGGTCCTAAATGGGGACCCACATGGGTCCCACATGGGGCGACCCATATGGGGCCGCAAGGATTCTGCACCCAAGATTCAAATGGGACCCATATGGGTCAACCCGGATACCCCATGTGGGTCCCACATGGGTCCTAAATGGGAACCCATGTGGGTCCAATGTGTGAAACCCACATGGGTCCCACGTGTGGAACCCACATGGTTCCCACATGGGCCGACCCATATGGGGCCCCAAGGATTCTGCACCCAAGATTCAAATGGGACCCATATGGGTCAACCCGGATACCCCATGTGGAACCCACATGGGTCCTAAATGGGGACCCATGTGGGTCCAATGTGTGAAACCCACATGGGTCCCACGTGTGGAACCCACATGGGTCCCCACATGGGCCGACCCATATGGGGCCCCAAGGATTCTGCACCCAAGATTCAAATGGGACCCATATGGGTCAACCCAGATACCCCATATGGAACCAACATGGGTCCCACATGGGTCCTAAATGGGGACCCATGTGGGTCCAATGTGTGAAACCCACATGGGTCCCACGTGTGGAACCCACATGGGTCCCACATGGGCCGACTCATATGGGGCCCCAAAGATTCTGCACCCAAGATTCAAATGGGACCCATATGGGCCAACCCAGATACCCCATATGGGTCCCACATGGGTCCTAAATGGGGACCCATGTGGGTCCAATGTGTGAAACCCACATGGGTCCCACGTGTGGAACCCACATGGGTCCCACATGGACCGACCAATATGGGGCCCCAAGGATTCTGCACCCAAGATTCAAATGGGACCCATATGGGTCAACCCAGATACCCATATGGGACCCATGTTGGTTCCATATGGGGTATCTGGGTTGACCCACAAGGGTCCCATATGTGCCCCACATGGGGTTTATGGGTTGGCCCATATGGGGCCCATACGGATCTTGGATGCATAATCCTTGGGGGCCCATATGGGTTGCCATATGTGGGACCCATGTGATTTGCCCCCATGTGGGACCCATGTGATTTGCCCTATGTGGGACCCATATGGGGCCCCATTTAGGACCCACATGGGACCCATATGCGTCCCATATGGGGTATCTGGGTTGACACACATGGGTCCCATTTGAATCTTGGGTGCAGAATCCTTGGGGGCCCATAAGGGTTGTCCCATGTGGGACCCATATTTGGCCCATTTGGGACCCATATTATACCCATATGGGCTTGCTACCTGTTAATGCTCCGCGAAGTAAAATTTTGACCGGATAAAGGTTCAATTCTTATTTTTGGGCCTATAGGAGTGATGTGTACATTGCACATGCATTCAATAAACACCAGCAACAATCTTGTGTTGGCCGAACGGTTAACTGACACTTGAAAGAATTGCAAACTGGTTTCTGAATTAACCGTAAAATCCCCATCCCTAATGTACATGTACATGTAAACCTTTTCAATTTACAGCAAATTAATACATATTGACATGTGCATATATTAAAATATTGTATTGCACAAATAATAGCAATGAGATCATGCATGGCCTTACTTTATATTCACAACCTACATCCCCGCCCCCACTCTCTGCCCACTTGCAGGGGCATATGGGGAGTGGGTGCAGACACACCTCCCCTCTCTCCACCAGGGGCAAATGAGTTGCATCTTGCAAGAAGAAATATCTCCCAAAATGTAATTTGTTCACAAAAATATCTACTGGTGTTCACCTCCAACCGCAGACTGATCATTGAACTTAGCGACCTCAGCTTTAGGGGTTGTGGGCTTTACGCTCACACTCTCTTGCTCAAATATCCAGGTCAGAGTTCCGGCGCTTTCATAAAAATCTCCACTCCCGCCCCTCCCCCCCCCCTCCCCCCCCCACCCCCACCCCCACCCCGCCCCGCCCCGCCCCGCCCCCCCCCCCCCCCCCACCCCCCCCCCCCCTCCCACCCCCCTACCGTATGTGTACGTAAAACCTATGGGATTCGCACGCGCGGCGACAAAAAGTTCGTTCTTTTTCCCTATTCTGTATTTTCTTTCGGGAAAAAAGGGCATGAAATACACAATAGAAGTATTAGAGTGATGCCAGTGTTTTATTTTTTCCATATTTCAGGTAGAAAGTAGCAGTGGGAGGCAAATTGTTGTCCAACGCCGGCGGCATCATGCAGGAGTTGTGAAAGAACTGCAAACCTTTTTTCTCAAATGAAAAATATATTAAGGGAAAAATCAGAAAACGAATTCCGTGCTATTTTTTCTTAAAAATAACTTCTAAAACCATGTCAAAAAGTGCAAATTTAATGGAAAAAAATCTGGCGAGGAAAAATATGAAGTTTGACTAGGAAAAACTTATAATTCTTCTGAGTTGTCTGATCTGTCCACTTCATGCACTTGTCTATAGGCCTACTTTCCCCAATACTTGACAAGGAATAAAATAATATAGGGGTTTGCAATTTTAAAAAAGTGTCAATACAACCATCTTGTAAATAGTTATTGATATTTGGGATCCACAGACTGTAAAAAACCACAAAATGCTGTATTATATTTAATACTTATATTTATTTATTTATAATTTTAAATTCAGTTTGGCAATAACCTGTACAATGTCTTGGTCTAGTTTTTAAGGACACATGGCTGTAAATTGACTCCTTTAAAAAAGAAAAACTTTTGTAATGTGTATTAATACATTATTTTTATAGTTCTGATAAAAACGATATTTGTTTGTTTTGTTTCAACATTCAAGTTCTGGCTTCTTGATCGGCTCCGGTCCGAATGTTATGTACAGAATTAGAAAGACCGTAGCAAAGGTCAGCTGCTCAATTTTCCTTTGATGTGATGTGTCCACTGTCCAACATCTCCGTCACATCTTTCATTACTTCAGTCGAGTCTGTTGTAAAGAAAAAAAAATGAGATGTGTTTAATATACAAAGTACATGCCGACATGAATAAAAGAAAACAAAATCGTGGGTACTAGCTTGCTTTGGTCAGAATTGTTCTTGAATCTGCATTTTGCTCACTCCCATGCAGGCTTCATGTTTCTTCCCCAGAATCACATATTGGGGGTTGTCAGGTCTCTGAGCAATATTTGTGTGGAATTTATCAAACTTTCTCACTGAAAAGGCTCACGATCCATCGCGATTGACAACATGTGCGTTGGATCACGCAAGGTAAGCGGAGTCATAGTCATCACAAAGTCATGCGATTAACATATTTTTATGACAATTTCCTCTCGATTTCTGCACACAAACACCGCAAAGTGGTTTCCTTTTCCAATCCGTAAGTCCTTCTATAGTCTTTGTAAAGTAAAAATTAATAATAATAGGAAAAACAGTCATTTTCTTACTACAAACGGAGTCAGGAAAGTTACCGCGCGAAAGACACGTTTGTTTACGCACACATCAGGGCTGCTTTCGAGTGCGGCACCAGGTGCTCCATGGTGCTCGCCCGAAAGCGTGTGTAAGCATGTGTGTGACGTAACGTTTCCACCACCTGGGAGCACCGGGGACGAGTGCTCGAAAGCAGCCCGGGATGTTCGTGTAGTGTTTGCCCCCATGGCCACCACGTGATCAAAAATTATTTTAAAGATGGCGGTATCCGTGAAACGGCTTATGCGGGGCCGGCAAAACGTCCGAGCGCGCCCTCTAGCCTTACGGCTTATACAACTTTATGGAAGCCCTCGATCAATTGTGCTAAGTCGCCCTATAGGCCGAAAGGACAAAGCGGCAGCCCGAAAGGACAACGCGGCAGGCCGAAAGGACAACGCGGCAGGCCGAAAGGACAACGCGGCAGGCCAAAAGAACAGCGCGGCAGGCCAAAAGAACAGCGCGGCAGGCCGAAAGGACAACGCGGCAGGCCGAAAGGACAGCGCGGCAGGCCGAAAGAACAGCGCGGCAGGCCAAAAGAACAGCGCGGCAGGTCAAAAGGACAACGCGCGCAAATTTTGAGCTGGAGGTACTGAATCAGATTGCGCATCGAAATTGATGCTGGATCGGAATTAGTGGCTTTGGCTGTGGCTGTTGCTATGCCGTTTCTAAGAATTGCCATTGTCCGCCTGTAGCAACAGCATAGCAACAGCCATAGCCACAGCCAAAGCCACTAATTCGGATCCAGCCTAAAACTGCGCTTGGGCATTTGCTTACGTCACGTGCTCTATGCCGCGTTAAGGCGGATACACACTATCGCGGAAAAATCACACTTTCGTGCTGCGCTCACCGCATTGCATGAGCTCCCAATCGCCGATTATTCCAAAATAGAAAATTCCACTCTGGTAACTTGGGGCTTCTCTGATACCTCATTGGCTGCGCGTTGGAAAGGTCAGCGCACCGCGGTCAAAGTTCAACAGATTTGAACTTTGACCCAGCTCAAAATGTTTTGCGCGTCGCGATAGGCCGCGCACAAGCGGCAAACCAGTTTGTGTACAAACCAATGGAACAGTGTGATTTTTTTCCGCGATAGTGTGAACTCCCCTTTAGACTGGTCCCCTGTCCTCATATTTATTTTCCCTTTGTCGTATGGTTTGAATGGTTTATTTTGTTATTATTATAATTATTATTTCTTTCTACCAAGGATTCCTCAATAGTGCTCAATTGCACTGTCACTCGCAAGCGTGAGGAAACTCATGAAGAATTATAATTATGTTAAAAAGCAAACCCAATTTCTCTTTGTTTGGCCATTCTTTTTATACTATACTAGCTCCATGGTTTGGCCTAGTCCTAGATCCTAGACCCAGTAACTGAGTCAAAAACGGGGCCAACGACTCAGTTACTGGGTCAAGCCTAGTCCAGTAAAAATTATTAATCGTACTCGATCTCTCATGGCTAAGTGCAGTGCAAACAAGAACATATTAAAGGTGGTGGGAAATGCAGTTTTTATTAAATAAAATGATATTTAAATTTTCTGAGTACGTTTCTGGATTTGTTTCCGTTATTATTTGAGATTTAATATTTTTAAACGAATTTTGAAAATTGTATTGTTGGCGACCACGCCCCTCAAAGGGACTTGAATTTGCAAAAACATTAGCGAGGTCATGTGAAATAGGATTTTTATTAAATATAATAATAGTATAGAGGGTGTGTTTTACACATTTCGGTCAATTGAAGAAAATTTGATTGTTCCGTTTTGGTGTAATTGCAAGTTTTCTATTTTTATGCTAATGAATTTCCATATTCATGAGCAAATCTGTGATGTCATCTCAGGACAACTAAGGAAATTTCCATTGACTTGTGTAAAAAAGTTTGTCATTTTTTAGTGACTTCTTGGTGTTGTGATCTGTAACAGTTTACTGATTTTATTTAGTATGTCATTTGCAACAATCCCAACAAGTTTGTTTGGGTCAATCCCAACAAGTTTGTTTGTAGTGGGCTACTGTTACTGTTTCAAATGTAATGTTCTTTCTTTGTTTTTCAACTGTGGGTTCCCTCCATGACTAGCAATAAACAGCGCCCTCGTCTGCCCAGCAAACACAAAACGTTCACAAAACGTTTTGGATAAGTTTTATAAAGGTGACTTAGGTTTTTGTCAAATAAAACGTTTTTTAAACGTGTATCAAACGTTCCAAAATGGTACGTTTTCTTCCGTGATGTTCCAGGCACGTTTTTAGGACGTTAGAAAAGGTACCGACAAAAACGTTTTATTTTGACGTTTGTAAAACGTTTTTCCGAGGACTCCTGAAACTTACAAAAATAAATGATTTTACGTGAAGGTTTTATATAGGTTACTTACGTTTTTATCTTCAGCAACGTTTTATGAACGTGTATGCAACGTTCCACGATGGTACGTTTTTTCTATGACGTCCAGATCACGTTTTAAGGACGTTAGAGGGAGTACTGACATAAAACGTTTTGTTTGGACGTTTGTAAAACGTTTTGTCGTGGAATTCTTCAATCATAAACAAATACACGTACGTTTTATGTTGGTCTCTTACGTTTTCGTCTTCAGAAATGTTTTTAAACGTATATAAAATGTTTCAGACGGTACGTTTATTTTCCTGTGACGTCCGAAACACGTTTTAAGAACGCAGGAGAAGGTACTGAAATAAAACGTTCTGCTTGGACGTTTCCAAAACGCTTTTTTCCTGGAAATTACACGTATAGAGCCTTTGCACCGAACGTTCGTGGATGTTACGTTCGTTTTGAACTTCGAGGGGACGTTCTGCCGACGTTTGAATCTAACGTCGCACTATAACGTTCTAAGAACGTTTTTAATAACGTTTGGAGAATGTTCGTTTTTTGTCACGTTCGTTTTGAACATCGAGGGGACGTTCTGCGGACATTAAGATTTAACGTTGCAGTGTAACGTTCTGGGAACGTTCCGAGAACGTTGTTAACAAAACAGATCGCGTGGGGATCATTTTTCCGTACATTTCACGGGAAAATGCATTGTTTTAAGGTTTACGTCGTAACCACGCACTGCCTGATTTCAAATGTATGTACTTTTGTATATAAAGCCCATCTATAGTCTAAAAAGGTAATATTTTCAAGAAATATTAGGGGAAACAATGGTTTCCAATGCCCACCAACCGTGACTACATACGAAGGAAATTCAAGGAGCATATATATATCAAGCGTCGTAATATTACCTAGTAGGAGGAAGTGACTGATGGTATCAAGAGCCGGAACTTCAGGTAAGCGATTAGTTATATGTAATTACACAGTGAGAATATTCCGATTACGTCATGTTTACATCACAATTGCGTCAAAATAAAGGTGTTGTAAGTACAAATGACAATAACGTTCTAGGGACGTTAGTTCTAAAAAGTCGGCTATAAAAACGTCGCAAACTAACGTCTTTAAAACGTCCAAAAGTGTACACAAAATAACGTCGAAAAAACATTTTGTTAAACGTACAAGACACTTTCAAAAAACGTTTTATGCACGTTATTAATACGTCCGCAGAAACTGGAGAAAGGTTTTTATAACGTTTCCTACGTTCAAAAAACGTATTGAGAACGTCGCAATTAAACGTCTTCAAAACGGTTTAAAGTGTCCACAAAATAACGTCCAAAAAACATTTTGGTGAACGTACACAAAACGTACGCGACACTTTCAAACAACGTTAAAAAACGTTTTAGAAACGTCTAATTGTTTGCTGGGTGTCAAGAACATTTTAAAATAGAGAAAAGGTCACTTCTTTCTGAAATGAAAACAAATTTCAGTTTGCCCCTTTGTTTGCAAATTGTAAATAAAAACAAATGGTTGATAATTTTCACTTCACTAAACGTTTAAATGAAATTCATCACAGGGGACCAGTCTAATGCCGCGTATGCGTACCGGATAGTCTCTAGACGTACGTCTTTTAGACTTATATTCATATGTGAACCTAGTCTTTACTAAAGACGTTAACTGTCTGTGTTTGTCACACTTGCATGCCCAATAGAGGGCGCATTTCAACTGCTTGTATTTGGACTGTCGTACGTGTGGATTTGGACTCAGTTAAAGGAACACGTTGCCTTCGGGTTGCGCTTTATTGGGCGTTTTTGGGCTATTACAAGCGTTTGAAGTATAATGAGCACGATCTGAAAGATGTTTAAAAAGTAGAATATAATGATCCACACAAACGTGCCTTAGAAATGCTTTAATTTTGCGTAATTTCGCGAAGCAGCACGCTCCGCCATTTATGGGAGTCAAAATCTTGACTCCCATAAATGGCGGAGAAATTATGTTAGTCTTATTTCCAGTCGCAGCTGTTGAAATACTTCTGAACAATTATTTCTATCGGTTTGTCCCATGACAATATTTTTACCCTGATTGGCGAGGTTTTCGTTTTTTCTTTTTTGACGCGTCTGCTGTGTTCTCTTGACGATCCATTTTTTGACAGCCAGTCGGTGTGTGTGTGTGTGTGTGGGGTGTCGTTGAAACCCGGAGGTCGGAGGTAGAATTTGTTGTGACCGTGTAGTACATGCTACAACCTACCTCCGGCTTATTTTAATACTGCGTAGCTCCGGGCCACCGTCAACGCACCAACTACACGTTAGCAAAAACAATCTACCTCCGGGTACCTTTGTGTATCTCCGACTTCCGGGTTTTATAAATTTCCGTGTGTGTGTGTGTTTACATTTCACACACGTCTCGGGAGGCGGAGAATGGTATGGTACCTTGCGTTCATCTGATAGGTTGGCGCCGTAGCCAGTGGTCAGGTAAACCTAACTCCTGCTCGTCGCTGCATTTTGCCCACTACCCGGACGATCGTATTTACGGATTGAAATACGTATACATTTCGCGGGACATGTAGTGGGGGTCAGAGGTCAGTGTTTGTTTTTTTAATTACAATTCACTAATTATAACACATTAAATGTGTTTTATTGCAAGAACAACTCTTAATAAGTACAAGGAACACCCTCAAACGTGAGATTTCGTGAAATCTGAAGGCAACGTGTTCCTTTAACGTCTTTACGATCTTGGCATTTGAGGGCGTGACCAGACTATGCTAATATCAGACGATATATGCATTATTCATTGGCGTGGTTGATGATTGGCGGACGATTGTAAAATAATGTATGCATCAGCAAAGAGCTCACAACGCGTAAGGTCAACAGGTCAACTGTTCGGTAAACATATACCAGAGACTGCAGAGACGTGAGAAAATATACTCCACGTCTCTGCATAGATTGATAGAACTTGCCGAACATGTGAGCACGGGGGAGTTACCCGGTCCAGCTTCCGCGTTGTGAACTGTGCCTCAGATCTAGAATGACTGAAGCTTATGCCAAATAGGGGAACTAGAATTCAGAGGGGAAGTGAGGTAAAAAAAAAACCCACGTCCCCCTCCCCCCGCCCCAAATGTGCACACTCCCCCGACCCGAGTAACAAAGAAATGAAAATTCTCCTAATATAAAGAAGAGATGACATCCAAATCAAACAATCAAAGTCTTAATTTGTTGTTTTTCTTGCTCTTGATGATATTGATTACTCAACTCACTGCTTTCATCTGCCCTTACTCAGTAAACTACCTTTCCTATCTGTTGTTTTTATTAATAGTTTGTGCAACAGATTTCATGCAAACATTTCTGACCTGGTTTAAGTCAATTGCAGAATTATGGACAGGTTAAATTTATTCGCTCCTCCTGCACTCGGACCTCTTGTCAGATTTTCTAGATTATGATGATACTAATACTCCTGCCTTCATTTGAATTCATTCAATTAAGTAAAATTAAGACAACTCTGGCTCTCCCCCGACAGTGACTGCAATTTAATGTGTGTGTAGAGATTTGATATGATGCAAATTCTTTACATAACGTCTGTGCTAACATTTTCAGTTACTGTTCGTGTAAAATTAATTGTCATTTTTATTGTTCTAGCTCTCAGATTTTTATTTTGGTTATAAGTAAATGGAATTGTTAATGTTTGCACTTATGTCCTGAATATCCATTCACAAAAGTACCAGCATTTGGACACAGTGCAAGTTTAGTATAATGTCGAAGATAAAATTATTTTAAAATTTTGATTTTAAATTCTCTTAATTTTGCTAACAGTTTGGGCCGATATATAGCCACTCGATAGTGATTAGTCTGCTTTTTTGGCAATCCTTCGATCTGGGGTGCCAACAACATTTGTTTGGGTGTTTTGTATAATTGTCATTGTCATCACATATCTTGCTGTTTTTGTAAATAGTGGAAAATAGTGAAAAAAATGCAATAGAATTAAATGTCCAGTCATAGTCCAGTAAAAACAACCTTTTGTGTGCACATGATTAATGTTTAGCCCCCAAAACCAAAAACATAATACCCATATAAAAAGTAGGGGAGAGTGGGGTTAGTTGGAACATTTTTCACAAAATCGTCTATAAAATAGTAACATAATTTATTAACCCTAACTCCCTAGGGTTATTGTAAAATCATATTGATTTTTAAGGATTGAGGGGTGTTGGGGTTAAAGAAAAAAAAACAACTATACCACTTTAAGCATTCGTAATTATTTGGGCTACAAATGGAGCTTATAAAATGTTACGACTCGCTGGTTTCTCGGATAATCCACCTTGAACATGACCATGTCAGCTGTTCCGACTAGCCCCACCTATGGGGTAAGTTGAAACATGGTATGTTGTCATTTAAAAACTACTATAACTTCTGTAATCACCTTAATTAGCAAGGCAGACACTTAAGCTGTAAATTGGGGCGCTAATTAATTAACCCTTTGGGTACAGGGGAGTCATTAACAACTGCTAACTTATAATGCAGTGAAACTTGTATATAGTTGCCACTTTCCGGACCGTAAAAAAAATGGCAACTATAAACAGGTGGCCTGTTTCATGTGGTCAATGAAACATGTTCCAACTAGCCCCCTCATTTTGTTCCAACTAAACCCGCTGGCCTGTTTGACATTTGCAAGCTTACTACGAAAAACAGGGACTACAATTTGACATCTCGTTAACCTCATTTTGTACTCAAATACTAGTCGAGTGAATCTATGAACATCATTTGCATACAATGCGATATTTTTCTTAAAAATAACTAATGCCGTGGAAAATATCAATGTTTCAACATACCCACTGTTCCAAGTAACACCTCTCCTCTACTAATGGTGTATAGCTGTATTTCGATAATTGTGTTCATGTTATGAACAAGTTAAGTGCCCTTCTGCCCAGTTTTTTTACTTTGATAAAATGCCATGTGCAGTAAAACAGTGACACAGTGATTCTGATTTTCATAAAAACTATTATTACTATACATGTCTTTTTTTCATGGGTTTGGGATTTTTTCAGTACTTGTGTGTGTTTATCAATACTGTTTGTATAACTAGGCCTGCATGTCGGCAATCCATAATTGCTGAAATTAGCAAATGTAAACCAAACCAGTACAAGCAAGAACAAAACACTTTGTTTCCAGAATATTTTAAATACTGATTTTTTGTTTGTTTGTTTTTTTACTTGGATGCAAATATCCTGCCTACAAGTGCTGCAGTACTGTGCAACTGCTTATTCTCTTCAAACATTATATTAAAATTCCATTCTGTGAATTTCTGTTTATGCCCTACACGCTCTTTCATTTATTGATCAAGTGGTAATGATAATACAGAAACAATGTGTTTACTGACCGGGTACATGCATTAAAAATGGGTATGTAAACAAAAATTATAGGATGTGCAACAACTAATTTATGCAAGAATGTGTGTTGAGATTTTGTTTTGCCCTGGTATTTGGGAATTTTTTTGAACAGCATTCCAAATTAGTTTGTTGTTGAGACTATAACTACTGTCAAACTTGTACATACAGTTTGTAATGATGTACATTTGTACCCTTTTTTTTACCGAGTGCAGGACAACTCGACCGGGGATGGGTGTACAATTGATAGACCTGCATAAGGACATGATTAATATGGTTTTCCCTTCCAAACTTTGCTTCTTATATCATCGGAAACACCCGGGAGTTTATAGAAAAAATACAATTTGTTTAAAACTTCGGGGTAACCTCCTTAACATTTACTCCTATTTTTCTGTTTTTATCACATTTTTATGTCGATTATCTATAGAATTCAATTCAAGACGAGTAACAAGCTAACGCCAGCGTACTGAAATCCCCCGGTGAAATCCCGGCGGCCGTCGGCCGGGAAGCCGACCGTACCGATATAGCTGCCTGCGTCTGCAGGTAGCGCGGTGTTGCCTGGCCCGGGCGCAGCGCTCGCTTGTCCACACATTTTCCCGATGCCGAGTTTTCCCTACACGGCAAAAATAACACTTGGGCCTGTTGACTCAACCCAACAGACATCCCGTAGGCATTTTACACACACATCAACCTGTTTTAGTTTGCCTAATTAATAATTCACGATATGGTCCAAACCTAATCACTGATTGGCTCCCTTGGATTTCCAAGGGAGAAATAAAGAAAAAGTTAAGAATTGCTGCCAAGATTGCCAAGACCTTCGGGAAGGTCCAGTATCGTATGCACCACTGGTATCGATACCAGTGCAACGAATACGTACTACCGTTACGAATACACCAAATAATCGATTAAAATGTATGGAAACACGCGCCCTCATTTGTTTCGCGCACTGTTCATCGCGCGCTGTGGGAATTCTGTCTCGCAACAACAAAAACTAACACGAAGGTCTTGGAGCCAAGACTAATGTGAACCAGTCTAAATGCTTTGTTCAAAATTTAAGCGCGGTTCAAAATTTGCGCGCGCAAATTCTAAATTTGCGCCGAGTTCAAAGATTGCGCCCAACAGTCGCAGCTAGCTAGCTAGCTGTCTAGCACCTGACTAAACCTAGCCGCGTATTGGGCCTAAAATCCTGCCGGGTTGTCCTTTTGGCCTGCTGCGTTGTTCTTTTGGCCTGCCGCGTTGTCCTTTTGGCCTGCCGCGTTGTTCTTTTTGGCCTGCCGCGTTGTCCTTTTGGCCTGCCGCGTTGTTCTTTCGGCCATCGGCCTGCCGCGTTGTTCTTTCGGCCTGCCGCGTTGTTCTTTCGGCCTGCCGCGTTGTTCTTTCGGCCTGCCGCGTTGTCTTTTTTTGCCCTGTTGGCCGCCCATACTATCTTGCATTATCCGCCTTTACTCTGCTGCACTTTCGAATGCGTTCGCGCTATTGCTGGCCGCCATCTTGACAAATGCCCGCGCCGTGACCAATTCCAAAGGCTATTTGGTCGTACACTCAAACGGTCATCAGGCATACGAACAACGTAATACAGTATCACAATGACTACTGTGCACGGCCATTTTTTATTGTAAAACCCGCACACATGTCACATATACAGTCGATCATGGACGAATTTAACAGTCTTTCCTGGGAGTCGTTTATCCAGCGCTTTGGTAACGTGATCGAACATGGGCCTATCGTAGCTGGTGCGATTTGGGGACAACGACCATTCACTGATGCTCGTGCAATCCATCGGGCGGTGTGTGAATTTTTGGATAGCTTGACGGTTAACGGTAGGATCAACCACATAGGTTGGACATGAAGAAATAAACATACATGTACGTATATAAACTCCTAAATTTTTTTTCGGAAATTCAAGTTTAACTAACAATTTCTCTCTTGTTGCAAAATAATTTTCCTTGAATTTTATATCATTGGAAAGCCCTGTTATTCTTCTTTACGATGATGTGTCATTTGTTATGATTAAGCAATTGGGGGATGTGCAGCACAGCTCAATACGGGGGCGGGTGTAAAGTGAAATGTCACAAAATGCATTGCTATTGTCAACAAGTGCATTGACACATTCCCATCCTCCAAGCAAAAAGGGAATGCACTGCACGACAATAGCAGTAAATTTTGTGACATTTCACTTTCCACCCACCCCTGTATTCCGCTATACTGCACACTCCCCCAATTGATTAATCATAACAAATGACACATCACTGTAAAGAGGAATAACAGGGCTTTCCAATGATATCAAAATCAAGGGAAATGATTTAGTAACAAGAGAGAAATCGTCAGTCGAACTTTGTTTTTGAGGAGTTTATATACGTATGTTTATAATGTGTGGCGTGTGGAACGATGCAAAAATCAATATCCATGCACGTGCGACCATGGCCGGTCATGGTTAAACATATTACGTACGTGCGATGTATTGACATATAAATAGGCAATATATGTGTGCGATTTTCGCGTAGGCCTTTGTGATGGTGTTTGTGTGTGTGTGCACTCAGTGTAGGTGTTGCAACGCGTTTAGGAATAAATTTGTTTCGCCGAAACTAGGATTCTCAATTTAGTTGTGGAATTTGTTGATGTGTTCACGGGCGTTATTGTCCGTGCTTTCAAGACATTTATTTACATCTTCCACATTATTTTATTTAGTCTCTTGAAGTGTTACCTTTTGAATTAGTTTGTTAATCTATACAGACTAACTGTTTACGGTTTCCCCCATACTACACAGAAATACAGAGAATGCTACCGTATTTTGAAAAAACAAACAAACAACAAACTTTTAAAATGACACACAGTTAAAGGGCCTGTGACATCCTAAACAACTTTGTGCCTAAGCTTTGCTTCATAATGACGGATTACTTGTTCAGCAAGACATACTATTGTTCGTTTGGATGTAAAATCAATAAAAGGTGGCATTTTTAAACTTTGAAGATTTCATTGCAAAAAATCACAGACAGAGGGCGCTGTTTTGAGTGCATCACACAAGGAAGACAAAAAGGAAAAGTTAAGAAAAAACATAAGACTTCAAGTTGGACTTGTGGCAAATTGCTGCAGTTTCTACCCCCAGTTTTGTCATGGCTTACAGCAGGCAATATGTAAAACAAACTCAAACAGCCATGGATTACAAAAGTTTCAGGAAAATTGAGAAAAAAAGTGGAATCTTTTGTGCACAGTTCAATGTGATTTTCCTGTGTTTGCCTCTTGTGACGTCGTGACCTTGGTCATGAATATGCACATTTGCATTAGCATAAAAACTAAAAACCTTTGTTTTAACCCCCAAAGCAAGCTCCAAATAGGATTTTTATGACTTTAACTGAGTAAAGTGGTTTTAAAGCATAGATTTCATTGATAAAAATCCTAAATGACGTCAATCTGACGTCAAACCTTTCGCGGTGATCATTCGCGCAAATTTAAACTAGTTCAACTGTTTGCGAATTCGCATTCGCTTTCGCATGAAGTATGAATCCGGCTTTACCCTTCCAGTTCCACTGCATAATTTGTAAAACACGGGTCGGACTTTATAAAAAATAACAAGGTGAAAATAGAGTAAGTAGTCGGGGAATGTTGCTAAAACCTGCGAACTAAACCAAATATTTTCTTCACCAATGTGTTAGTGAAGGTGTCTACTAACACCTCTTAAAAAGTAGAATTTCAATTCCCCTAGGAAACCACGTGACAGCTTCTAAAAGTTTTACCTCAAAAATGCAGTACAGCCAACAGCCGTTGACAAAGCGCCCATTTGTTTTGAATGGTGTGCGCCTAAGCAGACGACTGTTTTGTGTTTCATCTGGCGCAAATGCGGGCAGCACTGTGATTGGATTCGGAGCGCAATTCTCCGGTGCTGCAGGGATGGTTATAAATAAACACCTCAACACAAGCATGGAGAAAGAAACAAGACACAAGTAAGTTCGGCAACATATCTAAATAATTGATTATATCTCCCAAAGTAAATTTCAGAATTACACGAAACTTGGTGTGAATTTCAAGAGGTGGGTCCATACCATAATGTTATGCATGGATGACCAGCAGTTAAAGGTGAAATGGACACTTTTCAAAAATTGCAAAATGCAGTCAACAAATCCCCAATTATTTAGGGGGAAACTTACTTTTGTTGAGGGCCGGTGACAAAGCGCCCATTAACAGGACAGTTATCGCTATGAGAGTGTATTGGCAAACCATTTAAAAAATATTTAATCTAAAATAATATAGGATGCACGGTTTTTCATAAAGAACATGAATATATTAGAGTAAAAAGCTTAAATCCTGAACCCACACCCTATAAAGAGGCGGGGCAGGGGAGTGGGCATGGGAGTCAGGGCATAGGAATAGTCTGGCAGGAGGATTAGGGCCCCATGCTCGACCCTCTTCCAAGATGCCAAAATTATTCTTAGCACAAGCTCTGGGGGCATCTGTTGCTCTAGGAATGTTTATATATTGCATGTATTGGACAAAAACGTCCATGGGTCCTAATTAGCATTTCAAAGACGGCCACCATCAGAATGCAAAGTTTTAATGGTAGCCACCTAATCAGCCGATTTGAAGGATTCTGGTGCTGCTTCTGTGGTTCTGAATCGAATTCCGAGGTGTTTAAAATGATGAGAGGTCAAAGGTCACGTGATTAAGCCGAGGATCAGGGTCATTTCCAAGATGGCCGCCATTGAAATAAACAGCTAGGTGTCTTTTTTTAAAATTTATTTATTTATTTATTTACCACATCCAACAGCGGAAGGACCGCCAATTGCAGGAATGGGATCAATTAACATAGATATTCGAATAACTATCAACTTCTAAGTTGACCTAGAAACGACCAGAGACACCGGGGAATCCCTCCCCTTGCTCTTCACGATAGAATGCTTTGGGATCTTTAAAGTGCGTTACCTAACACACTGGACCAACGGCTTTACATCCCTTCCGGAGGACGGAACAAGTGTGATTGAGTGCCTTGCTCAAGGGCACAAGTGCCACAACCCGGCGGCCCGGAATCAAACCCACATTCTAGTATATGAGCAGGCCTTTGGGCCACAGTGACTTTCACTTTTGTTCATCCTGGCCACCTTAGATTGGTTTGTCTTTGTGTCTTGTTACCACCCCCCCCCCCCCCCCCCCCCTCCCCCACAACTTTACTTTTTATATTTATATTTATTACCCTATTTATTTGCTCTCTTGTTTATAGGAATATTCTGTTGTATTGTTGCTTGTGTTGGCCGAATAAATAATAATAATAATAATAATAATAATAACACCCCAGGTGTCAGGTGTATACCTATAGAGTGTTGATACTATGGTTTTCCATGGTACTGAATCCAATTCGGAGGTTGAAAGGTCAGGGTCACGTAATTTTGCTGGGGATCAGGGGCATTTCCAATAACTTGCCTTTTTACCCAGCGCTAAAGACACCAACACGTTCCGTTCGAGTTGCTTCCTCGAGTCAGCGCTGACCTCTGGGATCATGCAAGGTGTGAAGAGTCAGGAAAAACAAGGAATCGAGGTTAAACAGGTGTCGACCCATATCGAACGCCACCTTTATTTACAAACACATGATACATAATGCATCGCGACGGCTGGTACGGTAAAGCGTATAGCCCAACGTTTGTTTCTTTTGTTAATTTTAAACATTTCTAGTTAATGACGTGCGTTTTGATAATTGTTTTCACAAGGACCATCGAAAAATTTCTGTCAAGGATGTTAGATTGTTACATTATGTAAACAGTAAGCCGGTGTTCCCTTTAACATACGCAAACGTTTGCAAACGTTGGCAAACGTTGGCCAACAAGGGTGCCCGACTTTCCACAGACGAGTGCACAAAAGTAATACCCAGCAGGATATGTCGCCTATCGCCCTATACATGATTCAACACACTCTTCCCTTTTGTTAACTCACCAAACCCTACCCCTAAAAACTGAAAGGAATACCTTTGGAATTCTTTTATGTTTGAGACACAATGGGGGAACAATGGTAGGGGGTACCCTCGGCCCCATATCGTGCTGCATATGACAAAATTACTGTAACCAGTGGCGAACGTCGGCAGCATTTGGTTGAGTGGAACGCAGCCAGAGTTTTCCTATTCAAATTATGTGTACGCTATTTTTTGCAATCCCATGGCCGGAGAACTACACACAGGATCTAATCACAGCGCTGCCGGAATTTGCGCCAGATGAAACACAAAACAGCCGTCTGACCCAGCGTATACGCTATTCAAAACAAATGGGCACTTTGCCAACGGCTGTTGTCTGTACTGCATTTTTAAGTTTTTACATTTTTAAGTTTGTACTGTATTTTTAAATTTAAGGGGTGTTAGTAGACACATTCAGCAACAAATTGGTGAAGAAATTATTTGGTAAGTATTTAGTTCCCAGATAAAGTTAACGCCCTGACCGTAAATAGTGACAACCCGAAATCGCGCTGTTTCGCTTCCACACAAAAAGTGAACTGTTAAGGGCAAACTGTCAATCCACACTCAAACAGACAACAATAAACTGGACTGCTTCGTTCAGTTACATATAGAATTGTTTCTTTACAGAAGGCTTTGTTACAAAACCATGCACAAAACGAACACTTGGTCGTCTGTTGAAAAACAGAAGAAAATTGTTAATTTACAATTACATATAACAGTAGAGTCTACCATATATGCAATTTGAGACGAGTTGACTTTCTCGTTTAACGCACAACGGTCGAGTTGGACCGTGGGCGTGGTCGAGTTGGTACAACGGTCGAGTTGATAATGATTAATAAACGTTAAGCCTACACGAAGTTCTCCATCAAGACTCGGACGATAGGTCCTTCGACGTAACCCTGAACATTGAGCTTGAGCGGTGCTTTGGGCTTTTTGCAGGAATGGGATCAATTAACATAGATATTCGAATAACTATCAACTTCTAAGTTGACTTAGAAACGACCAGAGACACCGGGGAATCCCTCCCCTTGCTCTTCACGAAAGAATGCTTTGGGATATTTAAAGTGCGTTACCTAACACACTGGACCAATGGCTTTACATCCCTTCCGGAGGACGGAACAAGTGTGATTGAGTGCCTTGCTCAAGGGCACAAGTGCCACAACCCGGCGGCCCGGAATCAAACCCACATTCTAGTATATACTGGCATAGCCCCGCGAGCAGTGCTTCGGTTTCCGGAACCTTAGCCCTGTGTTCTGCTATACACCAAATCTGTGGCAAACTCACGCAAATGAAATTTGGCCCACGGCTCTGATATTTGCTCAATAGGTGCACTCACCCCAGTTTATAAATATTCCGAAGAGTACGCATCGATCCGATGTCTAGTTTCGGTGAAATCGTGGGGACAGTTTGAGACCTTACTTACGATGAAATTCACATTCTTTGACCAAAAATCAAATATGCGCATGCGCGAGGGCGGAGAGGTCAACATAATAGCGCCATCTCGCGACGGCGTCGCACGTACCAGCTGCACAGCGGCTGTTTCATGAGAGAGCACATCGACTCTATCGCGCGGTACGTTCTATAGATCTACACGTACAGCGCGCGCTGCAGGCGATGCCATGCCGCCAAGCCAGACGTTTGATCATTTTTGACGAGTAAAAGAGGTACTGTAGTCCGTAGGTCATGTAGGTAGGTAAATGTACGCCACCATAGAGTCGATGTGCTCTCTCATGAAACAGCCGCTGTGCAGCTGGTACGTGACGACGCCGTCGCGAGATGGCGCTATTATGTTGACCTCTCCGCCCTCGCGCATGCGCATATTTGATTTTTGGTCAAAGAATGTGAATTTCATCGTAAGTAAGGTCTCAAACTGTCCCCACGATTTCACCGAAACTAGACATCGGATCGATGCGTACTCTTCGGAATATTTATAAACTGGGGTGAGTGCACCTATTGAGCAAATATCAGAGCCGTGGGCCAAATTTCATTTGCGTGAGTTTGCCACAGATTTGGTGTATAGCAGAACACAGGGCTAAGGTTCCGGAAACCGAAGCACTGCTCGCGGGGCTAATACTGGCACAGGAACTTGAGTTCGACGCATATTAGTAGACCGCTCGGCCATAACACCCCAGGTGTCAGGTGTATACCTATAGAGTGTTGATACTATGGTTTTCCATGGTACTGAATCCAATTCGGAGGTTGAAAGGTCAGGGTCACGTAATTTTGCTGGGGATCAGGGGCATTTCCAATAACTTGCCTTTTTTACCCTTTTTACCCTACCATATATGCAATTTGAGACGAGTTGACTTTCTCGTTTAACGCACAACGGTCGAGTTGGACCGTGGGCGTGGTCGAGTTGGTACAACGGTCGAGTTGATAATGATTAATAAACGTTAAGCCTACACGAAGTTCTCCATCAAGACTCGGACGATAGGTCCTTCGACGTAACCCTGAACATTGAGCTTGAGCGGTGCTTTGGGCTTTTTGTTTGAAATACCATTAACCATCGTGGCATTATTAGGGTCCTGATTTCGTTCTGAAAAAGGCTGCCTTCCGCGAACTCGTTTCATTTTAGCCGCCATCATGGCCATACGATAATACTTCGCGCGCTCATTCCCGATCCCACCGCCAAACAAAACTGGTCGCATGGTAGGCTAATTTGTTTGCGCCCTCACGGGCAAAATGTTATACGACACGTGACCACGAGGTCACGTCTTTTTCTTGTAAACTGACGTAAAAACAATTTTTCCTGCAGACAAGGCAGGGTCTTGCACACAATACGCTCATTTTATTCGTAAATTTGATTTTTTGCATTGGATATATACATACTTTTTATCAATTTTTCGTCTGGCAGTAAGCATCCCACAATGCTCCGCGGCTCTGTATATATGACCTTTGGTCACGTGTTTCCGCAGTTGGCTATACGAGAATTGAAGCCACGCGCCGGCCGCCATTGTACCCCGCGAACAATGCTTGGCCCAGACTGCTCCCCGGTCCATGCGATCGCTTGCATTCCACTTAAAGGAACACGTTGCCTTCAGATTTCACGAAATCTCACGTTTGAGGGTGTTCCTTATACTTATTAAGAGTTGTTCTTGCAATAAAACACATTTAATGTGTTATAATTAGTGAATGGTAATTGAAAAAAACAAACACTGACCTCTGACCCCCACTACATGTCCCGCGAAATGTATACGTATTTCAAGCCGTCAATGCGATCGTCCGGGTAGTGGGCAAAATGCAGCGACGAACAGGAGTTAGGCTGGCGCCGTAGCCAGTGGTCAGGTAAACCTATCAGATGAACGCAAGGTACCATACCATTCTCCGCCTCCCGAGACATGTGTGAAATGTAAACACATGAACCCACACACACCGACTGGCTGTCAAAAAATGGATCGTCAAGAGAACACAGCAGACGCGTCAAAAAAGAAAAAACGAAAACCTCGCCAATCAGGGTAAGAATATTGTCATGGGACAAACCGATAGAAAGGACTTGGATGATTTATACCCAATGGTTATTGTAGACACGAATTAAAAAAACAGGCACATCACACGCAACGGAGGAAGGACAAATAATTTCTTTCTCCAGGCTGGAAATAAGACTAATATAATTTCTCCGCCATTTATGGGAGTCAAGATTTTGACTCCCATAAATGGCGGAGCGTGCTGCTTCGAGAAATTACGCAAAATTGAAGCATTTCTAAGGCACGTTTGTGTGGATCATTATATTCTACTTTTTAAACATCCTTCAGATCGTGCTCATTATACTTCAAACGCTTGTAATAGCCCAAAAACGCCCAATAAAGCGCAACCCGAAGGCAACGTGTTCCTTTAACACACGTAGACCATGATGTAGACTATAGTGAAGACAGTATGACCAGTCTAGGCAAGGCATTGTATTTGGTGGGGTACAATGGCGGACGGTGGCTTCAATTTTAGACGTCGTTGCTTCATCCAGTGTATATATATATCGATGGTGAAGGCACATCAGCCCTTCCGTACCATGCGCCTAGTATCGCGATTCCAGATTTTTGAGGGATCGATTCCCAGTAGAAATCGATTTATTTTCATTTACATTCGATTCCCAGTGATAGCTTGCCGATTTCAGAAATTACCGTTAGTTCGGAGGGGAAAAACACCATCTTCTGCAAGCTAGAATAGGCTATTCATCCTCTGATCATTTAAGCCGGCCGTACACCTTGCGTTCCGACTCCGTTGCAGTTGCACAGACACGCCAAATTTTGAGCATGCTCCAAATTCTGCGATTGCGTTGCGACGGACACGAATACAAAATCGTGACCACATCGCCATCGGAACGCATCGCCGCGCAACCCGGTACACCTTGTGATGCGACTGCACAACATGCGCTATCGTGATCGGATGATCACGGACGAAACGCAAGGTGTACGGGCCGGCCATACACGTAGGCTTACCTTGCGTTTCTTTTTTGGAATCGGTGTCGGCTCCGAAAATGCTGAGTCGCCCAAGCCTAATCACAACCGGAGGAATTAAGGGACACTTATAATAATTTATGCTTACGTCACTATTTGACCACCCGGGTCATCATGAGGCGTCATTGAAAGCGAGAATTATTAGTGTCTGCACGTGTAGGCCTACATGTACAACCGTGCATTTAGTATATATCCTGCAAGTTTTCATTCAATAGTCCTGAAACGTAATGACGTCACGCAATGTTTACCGCGGTGCATTATGGGTGAAAAGTGGGGACGAAATATCTGCATCTCTAGTTTGCGTGCGTTGCATGCATAGCGCCTAGCGTATTATGCACGTAACTTTGTGAACTTTACTAACCGCTTCGCTGGCAAAAAAACGTCAAAAACAAAGATCGTAAATTTCTAAAATGGTTCGTGTCAACTTAGTTGTGCCTGCGTGAGTTTTAAGCCCACGACGGACGCCGGAACTATGGTTTTAACTTTTAAGGCCTCAAAAGGCGGCAAAAATGGCCCTGCAATAATTGTGCAAACTAGCGATGCAGAGATTTCGTCCCCACATTTCATCCATAATGCACCGCGGTAAACATTGCGTGACGTCATTATGTCATAGGTCTATTTAGCGCCTTGCTCATTCAATTTAGAATGTACTAGTGCACAGGGTTTATGCAGGTAACCTCGACCTCGATTTGACCTCTATTTATGGCCTCTCGACCAATCAGAATGCAGGATTTTGCCTCTACGTGACCCTCGATCATTAGCATAAAATTAGTAACAAGAATGTACCATTTACCGCGGGGGTGTTCTCGTGCGTGAGGGACGGGGTAGGTAATTAATTGTGGAACGTACCATTTTTATTTATGACTATAATTATGGTACTTTTTATACGCGCGACAGTATACACAATAAAATGAAACCCATTAGAATATCATACACATAAGATAAAAATACATATCAATTTTAACAAACGTAATATATATTGCTGCATAAAAACACTACCTTATAGGCCTACATTCAAAATCACTGGCGGACGACGTCGAGGCTGCAACCTTCGTGGCGAGTACCAGCAACAGCGTTATTCATAGTGTATAGAGCTTCTGCACCGGCGGCCATGACAGGGGGCAGGTTTTCTTATTTAAACGTGTAACAATAGAACCACAAAGCACCTACTCATGCATGACACATGGTAACAATGTGATTGCCCCCTGTCATGGCCGCCGTGCAAAGGCTCTATTATACGAAATGATCTACCAACAGCGCAACTTGAGGTCGGACGGTAAAGTGTCCGACTTTCTTTAAATCTGTCGGTACACTAGTTGTGTCCCAGTTACCGTGCGCGCGATCATTTCACATTACGCTAAAGATTCCAACGTTATCTTTCGGCACAGCAAAGATTATTTCCTTGCGTTATAATGGCTGTATTTATGAATGAATGAATGAATTTAGTAAATATTTACTGCGCTGGTGCAATAGCGCAACTGTCTTGTGCAAAGCCAATGTAAGGTCAGCTAAAACGCTGTTAAATTATGTCTTACTACGTATTATAGTTCCTGATTAATATAGAAATACCCATTTTACAAACTTGGACACAAAATAATGAAACGTGCGACAAAGCATCATACAATCCAAAACATTTATTAATTACTCTCAATCATTCATATAACAGCTATGCACATAAAATCAATTAAACAACTTCAATTAAACAATGTGAAATATGAGCCTCAAATAGGCCTTTCTGCCACTTTTCTTCCCAACCTTTTACTTGGAAATAACTCATGGCATTTGGAAGATAACAGCAAGAGCAATACACTGTACTAAATATATTACAAATCCGCTTTGTATTACTGTTATGAACGTGTTTGAGAACGTGCGTACTATATATATATATATCCGTAGCGTTACGAAACCTCTCTTATATTATTATCAATCAGATTATATTATTATGAATGAATTGGTCATGACCCCTATATCGCTGTTTTCCATCCCCCGAAAAATACATGTATTTTCTTTACAAAGTGTGTACTTATTTAGCAGAGAAACTCGGCATACAATAGGCATTTATGATTACCACTCGTTTCCGCAATCAACCAAGTAGGCCTATATTAATTAGGGATTAAAAGTTGGTTTGACCGGTCTTAAACATACGTTTAAAACAGGATATGGGTATTGATGCTGATAATGGCCCAAGCCGAAGGCGCGGGCCATTATCATCAGCATTCAGACCCCTAGCCGGTTTTAAACGGATTGTTTAAGACCTGACAAACCCACTTTGAGACCTGCCAAACTCACCAAAATTAGCTTGTCGTTGCATTAACTTTTCCCCTTCATCTTGTTGTTTGTATACGTTCAAACTGCGTCGAGTTGTTTGTTCGATCGCGCGCGTTACGCGTAATGCAGTGTTGTGTATACGTGCACGCACACGACCGGCTAGATGTCACAGTGCACATTTTGCTGTCGGGAGCGTGCAGTTTCTGTGTGCGTGTGCGTGTTCCGTACGCAAGCCAGCCAGTTATAAATCACTGGTCATTATCGTAAGTTTAAACCGGCCACGTGATGTGTTCTCAGCCAATGAGGATGCGTAAACAGTCTAAGGTATTTATAAATATGTTGGGAAAAATGAGTCTTAACTAAGTTGAAGCAGGGAAATATTAAAATAACTTCTTGACACGAAATCTGGAAGAAAATGAATTTTACATGCACGTCTTCCGTTCATAATTCAACATATGATTGTTATTGCTTTTAGTTTTAATTCGGCGAAAATTGTTTTTAAAAAAACACGGTGAAAATGTCAATAATTGTTTTTGATTTGCACCCGATGTTCATAGCGGCACTGGGTTTTCGTTGATCAATGTCGAGTGAAAGACTTATTTGAGGCTCATATTTCACATTGTTTAATTGAAGTTGTTTAGATTTTTTGTGCATAACTGTTCAATGAATGATTGATAGTAATTAATAAATGTTTCTGATTGTATGATGCTTTGTCGCACGTTTCATTATTTTGTGAAACGATCGCGCGCACGGTAACTGGGACACAACTTAATTAACTGTGTACATATTTAAAGAAAGACCTAAGTCGGACACTTTACCGTCTACTTAAAGGCACAGGCTCGTCGGCAATGCGTGCGCGCCAAATTCGTGCCACGAAATACGCAGCTCCATTGCTGGTACTCGCCACGAAGGTTGCTGCCTCGACGTCGTCCAGTGATTTTCGCCCTGACGTGTTTGAATGTAGGTAGTGTTTTTATGCAGCAATATATATTATGGGTTTTATTTTGTTGTGTATACTGTCGCGCGTATAAAAAGTACCATAATTATAACACATATAGTCATAAACAAATAAAACAAATAAATAAATATACGTACATAAATGGTACGTTCCACAATTAATTACCTACCCCGTCCCTCATGCAAGAGAACACCCCGCGGTACATTATTGTTACTCATTTTATGCTAATGAGGGTCACGTAGAGGCAAAATCTTGCATTCTGATTGGTCGAGAGGCCATAAATGGAGGACAATGTTACCTGTATATTAGACCCTGTGCACTACTTAAAGTTGCACTGTCCGATTTTAGGCCGATTTGAGCGTCAACAAGATTTCTAAAGCTAAATAGCTATTTTTCTAGAAAAGACAAAGTTAACAGCTTTCATTTGGTACCAAGAACATAAAATTCCGTCAAGTATTAATGCCAGTCGATTAAAAACAAGAAATAATAAAAGACAGGCCCTGTCTTTTAATCGACAGGGTTATGACGTAAATGTACATGTGCGCGTACATGTGTACATTGTACACATACTATGTACATATGAGCGTACGCGCAAATGTACAACATGTGAAGCCCGTTTCAAGAAAAAAGCTTGTATCTCCAATTCCCGACGTCGGAAAAGTTTTTGATATTTTTCGTTACAGACTAGACACGTAAACTTTCTAAATTCGTTCGCTTGTGTGAATTATTTTTTTAAAATCCTTTAACCCAAACACGGACAGTGCAACTTCAAGTGCTACGTTACATCTATTTATATACGACCAAAAATCGTTTGAATTACATAAATGTGGAACCAGTGTAATGTGCTACGTGTGTCGCAGTCAGAATATGTTTTAATCCCGGGGGCAATGTCCACACTCAAACAAACATTCGAACAACGCGAATGTAATGTCACATGTGATGACTAATATGCACGGCCATTTTTTATTATAAAAACCCGCACACATGTACAGTCGATCATGGACGAAATTAATAGTCTTTCGTGGGAGTCGTTTATCCAGCGCTTTGGTAACGTGATCGAACACGGGCCTATTGTAGCTGGTGCGATTTGGGGACAACGACCGTTCACTGATGCTCGTGCAATCCATCGGGCGGTGTGTGGATTTTTGGATAGCTTGACGGTTAACGGTAGGATCAGGATCGACCACATTATTTCTCTATTTTATCCAATGGGGCGACACTTTTTGTGCAGAGAGTCCTATAAGGGCGACGCGGTTGGTTAGGGCGACAATTTGGCGTAGCCCCAATATTTTGGGAGTCAAAAACCATTTTGTTAAGGTCAAAAACCATCTTCTTAAAATCCAAAACCATTTTTATTAGTTCTAGAACCCTCTTGATTAGGTGTGGAACCATTTTTGGAACCTTTGAGTTACAGAAATTTGGTGTCCAATCGATATCTTTTAGCCGAAATTTCGGTGGTCGTCTGGCAAATTCTTAAAAATGATATAGAATCACTATGAACATCTAACAATGGAAATTGGGCACAATCCATTGTTATTAACAATATTGTGTGCCCAATTTGTATTATTAGTTGCTCATAGTGAATACACTGTACACAAACAAATGGATTTATGTAAAACGCGAGTGTGAACCTGAAGTATAGCCATAGCTAGGGACCAGTGACCCCGATGTGGCGTCATGACTCTGCCCGCAATTTTTTTCCTGTACTTAAACAAAATCTCTGTTCATTTACAGTACATTCATATGTCAATTGGCATTACATAGCGTACTGTTTTTGAACAGTACATTCTACTTTTTTGTTTTCTCTGTTTGCATACAGTAGACTCTACTGTTGTTTGGAATGGTAAATATACAGAAGTTTCTTCTGTTTTTCAACAGACGACTAAGTGTTCGTTTTGTGCATGGTTTGTTCCTGAACATAGCCTTTATGTCCAGAAACAACTATGTATTACTGAACGAAGCATATGGGTTATTGACGACTGTTTCTTGTTGTAGACGTTTGAGTGTGGATATGCACAGTTTGCCCTTCACTTTTTGTGTTGGAGATGCACCATCACCTCGTGAAAAATAAGTCGGCATTTTCCTCTCAATTTCGTAGCTTTTATTTGCATGCTGAGATGTACATGTAGGGTCAACACAACGTTCAGTATACCGGGAATTTAACTTGGCTCATTAAAATACAGGAATACCATGAATTCAGGGGCAGTTGCCGTCTGGCAGTTCACGTATTTTATGAGACAGGCTGCATCACGCTCCTGTATACCCCACTGCAGGCAGTGTGGCACTGCACTACATTACAAATAACACGCAAATAAAAACAAAAAATCTAAGAGAAATACCGACTTGCCTTTCACGACATGTAGAGCAGCTACTTCGCGTTTAAATCAGCACTTCACTGAGGAATTTCCAGTACACATTTCGGCATGAAACACCTGGCAAAAGCTGTCATTTTCAGACATTAAATTGCACGTCCAACTACACTGGTAAAGAAAATCAGACTCAAGAAATCCTTGTCAAAATGTTCAACCCCAGTGAGGAAAAGAAATGTCTGTGTTATGTGTACGTTATTATTGATCCTTGACCATAATTACTGGGTATGTTTTGTTTGTCACGCTTCATTGATTTCTTCTCAACAGACTCAAGAGCGGGAGCCTGTATAAAATCACTGTTCACATGCAACAAAACAGAAGATTCGTTTACTTCAAAAACAGCTTTATTGGAAGAAATAACGACTCACATTTTTCATTAATAATGGGTAAATGCACCTATCAGGTTTACACACTCCAGACAACGTCTCCGCATCGAAACAACAGTGTCCCGGATCACCACCTGAGGAATGTTGTTCCATTCCTCCTGGAGAGCGTCTGTTGAGAAGAAATCAATGAAGCGTGACAAACAAAACATACCCAGTAATTGTGGTCAAGGATCAATAATAACGTACACATAACACAGACATTTCTTTTTCTCACTGGGGTTTAAAAATTTGACAAGGATTTCTCGAGTCTTATTTTCTTTTGACCAGTGTACATGCACGGTGCAGTTAATGACTGAATGTTGCTTTTGTCATTTCCCGCGCGCGACAGCGTACATTGGTACTCGCTATCAACGCCGCACAGTTGCTGCCGCGTACCAGGGAACATGGGCGGAAAACAGTAAATTTAACTGTTGGTGAACAGTAATAAACCTGTCTGTATTTGAACAAATGAGTATTCAAAGTGTCTTGTTCCTGAACAAAACTGTAATTTAACGGCAATCGTCTGTATTCAAACAGAAAAAATATTTTAAAAATGTACACAGACGGAAGAATGTTTGTGCAATAACAACAAATTCCAAAAACAGTAAAAGTCACTGTTCGTTTTTGACTTTTTCAATAGAAAAACGACTGTAACACAACACAATGTTTTACAGTGTACAATCTAGCATTTGGACTCACGAGAGGTTTGCAGGAGCCTGTCCAGATTTTCTGGAAATTTCATTTAGATCTAACTTAACAATCATATAAAATACCTCCCAAAAATACTATTTATGACACAAAAAAAATAACAATTACAAATGTTAAGGTGAAAATAGAGTAAGTTAACGCTTGACCGTAAATAGTGACAACCCGAAATCGCGTTGTTTCGCCTCCATACCAGAAAAGTGCATCTACAACACAAAACGTGAAAACATGATGTAGACCAGTGAAGACAGTATGACCAGTCTAGGCAAGGCATTGTATTTGGTGGGGTACAATGGCGGACGATGGCTTCAATTTTAGACGTCGTTGCTTCATCCAGACTGACTCGGCCCTAATTGACTAATGTGTACAAGCTCGGCCACAGACCGACTCGGCCCCAATTCCTTTGTGTACAACTTTGGCACCTTGTTGCCCTTTTTCCAAGACTTAAGTTGGCCTATGTTTCGATAAGTTTATTTTACCAGTTGAAAATAAAAATGCTGGCGCCTATCTTCTTTTTTTTCTCCGTACAGCGTTGCAATTGACATATGAACGTACTGTAAATGAACAGAGATTGTTTTAACATAATTATTGAGTCAAATTTCTTGTTTTTGAGAAGATTTCTCCATTCTGTTTACGTGTGTTTTAGGTAAAGAATCAATTCTTCGCTGTCATCCCGACCTTGCTGGAAAATTAGCTCAATCCGGCGGTCTGACTACAGAGTCTGCGATTGAGCAAAGTGCAGCAGGGCTTCTCAGCTTGACGAAAGATGAGGCCGAACGCATCTCAGACTTGAACGCCCGTTACAAGGACAAATTCCAGTTTCCCTTCGTAATATGTGCCAGGGAGAACAAGAAAGAAGCCATCTCGGGAGGCTTAAGTGCAAGGCTAAACAACGCTTTGGACGTGGAACTCCAGAACGGTTTGAACGAGGTCAAGAAGATTGCCTGGTACAGGATTCGTGATTTGGTGCCAAATGAATCAGGTGTCGTTTCGAAGTTTTGACTTGGAGACGAGAATTTACGTCATCTGCCGTGTCCGAAAAACTGTTTCTGGACAACAGCGCTTTGAGACAACTGTTTCCCTGCGCTTTACCAATGGGCGTTTCAGATTACGAGATAATGTTTAGACCCAACTACCATGGCAACTGACGTCACACTTTAATAGTCTATTGGGTGCGTGGAGCACGGAAGAGGGGTGTAAGTTGGGGGCGGGGGGTGGGGGGGGGGGGGCGGGGAGCGGGTGGTTTGCAGACGCAAAAAAGAAATATAATAATAATATAAAAAAAATAATAATAAAATGATTTATATTGCGCCCATTCCATCCAATGATCATTACACTTTCAATAATAAAAAAAATACATAAACAAATGACAATAAGGCAGTGTACTAATTAAAACAGGAGTTATTAAACAGGTTAACATAATTACAATACATTAATTTACATGTGTAATTACCTAAACCTAAAAAGTGCACCGGTAAATATCAAACCAACCCATCAATAAAACACTTGTTTAAAAAGGTGAGTTTTCAACACTGATTTAAAAACATCAAGACTAGGAGCACTTCTAACATTAAAGGGATACACCGGCTTTGTTATTAGGCTATTTTGGGCTCGAAATAGACCTATACATTATTCTGAAGCGCTTTCCAGAGTAAATTAGATATATCCTGAAAAGACACCGTCAAATTTGGCCGTTTTTGAGCATTTTTCAAAAATTCAAGGTCACGTAACTTTTCGGAACCAGATTCTGGCTCCGAAAAGTCACGTGGTCTTGTGAGTTAGTTGTATTTCCAGCCGTACAAACGAGCGAGAAGTGCGAGTTGCTTTTGTTATTCGCGGTTGGTGTCTCTTCTTGTTGAAAAATAATGTACATACCGTATTTTCCAATTTGTACACAAATCTGCCAACAGATTTCATAAGAAGGGTTTCTAGGTGTTGATATGGACGAGAGAATCTCTCAGATTTTCGTGTCTTCGCTTCGCGTTCGCGGCGATAGGCCTATTGAGGGCGCTGAAGACACCAAAACGTTACGTTCGATGTGCTTCCTCGAGTCAGCGCTGACCTGAGGAATCATGCAAGGTGTGATGAGTCAGGGAAAACAAGGAATCGAGGTTAAACACGTGTCGACCCATATCGAATGCCACCTTTATTTACAAACACATGATACAGAATACATTGCGACGGCTGGTAAAGCGTATAGCCCAACATTTGTCTCTTTTGTTAAGTTTAAACATTTATAGTTATTTACGTGACATTTTGAATTTTTTTTTTCACAACGACCATCGAAATATTATTGTCAAGATTTCGCTCGGTCCCGTTGGATCCTTCTTTTAAGGGGACTGTACCTTTAAGGGGACGATTTGCACCCATTTCAAGGCATTATAATACATTTCTTAATTCTTATAATTGCTAAGAAACTGGCATCCCTGATTATTGCCAATACATGTACCTCATTCTCGTATACTGTAACTTTGACTTCGCCAGCACAACCCATGGCCTCAAAGAATTTGTAGAACTGTCGGCTGATTTCTGCTATTAGGCTGTTGAGTTTGTCTTTCCACTTTTGCCTGATATCGTTTATCTCAGCTTGCTGTCCGTCAATGCGCTGCTGACTTCGCTCAACCTGAGAAATAAGAACAAGATTTTGTGAAATAAAACATGAACAGCCAAGAGGTTTTACACTAAGGTTTTTTTTAAACCAAGTGGTTTTACACTTTTACACAAATAAAGGGATAATACTACTTCAGACAAAAAGGCAAACTTAAAATTTGGTTTTATTCACAATGTAATACCACAGTAATATTACCAGGAGCCAATTTAATAGAGCTGCTTAAGCACAAGCAGTAACTATGGTGGCCCTGAAGGGACTAAAATTGACGTAAATATTCACGGGAAAATTCACGTCCCGCTCTCTTGGACACATATTTTCCCACAAATATTCACGTACAAATTCACGTCCCGCGCTCTGGAACACATATTTTCCCACAAATATTCACGTACAAATTCACGTCCCGCGCTAGCTGGAACACATATTTTCTCACAAATATTCACGTACAAATTTACGTGAATATTTGTGGAAAAATATGTGTTCCAGAGCGCGGGACGTGAATTTGTACGTGAATATTTGTGGGAAAATATGTGTCCCACAGCGCGGGACGTGAATTTTCACGTGAATATTTGTGGGAAAATTTGTGTCCAAGAGAGCGGGACGTGAATTTTCCCGTGAATATTTACGTCAATTTTAGTCCCTTCAGGGCCACCATACTAAACGCCTGAGGAAAAGAAATGCAGAAAAATTAAAAATAAACACTTCAGCCTCACACACCTTAAAGGCAGTATACATGATTGGTAAACTGTTACAAATAGTTTTATCCCCCTGTGTGATTGAAGATATTCATGATAAAAACCAACCTGAGCAAAAACCAGCTCCGTACGTCGTCTAACCTTTGAGAAAACAGTCAAAAAAGGGTTTACAGTCATTTCGCCCCAAAACCACTTCGCCCTGAACCGCGGCCTGTGCACCGTTCGAAGTTGTTTTGGCATATTTGGGGTGAAGTGGCCTCTGGGCGAGGTAGTGTTTGGACGAAGTAGTTTGGGGCGAAATGGCACTTGGGCGAAGCGGTTCAGGACGAAGTGGTCCAGGGCTCAGTGGTTTTGGGGCTATTTGAATTTTCGTCTTGCGAGACGAAAAATAATTATTTTGCTCATTTCCCAAAGACTATAGCACTTCAGACAAAACCATTTCAGGGGAAGTTTTCTGCCGTCATCATGTTTATATCGAGTAAGTAATGTGTACATCTGTGAACATTTCTGATTCTTCGAGATACGAATCATGTGTATGCCTTTAAAACCCTATTACATTCTTTGCAGTGACCAAACATTTTACTTCACGAGTTGACAAGAAAAACCTGACTAAAAGTGTCGATAGCAATGGTAACAAACACCGCACGTTTTTTTCCCCCGTGTAAAATGATAACTTTGTGGGAGAAATTGCCAAGTGAAGAAGAATTTTACATTTTACGTAACCAAGTCGTGCTGCATTCGATACTAGTAGGTATAGTGTAAAGGTACAGTGTAAGTGTACCAGGTAAAAGCAGCTTACACATTAAGTTTTTAAACTTCAAATCTCAGTTGGGGGAGCACAGTCGTTTTGCGTCCCGGTACCACTAAAAGTTTCTTTCTAAACCAGGGCCGCCCAAAACCACTCCGTTCTTGTCAACTTTTTTTCGAAAAACAAAACGACCCTCCTGGGCCTGGGCCAGGGCCACAGAGATTTCTGTAAATGCCCGGCAAAATCTTTCTTGAAAATGAGTTGTTAAAAACTGTTTACAAAACTGTCTACAAACATGTTTGGGGCCACGATAAGGATTTCGATATTTGCACAACGGAGATTAGCTACAACATTGTAAATGCGCTTGCCGGACCGGCGTTAGTCTAGGCCCTAGACGGTCATTATGTGTTGGATACCCGACTGCCGCAAGAGGGCGTAATCACGCGATAGACTCGTTCGTAGTCCTATCACCATATCGTTTTGTCAAAATGACCGTCTAGGGAAATCCGTAAATTTTCCCCCCGAAAAGGGGGGGAAATTAATGCGCATGCGTTAATTTTGTATGCAGATACGGGTAGATTTTTTTCTAACGCACGCGCACTTAAGAGCAAATAGCCTGGTACATGCACCGTACATGTACGTTCGGCGCTATATCGTGTTGATTTGAAAGTTTCTTGTTGTTTTGTACGCGCCGTGGTTGATTTGACCGGTACGCGTTGTTGATTTCGCCGGGTGGCTCGCGCGGTTGCAAGGGTAGGCGAAGACTCTTTGCAACGGACGGGTGGCGAAGTAACAGAACCTGGCCGACGTTGGCGGTTAGGCTTCGGTCGGTCTGAAATTGAATTTTGCATAGAGTATAAAGCCCGACTAAAAACAAAAAGGATTTTCAAAAAAATAAAAAATTATATACCGGCCCGATACACAGTGAGAGCCCAACGGAAAAAAATACCATAGTTTGGCAGTTGAGACTCCGTACACTAAGTCAATGGCCTGGGTAGCGACTTGGAATAAAAATTAAACATTTATATTTTGAGTTAAAACCATTTTCACACAACAGACAAGTTGCAACAGCTATCAAAAATACTTTTGTTGCAAAAATTCATCAAGCAGTTCCTGTTTTATGCTTGTTAAAATGTGCCAAATTTACGTGCGGAATCGTCAATAAAAATGAATAGACAGCAACTTTAAAAATTGTGATGTGATTTTGGTGATATTTTGGGGCGGAAAATCTCACCACTGCACAGGTGGATTTGCGTGACATTTGGCACAAATACAAAGAAAACCAGCCCCATTAGGCCTGTACCAAAAACAAATCAGCCTGGCAGATTAAATGACAGAAACTAAAGTGCAATTTCACGCAGCAATCTATCAAGCTTGCAAACTTCGGTTACGGATTTGACCAAGTTGAAGTAATAGTGTCGCGACTGCACGACTGATGATGTCACGGATTTCCAAGTCCCTAGCATAGGCCTAAGGATTTATCTTATGGCAGTGCTATTGCTGGTTTTAAGTTGACATTTTGAAAAACCACTGGGAGGGAAGGGGAATTTATGTCACGAACAAAATTTATCTCATGTCGATCCTATGTTTTTGTGCCCGCACGAGTCGCCCGGTGTGCAGTATTTGCTTTTTGCGAGATTTCGTCAAGCATGGAGCTATTTATAGCTCCATGGTGTGAGCGATTTTCTCTGTTATGGGATGGTAAAATTAAATGTATATCTGTCAAATATTCTAGATTATTAAGATTGCTGAGCCATACAGATTTAGGCCAATAAACTGTTCAACACACGATCAAGCTACGGCACAAGCAGTGTTTTAATTTCACCCGGTTTTTTTTTTCATTCCAAAAAATGTACAGTTTGAAAGATTATTTTCCCGAGCCGGCGGGTTTTAAACTGGCAAATAGGTTCAACTGTGGCCTTGATTATCTGAGTGAAACAGTACCTATCATTTGCAATGTCCTATACAATTGTATTTCCAACAAAATCTCTAAATTGCTGTGTCGAAATCGTAAGGTTTGCCGAGGGCATTACGATTTTCCCAACCCGCGGCTTCCCCGTGCAGTCATGCCACGATGTGAGGACACAGGCGACTAGACATCGTGCATACATGCATAGTGAGCAGGCGACAGTGCGCTCTGCATAACATTATGCATAACAGGTGCGCGCGCACGGCGCTGTCACTACGAGATTCCCTAGACGTTGTTATTGACTGTCTCGCGGCGATCGGTTTTCGGGACGGACGTTCAAAACGAAACAATAACAACGTCTAGGGCCTAGACTAGACCGGCGTACGAGTTGGTTGGCGTACGGATTGATCGGCGCACGAGTTGGCTGCCGTACGAGTTGGTCGGCTTACGAGTTGGCCTGCGTACGAGTTGGTTGCGTACGAGCTGGCACGCGTACGAGTAGACTGGTTCCCGTCCACATATTCCACACAGGAGAATATAAGGACAGGTAAGGGGCGCTTCATCTTGTTCTGTAATTGGTCGTCTTTGCGCGTGCGCATTGTGTTTTTTATATTTAAAAATTGGCCAAGCCCTTTGCTTTAGGCAATGTACTTTATTTACATAATTGGATATGTTCGACACGCACGGCCAAGTTACAAATGTCAATGCAAAATCTGCGCACTTACTAAAAAAATAAAAATAATAATAACCACGTGACGGGCAAAATTCTGCCCGTCATGGCTGCCCTTTACCGATCCCTATATTTTCGCAATAAGCGAACCAATCTATAGGGATCGGGAACCAATCTAGCGTACGAGTTGACCTGTGTACTACGGAGCTCTGAAAGTGCCATCCGACTTGTTGAGATCCCGTGATAATTTATCACAGGATGACAACATATTCAGCGAAAAATGTCATCCCGTGTTAAATTATCTCGGGATGTCGTCATCCCGTAATACATTATCTCGGGATGCCGTCACCCTACATTTCGGATGCCCTCATCCCGTGATAAAATATATCGGGATGTCGTCATCCTATATTTTGGATGTCATCATCCCGTGATAAAATATCTCGGGATGTCGTCATCCTACATTTCGGATGTCGTCATCCCTTGATAAAATATCTCGGGATGTCGTCATCCTACATTTCGGATGTCGTCATCCCGTGATAAAATATCTCGGGATGTCGTCATCCTACATTTCGGATGTCGTCATCCCGTGATAAAATATCTCGGGATGTCGTCATCCTACATTTCGGATGTTGTCATCCCGTAATACATTATCTTGGGATGTCGTCATTCTACATTTCGGATGTCGTCATCCCATAATAAATTATCTCAGGATGTCGTTATCCTACATTCTGGATGTCGTCTTCCTGAGATAATTATCACGGGATGACGACATTTTGCACTGTATATGTTGTCATCCTGCGATAAATTATCACGGGATCTCAACAAGTCGGATGGCACTTTCAGAGCTCCGTATAAAACGGACAATTAAAAAATAATAAAAATCCACGTCGGCAAGAGGGATGTTTGGACTATCGAAAAAAGCCTAAATGCTGGATTTTCGTCAAGGGATTCTTCCTCTTTAAACTATAGGTGTCGTCACCCCATGATAAATTATCTCGGGATGTCGTCATTCTACATTCTGTATGTCGTCATCCCTTGATAAATTATCTCGGGATGTCGTCGTCCTACATTTTGGATGTCGTCATCCCGTAATACATTATCTCGGGATGTCGTCATCCTACATTTCGGATGTCGTCATCCCATAATAAATTATCTCGGGATGTCGTCATCCTACATTCTGGATGTCGTCTTCCTGAGATAATTATCACGGGATGACGACATTTTGCGCTGATTATGTTGTCATCCTGCGATAAATTATCACGGGATCTCAACAAGTCGGAAGGCACTTCCAGAGCTCCGTAGTTACGTGTGTCGCAGTCAGAATATTTTTCGATCCCGGGGGCAATGTCCACACTCAAACAAACATTCGAACAATGTAATGTCACAATGACTAATATGCACGGCCATTTTTTATTATAAAAACCCGCACACATGTACAGTCGATCATGGACGAAATTAATAGTCTTTCGTGGGAGTCGTTTATCCAGCGCTTTGGTAACGTGATCGAACACGGTACTATTGTAGCTGGTGCGATTTGGGGACAACGACCGTTCACTGATGCTCGTGGAATCCATCGGGCGGTGTGTGAATTTTTGGATAGCTTGACGGTTAACGGTAGGATACGTTTTTACCGAAAATTCGGTGGTCGTATATGAAATGGTTCCCGTAGTGTCGCCCTATTGCAGCATTAAGCGATATTTATATCAGCCGTGCGCAGCACGCTGGTATATTGTGATCGTCCGATTTCTTTCTTTCTTTCTTTCTTTCTTTCTTTAAATGTGTTAATAACCTAGACAATTTTCTCAGTAAATGGTCATTTAATGACACCTTTTTTACTTACAATAACAACACAATGACGTGGTTGATATAGCCGCCAGCCTTTTGTTTTGGGGTTTTCTTCTCCCCGGGGCAGTTGCTCGACTTTGTCGAGACATGGCGTATGCCTCTGCTCCGGGGAGGGGATGCTCCACTGTGGAGCCCCTCCCGGGTCCTTTTCCTGGGATGGACCTTTTTTCTGGGTTTCTTTCTCCGGAACAGCAGCTCGAGCATTCGAGACATGGCAATGGCCACTGTTTCTTTGGGGTCCTCCTGGGATCATGCCCGGGAACGGACCTCCTTTTGTAAAAAGATTTCTCTTTAAATTGATTGATTAGTTTTGTCTTTGTAGGGTGGGGGCTTTTGTTCCGGCGTCGGCTCGCTCGTCCTTGGATCGGCTTCTCGACTCGTCGAGACATGGCGTTATGCCTCCGATCCTTGGACGGGCTTGTCGGCGTCCACAGTTTGCTGGACCTCCGCCCCCCACCTTCCATTTGTTTAATTTATTTATAGTTGTTCAAATTATTTCTTCCCCCACCCCCTCCCCGGTGGACGGCGGAGGGTAGCTGTGCCCCCCAAAAAGCACAGCGCGGTGCATACCGCCCTCTACCGCCCACCTTTTCCTGCCAGAGCCATCACGTGCGGATGCACTGCAACCGCACACAGTGGTTGATGGCACTGGCTTTCCCTGCCCCTCTCCTTTTTTGGAATGGGCATTCCTTTCTCACCTCCCCTCCCCTTAATGATATTCATGTAATAATTAAACTAATTAACTTGTCTCTTGGTTTAATTCTCTATCTCTGTATTGTTTTTCTTTATTTGTTGTCATAAAACTAAAGTTTTACTTTTCCTTAATTGCATTATCTGTGTAATTTATTTTCTTTTTAAGTTTGTAAATATTGTATTTTGTTTCACAGAAAATGTAATAAAGTTGTCCTTGGAAAAGTCAAGTCAAGTCTTTCTTTCTTTCTTCGGGCAAACGGTCACGTGACATCACATATCTGCTAATAACTGCCAAACGCCGTGGCCGATTTCAACCAGATTTGGACAGAGTCTTCCTTGACCGGAGTCCTATCTTGGGTGACCACCACGTGATGTCAATGGTCAACTACTGGTCACTACTGGTCATTTTCTTCAAAATTTTAAAATGCTTCTTCTTCCACAGTCTTGACCCAATTAATGTCAAATGTGGTCAGTAACATCTTTGGACCAAACTACATATGGGTTGTTCACAGAATTTGGCCATCGGCTACCTAATGGTCAGTACGGGTCATTTTCTTTGGAATGACCCAAATGCTATGTGTGCCAATATTTGCCAAAATTCTTTGTCGTTTTCAGCCAAATTTGGACAGTATCTTCGTTGATCCGAGTCCCATCTTATACAAAATGCTTCTTAAGAGTTCTATAGGTCATTGGTCAGTCCAGTGGCCGAAATGTTCAACTTGGTCGTATGGCAACATGAAGGTCATTTTCGGGGTCAGCGAGGAAGCGCAATTTTTTTGAGGTGGTGGTCAGTGGTCAGCAGTGGCCGAAATTTTAAACTTCGTCCAAAATGGACTTTGGGTGGTATTTTTGGAATTTACGTTCAATGGCGAGCTCAAAAATACCAAACATCGACAAAACAGTTTTGGCCGAAATTGTAAACTTTGTCATGTAGACTAAAAACGTTACATGCGAAGAACTTACACAAATCAGAATAACAAAATGATTGTTTTTTGTCCAGTCACTATTGAAACTCGCTGTTTGTTTATTTCATCAATGACAAAATAAAATTCAAAAGTGCGATACCCTCACCTGGTTTTAGAAATCACTATCGGGTGATTCACAATACATGTACATGTATCGCGCGCAAATTTACGTATGAATGCAGCACATTCATGATCCTCAGCGATCGCTACACACAGTATAGTAATACAAGTCATGCACGTACGTGTTTGTACATGTATGACCATGCACAACATACAGCGGTGGCCTAGAGGGGTATATCCAATTGCTCAATTGCGATACCCCCTAGTCTTTCTCCTGATCGTTTTTATGCTACGAGCTCACGCGCTGTATTGCTCATATGGTGAATTGCATGTAGCCGGAACGTATAGAAGAAGGAACTTAAGGAAGTGTTTAGAAAACGGCCACACTCGCGTCTAGCTACGCATACACCTACAGAGGCATTCTTGGCAATGCTGTACGTACGTATATGCTGGTCGATCGATCATGCGTTGCGTGCACAACAAATCCGGTGCGCGCGTTGTGACACTGGAGCAGTGCCAGTTAAAAAAATATATATATGGATCAGCATCTTGATTTCCAGTCAAATGTTTCCCCAACATTCTACATTGTTCAAAGGTCAGAAAAACCTTTCATAAAAGCTATTTGAGGCTGATATCCGTGCTTCGTGAAGCACATGAGCTCTAGTTCTCTATTTTATCCAAATGGGGCGACACTTTTTGTGTAGAGAGCCCTATAAGGGCGACGCGGTTGGTTAGGGCGACAATAATGTGTAGCCCCAATATTTTGGAAGTCAAAAACAATTTATTTAGGTCAAAATCCATCTTTTTAAAATCGAGAACCACTTTTATTAGGTCTAGAAGCATTTTTATTAGGTGTGGAACCATTTTTCGAACCTTAGGGTAACAGAAATTTGGTGTCCAATCGATGTCTTTTAGCCGAAATTTCGGTGGTCTCCGGGGAGAGTCTTCCCGAAATGTCGCCCTATTGCGGCATCCAGAGTTCTTTAAATTAATATTATTATTGTCACGGTTAGGTGAGGGGTGGTGTAACCCCAGGGTGGTGGGTTCACTTAATTTTTACAATTAAGGATTGGTTGCCTTTGACCTAGTAAGAATTTACGAAAATATGCCAAGAATTTGCTCCACAAATTAATTACGTAATTTATTATAAACAACCAAAATGATATTAATTAAAAGCTGATCGAATGTTGACTGAACATGCTGAATGGATCTAGTTTGATCTTGGATTTTTACTGTTACATGTACACAGACTATAGTTTATCTTACAAGAATGCACACAAAAGCGTCCAAAAATCAATAAAGATTCTGCACAGATGAGCACCAAACTTGGCCAGAACGTGCACGCAGTGCACGTTTACAAGTTTACTGCTGGAAAATAATGCACACTGACGGTTTACTGGGCAAAAATGTCAAAAGATTGTGCAGGAAATCGAACTTACGTGTTGACGTTCTCGACCCAAGCGCGAGAGAGGCCGAGTTGCACGTAGGCCACGACTAAGCACTCTACAACAAATTACTACACCTTGCAAAATAATAAGACTTTAAAGCCTATCGAGACTGCCAATCATTTCCATCTTGCGATAATATTTACAGTAAATATCACTTGGCATTTTAGTAAAACAATTATCCAAAGTTGGATACCATTGACTGAAACGAACAGTCATGAGGCACTACTTTAAGGCGTAGAGTTAATGTTTACACTCAGTAAATCGGTGAACTAAGTAAACATAGACTGGCTCAGTGTCCATTGAACTAAGTGAGAATTCAAAATAGACTGGTTCACAGTCCAAGCCACCACATTATTATCATTATTATTATTATTAAATACAGGTTTTGGTGTGCAAATTTTGTTTTTGTTGCACATACATGTATATAAAACAACAGGGATACCGTACTACACATCTTAAAATTTCCGTCTATAAGTTATGACACAATTGGAAGACAAAATCAGCTGTGATGTCTTAGTGATATCAGAGCTAGGATGTCTTAAGAGGTGCAGGACGTTCTAACTTTCTAAGAGCACTTTAAATTGTTTACAAAATGTAAAAAACTGTATTGTTTAACAATTAATTGTTCAATCAAGCCAGACTTAAATTGGATTTGACATTTTAAACGTTGTCACTGGCCGTATAGGCTACCATTTAAAGGCACAGGCTCGTCAGCAGTACGCGCGCGCCAAATTCGTGCCACGAAATACGCAGCTCCAATGGCGCGCGCGCATTGCTGACGAGCCTGTGCCTTTAAAGTATTGAAATTGAAAACATTATAGCTTTAAAGATAGTATACATGATTGGTAAACTGTTTCAAATAGTTTTATCCCCCTGTGTGATTGAAGATATGTATGATTAAAACCAACCTGAACAAAAACCAGCTCCGTACTTCGTCTAACGTTTGAGAAAACAGTCAAAAAGGGGTTTGCAGTCTTTTCGCCCCAAAACCACTTCGCCCTGAACCATTTCGCCCGAACCACGGCCTGTGCACGAAGTCGTTTTGGGGCGAAGTGGCATTTGGGCGATGTAGTGTTTGGACGAAGTGATTTGGGGCGAAATGGCACTCGGGCGAAGTGGTTTGGGGCGAAATGGCACTTGGGCGAAATAGTTTTGGGGCGAATTGAATTTTCGTCTCATGAGACGAAAACTAATTGTTTTACTCATTTCTCAAAGACTATAGCACTTCAGACAAAATCTTTTCGTAAATCTGTGAACATTTCTGATTTTCGAGATTACCGTGCAAGATGTATACTTCCTTTAACAGTGTATTATTCAGTCAAATTGTTTCTGCCAAGCTGAGAAGAATTTTTTTTCCATTATGTTTTGTTTTTCGTTATTTTTAGGTAAAGAATCAATTCTTCGCCGTCTCGACGACTTAGGTGGAAAATTAACTCAATCCGGCGGTCTGAGTAAAGAGTCAACCATAGAGCACAGTGCAGCAGGGCTTTTCAGCTTGACGAAAGATGAGGCCAAGCGCATCGCCCGTTACAAGGACAAATTCAAGTTTCCCTTTGTCATATGTGCCATAGAGAACAAGAAAGAAGCCATATTTGAAGGCTTGAATGCGAGGATAAACAATGCTTGGGACGTGGAACTCCAGAACGGTTTGAAGGAGGTTAAGAAGATTGCTTGGTACAGGATTCGGGATTTGGTGCCAAATGGATCGGGTGTCATTTCGAAGCTTTAGACTTGGATAATTGACATGTCCAAAAACTGTTTCTGGACAACTAGTCCAGTCAAATTAGGGTTACACCCACCACTAATTGCAACATAATTTTTTTAAGTGCTATGCATTTCAGTAAAGTCTCCTGCAGCCGATTTCACGAAACTTTACGCAATTGCGTAAGTCCACTTATGCCATAAGTTATTGCGTAACTTGCGCAATAAGTTAATAAGCGTTTCACGAAAGATGCGCCACATCAGGATGTGGCGCAACTCGCCGACTTACGCCATAAAATGTGGCGTAACTTGCGCAATGGTTTTTGGTGGCGTAAGTTGGAAAAATGTGTCGTAGGACAGTGGAAAATGGCGATAATGCAGCTAGCTACACGTGCTTATTTACCGCATCGTCAACGAACTGAACCCCAGCCTTCCGTTTGTAGAAAACGGCCTTTATCGGTGAAATCTGCGACTCGACGCATTATGACTCGCGACGGCAGCCATGATGACCGTGCAAAATTTGTGAAAAACAACGACGTATGTTTTATGTACGACTATTTTATCAAGCGCAAGCATCAAATAGTCGTTGATAAACTATAAATTAGCCTCGTCCTAGAAGTTACAAGTGCTAAAGTGAAAAAATAAACGTTGCGCAGCTAAGAAGAGTTTCGTGAAATCGATTTTAAGTAATTGCGCAGCTACGGCATAACTTTATGGCGTAAGTCTTGCGCCATAACCGTTTATGGCGCAAGTTACGCACTGTTTCGTGAAATCGGCTGCAGAACATCATACTAAAAGTCTACCAAAATATATATGGTGGAAAGGTGTCAAATTTGCATAATATGCAAATTACCTGCCGCCATTAGGAAAATTATACTTTTCAATGTAACTTTATATTTAGTTGCCCAATCAAAGCACATAAAGTGTCTAAACCTGTGTTTGCATGATCACAGTACACGATAAACATGTTTCTGAATTAATAGTGTAAACACAAATATGCAAATAATGCAAATTAGCGGCCACCTTTAGGAAAACCGTTTTACAATACAACTTTGTACGTAGGTATCTGTTCAAAGCGATGTACATGTGTAAATTACGTTTTTATGGCCATGGCCAGAGAACATGATAAACATCTTTTTGAATGAAGTGTTTAGAAATTATGCAAATTAGCTGACAAATATGCAAATTATGAAAATTAGCTGCCGTCACTGTAACAAAAAAATGGAAAGAAAAATTGAGTGATTAAACCCAATGTTCTCGTATACGTCGGATTCCAAATTTATGAAATTCATTTCGTGGTTTTAGGGTCAAATTATATTTTAAAAAATACAAATACGGTATAACATTTACCTGAATAACAAATATTTAAATATGAATATAAAAGACATACAAATTGCTAATAGAAAAATAAGAATTAAACAAGAGGTCATTTTATAAGTCTATTAAATAAATATTTACTCCAGTCAACCCCTAGAAGTCAGCCGACAGCTCTAGCCTCGGCCTTGCGCTGAAGCTTGCCTAAATACCATGTGTTGGTTGTTGGACTAATTTTCGGCAAGAGAAAACATGTCCGCAAAGTGTTAAACGGGCACGCATGCCCGCAGTGTCGTTGGCACACTTGCCACAGAAGGAGAGGGCACACTTGCCACAAAATACTTGGCGCATTTGCCGCAAAGTATTGCCGCAAAGTACTTGGCGCACTTGCCAAAAGTACTTGGCACATCACACTTGCCACAAAGTACTTGGCACACTTGCCGCAAAGTACTTGGCGCACTTGCCAAAAGTACTTGGCACATCACACTTGCCACAAAGTACTTGGCACACTTGCCGCAAAGTACTTGGCACACTTGCCGCAAAGTACCTGGCACACTTGCCGCAAAGTACCTGGCACACTTGCCGCAAAGTACCTGGCTCACTTTCCACAAAGTACCTGACACACTTTCCACAAAGTCCTTTGCACACTTGGCACAAAGTAATTGGGACACTTGCCACAAAGTCCTTGACATATTTGCCACAAAAGAAGGCATGCATGCTTGCTTCAAAAGTACTTGGCACGCTTGCCACACTGAGGGCACGCTTGCCCCAAGAGTAAATGGTACTCTTTCCACAAACAAAGCCCTTGGCTTATTTGCCACAGAAGCAGCTTGTCCAAAATTGTTCGGTATCCCTGCCACAAAGGTCCTTGCATATTTGTCACAAAAGAGGGCACGCTTGCTCTCAAAGGTAATTGGACGCTTGCCACAAACAAAGCCCTTGGTATCCTTGCCACAGAAAAAATAGCTTTACACCCAGCACGATATGTGACAAAAGGACCACTCCCCCCTTCCGCCCCTATACCTCAACACACTCTTCCATTTGGTTAGCGTACCAACACCCACCCTACCCCCGCCACCCCCTTTAAAACCCGAAATTTATTTAAACTCCATTGGATGTTTGAGACTTAATGGGGAAAATGGAAGGGGTGAGTTGTCCTCTGTCACATATCGTACTGTAGCTTGCCTCAAGTGCTTGGCACGCTTGGTACAAGCGTGCATATTTTCCACAAAAAGGACACGCTGGCCTCAAGAAAACGCCCCAGAAGTTGTCTTTCAGCACGCCTGCCTACAGGGCTGGGGATGTTTTCCACCTATCCAGGTCCACCGCTGCATATGCAGCACGATATGTGGCAGTGGGTCCCCTCACTCCCTCTTCCATTGTTCCCCCATTGTGTCTCAAACATCCAAGGAATTTCAAAAGAATTCCTTTCAGCTTTTAGGGGTGGGGGTGGGGGTGGGGGTGGGGCGTTAACAAAAGGGAAGAGTGTTTAGGTATAGGGGCGTTGGGGGAAGTCCCTTTGCCACATATCGTGCTGGGTGTAGACCGTATCGAATAGCTACCATCTTGTGGGGCACATTTTGTTATTTAAACTGTTGAACAATTTAAGCATAATACGTGCAACCACGCATGTCCTCAATGAACAAAGAAACTGCCCTACAAGATGGCGGCTATTCGATATGGTCTATACACCGCTGGCACATACGGTTGGAATGCTAGCCCTTATCAGATTGTGTTTGCAAAACATTAAATTTAACATTGAGTAATGCCTCAGTTACTTAAATCAGGCATTTACAGTAAACTCTCGTTCAACAACAGTCTGCCTTTCCACTGCTTGAACGTTTCACAAAGACTACATGTATTTATAATTTAGGCACTGTCCGTCTCTTCTATGCAAACTTCTGCCATGCATTACCAATCAAATTGAATTGAAAACACACACTCGAATATTTACATAAATTATTATCAAAGGCGGATAAGGGGTGAGGCTGGGCGGTGGGTTGACACAACTGTTGCGCCAGACAGATACATTTGTCCCCTCTTGGCTTTTCATTGGTTGAAAGTTACCTTTTCATGCGCTGTGGGAATGGTCCAGGTCGCTACCAAAGCGTACGACTGTGAATTATTTTACCCAACAGTCATAAAATGGATTATTGTAGAAGTGTGCTTATCTTAATTTTCCTGACCAGGAAAAGCGGGGTTTAGAGATTTTGTGGTGAAAAACACTTTTTTAACAATTTCGGTACCTAATTTGCATAATTTGCATATTTATCTTAACAATATGAATTGAGAAACGTGTTTATGTTCTCTGGCCATAAAATCATGGGTACGTTACACAAATACATGTAAATCGTTTTGAGTAGATACTTGCGTACGAAAATACAGTGTAAATTTGTTTTCCCTAATGGTGGCCGCTAATTTGCATAATTTGCATATTTGTGTTCACACTATCAATTCAGAAACATGTTTATCGTGTACTGTGACCATGCGAACATGCATCTGTTTAGACGCTTCGTGTGCTTTGATTGGGTACCTACATATAAAGTTATAGTGAAAAATATAATTGTTCCTAATGGCGGCAGGTAATTTGCATAATTTGCATATTTATGTTCACACTATCAATTCAGAAACATGTTTATTGTGTACTGTGACAATGCTAACATAGGTTTAGACACTTCATGTGCTTTGATTGGGTACCTACATATATAGTTATAGTGAAAAATATAATTTTTCCTAATGGCGGCAGGTAATTTGCATATTATGCAAATTTGACACCTTTCCACCAAATATATTTCGGTAGACTTTTAGTATGATGTTCAGGAGACTTTACTAAAATGCATACCAGTTAAAAAAATTATGTTGCAATTAGTGGTGGGTTGAGCCAAAAAATTGCTGGACTAAACAGTGTTATGAGACGTCCGGGACGCGTAATTTGTTTTACACCACTGCGAGGGGAAAACGAGGGGTTTCGTACCTTTTTAGCGTCTTGAGAGGAGACTATATAATAGGTTAGGATTGAGGGTTAGGGTTGGTTATTTTTAAGGAATTTAGGGTTTTGAATGCGATCGGTTTGCAACCAGCTTCGTGGTCTGGTTAGAAAAGAGCTCAACTTGCAATCATAAGGTCCCTGGTTCGAATCTCAGTGTTGTTTGGGATTTTTCGAAATTGCTCGGTTTCTTCTTTTTTTCTAATAGTGAGACTAATAGTTGTGACTATTTCCAAGATTGAAAAATTGGGGTGTACCCCTCGCTGCGGTGTAAAAAAAAAACACGCGTGCGGGACCTACCTACAAATCGATCATCAGATAAATCGGTACACCGTCACGTTAGTGTTCACTGCCGTACCTTTTTCGTGCGTGTAGTGGTCGTGATTTTGGGATAATTCACGCCATCCTGATCACATCAATGATGTGCGGGTTATCCATCTTGGTATTAGCAATCACTCAATGATTTTATGTAACGGGAAGACAAATTGTCATACAAAAGTTTCTCCCAGAGTCGCAAAATTTATAAATTTTAAGAATTTCGATGAAGAAGCATTTTTAAGCGATATGTTAAATATGCCTTGGAACACGATCGAGAACTTGGAGGATATTGATAAAGCATGGGACAGATGGGAACGAATGTTCAATGAAGTTGGTAAATAATAGACATGCAACAATTAGGGAATTTCGTATTAAAACCAATCATATGGCGCCTTGGGTAACCAAGCTACGACGTAAGCGCGATCATATGCGCAGTAAAGCTCAAACGCCAGACTTCACACCGGCATGCTGCCAAACAGTTGCGCAACCAAGTAAATAACTTAGGCAGGTATTTAAAGAAGAGTTACTACGAGAAAGAAATAAGTATAATATGAGTAACTCCAAAAAAAAATTGGACGCTTGCCAAACAAACAAGATATTGCAGATAATTTTAACAACTTTTTTTGTTGATATTGGTGCAAGTCTATCGAGTATATTTAAAGATGACATAGGCATCCGAAGTGTGACGTGTTGCCATGGCAATTGGCTCTAAACTATCATGGCCGTCGGAAAAAGTACCATTGCAAAGCACAGGGACACGGTTCAGTGATTTTTTAGTTTAGAGCTAATTGCCTATAGGCAACCAACAAAAGATGACGTATTCACTTCGGCAGTCTATATATCCGTTGCGAAAGATCGTTTTACTGAAGGTTAATTTTGCTTCACTCCAATCAGTGTTAATTTTGTTGAAAGGCAAATTAAGCAGATGGATCCATCCGTTGCAACGGGGCTAGATGGGTATTGTAATAGGCCTTAGGCCCGCTTCAAACGCCGAACTTCTTCCATGTTTAATTCAAATAATGGCCAGACGTTCGGCGTTTGAAGCAACTGCCGCTTTTTTGCCGAAAGTTCGACAGGTCTTACAGCTTCAAACGGCGAAATTCTGCTGTGTCCAATTCAATTGGCACGTCCCAAATGCGAATTACAGATGCACCGTTTTAAAATGCGCATGCGCCTACTACAGCCGTTTCATTGCGCACGCGTGGGTTTTGGGCCTACAATAATCATGGTCCTGTACCATAAGCCCAATTTTCTCATTTTTCTTTAACACATTTAATACTCAGAACAAAGACTACCATTTTCTTCTGGTTCGTTCGAGCTTCTAACTACTTTATCTTTTACAACAAAGTAAGTAGTATAGCACAAAATCTGTTACAAATGGGAATCGAACCAAGGACATTCATAACAGAAGTCTATCACTCTAACCACTACACCAAACGAACTTGCTGCAAGCTCATTACTTTTTAAATGAATTCAACCGTAACCCTAACCCCTGACCCCTGACCCTTTACCCACTACCCTAGTCTCTTCACAAAACGTTCAATTAAATTCTCATAATGGTCTGTAATAACAACGATTGTAGGCCAGAATCTCATACATGCGTTTCAGTGCAACGTTAAAACCAAATGGAAATGTCCTTTTAAAAAAACATGTTTTTGATGATGGATTCACACACTTATGTAACAATCGTTGAGATTGTGCACCAAAACCGGTCATTTCTGCAATAGTGTAATTATAATCTCCTCTAGCAAGTCTGTAGAGTGACAGTGTTTTGTTCTAAACACGTTCGATGTGAGAGATGAAAAGTTGCCCTGGAAACCCGAAACACCCTTTTGAATCTTGTTTTCTTTGAATTTGCATTCAGCATCATAATTATCTTTATATACCTCATGCGTAGATTCCAGTCATCTGATTGGTTAAAAGTGGGGGCATTGAATCGGCTAGACCCGGCGCGTATGCCAACTGGTCAATAGTCTTTGCCATGCCCCGGGCATAGTCATTTAGCGGGTTCTGGACGCGCGCATTACATGTGTTAGCATATAGCTAGTTGTGCACCAACTATGCAGCTGGGCATAGTCATTTAGCGGGTTCCGGACGCGCGCATTACATGTGTTAGCATAGCTATAGCTGTGCACCAACTATGCAGCTGTGCGCTTCACGTAAACATTCATCAGGACGGTAATGGCGGAATCTCGACGTCATTTTGTCGTCTGTCGTAGATGATGAAGTCCTTAAGAAAGTAAGAGAAGTGGCCTACAGTTAAAACTGTGTCAGGTGAAATGTGCTACTAAAGTGCCAGGTGATTATGCTACAATGTTTGCTGTAAATATACAACTTTTCCGCCGTAGACCAGCTTCCGAAATCGAAACGCGAAGGACCACTGTCATGACTGTATATGATGACTCGTTACTTTTAACCAACCAGATGACAAAAATCTACACATTCGGTATATAAAACAAATATTTACTGCTGTTTATTCGGGTCATGGTTAAGATTATAGGCCCTCGGTGATCTCGAAGCCATGACTATGCCCCTCGGCTTCCGCCTCGGGGCATAGTCATGGCTTCGAGATCACCTTGGGCCTATAATCTTAACCATGCCCCTCATTGCAGTCAATATTTGTATAATATATGGCACCCGTGTTTTTGTATCTCTGATGGGGAGGGGGGGGGGGGGGGGGTGGTTGGTTTGGGGGGGGGGGGGGGGGGGGGGAGGAGTTGGGTGTCGCAGAATGATGGTCCGTCATCTTGAGAAAAACGCATTACGTTCGACAGAAAAACGGCGTTTGAAGCAACTGCCGAATCTCTGCCGCTCTTTTGCCGACTCTAATATATTGCATTAGACACGGTTCCCCCATTTTGAAGGAAAAAGGCAAATTTGAGGAAAATATTTTACCTCTGTCTGCAATAGTATCATTCCTTAATTTGTGTGTTAAACCAGTTGGGTGTTGATTTTTATTTCACAATATATACCTTTAAACAAAATTGACGCTTGGCAGTACATTGCGGGCGTTCAAATACACCGACGCAGATTGTGCATGTATAGGTTTACACAGTACAGTGTAATACTCGGTAGCGCTGGCCGTGTCCGCGTCGGCAATAGACTTACTAAAGTGTGACGTTAGTTGCCATGGTAATTGGGTCTAAACATTCGCTGGTAATCTGAAACGTCCAATGCATTGGTATAGCGCAGGGAAACAGTTCACTGGTTTTAGTGTAGACCCAAAAACCATGGCAACACATGCACAAAGGGTGACGTTTTCACTTTAGTAGTATATTGGCTGCTATTTAAAGCCTTCAGCGAATTCCGTTCCATTCACGTTTGTCATCATGCATGCCCTGTTTTTAATTTGGAAAAAACTGCGGAGTAAATAAAAACGTCGCCGGAAATGTCGATAGGAAGGGATAGTCATGAAGAACAAAAACCAAATCCAATTTTTGGAAAGCATAGAAATTGTTTCTCTTCGGCATAACATGACAAAGTTGATTAAATTACATCAAAATGACTCATGTGTGCGTTCGCTAAGCGTAACAGCCGCCTAACTTCACAGATTTGCGTGTATTTTGCCGACTCTAATGTATTGCATTAGACACGGTTCCCCCATTTTGAAGGAAAAAGGCAAATTTTAGGAAAATATTTTACCTCTGTCTGCAATAGTATCATTCCTCTATTTGTGTGTAAAACCAGTTGGGTGTTGATTTTTATTTCACAATACCTTTAAACGAAATTGACGCAGAACAACCCGTTTTTACCATTCAGAAAGAAGCATCTCTTCACACAACATTAGTTTTTAATATCGATTTTAATGCGCGAACTGCACGGAATGTCCACTAATGCGGATTGAACTTAAACCACATGTCAGTAATTTGAAACTTGACTTCTTGTGGTCGTTAAAGGCAGTATACATCATTGGTAATCTCGAAAATCAGAAGTGTTCACAGATGTACGCCTTACATACACAATATAAACATGATGAGCATAGGAAACTTCCCCTAAAATGGTTTTGTCTAAAGTGCTACAGTCTTTAGGAAATGAGTAAAACAATTAGTTTTCGTCTCATGAGACGAAAATTCAATTCGCCTCAAAACCATTTCGCCCAAGTGCCATTTCGCCCCAAACCACTTCGCCCGAGTGCCATTTCGCCCCAAAATTACTTCGTCCAAACACTACATCGCCCAAATGCCACTTCGCCCCAAAACCACTTCGTGCACAGGCCGTGGTTCAGGGCGAAATGGTTCAGGGCGAAATGACTGCAAACCCTTTTTTGACTGTTTTCTCAAAAGTTAAACGAAGTACGGAGCTGGTTTTTGCTCAGGTTGGTTTTAATCACGCATACCTTTAATCACACAGGGGGATAAAACTATTTGTAACCGTTTACCAATCATGTATACTATCTTTAATCATGAAAGAAAATATTTTATAAAAGACGTGTTTGCGCCTTTTCTGGCATATTTACCTGTTAATTAACCCGAATTACAAAAACGGAATACCAGAGGTAAATCTAGGTATTTATTCGTTTTCCGATACTTATTAAAAGAAGGTGCAGTTTAATTAAAATGGAATGACAGATGGACTTGTTTGGCTACTTGACCGATGAGCAGGTGATAGCTTTAAGCCAGCCCGTTAAAAAAGAATTGTAATTGGAAGTAAAATGAACATACATGTATAGACACGGAGCTAGCATTGTTTAAAGGTACACACCGGCTTCGTTGGGCTATTTTGGGCTCGTAATTGACCCATACAAGATTCTGAATGCCCTTCCGAAATAAACTGAACATATCCTGAAAAGAAGCCACGAAATTTTGCTGTTTTTGAGCAATTTAAAAAAAAACAGAGGTCACGTGACTTTTCGGAACCAGATTCTGGTTCCGAAAAGTCACATGGTCTTGCGAGTTAGTTTTGTGTCCAGTCGCATGTCCAGTCGCATGAAAGTTTCTTACTGCAGAACTGCACCAAATTCAACTCTGATTTTCCCCTAATATTTATAAGTAATTAACAAAAGAGAGACTATTTATATACAGGTATGAAACAAAGTTGAACATAAGTATGAAAATTCGAACATAAATGTTTGTTTCGAGAGTGCGGAGAATGGGACTCAGCGAGCGCGTGCTAGTATGGCAAACTATACGGTGGAGTGTAGGATATTTGCCCCGCGCAGCACGGCAAATATTCCGAGTGCACACACGGCCGGGTTGGTTGCTCCGGTGTACGTTCGTGAAGAAAAAACATGATGCTAACTTCTCCAGAGAAAACGGAAATTCCTAATCTGTCGTCCGGGTTGTCCAGTGAAATCGTGATCAGAAAATTGGAGATATCCCGAGTAGGAGAAGAGCGAATCGTTTGTGACAAAGTCGTGAAGCTCGCGCGTATAGTTGCAACGGCTGGTAAAGCGTATAACCCGTCTTTTGACCGTTTTTGTTAATTTTGCACTTCTTTAGTAAATTACGGGATATTTTGATGATTTGTTTTTCACAACGACCATCAAAAAAATATTGTCAATGCTGCTACATCACTAAATCATGTAAACAGTAGACCGGTGTGTATACCTTTAAGATCACACGGAGCTCTGGAAGTGCCATCCAACTTGTTGAGATCGAGAGATTTATCGTGCTAGATAACATCCAGGGTAAAAGTTCGTCATCCAGTAATATCTTAGACGTCCTCTTACAACAGTGTAGACTTGGTTCCAAGTCCGAGATCCTGGTTTGTTTTCCGTATGCGTAGCGCCCTCTGTTGATTTGTGAAATGTATGGACAGGGAACTAGTCTATTTCGGTTCAGAATCTCGGACTTGGGAATCCTGCACGCCAGCTACATTCATGTATTCACCAGTTTGATTTACATACAGCGCGGTTTCCGTAACGACGGCCAATTGGAACGTATACAAATCCGGGTGGTCGGGTCTATTTGCTTCACAGGTAAGATGAGGTTTACTATTTTCGCAGCCTTCCTTTTAAAACTGTTTCTGTGGTTTGTTGTTATGAAGAACTAGTTTCATAAGCATGAAATGTTGTAATATTTTGAATGGAAATAAAAATAAAACGTACTCCTGACATTTACTCGTGTCAAAATACACATCTGTTACCTTTTGATAGAATGGAATAGTCGCTTTGTAATCCTCTCAGTGCATGTATTTTAGTGCAACAGCTGTTGCGAACATGGGTACGGGTGCGATAAACTTGAACAATGTTGTGCACTTGTTTTCAAGGCAAATGCCGAGACCAAAACGCGAAAAAAAGCAGGTACCAGGGTACATGTATTCATGGTATTTGTCAAAACTGGGGACACGCAACAGCAGAACCTTTCTGATGACAAAATCTATATTCTTTTGAAGCGGTTTGAGAGTGATCGTTACCGATTTGCCCAGCCGTTTTGATAACGCGTGGCCCTGGCGAGCTCCCCGCACCCGTACAAAAGACGAGGCGACCGTTTGCCAACTCGACCGTCATGACCGTAACCAAATCGACCGCGAACCAACCGTAGTTCAAGTTTTTCTTTCAAAAACTTGGGATTTTCATGTCAAAAAATAGTGCCACTATTAATGATGTGTCACCACACTCGTAAATTCGGTCAGTCAATCGGTGGACGTAAAGCAAAGTGATTTGTTGCATGCACTGCGTGGTCGAGTTGGGCAAACGGTCGACTTGACCCGAGTCCATAGTATTATACAGCATCCATTTCGTAACAAATTTACCTACTTTCCTGATGAAGGGTTCGACGTCACATAAGCCCTCCTACATTTAAACCTATGAGACAACTCAAGAAGACTTTTTTCCTACCCTAAAAAAAAGGGAAAAAAAGCTTGTCGTAGTGAGTGGTCGTGGCCCTTCATGGGTTATATTTGAACACATTCAACATTTATCTTGACAAACTCCTCAGAGAAGGGGATTGTCACTTTTCGAGTGACAAAATCCCAAACAATGGAACTTGCATGCTTTTAGCCAAGGTTTCTTTAGTGCTGAAATTCGTGCTGAAAAATGCATAAAAGATAACATGTGTATTTTATTTTTGGCTGAATCAAATAAAAGAATCTGACTCAAGTCAAGTCGTTTGAGGTTCGAGTCTCAAGTCAAGCCATTATTAGGGTTGGAGTCTCGAGTGGGGTGGGGGGGGGGGGGGGGGGGGACAATGGTAGGGGGGAACCCTCGGCCATATATCGTGCTGCATATGAATTTGTAGGCACAAAATGGGTATCAAAAACGCCCTAATTTTTGCAGCTTGTGAATCTACCTAATATAGTACAAGAAAAAGGAAACCAAACAAAGATCACGGCAAATTGAACAAAACCTACGAGACAATTCAATTGTACCTGTATTTTTATCTTCAAGTTAGTAAATTCTACTTCAAAAAATGTTAGATACCTCAGTGAAACAGAGTGAAATATATATATATTTTAAATGGAAGGACTAGGAAGGACTGGGGGCCTCTTCATAGGCCCCAGAGACATAAAGCCTTGGGAAAATAATTGGACAACCTGGCTGCGTTCGGGCGTGCAGTTCTCGTTACTCGGGAGTAATGCGTGCGCATTGCACTCGGGTCACTTCACGCGAACGGCAAGTCTGCAGTCCGCGTGCGCGAATGGCAATCACTAGGGGCGTTCGAGATGCTTACACCGGGTAACACCAACTTACACCGGAGCGTTCTTTTAGCCATCACGTGCTACACGAGTCTGCCCCGGTGGCAGCCACCACTGCCCGAGCTCGCGGCTGGGTCTCTGGTGTAATGACGTCGTCTAGTAACCGCGAGTAGTAAAACATGGCGGACAGTTTGGAATCGCGACGTACGAAGAAAAACACTTATTTATGACACAAAATAGGAGGGAATAGGGCTGTAAATACATTTTGCTGAATCAGTAGATGTCTGTGGGCATTGACGAAGTTTATTTCGGTACTTTATGGGTACTATTTTTGCGTGGCGCCGGCTTCATTTTTCATCCCGAGTCAAACGATAACGGCGTTTATAAAGCCCCACCCGGCAACAACCTTTGACCACTTCCTTTCAAGCTTAAACTTGTGAATAGTCCCTGAGAATCTGCAACTCATCACAAAGGTATTGCCAAGGCTTCCTGCAGTGAGTTCAAGCTGAGCTATCGAAGTAGTCCTGCCTCAGTTGGACTCTGTGCACAAATACAATTAAAATGGTTTAATAAATTACCATACTTTGCCTTTCCTGACATATACATGTGTCACAAGAGCTAAATTAACAGATGCAGTTTTTTGATGCATGTTTCTGAATTAAGAGCACCTGACCAAAATAATAGAAAATCAAGACAATATACCCAAAATTAAGCTTATTTAAAAAGCACCCCCGACACACCCCTCCACCGCCCACGTGAATCTACCAGCTTCGGCCTACTAATTAGGGTAATATTTCCCCTTAGGTAGGGGTTTGGTCACATTTGTTCATTCCCCCAGGGTGGGGATTTTGACAAAAGGAAATCAGATTGTCTGTGCACATGGGAGCAAAACGTGCATTATTTTGCATCGCACACCCGTACCCGTACCCCTGGGTGGGGATTTTGTCACCTAGATTTTGCCCCAGGAGTGGGATTTTGTCAATCGAAAAGTGACAATCCCCTTCTCTGAGGTGGGGTAGAGTGGGGAAGTGGTTGGGGAAACAATTCATACATGTATGTGCATAGGGCCTACATCATGACATGTAATTGTTTTGCCCTTTCCCAATTATGGAATTATTAACGGTGTACAAGTATACTAAATGTTTTCCCCCAAGACACTATCGGGAAAACTTCATAGCGTACGTATTCGGATCAGGTGGGATTTGAACCCACGACTTTCTGCTAACAAAGCAGATATTCTAGCTCACTAGCATATGCTTGCTCAAGTTTGACTTTTTGGCAGGATTACCAGAGAGAATGGAGAACTCTGGCTTCAGTCTTCAGACAATGTCAGACCTCGGGCCTATTATTTTATTAGGACAACAAATAAGAGATTGGCTGAAAGAAAATCTGTTTCCTGAAAAACCTTAAATTTTTCTCATTCCTAAATTTGGGTTTTTCATCAATTAGCAAGTTAGCAAGATTTGATAAGTAATATTAAAGAAAAATTCTTTCTGCTCAACTTCTCCATTCTTACTGCATGCAAAAGTCTTAGTCATATGTGAGCATATCAACGTACCGTGAAACCGGGTAGAGGCCGCGCGGCCCCGTCCCCGGCCGCGCCGCATCCGGCCCCGGCCCAGGCAGCGCTAGGCCTAGGCCAGCCAGGCATGTGCCGGCACTGTCCGCGTATGGTAATATTTTATAATTTTGAGTGATTACCTGTTGAAGATTCATTTCAGGTGATGCCATACACATGTCATGTACCCCCAGATGCTTTTACCATTTCAACCATATGCGAATGCCAGTAAATTATCAACCGATATGTCAGAATTTTGTATTATTTACAACAGGTTTGTAAACAATCCGACACGACCATGTACCAGCAGACGACGTGACACGACTCGCAAAAATACATCCTCTACAAGATTTTTAATGAATATGCACAACACAGAAGGCTTCCAGCGATTTCAACCAATCAAATCGTTACGTCCAGTTTTGGACTTAATTCACATAGACCGTGTACAACAGGCGTGCAGGATTCCCAAGTCCGAGATTCTGAACCGAAATAGACTAGTTCCCTGTCCATACATTTCACATACGGAAAACAAAACAGGATATCGGACTTGGAACCAAGTCTAACAACAGTGCCGCTCAGGGCCAATCAGGACGCTTGGCAGTACATGCGGGCGTTCAAATACACGCACGCAGATTGTACCTGTATAAGATTACACAGTACAGTGTAATACTCGGTAGCGCTGGCCGTGTCCGCGTCGGTAATTGGCTGCTATTTAAAGCCTTCGGCAAATTCCGTTCCATTCACGTTCGTCATCATGCATGCCCCGTTATTAATTTTTAAAAAAAACTGCGGAGTAAATAAAAACGTCGCCGGAAATTTCGGTAGGAAGGGATAGTCATGAAGAACAAAAACCCAATCCAATTTTTGGAAAGCATAGAAATTGTTTCTCTTCAGCATAACATGACAAAGTTGATTAAATTACATCAAAATGACTCATGTGTGCGTTCGCTAAGCGTATAACAGCCGTATAACTGCACAGATTTGCGTGTAATTCCTCAGGGAGTTTTAACGGCGCTTAGCAGAGTGGACATTCCCTAGGATCTCAAAGGGAAACTACAAGATTATATAACATCTTAGAAATAAGGAAACATCTAGAAATGAGGAAATATCTATAACATCTTAGAAATGATAAATTATCTCTGGACCTTAACAAGTTAAATAGTACTTCTAGGGTTCCATAAATTGCTAATAATTTGCCGAAATATTTATTTGTGTCGTATGAGAGATATGTTAGTTATACGTGAATTTAAGTTCGGTTTCACTCAAAATGTCAACAGGCTTGTTTCATTCTTGCCTAATTAGCCTTTTTGCTTGTTCCACACAAATAGCGTCTGGTGTACTGACGTACTCCCTTTCACATTCCGAACTAATATCCACAAATGTTTTGTTGCTATGTGGTGTACGCTGCAGATGTGAAGTACAGAATAAACACCGTGTCACCGTAAAACAAAGGCACAAAGCAACCTTGGCATAAAGTTTACTTCTTGCCTAATTAGCTTTTTGCATGTTTTATATAAATATCGTCTGGTGTATATGTACTGGTGTACTGTCCGTCATGCACGAGTTTCAAGTGAGATTTAGGTTTTCACGGACATCATCATGAGTGTGCACTTGATTGGTCTCTTTACGAGTTTGACGTCAAATGACACCTTTCCCAACAGCCATACAATAGGCACCACGACTCCACTTGGAATCGTGCGGTAGTGTAATGCTTTGGAATGAAAGTGATGTACCCAAGTTACAGGTTCACGAAGTCAGAAGCACCATCGAAGCTATTTTACCAACATCGCCTAAATTTTGGTCTGATCAGCAGCAGTGCGTTATTAAAAGTGACTACGGGCGCCATATTTGCACACTAGTCGGTGAGTTACATTTTTGTCGTATTACATGGTGTATCCGGCGGCCACGCCCTAAACTATTAGTTCTGAAAATATCAGCAAGAAATTTTCAAAGTCGGGAGTTTTTCTCTGAAATTTGCACAATAACAAATGAGCCATTCAAAGAAAACAATGTCATTCCTGTAAGGGGCATATGGTTTGTTTGTTGGATGAATTTTTAAGTACGAATTAGCCTTTCTGAAATACAGGACGCACGTTGATTTGGGTATGAAGTAAGTGCAAAATAAATGCCCCTTTTCCACCTTCCATTTTATTCATAATCTGTTTTTTATAACATAATTACAATAGATAAATCAGGTTTTTGGTACAAATTGCATTTAAATAAATAATTTTCAAAATCATACCAAACAAATCTGCACGCTCTTCTTTTGCTCCGCCACTTCAAAAAGGTTAAAGCCTGTATTTTTGGGTTTCACTTCGCTTGACAACCGGTTCCTATCCGCCATTACTGTGTCCATAGTATGGCACGGCACGCCAAAGCGAAAATTATGCAACGCTGATAATTTTGCCATCAACCCTAAAAAACAAGTCTCAATATTTAAAAAAAACTTGCCAACAAAAGCACGGTATGCCAGTTTCAAACAGCCTGTCAACATTTAAAAGCCATGCCAACTTTTTTTCTTGCGCAATATTTGCGAAAATATGCGTCAACATTAAATTATCGGTGTTGAATAATTTTCGCTTTGGCGTGCATAGTATGGACACAGTAATGGCGGATAGCAACCGTTGTCAAGCCAAGTGAAACCCAAGAATAGTCATGGTTTTCTTCCTCTATGGTACAGTACACGTGATAAATTCATATAGACCCTTTGTACTGGCGCGGCGAAAGGCTATCACATCGTCACTGCCCGTCATGCACGAGTACGAGCACGAGTTTGAGTATAAGCACTTTGTGGATCTATTGTCACGTTATGTAAATATGAAAACCTGCCCTCTGTCATGGCCTCCGGTGCAAAGGGTGTATCATTTCATAACAAGGATATCTAATATCACGTTTGTAAATCGGGTTTCATATTGCGACGCTGATACCACATACCCAAATATGGCACATAAGCCTAAATACCTGAAATATGGCACAAACTAAACTTGGGAGTCATTCCTAATTTTGCTGTGGTAGGTCCCGCTTATAGTGTCAAATAGTTGCGATCGGCGACGTGAAATTCTTTCTTTTTGTCCGAAAATATTTCAATTAAGCATTTAACAGGGAAACGTTACTCAAAATGGCTATAAGTGGTTCCAACTGTCTAATCCAATGATTTCGCCTGAAATAATTACTTTTAGATGAATTTATATATTAAATGCGTGTGCACACATTTTAAATTTTTTTTTACAAAGGCCGTCGTGTGAAAGAAAGTAGGCACCCGACTATAGCGGTGTATTTTGGGTTCGTTGTCCGTGCAGTATAACCACGAAACCGGCCTAAATAGGACGGTGGCTTCGCATGGACAGAGTTTTTTTCTTGTTCTCTCGGAATGTAGATGAGGTACACGAGCTGACTGTACATACATATACTCGGGTTGGTTTTCAGCATACACATCTGGAGATAACGCCGTTTTTAACAGTTTTCCCAATCATGTATAGCTAATCTGTCTATAATATGGTTCCGTTAACGACCTGGAACGTCAACGATCGTGCTCGGTTTCCATTCACTACACGCCGCATCTGGATTTGAAATGTTCAAGGTGCAATATTTGCAGTGTGGTTGTGTCAAATGTTTAAAAGTATCTTTGGGGGTATAAAGCGCCCCAAAACTCGAGTATATTATTGGCTTTTACTTGGCTTGACAACGGTTGCTATCCGCCATTACTGTGTCCATACTATATGGCACGCCAAAGCAAACAATAATTAAACACTGATAATTTAATATTGACGCATATTTTCGCAAATGTTGCGCAAGAAAAAAAAGGTTGGCATGACTTTTAAATGTTGATAGACTGTTTGAAACTGGCATACCGTGCTTTTGTTGGTAAGTTTTTAAAAATGTTTAGACTTGTTTTTCATGGTTGATGGCAAAATTATCAGTGTTGAATGTTTTCGTTTTGGCGTGATTACGTCAAACGTAAACCGAACGGTGTCGGGCTATAGCGCGAGTAGGCTCGGGGAAGGTATTATGTAAATGCTCGTCGTGATTAACCCACTATTAATACAGGGTGTTCCAGAAAAAAACGGAACAGTTAGGAAAATCGTGATTGTGAGGAAACCAAATATTACAATCATGTAAAATTGGTTTTGCTAGATGTGCCAGAGCATAAGCTTCATTTTCATACCAATTTCATGTTGGTACAGTTACGAATAGCTGCACAATTATTGTTTGACTGAGGTGAGGTAAAAAGACAATTGCCGCATGTTTCAATGATACTTTTGATAATTCCTGAGAATGGTACTTTTTAAAGGGACACGGCGACCAGGGTAACGAAGGGAAAAATCATTTCTGACTGCTGCAAGGCTTTCAAGTCGTGCATATTCAGTCACCACAAATGACCTTTGCTGATGAGTTAACTGCACCATGTTGTGAAATGATCAGCAGAGAGCCCATGGCAAATTTGGTATGCCTCTGTTTATGTAATCAGTCAAAAAGCCCATTCTGCAGAGGATTATGCAATGAAATTCACAATCAGAAAACATGCGGCAATTGTCATTTCACCGCACCTCAGTTAAACAATGATTGTGCAGCCATCCGGAACTGGATTAACTTGCAATTGGTATGAAGTTATAGCTTATGCTCTGGTGCATCTGGCAAAACCATCTGGGGACACCCTAGTTATAGCCAATCTCGACTGAACCAAGATTAACTCAGCACTGCACTATTTCACACCCGTTATAATCCCAAATACAGCAGACAACTGAGCACTGTTGTTTCAGGTATAACCATGAGCACAAATTCTCGACGCTTTAAAGTTTGTTTTCCGAGAAATTTCAGAAAAATTGGTAATCAATCATTGCGCAAAATCCACAAAATAATATCCGTTAGCGTAATAACCGGCACAAAATATCAAAAGATGAGGAAAATCATAATTAAAATATTTTATTTCACTTAAAGCCGCTAAACAATTAGGCAGTAGAACAATTAACCTTTCCGTGTTGTTATGTGTATGCTAATTGGTTTCGAGTTTAATTTGAATTCATTTTTAAAATGGAATAACAAAAGTGGTTGAAACTATTTGAAAAATGAATTTGGTTAGAACATTTAGGTTCTATGTGTGCTGAATGTGGACTTTGAGCAAAATGTATACTTAAAATTAGGTATTTAATGAAAACTACATTAAGGCCAAAGGCATATATATTTTTCTTGACATTAAGAATCACACCGGTAAAGGTACACACCGGCCTACTGTTTACATGATTTAGAGATGTAGCAGCATTGACAATACTTGTTTGATGGTCGTTGTGAAAAAAATAACAGCTACGCGTAAAAGCACCGTTTTGAAAAAAACAAAAACGGTCAAAAGACGGGTTATACGCTTTACCAGCCGTTGCAACTACGCGCGAGCCTCACGACTTTGTCACAAACAATTCGCTCTTCTCCTACTCAGGATATTTCCGATTTTCTGCTCTCGATTTCACTGGACAGCCCGGACGACCGAATAGGAATTTCCGTTCCGGGAGTTGGCATCATGTTTTGTCTTCACAAACGTACACCGGAGCAACCAACCCGGCCAAGTGTGCACTTAGGCTATTTGCCGTGCTGCGCGGGGCAAATATCCTACACTCCACAATAGCCTGCCGTAGCACGCGCTTGCTCCCGTTCTCCGGACTCTCGAAACGAACATTTATGTTCGAATTTTCATACATATGTTTAACTTTGTTTCACACCTGTATAAATAGTCTCTCTTTTGTCAATATCTTATAAATATTGGGGGTAAATCGGAGTTGAATTTGGTGCAGTTCTGCAGCCTAGAAAACATTCATGCGGCTGGACACAAAACTAACTCGCAAGACCATGTGACTTTTCGGAACCAGATTCTGGTTCCGAAAAGTCACGTGACCTTGATTTTTTTGCAAAATGCTCAAAAACGGCCAAATATGACGGCGTCTTTTCAAGATATATCTAATTTACCCCGGAAAGCGCTTCAGAATAATGTATGGGTCTATTTCAAGCCCAAAATAGCCCAACAAAGCCGGTGTGTCCCTTTAAATTTATCATATTATGATTGGTGGTTTTGTAAACAGACTTTCTACGTAAAGAACAATCATTTGCGTATGGAGTGTTTTTGTGAAATCAAAATTGAATGGCCGTAAGGCAAGAAAACCATTAAGACAAACAGTCGGAAAGATTAGGAAAACACTTAATGGCAACTATGTTGATCGAAACAGTGTTTTGATTTGAGTAAACACCTCTCTGCAAATGCAGGAAGGCATGATTACATATTTCTTTCCATAATTGAGGGTAATGACCTCACTACTAAATATTATTTCCGATTTGTGCAAATTATGGATGCGCATTGGAGTGCTTTAGCCTTGCAAATTGGTTTGCGTGCATGAAGTGAACTTCGATGCAAAGTCACGCGTGCAATCGTTCTATGACTAAATCTATATATAGTGTTAGATTTCTGGCGAACGGGGAACAAATGTGCGTCTTAATAATTAAAGTGATGTACCTTATCTTTATCTGTGTGCAGTAAAACACGTGGAAAAATGATTGCGCTTGGAGTCAAAACGGTGCTTTTACGCGTAGCTGTCATTGGCTTCGCGTGCCAAGCAGTCTTGGGCAATCTTGATAGTAACAGCGGCGATGCCGTTGGCAGATCGGGTGCTGTTAACTACAGTGGGGGAAGCAGGCAAATTATTACCCACCGCAAACACCCGAGCAGCAGTACGGGCGGGGTCGGTGGCAGCAGCGTGGTCGTCCGTTACTTCGGTACAAGCCTGAAAGATCTCGACGACGACAGTGCCGAATACTACAAGACGTGCAGCCTACAGGACTGCATGCCCTACATCCAGATGAAAGAGACCATCGAGCTGAGCCTTGAGCAGAGGCTACAGGTGCAGCGAAAGATAGAGTTCATCCGTCGCTGGTGGAAAGATTACAAACTTTTTGGTAAGCCGGCTTCTATCAGACACACCCCCATCGTCACGCTAACCCGAGCGCAGAAGATAAAGATCTTGTCTCAGTACGGGAACTATTTCAGCACATTGGACGAGCTGCCTTCCATCTCTTCGAAGGCAGTCCGGGAGAAGCGAAGCAGTATAAGCATTTGCCCCCGGGAGGAGCAATGGGACGACCTGGTCATGGGTATGACTAGTGATGACAAAGCCGTGCAAGTTGTGCAGGTAATATTTTGCAGTTTGAAGTGATACTTCTTATTCCCGTGGAAACCATTATGCACCTATCAATTGTTCATTATGTCACCTATATTTTGCCCCAGGGGGTGGGGATTTTGTCACTCGAAAACTGACAATCCCCGCCTCTAAGGTGGGGGTGCCCGAACAGATAATGACACGATAAAGATATTTCAAAGAGGAGATTCAACCCTAACAGAGGATATCTCCCAGTGATTCATATATGTGCCCTACTTTAGTTACAATTAGCAATTAATATCTCGGTTTCGTTTTTAGAACCACCCTGTACAATGACACCATTAATCGCACTCTTCCTCTTTTCCAGTTTCCGGACACGGGGGACAAGCAGTGGATAATGGACGAGCGGTGCAGGCAGGAAGAATGCAGCTTCGTTTCCAATTGTGGCTGCTCCGCCCATACCCGGCTAGTCCGGGCGGCCGTAATCAGCTTCGATCAGTCAATGGTCGCCGAGAAATACATCAAGGTGTACTGCTGCATTGCCATGCTAATCAGATGAAGTGGACAATTACTTTACTAATGAGCCATACGCTACTGACAATTAGTTAGGGATGTGAGGGGTGTACGCAAATAATTTGAGGGTATGCATTTCGCTTGAATGATTATGTATATGATTAGACAATTGTATCTGTATGTCAGACACATCTTGTCACAGGAATAGGTGAAAACGGTCATTTGAAGAAGACAAAAATCAAAAATTTACAACATATTAGTATCCCTAATAACTTATTTTGAGTATTGTATGTACAAAAACTCTGTTTGCTAGGATAGGGCGACAATTTGTGTGTAAAAAAGCTATATTAGGGCGACACGCTTAATAGGGCGACAATTTGGTGTCGCCCTAATATTTTTGAGATTAGAAACCATTTTTTTAAGGTCAAAAACAAATTTTTTTTTTAAATCGAGAACCATTTTTATTAGGTCTAGAATCGTCTCTCTTAGGTCTGTAACCATTTTTGGAAGCTTCGGGTAGAGACATTTGGTGTCAATTTGAGTAATTCTTCCCGAAATTTCGGTGGTCACCGGGGAAAGGCTTCCCGAATTGTCGCCCTATTGCTGCATCCAGGGTTATCACAACTTAGCTTGCGGAAATTTGCTCACGGAGTCCGACGACACGAATAAATCACAGCTAAAACTGGCCATCTTCCTAAATTTCCCCGTTAGTAAAATCTTATCATGTGTACTTGATCGCTCACCATTTTAAAATGTAAATCACCCTCTTTGAGTTGGATAAATTTTTTTAAAAACTTTTACTTGCATGGGTCGAAAATGAGGATTCTGTGAACATGGAAAGCATAAGTTTTTATACGACTGATTCTCACTTTCCTCCGAGTCCGAGTCACGAGTCACTTTCCTCGAGTCCGAGTCACGAGTCACTTTCCTCAAGTGCGAGTCACGAGTCACTTTCCTCGAGTCCGAGTCACGAGTCACTTTCCTCGAGTCCGAGTCCGAGACACGAGTCACTTGTTCGCCAAATTAATTAAACTAAATCTGCTATATTTCGACTCGTGAGTCTCAAGTCACCATGTTCGAGTCCGAGTCATTTACCAATGTGACTCGAGTCGAGTCCGAGTCACGAAAATTGTGACTCGAGTCGGAGTCCTGAACTCGAGTACTACAATACTGCTCAAATCAGCTCAAAACAAAGCCAAGCGCAGAGGAGATTTAGCAGATCGTATTCACACAGTGCGAAATCAAGTTCAGTGTGCGCATCAACGTTATTAGGTGATCGGGCCAACAGCCCAATCACCTATTACTCTCGTACGATTTCTTTGTCTTTTTTTTTAGGTGATCGGGCCAACAGCCCGATCACCTATTACTCTCGTACGATTTCTTTGTCTTTTTTTTTTTTTCTTCTTCCACTCAAACGTTTCCAGAGGTTTTCTTCAAAACGGTTCAAGCTATCAACTTAAAACTTGATAGGAACATCAACCCCAATGTGAAGATGTGCATACAAGTGTGACGTCATTGTGACGTCATTAGGTATCAAATTACAAACCAAAAATGACCAAAATATGCATGTTTTAAAATGCTTCCGTCTGGAAAACCACGTGACCCATGATCTTCGTATTTGACAGGCTTATATATCAGATCATGGCCTACAATTTTCTTCGTGTGGGCATTTTCATCTGACCCTTCCTTCTGGGGTCAATCTGAGGTCAAAGTTCAACGAAAACGAAAATCTCAATTTTTGCACTTATTGAGCAACAATGCCCATCAAACCAAGCTGAATCTTTAAGAAACTAAGTACAGGCATAGGTCCTATAGCAGACTTTCACCAGCGTGTTTAATATTATGATGGCATCAAGCGTGACGTCATCGTGACGTCATCAAGTATCAAATTACACCTCCCAAAAAACCAAAATATGCATATTTTAAAATGCTTCCGTCTCGAAAACCACGTGACCCAGGATCTTCGTATTTGGCAGGTTTATAGATGACATTCTGTGCTACAACTTTCTTTGTGTGGGCATTTTCATCTGACCCTTCCTTCTGGGGTCAATTGGAGGTCAAAGTTCAACGAAAACGGAAATCTCAGTTTTTACACTTACCAGTAACAATGCCCATCAAACCAAGCTGAATCGTTAGTAAATTAGATACAGACATAGGCCCTACGGCAGACTTTCACCAGCATGTATAGTATCATGACGTCATCAGGTGTCAAATTACAAAAATTCAAAGGTTATTATTTTCAAAATTCATATCTCAAGAACCGTAATACTGTTCCACAGACGGACTACTTCTGTTATCGTAAACAGAGAGCCCCATATACTCCACACACAGCGCCCGTGGTTACTGCACATTCCTATGGGCACACACAACTTCCGGCGAGTTCGTGTCAGTGGTACACACTTCAACGCTAAAACGAATCGGGCTAAATAAGATCGGAACACTTCGGGTAAAGATTTGCGCGTTCTGATTGGCCGGTTGGCTTAGAAACGTCATCATCGGAAAAGAGTATGTTTCCAGCTAGCCTGGGGTCCATTCGCGTACAAAATCGACCGCGGGTTGCAACATTTGCGATCAAAAACATTTTTTCTCGTCCATAAAGCGATCCATAATCAACGTGAATCACCAAGCGACAAGGTATGTATACAAAAGTAGACATTAAACAATCCTACCATACTGACAAAAAGTCCGTAAGGCCTACCATTTGTCGCAAAAATGTACTTTTAGGAGGGCATGTTGAGCAGGAATCCGAGACTTCGCTCGCGTGCAATGTCCACACCGACGTACGACCGAGTTCCACGCCGTGTGTAGGGCCGGGACGTACGGCGGTGGTGTGCCCACTGCATACGCGATGATCTCGTAATTCCCGTGAAACAAGCAATGATGCAGCGTTAGAAAACCTGCGTTTTACGTCAATCTGTGCAAAATTGTGTGCCAATTTTGTAACTGATATTGAATTTATTAACATTCAAAGACAATACGTGATATCAGATACACCAATTAAAGATATTTAGTTGTTACTTAACAAATGAAGGCAAATAATTTGTTGAGTAATATTATTCTTTGTCAATTATTTTTGCAGCTTTTCTGTGGTCCTCGTCCTGTGACATACCACCAGTGAGCCTGAAGATGAAAAAGGGTAGTACGAGTCCCTTGATGATGCAGAATCGTCATCCATAGTTGAGCCTCCTGCCCGTAGTAACATCTGTAATTACTATTATTTGTAAAGATTTAAATATAACCTCTAGGCTCCACATCCGTTTGTTTTGATCAAAACATAAATTATTTATCTCTGAAGAATAATACGTCATTCTCTTCTCTGTTTTGTATTTAATGTAACTTTGTAAGCAATTTGGAAAGTTGTACAGTTTGTGTGTGGATGCGCTACCTGTCATTCTTTTTTGCTGCCCTCAATCCACACCTCTCCAAAATAGTATTGGCTTGGTAATTAACACATACAGTGATTGATTATGTCAATTAAATTATTGATGCAAGTCCCAATCTTGACTATAGACAGATTTGATTATATCAGTATCTCTTATCAATCTATTTTTCAACATTAATTGGGGAAAAATAAGGTTCCCTTAACAATCAACATTTTTGCATAAATTATGCAAATTATGGGATTTCAATATAAACTAATTATCTGTAGTTAAGCAGGTTTGATTATTACAATGTCTTGCATCATTTAATTAAAGTAAATACTTTAATTAAATGATGCAAGATGCATTGTAATAATCAAACCTGCTTAAGATAAATTTGAGAAAAATGAGTTTTCCCTTGAAAATTGACCGTTTTTGCATAAATTATTAATTTATTATGCAAATGAGGTATTTAAAATATAAATTAATTATCTGTCCTTGTACATATATTAATAACTGTTGTTTGTACCAACTTTGGGCCATCCAGGATAGAGTTGAGCAAAGATATATAACCAAAAGTATAAGCCACAGTGACCATTGTCGGTGCCAAATTAGAAATAAAGAAAAACATGGGATAACCTTTGACCTGCCGATGAATTTTTACCCTGTTTTCAATTATCCAAACCGACTGTAGCTTCGCAATGCAAAATCCGATTTGAAAAAAATAAACAGATTTCTTCTAGTCAATAACCACTCTTTCAATTGACACTGATTTTAAATCGATGTGGGCTTTAAAATAAAAGGGTTGAAACTGCCTAAATTATAATTATAGATACTTGAACAATTCTTTCACAACATGATAAGTCTAAATGAACTGAACAAATCATACGATGTCATGACCCACGTGTGACGCCTACTTCCGGTCCAAACCGAAAGTTCTTCGAAAATGTGCAAATTTTTAGCATTTTTAATGCAAATAGATTCAAAGTGGTAGTGAATTTGACCATATTTCTACGGAACGAAATGTTTCCACACATGTGGACCTTTTGACTATACCATTGGTGACGTCATGACATGGACGGTGGTTACGTAATGTGGTGTCAAATTACGCAAATTTGGAGCTGAGATGTTTTAAAATGCTGTATCTTGAAAACTACAACAGATATTGGTATGATTCCTTCGCCACATTTAAGAACTTGATGTTCAACATATTGTTCAACAATTTGTGCACAAAATTGTGACGTCATGATGTCGTCACAGGTGTCACATTACAAGATTTCAAAGATTATTATTTCAACAATTCATATCTCAAAACGGTGCAAGCTATCAACCCCCAGCTATGGCGGATATGCAGGGAGGAGATATTAGTTACCGGATTAGTGTATACAGCAGCCGATTTCACGAAACTTTACGCAATTGCGCAAGTCCACCTACGCCATAAGTTATTGCGCAAGTAATGGCGTAAGTGGACTTGCGCAATTGAGTAAAGTTTCGTGAAATCGGCTGCTGAACTTCCATTTTTGCCATTCCACAGGTGATAACAACGTCTGAAATTCATCACAAAATGTTCATTTACCCCGATCACCTGGCGTTTGTAACAACAAACGTCATACCTCTAGTTTTTTTTTTTTCTTTTTCTTTTTCTTTTTCCACTCAAACGTTTCCAGAGCTTTTCTTCAAAACGGTTCAAGCTATCAACTTGAAACTTTGTAGGAACATCAACCCTAATGTGAAGGTGTGCATACAAGGGTGACGTCATTGTGACGTCATTGGGTATCAAATTACAACCCAAAAATGACTAAAATATGCATGTTTTAAAATGCTTCCGTCTGGAAAACCACGTGACCCATGATTTTCGTATTTAGCAGGCTTATAGATAAGATCATGGCCTACGATTTTCTTCGTGTGGGCATTTTCATCTGACCCTTCCTTCTGGGGTCAATCTGAGGTCAAAGTTCAACGAAAACGAAAATCTCAATTTTTGCACTTATTGAGCAACAATGCCCATCAAACCAAGCTGAATCTTTAAGTAACTAAGTACAGGCATAGGTCCTATGGCAGACTTTCACCAGCGTGTATAATATTATGATGGCATCAAGCGTGACGTCATCGTGACGTCATCAAGTATCAAATTACACCCCCCAAAAAAAACAAAATATGCATATTTTAAAATGCTTCCGTCTTGAAAACCACGTGACCCAGGATCTTCGTATTTGGCAGGTTTACAGATGACATTCTGTGCTACAATTTTCTTTGTGTGGGCATTTTCATCTGACCCTTCCTTCTGGGGTCAATTGGAGGTCAAAGTTCAACGAAACTGAGAATCTCAGTTTTTACACTTACCAGCAACAATGCCTATCAAACCAAGCTGAATCGTTAGTAAATTAGATACAGACATAGGCCCTACGGCAGACTTTCACCAGAATGTATAGTATCACGATGGCATCAAGTGTGACGTAATCATGACGTCATCAGGTGTCAAATTACAAAAATTCAAAGGTTATTATTTCCAAAATTTATATCTCAAGAACCGTAATAGATACTTGAACAATTCTTTCACAACATGATAAGTCTAAATGAACTGAACAAATCATACGATGTAATGACCCCTGTGTGACGCCTACTTCCGGTCCAAACCGGAAGTTGTTCGAAAATGTGCATTTTGTAATCGTTTTGAATGCAAATAGATTCAAAGTGGTAGTGAATTTGACCATATTTCTACGGAACGAAATGTTTCCACACATGTAGACTTTTTGACTATACCATTTGTGACGTCATCACATGGACGGTGGTTACGTAATGTGGCGTCAAAATACGCAAATTTGGAGCTGAATTGTTTTAAAATGCTGTATCTTGAGAACTACAGCAGATATTTGCATGATTCTTTCGCCACATTTAAGAACTTGATGTTTATCAAATTGTTGAACAATTTGTGCACAACATTGTGACGTCATGATATCGTCACAGGTGTCAAATTACAAAAATTCAAAGGTTATTATTTTCAAAATTCATATCTCAAGAACCGTAATAGATACTTGAACAATTCTTTCACAACATGATAAGTCTAAATGAACTGAACAAATCATACGATGTCATGACCCCTGTGTAACGCCTACTTCCGGTCCAAACCGGAAGTTGTTCGAAAATGTGCAATTTTTTAGCATTTTGAATGCAAATAGATTCAAAGTGGTAGTGAATTTGACCATATTTCTACGGAACGAAATGTTTCCACACATGTGGACCTTTTGACTATACCATTGGTGACGTCATTACATGGACGGTGGTTACGTAATGTGGTGTCAAATCACGCAAATTTGGAGCTGAGATGTTTTAAAAAGCTGTACCTTGAAAACTACAACAGATATTGGTATGATTCCTTCGCCACATTTAAGAACTTAATGTTCAACATATTGTTCAACAATTTGTGCACAAAATTGTGACGTCATGATGTCGTCACAGGTGTCACATTACAAAATTTCAAAGGTTATTATTTCAACAATTCATATCTCATAACGGTGCAAGCTATCAACCCCCCAGCTATGGCGAATATGCAGGGAGGAGATATTAGTTACCGGATTAGTGTATACAGCAGCCGATTTCACGAAACTTTACGCAATTGCGCAAGTCCACTTACGCCATAAGTTATTGCGCAAGTAATGGCGTAAGTGGACTTGCGCAATTGCGTAAAGTTTCGTGAAATCGGCTGCTGAACTTCCATTTTTGCCATTCCACAGGTGATAACAACGTCTGAAATTCATCACAAAATGTTCATTTAACCCGATCACCTGGCGTTTGTAACAACAAACGTCATACCTCTAGTTATATCCGTAACCGTATTCGTCACCTTGCGAAACCTCCCTATTATGTCCTACATTACTAAAATATATTGGCACAGAAAGATGTGCGTCTCCAAAATCATTACACGCGAACACTTTCTGTTTTGAAAGTGTTTATTTCAAAATAGCTGCGAATTATATGCGTTAGTGTTTTTAATGCGTTTAGCACGTACCCATTCATCGGATGTAAAGCGGGCCTCCCACTGTGCGATTTTTGCCTCGAATTTCCTACGAATTGGTACGATTACCAGAGACTGTCTATAGACTCTACACACAATCGTACCCAATCGTACCTCAATCGTAGGAAATTCGTGGAAAAAAATCGCACATTGGGAGGCCCGCTTTACTTCCAAATACTGAAAGCCACCCAGACCAAACTGGGTTGCTTTCAAGAACAGCACTTTTTTTTCCCCATCAAAATCGTTGCTCAAAATGGAATCTTTAGACAAGTCATTTTACAGGAAATTGCTATTTTTGGTAAAATCAAAATCTCTACACGTTCTACATACCTCCCTGGCCGTAATTTTCTCAAGACTTACGTACACACCTCCGTTTTTAACAATTTGACGTTCGAATTCAACTTCATAAACTTCAACTCGTGCTGACTCAAAGCAATGGCGCTCGCCTCTAACAATTTCGAGCACCAGACCAGTTCCAGCACGTACCATTTTTGGACGAGGGGGAGTTTGTTTTAGTGTGCCACTGTGTGGTCGGTGAATGAAGGATTCACGTCAAATGACTTTTCACTCGTAAAGTTGCTACGCGGGTCGCTTTGACAAAAAGCCGTTTGGTGATAATTTGACGTGAATCCTTCATTCACCGACCTAGACAGAATGATTCTGTCCCTACGGGATTTTCCGTAGGGACAGAAGGAACCCCTTTCATAAAGTGGACTGTTGTCATTTTGCCTCGAAATTAGAATCACACCCAAAGATTTCCTCCTAGTTGTGTCCTACAGTGGTTTGAGATGTCCGTGATTGGAAAATGATTTAAAAAAAAGACTTACAGAACCGTTTTTTAAGCCAACTGTAAAATCTGGACACTAGATGGCGCTGTTACGAATTAGTGGCTTTGGTTGTGGCTATGCTGTTGCCATTGGCAGACAATAAAGGTCCTTAGAAACAGCATAGTAACAGCATAGCCATAGCCAAGGCCACTAATTCGTAACAGCGCCCTTTAGTGTCCAGAATTTACAGTTACGAAGGAAATCCTCGTCCGGATTCCACGCAAGAGGAAATTTTTGCTTTAAAAACGGTTCTTTTTTTTTTTTTTTTGAATTATTTTCCAATCATGGACATCTCAAACCACAGTAGGACACACCTAGAAGGAAATGTTTGGTTGTGATTCTAATTTTGAGGCAAAATGACAACAATCCACTTTATAAAAGGAAAGCTCACTGACTATCACCGACCACACAGTGGCACACTAAAACAAATCCCCCCCTCGTCCAAAAATGGTACGTGCTGGAACTGGTCTGGTGCTTGAAATTGTTAGAGGCGAGCGCCATTGCTCTGAAAAAAACGATGCCACGAGTCAGCACGAGTTGAAGTTTATGAAGTTAAATTCGATCGTCAAATTGTTAAAAACGGAGGTGTGTACGTAAGTTTTGAGAAAATTACGGCCAGGGAGGTATGTAGAACGTGTAGAGATTTTGATTTTACCAAAAATAGCAATTTCCTGTAAAATTACTTGTCTAAAGATTCCATTTTGAGCAACGATTTTGATGGGAAAAAAAGTGCTGTTCTTGAAAGCCACCCAGTTTGGTCTGGGTGGCTTTCAGTATTTGGAAGTAGGCCCGCTTAAGCTCGTTTCGTTTGGCGATAAGAGGGAGTCTACCTGCTGTGTGTTTTATATACATGTACAACGTATTAGCAATGTCATAATCACATTGGTGCTGACTTACCGCAGTGTCAATTTCACCGTCGCAGATGGTTCTTGGTCGCCTTTTATGGACCGTTTCGCCACACATCTCCGGGTTGTCACTTGTGTTGTTCGAGTTTCTCCACATTTGATAATCTGTTGAAAGTAACGAGTTTGTCATGTTTTGGCGACGGAGCATTTTGTTTACGACCTCTACCAGATTCATGTCGATCTTCTCGCCGAGTTGTCGGTCAATACCTCCGGTGAATAATTGTCAGACGATTGTAGAAGATTGTCGATGAATTGTCGGTAAAGACTGATTCATCAGTCCGTGAACTTTGTTGGTCCAATTTCGGCTTTTTTTACTGCTCCGTTTTCTAAAACGGCCATTACCTATGCTTGTAATGCTTCCACTGTTAATTGTCATCGATGACATTTGAGACTATAACGTCGAGCATTCTTCTTTTGAGTTATTTTTCGTTTCTCCGAAGCCGACGGTGCTGTTGCGTTTGACGGACCGGGGTCCAAAAGCTGATTTCCCGGGTCCAAGTCGCCGTCCGCACGCTGCGTAAGCGAGGCTTCGAAGATAGTGTATAGTTCTTTAATGTATTCTTTCAAGCGTGACGACAGAGACCGCATCGAACATCTGTCATCTTGAAGGGCAACTTTTGTTGTTTAAATTGGTGAACAATGTAATCACAGAATGTGCAACCATGCATGTCTTCATGGAACACAGCAACCTCCCTTCAATATGGCAGATATTCGATACGGTATATACCGGGTGAAGTTCGATGAACTATGTGATGACGAGTAGAATTGAAGCAACGCGTCCGTCGTCTTGTTCAAGAAACACTATGAACATCTAACAATGGAAATTGGGCACACACCATTGTTACTAACAATGGGGTTACAATGAACATGTACATGTTCTTGCTCATAGTGAAACGACGATGGTTTGCCGAGACCTGTCCGCTATACCCAGCATATATTCTGCCACATTTGAGACCGAGTGGCTCCCCCTACCGCCCCTATACCTCAACACACTCTTCCCTTTTGTTAACGCGCGACTGCCCCCTAAAACCTGAAAGGAAATTCCTTGGATGTTTTGCACACAATAGGGGAACAATGGAAGGTGAGTCACTCGGTCTCATATCTTACACCAAACACTATGAACATCTAACAATGGAAATTGGGCACACACCATTGTTACTAACAATGGGGTTACAATGAACATGTACATGTTCTTGCTCATAGTGAAATGACCCAGCACGTTGTGATAAAGGGACTCCTTCTACCACCCTTATACCTTACTTGAACACGCTCTTCCCTTTGTTAACGCACCAATCGTACCTAAAATCTGAAAGGAATTCCTTTACATTCCTTGGATGTTTGAGACACAATGGTGGAATAATGCACTCTAAATTAGTCAAAAATAACCAGACAAGAAGGGTCAGCTGGGTGCAACTGAAAATCAGTCAGTATGACTAGATTTTCTAATCAGGATGACTAGAATTATCGTAGTGTCAAACAGATATCTAGTTAAAACAACTACCATTCTTGTGTTTTTGCGCACACAAGTCCACAGCTCACAAGTTGGGAAAGCACACACAGATTTAACTTTATACGAAGATACGGATGGAAAAACTCTCTCTTGCAATTTTGCCGACTGCCTCTATTTCATTAACTTGCGGGAAACTATACACCTGACGTACTTCCAGAAACAACAGATTGCCCAACGACGCGAATTTCTCCGAGCCGTGCGCAGCCGGCTGGTAGGCGCGGGCAGCAAGGCACTAAAATACGGCGGCAGAATCGTGGAGATCACGCCGGACCAGGAAGCAAAAATATTAGCCGTTAACGGGAACTACTTTGGAGCGAGAAATCAACTCCCTGTCGACGGCAACCCCATGCAGAAGCGTGAGGTGGACATTTGTCCGAGAGTGCAGTCCTGCAGGGACGACCTCGTATTGAGACTGCCCAGTGATGACAATTTGATTGAAGTTGTTCATGTGAGGAATCTTCATCGTTTTTATGTGTTTTCCCTCCTCTGAAAATATTTCAGTTTTTATTTTTTGTTAATCTGTTTTTCCCCTTCCCCGACGTATTTTTGGTACTTTCTTAAGATTCTTATTACAAATCAAACTGCTCACCAAACAGCCGGACCTGCAGTATAGTGATGTCCCCTAACTTGGCGCACTTCGACAACTCACTGGAAATCCGCTCACCTTACAGCAAAGCCCCTGAGCAGATTTAGTTAAGTAGAATTAATAGGCTCCAAAAAAGTAATACTTTAATATTTTGACTCATCAACAAGTACAAAATAACACAAACAACCAGGACAAAACGATAAACACTTTTCCCCCGAAATCGCCCGGACTGTTCCCTAACGTGGCGCACTCGACACTGATTGGCTGAAATATGTTAACAACCATGCTACGGTGGCCCATAACGACCACTTGTACGCACACACCGGTGACACAGTACACAACGCCATATGCCTGGTTTTATTCACGTCGAATGCCTATGACGGGCTTCCATGTATGGTGTCATGTCAACCTAAAGCGAACGGCGATGCCTTCACATTCCGGTGAATTTCTAGTAAATTAATGATTCTTTTCTGTATTTTAGTTTTGGAATTTATGAAGGTACAAACAAATTGTTTATTGCGCCAAGAGAGAACGGAAATTAAAATGCGCCACGTTAGTGGCCACGCCATAATAGGGGACATCAACAATAAAAACACATTGTAAAACTTGTGGCCTCACATTTCGACCCAGCAGAGTCTTCTTCAAAAGGATAAGTCTCTTTCAAATCTTCTTGATATACTGCATTTTACAGTTAATACTCTGTTTATAGTATGTCATTTGCAACAATCATCACAAATTTGTTTATGAGTCAAAAATGGACCAGTGGCTTACCGTTGCTCTTTAAAATGTTCTTTTCTTTGTCGACTGTGGGTTTCCTCCACGACTATGAACAACACCCCAGAAAATGTTGAAAGGCAAAAGGTCATTTCTTCGAGAATGAATAGCAAGTTTGAGTTTGCCTCTTTGTCTGCAGTAGTATATCGTCCCTTGATTTGTGTATAAAACCAGTTGGGTGTTTATTTTCATTTCACAAAATCCTTTTAGTATAGGTTTTCCCGGCCAATTCCAGACTTTTTACATTGAATTTCCTTTTGGTATTTCCTTTTTGGAGCCGTGGTGGTCTAGTGGATAGCGTGTCGGACTTTCGGTCGAGAGGTCCATGGTTCGAAACCGGGCCATTGCACCGCGTTGTGTCCTTGGACAAGACACTTCCCTCCACGTTGTCTCTCTTCACCCAGGTGTATAAATGGGGACCAGCAAATACGGTTGGGGAAACCCAACTAGTTGCTGGGGGTAGACCTGCGATGGACTGGCATCCCATCCAGGAGGATCAGTACATGTAGAATTGGTCCTATAGTCACTCCATGCCACGGAAACCGGGGATGAGTACCAGCCGTAATGAGCCAATTGGCTCGTAAAAACGACTTACCTACCTACCTACCTACCTATATTGCAAGTATTCAATTTCGCACAAAATTTAGTGCACAACCACAATCGAGTTTCAATTTCAAATAGCTTGCATTCTGTTTGATGGAATACCCATTTAATTTGGAAAAAGAAGCACAGTAATTCGTAAGAATGCTAGTAAATTACGTCAATGCTCATTGGATTCCGCATAGGAACGCGTCAGACGTGTATAGACCGTATCGAATGTCCACCATTTTGTGGGGCAGTTTCTTTGTTCCTTGAGGACATGCATGGTTGCACATATTGTGCTTGAACGGTTTAAGTAACAAAAGGTGCCCCACGAAATGGCGGCTATTCGATACGGTATATTTTGTATACAGGGACCCCCCATAACGCCCCTATACCTCAACACACTCTTCCCTTTTGTTAACCAATCCCCCTAAAAACTTAAAGGAATTCCTTGGAAATTCCTTGGATGTTTGAGACACAATAGGGGAACAATGGTAGGGGGAGTCCGTTTGCCACATATCGTGCTGCATATGATATTTTGGCATTTATATTCTTAAAGGCCCCTGAAATGCTCAATAACTTTATGCACAGTTTTTGCTGCCTATGAAGGATTACGTGTGTAGAAAGACAATACTGCTGTTCATTTTGATTCCCCATGAATAAAAAGTGGAATTGTTCAACTTTGAAAATTTCTTCACATAAACTCACAGAAAGTGGGCGTTGTTTGGGGCATGTCACTTTAGGAACACACAGCAGAAAAGCAAAGAAAAAACATTAGACTTCAAACTGGAATTGTGGAAAATTGATGCAGTTTCCAGCCTAATTTTTTTCATGGTTTACAATAGGCAACATGTAAAACAAACCTAAACTGTCATGGGTTACAAACGTTTCAGCAAATTGGAGAAAATTGTGAAAACTTTTGTGCACAATTGAATGAGATTTTCCTGTGTTTTTCTAATGTGACATCACCACTTTGTTCATGCATATGTAAATTTTCATGAGCATAAAAATCAAAACCTTGATTTTAACCCCCAAACAACTTCCAAGTGGGGTTTTTATGATTGTAAATTAATGGACTAGTTCCATAGCACAGATTTCATTGATAAAAACACGATTTTAGGGGCCCTTTAACCATAACCCATTCCAAGGGTGTATGTAAAAATCGTATTGATATGAGGATTGTTGGGGTTAATGATATATATTTTCTGGTTTTCAGCTAGACGATGACAACAAACAATGGATTCTTGAAGAGACTTGCTCCCAGTCCACTTGTAGTTTTGTCCCACAGTGTGCATGTGGCACGTGGACCCGTCTCGTCCGAGCGCTTGTCATAAGCTTCGACCAGACAGTTATTTCAGAGAAGTACATCAAAGTCTACTGCTGTATTGCAAAGAAAATATTCACATTGTTTCGACGCGACCTGTGAGCCATTTCACAACACACTCTCGAGTATCCATGAGTACCGACCACACGATGTTTACCTACTTTATACTTTACCTATACCAACATAACAAAATGTACAATGATTTGTAAAAGATGTAAAAAGACGTTAATTCATTACAAAATGATATTGTTGATATCTGTTTCCAAATGATCTGTTTCCAAACCATGGTTTATACAGCCCGTTTTTGAGTTGTTCATTTGATCTGCCTCAGCAGAACGAGAAATAAATGTCACCCATTTTTTTTCTTTTCAGATAGAACATAACAATAACTCCCTTCCATTTCATACCAAATTCTATTCCTGTACCTGAATTCGCACTAAAGTAAAACTATATATGACGGGTGAAAGATGAAACGTGCTGTCGCGAGATTTGTCGCACCAATACGCTCCATAACAGCGGCGTCACTAGAATTTTCAAAGGTGGGGGCAGAGGAGGGGCTGAGGGGTGTCACGACACTTCGGAGGGGCACACTAATTACCCCAACGCCGCTTTCAAATCGTAAACCTCATTCAGGTAGCACAAGTAGGGCACGACACTTTTTGTGGGACACGAGTCCTCAGGTCTCCCGGCGATGCAACTCTTTCAAAAGTAATCCTCTTTTTAAATATTAACAGAAATGATTAAACCCGATTTGGCTATGAGAAAACACCTTAATCGATTTCGACATCATTTTTCACGCAAGCCTACATTGTTTTTCATATTTGCCTACTGCACTTCAAATGCCGATTATAATTTTTCCATTTGGGGGACATTCCTCAACACCCGATTTCATTAAAGTTGTGACGCGTTGCGATGCTGCGACGCGTCGTTGTTTCGACGCGACTTGTGAGCCATTTCACAACACACTCTCGAGTATCCATGAGTACCGACCACACGATGTTTACCTACTTTATACTTTACCTATACCAACATAACAAAATGTACAATGATTTGTGAACCGGAATACTTGTCATTAGGTCCCCGAGATGTCACAGTCTCGATCGCGAATATAGACGATGTTACTTTGCTCCGAATCACGTGACTCCTGCCCAATGGCAACGAAGTCAATTGTTCGTGCGTCCTCTGGTACAGGGCCATTCAAGTGTAACCAGAGTTGTAGCTCGTCCTGCCTTTCTATCGAGTGCTCGGATGATACCTGTTAAAATATACACATGTATTATTACTAGGGTCAGTCCAAACGTTCTTAAAAAACTCTGTTTGCTAGGATAGGGCGACAATTTGTGTGTAAAAAAGCTATATTAGGGCGACACGCTCAATAGGGCGACAATTTGGTGTCGCCCTAATATTTTTTTAGATTAAAAACCATTTATTTAGGTCAAAAACCATTTTTTTTGTAAATCGAGAACCATTTTTATTAGGTCTAGAACTGTCTCTCTTAGGTCTGTAACCATTTTTGGAAGCTTCGGGTAGAGAAATTTTGTGTCAATTTGAGTGATTCTTGCCGAAATTTCGGTGGTCCCCGGGGAAAGGCTTCCCCAATTGTCGCATCCAGAGTTCTTACAATTCTAATGTCATCCATGCAACTGCTGTATGGTTTACGTAATTTTTCCTTTTAACATTTTTAAATATGACGCAGCGCATACCCGCATTGGCTTCAAAGTTAATCAAAATTGTGTTGCCGACGGAAAACATGCGCCCCTGATTCCTATGGTTTATGCATCGGGAAATACATATAGGTAATATTTGTTATTAAATATGACGAAAATTCCATACAAGTGTTACAAACCGGTTGGTGATACGTTATCCATTAGTTACTACATTACCAGTTGTAAAAAAAAAACCATCCACAGTTTCAGGTACCGTGACATACCGTACTAGAAGCTTGTAGTCGACTGTCTGAGGCCGCTGTTGTTGATGTTGCCGAGTCTTCCAAGCAAAGGTAATCGGAATGACGACCCAATATCTCATCCAGTTCCCGACCGATCCGTGTAAACGTCGGCCGTTTAGATGGTGTCTCGTGCCAGCAGTCCAGCATGATATCATACCTTATACGTATAAAATTGGTACCTTTGTGAGAGAAACTGCCAACTGAATGTCTGTATTGGATTTTTGCAGGTTTTCTAAAGTATAACTTTAGAAATGGCTAACATTTCTACAAGTATAGTGTATCACTATGCTTTAGATTTCCAATCATGTAATATGTCTTTAACAAAGCGGGAAAGTGGACGAAATGTTATGGTGAATAAGAGAGTCGGCGTTGTCGTTTGTAAGGCATTTGTAGGCAAGGCCCAAAGCCATCAACTAGAAATAACCATTATACGAGGCACGTATTTCAATTTAATGGGGAAGGGGTGGGTGGGGGAGGGGGGTGGGTGGGGGAGGGGGGGGGGTGGGGGAGGGGGGGGGGGTGGGGGAGGGGGGGGGGGGTGGGGGAGGGGGGGGTGGGGTGGGGTGGGGGAGGGGGGTGGGTGGGGGAGGGGGGGGGGGGGGTGGGGGGGTGGGGGGGTGGGGGGGTGGGGGGGTGGGGGGGTGGGGGGGTGGGGGTGGGGGGGTGGGGGGTGGGGGTGGGGGGGTGGGGGGTGGGGGTGGGGGGGTGGGGGGGGGTGGGGGGGGGGTGGGGTGGGGTGGGGGGGGGGGGGGTAGGGGGGGGGGGTAGGGGGGGGGGTGGGTGGGGGTAGGGGGGGGGGGGGGTGTGGGGGGGGGGGGGTGCGTTGGATTGTTTGGTTCCACAAGGAAACAATGTTGTTGCATCTTCGGTAACTAAGACCCCTTACGCCATGAAGTATATAAATCCGTTTTCAATACTGGAGAGACTTTTTCACCAGGATCATAACTCTGTGCAAAGCCAGTTATCTTCTCTCAAAACAAAAGAAATATGTGACATTTTTTGATGTCCTTGTTACATACGGTATATTGGACATTTGCACACAGGGCTTTCAGGAAGGTATGTTGTCGCACTATTTGTTGCCATTCTTTAGCTGAAGTTATCTCCTGAGATTCATCTTAAGATATTTCTTTTCTTTTGAGAGAAGATGAATGACATTGTACAGAGATATAATCCTGGAGGAAAAGGTCTCTCCGGTACTGAAAACAGACACTATATACGGCATTAACATAAGTTTTACTTGATTATAAACTTGAGACGACAAAGGAGATGCAGTTTTAGAAGTGGGAGAAAAACCCCAGGGAAATTTCCTGGGGAAAAAACAGTCACTACTCGCTCTGCGGCCTACTCGACCTGGGACCAATTGCATCAATCTGTTTACCAGAAAAAATTGCTTAATACAAAATTTATCTGCTTTTCAAAAACGGGTTAACAGTAAACAATGTAGGCCTATGTCAAGTTCTTATCAAGAGTAGTAGAACACCAGTCAATTGTAATGCAACGAATTTGACAGCTGACCCATTTTGCAAAGTAAACAAATGCTAAACAGCTTTATGACATTGTACAAAAGCCAATTTTAGTTCATATTCGGCCATAGGAGTCGGGGGTAAAAGCGATGAAGAAAAAAATATGAAAAGGGAAACTTAAAGATAGTATACATGATTGGTAAACTGTTACAAATAGTTTTTCCCTCTGTGTGATTGAAGACATGCATGATTAAAACCAACCTGAGCAAAAACCAGCTCCATACTTCCTCTAACTTTTGAGAAAGGGTTTGCAGTAATTTTGCCCCGAAACCACTTCGCCCTGAACCACGGCCTGTGCACGAAGTGGCATTTGGGCGAGGTAGTGTTTGGACGAAGTGATTTGGGGTGTAATGGCATTTGGGCGAAGTGGTTTGGGGGCGAAATGGCACTTGTGCGAAGTGGTTTGGGGGCGAATTGAATTTACGTCTCGCGAGACGAAAACAAATTGTTTTGCTCATTTCTAAAAAACTATAGCACTTCAGACAAAACCATTTCAGGGGAAGTTTTCTGCCGTCATCATGTTTATATTGTGTAAGTTATGTGTAAATCTGTGAACATTTTTGATTCTTCGAGATACCAATCATGTGTAGGCCTACTGCCTTTAAGATAAGATCCCACCCACGGAGAGACCTATTTTGTAACCCTCGAGCAATATGAGATACCGCACTGGCTACTTACACATCAGATAAGCATTGCTCGGGGCGCTCCATTCGGTAACCCTCCTTTAGTTTCGTCAGGATTTCTTTGTTGTCCATGCCTGGGTATGGCACATTGGCGCGTGTAAATATTTCGTACAGTAAGACGCCAAACGACCATCTTCGAAATGAAATAAAAATAAATTAAATATTAAAGACATTTGCTGAAGTGCGGCAATGTTTAAATATTGATAAAGTGATGGTTAGAGATGTAACTGGGGCATCACGTCAATTTGGGTCATTTCACTCCGATTCTGAAAATGTCCTTGTTGATTATGAACTTTGCATACAGTTCTCGACCTAAACAGTCTTTTGTAATATAAATTTGGAGGAGTCTTGAATTTTTTTATGGTTTAAAAGAATCCATTGAAAAACAACAAATGTCACACCTGGATTTGCACAAAATTCCGTTTAGTTGACTGTCGTTCCCTTTTTTGGATTTTGTGACAAATCATGGAAAAAGGTAGAAGTTGCGCAGGCTAGGTCGAGTTTTCGCGACCATAAGAAGAAATCTGTGGCGGATCCACGCTCATTAAAATTCAACAACACAATGGATATTATACTGGCAGTCCCCAGATACCGTCCGGAATTTCCACTGTGTTTTAGTATTTTAATGACTGTGGATCCGCCACAGATTTCTACTTATGGTCGCAAAAACTCGACCTACCATCCTGGACAAAATAAGTACAGTGTGTACACCGCTCCCCCATTCAATGTTGACGCCGTCTGCTGCAGATTTCGGTGGCGCGCACCGTACCCCAGCGACCCAATGCATAGTTCCGAGATTGCCCAGTTAACCCCGCCCCTTAGATATTGTTGCTATGTACTCACAAGCCATCGCAAAAAAATGGCGACATGTACGTTCAAAGCAACGGGACTCGGCATGGAAAGCACAGATTCATTGGAGAAAACTCAAAGGTATTTATGTTTTAGGGTCGACAGGTACCGTAGCACACACTGAGCGAAGGGCTAGTAATGCAGGGATGACATATATTTCATAAAAATGTGCTTTCCTACCTTTGAACAGCGAATCGCCCGACATTAAAACCAAAATTCACCCGGTCACTAGCGCATACAACATACAAACTGTATGGGCAGAAAATCGCGTGATTGTGTGATGATTGCATCACTTTGACCTATGTGGGCGCCGTCTGATAGCTCTGTTGTGATTGGTCGCGGGTTCGGCTTGATTGACAGGTCGGAACTATGCATTGCGCGGGGGCGCGGGGGTTGAGCCAGGGTGTCCCAAGCTATTTTGTCCAAGATTGTAGCCTGATACTACCTTTTTTCCTGAGCGGGTCACATATACAATTTACATCATATTTATCGGATGAAATTTCAGGTCAACATTGACTCGTAACATGAACACGCGGGTCTCATTTACATGGAATGACTTGTTACATTATAAACAAGTTTATTATTATAATAAATGTTTGGAAATTTGTCTATAAAATATTCTATCTTGTATCTGTGGAACTTAAGTATCCTCTAACGAAGTGGAGGCGTTTATAATAACTTACACGTCACTTTGTATGGTGCAAACCCCAGTAACGAGCGTCTCTATGCTGACCCATTTTACCGGCAGTTTGAGGTTTTCATCCTGGATCATCAAGCGTTTGTAGCCCCGTTCATAAATATCATCAGCCAGGCCAAAATCCGAGACCTTCACCATAAGTCGCTCTCCAACAAGGACATTCCTTGCTGCCAAGTCGCCATGATAGTAGCGGGTACTGGAAACATATTCCTGTAAAATTGAAATTAACAAAATCAACATTCCCTTGTCCGAGATTTGCCTATACCTTCATAATGATTTAAACCCTCGGAGCTTAAAGGGGAGCTTCGGAAGGCACAATTTATTTTTTAATTACTAAAAAAGTAACAACACAATTCCGCTCAAACTTCATGTAATTACCCTATTTGTGCCCCTGTAGTCACCTTTAATGTTGAATTCACTTACCGATCAGGTCCACCCTGGGGATTCTTGGCCTCAAGCCTAGGCCCATTGATTTGTGTACAAACATACACTATAGGCCTACCCAGCAAAACTTTGGAAACACCTTGAAAGTTTCAGGTTTTTTAGAAGAAAACATATAATTTTGTGAATGTTAATTCTGTGAATGTTAATTTTGTGAAAGCAAATGTATAGGTGTATTCTAACAAAAAGCAATATATACATGTTAATTTTAGTGCCATCTTCGGCTCAGCAGTGGGCTTTATCAACAAATTGGAGAGCATGCAAAAAGAAACGGCTAAACTTGATGTTCATCAAATAATCCCCCCTTAGCAGCTAAGACAGCTACACACAATCTCTGCATCCTGGTTGTCAGTTTCTCCAAACATTCAGTGGAAATACGCCTCTTTTAAAACTCTCCAAAGGTTTTCTTGGCTGGTTGGGCATTTCTTTCTGACCTTACGATCCAACTTCTCCCAGAGCAGCTCAATGGGACAGCACTCCAGATGACTGCTTTCTCTCCAGATACCCCTTACACCTCCGTTCCGTTTAATTAATAGCTTGGTTTATTATGAATAAACAAAATAATACTTCCTTTTTAAAAACCTAAAACGTTCAAGGTGTTTGAAAAGTTTTGATGGGTAGTGTACATGTATGTTCTTTGAGTATGGCCCTTTTGCTGCCGTGCATAAAAGCAGCTATCAATAGATTACTAAAGTGGAAACGTCACCCTTTGTGTGTTGCCATGGTTTTTGGGTCTACACTAAAACCAGTGAACTGTTTCCCTGCGCTATACCAATGGACGTTTCAGATTACCAGTGAATGTTTAGACCCAATTACCATTGCAACTGACGTCACACTTTAGTAGTCTATTATCCCACTGCAGGCCCAGCAAACAGTTGTGTCTTGAGGGAACCTCCACCTATTTAGGCCATTATAGACAGGATTGTGTCTGCCAAACAGTGTTATTTACGCGTTATATGCAAAGTGCCTTCCGGAGTCTCCCCTTGGAACCTCCGTGCAATTGTTTGGGCAGTGATCCTTGGTCAGCACCATTGCTCTTTATCTTTGTGTTATCTTCCTAGCCGGGTACAAACAGTTGGCATTGCAGGACGACACTGACAATTCGTCGGGACACCACAATCATATTTGACACGCAGTGGCACTTGAAGTGGATTCACACCGAGCTTCTTCGCGCGTAAATTCGACGCGCGTTGCGTTGTTCCAAAACACGTACCTGTCAAACCATCTCTCTCGGAAACCGGGCTCCTCCCCTATACGTGTGACATCCAATCCGTTTGATTTATTTCCCTCCAAACCAATACGCATGTTCCCCAGCAGCCTTTAATGTTCTCCTTTCATTGGACAAATCAGTTTCGGGGCCTGTTTTCACGGCCTTAACAAACACGTTTCAACCAATGAACAGCTTTGGTTGCCGACGACCAAATCCAACCATAGGTTGAATGAATAATTCAGAAACGTGTTTCTGTTCGTGGTCGCACAAACAGGCTCACAAAATGGTGACTTAGGTCAAAAGGGCATGCTAATGAAATGACGACCTACCATTCCACGGGCTACCTGTCTCGCTATTTGCAGCAGGTTGACATTCGTCAGCCGATAAATTGGATCCTCTTCAGCCATCTTTTTCTACAAAATGAATAACATTTGCTTTGATGTGTTTTTCCACATTGGTATTTTTATATTAATTATGGTGTGCCCAAACAGTTAAAAGCGCCAACACGTCATTTGCAGTTACCCAAAATTTAATTTCACAGGCTGACTGACAAGAAAAAAACCAACAAAAGTGTTGAAAGCAATGGTAACAGACACCACATGATTTTTTTCCGTGTAAAATGGTACCTTTGTGGGAGAAATTGTCAACTGAAGGTGCTTAAAAACTCGTTTGCAAAGTAGTTTTTTATCATTCATTCAACACAAACACCATGCATGAATTTGAGGATTTCTAAACTTCTGAAGTATTACTACATCCAAGGGGCTAAAATTTAGGCAGTTTATCAACATTAACCTTTAGAAGTGGTTTCCATTGAGGCCTTGCGAACACTTGAGAGAGAGAGAGAGAGAGAGAAAAGGTTTATTCAGTGCAAACGAGCCAAATTTTTAGTAGAAACTATAACAAAAATTTGGTTCGTTTATACACCAAACAAACAGACAAATTTAGGATGAGAAAAATCGTAGGATTTGAACCCGAGACCTCTGACTCACTAGGCAGATGCTCTACCAGCTGAGCTATAAGGCACAGTTGGTATTACTCCCTCAGGCTTCCCTATAGACCCAATTCTTCTCTCGGTGTTGCATGGTGGCGCAACTGGGCAAAGTAATGAACACAACATATGGTATGGTATGGTGCCCAATCACCATTGAAACGAAACAAACAAATTTAGGATGAGAGAAAAATCGTAAGGGCCTTATCAGGATTTTAACCCGAGACCTCTGACTCACTAGGCAGATGCTCTACCAGCTGAGCTATAAGGCACAGTTGGTATTACTCCCTCAGGCTTCCCTATAGACCCAATTCTTCTCTCGGTGTTGCATGGTGGCGCAACTGGGCAAAGTATATTTAACAAACAAACGACCAAAATTTGGTTGTTGCAGTTTCAGTGTAACAGTATAACCATGGTAACTACGCTAGAATTAAAGGACTCTGAAAGTGATTTAAGTCAATCGTATAACCTAAAATCCGGGTCAATCTAACACAGGAGGGGTTTTATTCTGGTAGAATTAACGAACCGGTCTGGATTTCAACAAGAAGTTGCGCAGATCCCCATACTTCATCAATTCCGCGATGAGATAGTAAGGCTCGTCCACCGTACAACAGCCCAGAACGGGGAGGATATTTGGGTGTCGACCCAGCTCTATCATCAACTTAATCTCCTTCAGAAAGTTGGCTTTCATATCGGCTGTGGCGTGATCTGTAATAACGGTGCAAAAACCAGATTGTTGTGTACATTATGCGTTACAAATTCACGGGCAGACATTTTATATTCCCGTGATATTTTAGCAGATGGACACCGAACTTTTCCTTTGCATGGGGCGCAGAAACTACACGGACATTTCCAATTCTTGTTACCGAATTCCAGTTTTCAAAGTCACTGCATGCATCAAAACATTGAGGGTGTGGCTATCGCTGTGCGCACGCACCATCATGTGCAAAACAAAATGGATAAGAAATGATGTTGCCGGTCCGATCGGCTTTGAATTGTGTGACCTTTGACATCATTACCTGAGCAAGTTTATAGATCGACTGCCGAATACGTAATATTTTGTTAGTTGCCTAGGCAATTTACACTAAAAATCACTGAACCGTGTCCCTGCGCTTTTGCAATAGACAGCAGAAGTGTGACGTGTTACAATGGCAATTGGCTCTAAACATGGCCGTCGGAAAAAGTACCATTGCAAAAGCACAGCGACACGGTTCAGTGATTTTTAGTGTAGAGCCAATTGCCTAGGCAACCAACAAAATATGACGTATTAATTTCGGCAGTCTATGGGCGTGTTTGTTTCGGAGGGATCCAGATTCAGATCGGCGCATTACCAAGGTGAACTTGTTCACTTCGCGCACATCCTGATCGAGATCTGTGATATCCTTCTCGAGAGATGGTTCAGCGCTGGATCCAAAATGGCGACGTAAACTCGCGGAGATTTTGTGTGAGTAAAACCGTGTCGTTTCAGTTTTCAGAGTCAACACACGATACAAACAAATTTAGAATGCTTGTTTATTTACGACGAATGTCGTGGGAGAAATTTGGAACTGGAATTTGATAAATTTGGTATATAAATTGCAATTCACGTGATTTGAGATCCGAGTTGAGAGCGGTTTCGTTTGTTTCGTTTGCGCGGTAAAACAGATTAGGATCTGGATTCGGATCTGTCATGAAACAAACACGCCCCAAGGTACTATACAAAGCATGATGCGTACGCACAACGACAGGCATGATTTATAATATAGAAGGCACTTTAGATGTAAACAAAAGTCACACGGTACGCCAACTTCAATAAGTGTACTTCAAATTAGCACAGCCTCGTTATAGAAGCTGAGCTACTGTATTAGGTCACGGTCTTTTCATTTGCACATTTTATCTTTAAAATAACACTCGTTTTCGATGACAATTTGAAATTCCTCTATATACGTCTGGTTTCTTTTTTTAAACAGTTCTAGTTGATTTGATACTGTTTTTATTTCACAAAGGCCATGTTAAGTATTTAAGAAAACAATCAAGGGTACAACATATCCGGAGATAATTTGGCACGAGGAACCTTTATCATTGTAGTACTTAAAGATAGTATACATGATTGGTAAACTGTTACAAATAGTTTTATCCCCCTGTGTGATTTAAGATATGCATAATTAAAACCAACCTGAGCAAAAACCAGCTCCGTAAATACTTCGTCTAACTTTTGAAAAAACAGTCAAAAAAAGGGTTTGCAGTAATTTCGCCCTAAAACCACTTCGCCCTGAACCATTTCGCCCTGAACCACGGCCTGTGTACGAAGTGGTTTTGGGGCGAAGTGTCATTTTGGCGATGTAGTGTTTGGACGAAGTAATTTGGGGCGAAATGGCACTTGGGCGAAATGGTTTCGGGGCGAAATGAATTTTTGTCTCACGAGACGAAAACTAACTGTTTTACTCATTTCTCAAAGACTATAGCACTTCAGACAAAACCATTTCAGGGGAGGTTTGCTACGGTCATCATGTTTATACTGTGTAAGTTAGGCGTAAATCTGTGAACTTTTCTGATTTTCGTGATAACCAATGATGTATACTGCCTTTAATGTCATTTCTAGGCATACCATACCTTTAATACTCTTGACTGCAACGGGGTAATACCCTGGCTTTCCCAATACCAGACCGTACGCCAGACCCTTATAGACTACACCAAAGCTTCCCTTGCCAATCTCGCTGACTGGGTTCACTTCTGCCAGCAAGCTCCGGTTGAATTCCATCTTGGCGAAACATTCTTCTGGTTTCTCTGCCAGTGAATAATAGATGCGACGGGGTAAGTAAAATTACTATTGTTTCTTGCATGAAAAACCTCACACTTATCTGAAACCTTTCATTCTGTCGAAAGAGCGTGTCTTTATATAACACTTAATGCATAGCGCTCTTACACGAGGTATCACAACGCTTTACATTTATTACATGTGTATTCCGCCCAAACCTCGAGATACATAGACGGGCGGCGCCATTGGCAGCCAAACCAGAGATCCCCTTACTCTTCACGAAAAGGTGCTCTGGGATCTTTTAAGTGCGTTACACAACACACTAGACCAACTGCGGCTTTAAATCCTTTCCGATGGATGGAGCAATGCATAGTTCCGACCTGTCAATCAATCGAACCCGCCGACCAATCACAACAGAGCTAGCAGATATCACTGATATAGGTCAAAGTGCAGTCTCACAACAACATGATCACGCGATATGTTCTGCCGGCCCCATACAATTTGTACAGTGTTGTATGCGATGATCCGGGTGAATATTTGGTTTCAAGGCCGGTCGTTTCGTTGTTCAAAGGTACGAAAGCACGTATGTCATGATATGACATCCCTGTATTACTGGCCCTTTACTCGGTGTGTTCTAAGATAACTGTCGACCCTGAAACATTAATACCTTTGAGTTTTCTCCAATGAATCTGTGCTTTCCGTTGAAAGTCCCATTGCTTTGTGCGTAGCGTGTCGCCAATTTTGACGACAGCGTGTGAGCCGTAGCAACAATATCCACGGGGGCGGGGCTAACTAGACAAACTCGGAACTATGCATTATTGTGGCTCCGCAGGTACCGAGTCAATTACCCAAACCACTCGGTCACGGTACCCCACGGCTAAGCGCGATGTGTAAATCTAAGCAGTTCTTGTGTAAGATGCACCAAACCACTATGCCACAACACAGAATGGTTGATAAACTGTTAAAATTGAGCTCACTGACGAGGGGGTGATGATGTGAACGCCTTGGAGATCGACCTTGTTTGGTGAAATTATATGTCATGCAATGTATAACTTGTATTTCGTATATAAAAAGCTGCAACGTAAACTAAACGTAGGCCTACTTGTAAAATCAGATTCAATATGTTGTCTTTTCAAAGTCGGAGATTTGCGGCGGTAAATTCCACGTAATCTGCACAGTACCCACGCTAATATCAGAACAGCCGTTCCAACAGCAATTGAAAACAAGATGATCGAAACAAGATTATCTGAAGAACGAAAACAAAAAGAGAAGTTAGCCGACAAACACGACTCACTTGCACGCAGGTGCGTAAATCGTGGGTGTGAGGGGGGTGGGGTGGGGGGTGGGGGGGGGGGGGGGAGGGGGGGGGGGGAGGGGGGGGGGGAGGGGGGGGGGCGTGGGTGGTGTATACCACCCCCACTCCTCCATAATGGGGATTTCGTACCGCAGAATCGAAATGGCCATAGACTGCCAGGGGGAGAGGGGGGTGGGGGTGGGGTGGGATGGGGTGGGGGGGGGGGGGGGGGGGGGGGGGGTTGCAGGCCATTCCATGATGGACAGCACTCCAGATGACTGCTTTCTCTCCAGAAACCCCTTACATGTACACCTCCGTTTGCATTAATAGCTTGGTTTATTATTAATAAACAAAATAATACTTCCGTCTCAGAAACCTAAAATTTTGATGGGTATAGTGTATTATTATGTAATTTCTTCAGATGTTTCTTTATTGCACAGAGCATAACTTAACGTTGTGCGAACTATCAAAATGAGTAAGGCCTAGAGTCTAGTGCGGGATTTCGTATCACATATTCGAAATGGCCATAGACTGCCGAAGTGAATACGTCACCTTTTGTTGGTTGCCTAGGCAATTGGCTCTAAACTAAAAATCACTGAACCGTGTCCCAGTGCTTTTGTAATGGTACTTTTCCTGACGGCCATGATAGTTTAGAGCCAATTGCCACGGCAACGCACGTCACACTTCGGCTGTCTATTGTGTATTTCAGGACAAAAAAGGGTTTCAACAAAATGTGAATACCTGTGAAAAGAACAAGTCAGAATAAAATACCTCAAATTTTCAGACGGTTAAAATTTTTAGAGGTAAATTATCACTTCCAATTCAACTTGGCACGACGTTAGCACGGCAGTGGCTTTGAACGTCGAACTTATTTGACACGGCATTTGATGTCATTTGGCTCGGCAAAATGAGTTCGACACGGTAGAAGATTTTAGCTCGACAGGGTCTGCCATGCTCACTCTATTTAGTGCGGCACAAGCACGGCTCGGCTTCAAACGTCGTGCTTGTGCCGTGTCGAATTTAATTCCAGTTCGAAGTTGGTCCGCAATTTTGTTTACAACTAGGAATGCGCATGCTCGCAGCGCGTATGTGAGTAAAGAAATAACCTACAAACAAGTGCATCAAAATAATAAAATGGCGACGTACAATGGACAGAATGGAAAACGCACGTGTACAACGTCCATGACGTGCACAATACTCATCCACCATGTTGGATGTATTTAAACAGCTATAATCCCCCCCTTCCACATTTTTTGAGTTTTTCGGTTTATCATGGAGGTGTATGTGTCTACAACACCATCACAACTTGTTTTTCACAAAAAATCGACAGGCTTTTGCTTAAAACGTAAAGCAGTTCCGACCCTCTTCACCCGAAATTCCTAAACGCTCGAGGTCACTTGGTCTGTTTATCAACAGGGTGTTGACGTCATCCTGAGAAACATACAAAACGGCCTGTGCAGTATTGAATGGAAAATACACGAAGTGAATGTTTATCATGCCTGTTTTGTCCTTGTAATTCAAAATACAAACGTGAAAAACACTTCATGTAATATGACAACAATCTACTATTACCTGTTTTGTGAAAAAACGGTGTAGCTCACAATGAAGCTCTTTTGAAGTAAATACTGGTGCATTGCGACGGGTGGTCTTGTCACGGAACGAAAGGCATTCACAGCGGTCTGTCTGCAGCATTTAACGGTTCCCTGCGGGCCGTATAGTTGCCACGTGTTACATCGGCCGGTACAAGTTAGAATGAGCGACTCATTTTTCTCTCTCTTGGTAATAGAAAAGAAAATCTTTCTGCTCTTTTCTTTTTCATAGGGTCTGGTAAAACATACAACCACGCAGCTACTGGGCATATATCTGGCTTTTTGGACCAACACAATTCTTCAAAAAACACCATAGAGACGGTTTTCCAAGTTTTTTGCGTGTAAACCTATGCAGCTAACAATCGTGTCGACTTCTCTTTCTCAGGATTGCGTCACGGGGTCACGCGCATATCATGAATACCTAATGAGCGTTTCAGAAATCGCGAAAATCTCATTTTCGAAAAGCGCACTTTTGCTTGCAATTTATCCACTTAAAACCGACAATTAAAAAATAATAAAAATCCACGTCGGCAAGAGGGATGTTTGGACTATCAAAAAAAGCCTAAATGCTGGATTTTCGTCAAGGGGGATTCTTCCTCTTTAAGTTAGACTGGGAGTTTGCAGTTAAGTTCGACGTTTGAAACCACTGCCGTGCTAACGTCGTGCCAAGTTCAATTTAATTCGACACGGCATAAGCGCGACGTTTGAAACGTCGCGCTTAAAAATCCACGTCGGCAAGAGGGATGTTTGGACTATCAAAAAAAGCCTAAATTTTGGATTTTCGTCAAGGGGGATTCTTCCTCTTTAAGTTAATAGACTGGGAGTTTGCAATTAAGTTCGACGTTTGAAACCACTGCCGTGCTAACGTCGTGCCAAGTTCAATTTAATTTGACACGGCATAAGCACGACGTTTGAAGCCATTTGGCTCGGCAAAATGAGTTCGAAGTTTGTCCGCAATTTTGTTCCGACTAGGAATGCGCATGCTCGCAGCGCGTATGTGAGTAAAGAAATAACCAACAAACAAGTGCATCAAAATAATAAAATGGCGACGTACAATGGATAGAATGGAAAACGCACGTGCACAACGTCCATGTCGTGCACAATACTCATCCGCCATGTTGGATGTATTTAAGCTCGACTGGGAGTTTGCAATTAAGTTCGACGTTTGAAGCCACTGCCGTGCTAACATCGTGCCTATACGTCGACACGGCATAAGCGCGACGTTTAAAGCGGGCCTAAGTTTGACGTTATGGACAGGTTATATATTGCATCATTCGATCGTGAAGCGATCTCAGACGAACCATTTACCCGTAAACCATATATACACCAGCAAATGAACTACCAACTTTCAAACAAGAGCGTCTGTAAGAATGTTTTCGTGTTAGGTCTAATAAACTCCAAAACGGGCAATGAAGTGAAGTATATTAGGCCTAAATAGCATTCAAACTAACTATTCGAGGATACTCCAGGTATGGCATGTATGGTAAAATTCTCCGAATCAAGCAGTATCTCCAGCTCCGCAGTAGTTCCATAACATGAGTTGTCACATACACTCTTCCCAGAGATTTCTACTTGAGGTTGCACCTTCAATAATAAAGGAACATGATATAAAGGAACATGATATAAAGGAACGATCGTTGCAGTCACAGGCTGAATTGTAATCGTTTTTACAAAATGCATTTGAATTAATTTTTTTAAAATATTACCAGTGTTATATTAAAACGCAACTACACAATTATAATATACAGAAAATCATCATACCACCACGGCACCACCCAAAACACATGAATAATAAGTACAAAATACGAACAACTACAGAACGTACAAAATCCAACAAGATACGTGGATATTTCTCCGAAACAAGGATATTTCTCCGAAACAAGGATATTTCTAATAATGTATATACTAACAAAAACACACACGCACACACCATCACACAGAGTTGTTTCCTCGTTCTGAGCAGCAGTTATCAAATCAGAGTGAGATGCTTTTTTCTTTCTGATTCAGCAAGTGGAACAGCACTACTTTAATGTCTTTTTTCTGGATAGTTAAATAGTTTTAATCCGGAGAATAGACTTGAAAGTGCATGTACAGTGAAACCTGCTACTAAGGCCACCTTGATAAACAGGCAACATGCTTATAGTGGCCACCCGTCTTTGGTCCCAAATGCCATGTATGCAATGCTTGGACAATCTCTACAAAGAGGCCACTTGTTTATAGTGGCCAGTTTTATACGGTCACGAGGGTGGCCAGTTTCACTGTAGATCTTTTGACGAATTTACACTTTCTCGTCCTTAAATTCTACTTAACAGAAAGCACGATTTTAAACAACTTACCTCTATCTTTACATTTGTAGTCACATTCACTTCAACACTATCAATGGTGTAGTTGAAATCCAAGCTAAAGGGATCCGTGTAATTACGCTGACTCTAAAATAGCCAAGAAAATAATATCATATACTGTGCGTAAAAACATTGACTGAAGGGGCTTTGGATTGAAATAAAAGTAACAATGTGGTATCTGGTACCCTTGTTATTAAGACCTTTAGTAAGGTTTTTCTTGTCAACTCGCGAGTAAAAAATTGAAGTCACTGTAAATGATGTGTTCTACCTTAAAAGGGTGGAGACGTGGACACCATGCAATGGCGACACCTTACCATATTTTCGCCCACAAAGAAAAACAATATGACATAATATATAGTTAAACAAATACTTACTGATGAAACTGGAACAGCCCCGTACGGAAACCGTACTATATCATCGATATACACCTTAACGCGGAACTGGCTGAGCGCCACCACGTTGGGGTTGATCTGAAGAGGCGGGTGCCACGACACGGTGATGGAGGCTGAGGGCAGACCAAGGCTGGATAGCAGACGTTCTTCCCTTAAGGACACTACTCGAAGTCCGATGGGTTTACTCGCTACTTGCACCACTAAAGTGAGTTTGGTTGGCAATATAGACAACTTTCAAATTAGCACCTATAGAGCCTCGTCTTGGATGGTGAGCCATTTTGCTACGTCACGTGTTTTTATTTGCAAATTCTATCACAACATCAGACTAAATTTCCGTTCCCAAAATTGGCGGTCTAATTTTGTTTTTAGACTAGATATTTGTCTCAAAGTGTGTCTAGTCTACACTCCCAACTTTTATTTTGTGTACTTTTCACTTTAAACTTGCCCATGTTAATTGACCTTTAAAGACAGAGTATAGGCCTACATGTTGTAAACTGTTAAAAACAGCGTTTTTTCTCTCGTAATCAAAACAATTTTCAGCCACATAGATGCAGTAATATACTTCAGAAAACCCGAAAAATCCATGTATTTTATTTGTGTATGAATGAATTGTATATAAAAGTTGTCTGCAGTCAACGTTTTTTAAAGCACCTTCAGTCGGCAATTGCCCTACAACGGTCATTATACGCCAACAAATTCATGTGGTGTTTGTTACCATTGCTATCAACACTTTTCCTTGTCAACTCGTGAAGTAAAATGTTCGGTACACTACATGTACCAATGATGTATTAGGCTTTAATATTGAGCATGGGATCGATATATTACCTTGGGTCTGGCAGAAGGAAATACTCTTCGTTGTTTCATAGCAATCTGGTGAAACAAATTGCAAGAAATCGTGAAACAGACATAGTTGAGAAGATTTCTTCGGAGTATAGAACTTGACCACCATTTCCCAGCCAGGTGGTGGAAGGAGGGAAGGGGGCGGGGCGGGGGGGGGGGGGTTGCACTGTGAATAAGACCCAACATATATGGACAAAAGAAGAGAGGAGGAGCAGTTGAATATACAAGCTTCAGACAAATACCTGCGAACTGCACTCTCCTTTCCTCGTTTGGTTTCCTGTTTATCAGCTGGGCAGTTGTGTTTGCTGTATACACCTGTTTGATGAGAACAATAAAAGATCGATATTGATTTTATTCCAGTAATTAAGCATGTTTTTATTTTTGCCTGTGTATGGAGTTTAATGCAATCCAGCCTAAAGGCCTGGGGCCATAATAAAGCTTTTAAGCAAAAAGAAAGCTTAATACAAAATTTGTCTGTTTGCAAAAATGGGTTACTAGCAGTCAAAATTTCCCAATGTCATTATAGTAAGGATCCATTCTTGCCTAGTGATAACACAAATATATATATTTTTTCTTACCAGGACAAATGGATTGTATCCAAATCGTACGTTTTCGTAATATATCCATTCGGTTTCCTGAAAGTAAGAGTTGAAAAAAATGTATAAAGCTGCACGGAGCCCAAATTATTTATAGTGACTTTTAATATAATTTTATGTGAGTTATTCATTGACTCGGTTGCTAGCACACATAGATTATTGAATCATCTGGACGCGGTGTTTTAGTCGAGACCGAAAATCTCGAGACCGAGAACTCCGAGTCAGAAGCCGAGACCGAGATCTATTGTACAATGTACGTTGATTGGGAGCAGTAACGCGGAGCCACGAATTGATGGAGGAAAATGTCTGAAATACAGTGTAACATGACGTCATACGGTACAAGAGCTTTCTCTCGAGGCCTGTCCTTCTCGAAAGTTTACAATTGTAGAAGCGCTTGCCAGAAATGTGCCAACATTGTTTTTCGTATTCAAATACTTAGTGTGCTTCGGTAAGCATGAAGTTCAAATAGCCTAGAATCCAAAACTAATCACACCTTACTGCGAATTATGTCGTCGGCAACTAAGGCCCTTTATGCCATCAACTATACGGTTTTAGCTTTAACTATACTATATTATCAACTTGAGATGACGAAGAAGGAGTTCCAGTTTTAGAAGTGGGAGGAAAACCCCCAGAGAAATGCCCTAGAGGAAAACCCACGCGGTCAAGTAGGGACTGCAAACCCAATCCACATACACGCCCCGGATTCGAACCCGGGACGCCAGAGGTGAAAGGCGAGGAAAGAACCCGTACGCCAACCCGACCGCCCTGCGAATTATTGATGCGAGACTGTATACTATATGTGCATGAAACTTTGCGTTCGATCAAGCGTGTTCCCTGTACCAAACACAGAACAAAACACACGGTCCCCCCTCCCCACCCCCATACTATGCGGACTTCTTTTTGTTCGCGTGTACTGTAGAACATTTGGCCGAAAATATGTTTTCCTTTTCAAAATCAAATCGCAGGATTTCGCCCTAACTTTACAATTAGTTTAAGGGCATCGTTACACAGATTATCCTTTTTTTGAACCCCCTCCCCCTTCCCTTATCCTTTTTTAAATGCCAAGACAACTCGTCTGCGGACCTGTGCAAGTCCACACAGTTACGGTGCTACCTAGTTTATGCGGACCTCTTTTGTCCGAAAGTTCGTATATTGTATGTAATGCTCGTACACACCAAGAAACGAGAGTCAGTGTTTTGTACCAAATAAACTGTACGCGCCACTAGTTTATCTATGATCCCATTTCGTGAAAGTCGCATGGATCTCATTTTAAAAAAAGTCAGAATTTAAATGTGCATTTGCAATTTCAAGAATATTTAGCCCAGACTTAATAATACGGGAAGGAGCCAATATCGTAACTGATTATTCTTCGTATAACAGAGATATAACTAAAATGTTTAAACTTTAAGTCAAAAACAAATAACACGCAGGAATAGCATTTGCTTTGGCAACGATGTTAGAAATTCAATCTACTCACTGTAAGATCGTATCTTCCGTAATCGTCATCGCAGGTTGAAGCTTCGAAGAGCGAGTTGGTGTAGTCTAATCCGACTGCGTAAGCATTAAAATCTTTAAAAATAAAACCGCAAATTTTTACACAATATTGCACTTTCCTTATAACATCATAATCTGTACTAAGCCAAAATGTCCCATTATGATCCATTGTTAACAACGTGTACTTAAGTATTGTCATCCTTTTTTCAGTCGAAATAGCACAGTTTCTCTGGATTCGACGAAAATGTGTCCAACTAAAAGAGGGCGATCTACACTTTAAATGGTGAGCGATTGGGGGGCGGGAGGCGCTGGTACAGGCTAGTTGGCCAGGCTAATTTGGCTAATTTATGTAAAACACGATGCGTGCGCATAACGCCGCGGGCATGTTTTGGTTTCTTGTGACTTCTACATACCATTTGCACGTACCGGTGGCCATTACAGGGGCAGGTTTTCTTATTTGCTCGTCATTGCGCACGTGACGCCAAATTCGTGCTACGAAATACGCAGCTGCAAAGGCATGGAGCTGCGTATTTCGTGGCACGAATTTGGCCTCACGCGCGCATTGACGAGCCTTGCCTCTAAATCATGTGGCAATAGATCCATCAAGTGCATACTCGTGCATGATGCACGGTAACAATGTCCCCCGTCATGGCCGCCCGTGCAAAGGGTCTATACGTACTACATTGACCCTTAATACGTACATACGCCACTTGGTCGAGCCCAGCTAATGTTTACATCTAACTCCCACTCGTCGGTCGAGACTTTTCGGTCGGTAAAAACCGTTTCGATGGTGTCGCTGTCCACTATTTCTGTTATGGGGAGACAGTACATAAAATTGAAGGAAATCGTCATCGCTATCTTTTCCAGTCGAAGTTGTGATAAATGTTACTTGAAGCCCGAATACATATTTTTCGCAATGACCCACAATTGTACTTAATGAGCCGACAAGAGAAAAAAAAAGACCAAATGTATGGGTAGAAATAATGGTATACAAATAATGAATGTTTTTGAATTCAATGGTACAAATATTTTCATGAGTTGAAAGTTAGAATGTTCCATTCAACGAGGCGAAGCCGAGTTGAATGAAATAATTCCATCTTTCAACGAAATATTGAACGACACATGACCTGCCGTTGTCCAATCGGATGACAAGAATCTACTTGGGCGTTATGATTTTCCCGTGTAGAATGGTACCTTTGTGGGAGAGTATCCAAGTGAAGAGCCTTCAAACAAATAACTAAACACAAAATCCTGCATGGGGTGGGGAGGAGGGGGAAGGGGGAGAGGAAAGGGGGAGAGGAAAGGGGGAGAGGAAAGGGGGAGGGGGAGGGGGAGGTGAAGGAGATTACGAAAATAGGTTGTGGCTAGTTTCAAGCACTAACACCACGTATCCCGCACGTGGGGCATACCATGCCCGTGCACGGATAATAGTCTGAGAGCCCACGAAGATTTAATTAGAGTTTTGGGCACAGACGGTTTGATGGTGTCGGTGGCTAACATTCAGAACGGCCATTCTTAAGTGTCGCCTTCCGTGCGTTTGGGAGGGGAACCGCTCAAAGTAACCCCCAAAATGACTTTTAATTAGAATTTCGCGCACAAGCACCATTGCCCATGCAGATAGTAGGCATAAACAGTTTTGAATACACACTTACGCTCTATACAACAGGATGGATGATAAGGTCTCCTTCCACTGGGTTTTCTAGGATCGCCACAATTCACTCGAGCAAGACAGTTGGTAGACATACACACCAATTGTAGTAAAATCAACCAGGTATGCGCCACACGTGCGATGGGTATATGATTCTTCATGATTGAACCAGCTAAATGAAACAATGAAACCAACAAGAACATGTCTTTGGTATCAATTAAGAGTTGAATTCAATATCCGACCACTAGGGATTCGCCTTATGACGTTAACCACAGCATGCAAATGTGAATATTTTACAAACTGAAAAATTCAGACCTGTCCATATGTTGTGTGCTTGGGCAGTGGCGGATCTGGAAGGGAGTTGAGGGGGTTGCAACCCCACCCTTGGGCGGCGAACTAATGTTTAATGGAAACAAATACATGTAAATCATTGCATTACAAATCTCTCTCAAAAGCTCCAAAAGTGTCCTCGATTGCAGGAGAAAACCCCCAAATTGTCCGGACCCCGCGGCATGGCGTGTTTTCGGCACACATTAAGAGCCACAACGGTCACCTTAACCAAATGCCAGATCCGCCCCTGTTGGAGAAATTTCGTGTTTCGTGTTTTGGGAATTCTTTGCACAAGCAACCACCACATAACCACTGCGAATTGAAAAAATGAAATATTAGGGAGGTTTACACGTACAATACACGTAAAATGCAAGTAATACACGTAAAATGCGATCTTTCACGAGCCCGTCATATCCGATGAAATAGTATTAGAGCTCAGACTTGTCGAATCTTGGTTACAGCAAGAAAGTTATTTCCATTCTCTCCACGGATGGTCACACACACGTGGTTTTTTTGTTTTTATCTGTTCAGGAACTCTTCAGAGTACGACCAATTGATCAATGCATCTCATGTTCACGTTCGCGATTTACGTGCATCTAAACCCATCTATTTTGTGTCAATGTTCAACTATGGTCAGCCGACTGAGCACGTACCTAACTTCATCTTCAGTGTCTCACATTTACCACATTTAATTAGTCCTTGGCTTAATTCAAACCAATTAGTCTATGAATTGCTCTTTGAACCCCAACCTCGAAACGCATCCGCTCCTAAAGACGACAATAAGGGCCAATATTGTGCAATGCCTTTTGGAGGACAGCTCAGTGCCATTCGAATCTGCGTGTGTTACTATAAGGTGTCTCAATCCCTATTCCCTAATTATATCCATCGTCTCTAATAGGCGAGGATATGTCCCCGATTATCTTTCACTTTCGTGGCACACCTCTGAGAATTAAAAAATAATAGCTGTTTTATATTAATTTTGACACGCTGAATCCAACTATGCTTGTTGGGGGTCGTGAATTCCTGCAGTTAATTAGAAAAATGCAATTTAAAAGATTAAAATACAAGTATTCTCCTATAAAGCATTGCGCTGCCATAGAAATATAATGACGTAATTCTTTTTCAACCAATAAAAGGACGCGGCCTGCACACATGACCTCTCAGGGAAGTCAACATGGCAGCCTCCATGGCCATGGAGAGCGCGTGGCTGTCGGATTTCAAGCGTGTTTTAAGCAAAGTTTTGCACTTTTGAGACTCTTTGGAGTGTGATACATGTATACAGGTACAAGGAAAATGATAAAACAACTGTTTTTTCCCGAAACGATCGAGTTGGGGAAATTATTTCGGTGCGCGGTTGACACACGTGCATCTAAACCCATTTATTTTGTGTCAATGTTCAACTATGGTCAGCCGACTGAGCACGTACCTAATTCATCTTCAGTGTCTCACATTTATCACATTTACCACATTTAATTAGTCATTGGCTTAATTCAAACCAATTGGTCTATAAATTGCTCTTTGAACACCAACCCCGAAACGCATCCGCTCCTAAAGACGACAATAAGGGCCAATATTGTGCAATGCCTTTTGGAGGACAGCTGCCATTCGAATCTGCGTGTATTACTATAAGGTGTCTCAATCCCTATTCCCTAATTATATCCATCGTCTCTAAGCGAACAGTAGAAAGAATGAACATAATTTTGCAGGTAAAATAAGGTTAAATTTGAATCTGTTTTGTGATTTTTTAAAATCTATTTCAGGACCATGACGGAATTTAGGTGTCGGAATATATCAGGCCAAAATATCCCACTAAGGTTTATGTCCTTACCGTCAAAACAGGAAGTAGCGGTTGCATTCTTGCCAAGTTAGTCATCCATGGTTCGAATATCGCTCAGAGGAGGTTGTAACACGTTTGATGCGAAAATTCGGTCGGTCTGGCAATCATACAATCAAGGCAGCTTACACTTTTGTACTTGTTTTATTCCACCAAGGCTTCACGGCCGAAAAAGGTGCGGTGTTCACACAGAATAAAATTACAACATTAAACTGTTCTACGACACAATTTGTCTACAATGACTAAACCATAGATGAATAAAAATCACATGTGCCTATAAATAGACGACCGTGCATAGTTTGAATAAATTGAATCTATTGTTCGCAAAGCACTCATGTGTGGATATAGGTTTACGAAGTGGCAGTGAAAAGGAAACCACTCGTGTGACATTCTGTAAGCGTATTCAGCACAAGCCTGGTTGTCTCATTCAATTTCCACACTGTAAAAAAAAAAAAAACAATTTGTATAGGCCTAATATTTTACACAAATACTGATGGCAGCAGAAATGTTCCTTTTTTTTTCAATTTGCAGCGGTGGGTTGGTTTTGTATTTTAGATGTGTGTGAAATCACTTTACGGTTTTAAGATGTAAATTTTAAATGTGACATTCCTAAATCTCAATAATGTAACATCAATCTTCTGACGTAAAATCACTGTTAATTCGTTAGTGATACCTATGTAAAAGTGACAGTATTTTATCGCAGCTAATTTACTTTTACTGTACACGGTCACACCGAATTAGCAAATTCATCAATGAATTGCAATTCAGATGTGTTCAGGCGCACTTAAAGCCCGCCGCACACCTTTGCGATTTACCGGAGAATCGGATCATCGGACCACTTACCGGAAAGGTGTGCGCTGAAACAATTCGGGGCGGTCTGACCGTACGCTATAGACCAGAGCAAATCAAACTTGTTTGATTTTTCCGGATCCGGTGGTCCGATGTCTGATGGGCCGGTAAATCGCAAAGGTGTGCGGCGGGCTTAAGGGAGTAGGTCTAAATAAGGGCGTTTTCTGAAGTATTACTGCATCTATCTATGTGGCTGAAATAATGCTGCTGTTACTTCTTCTGCCAATGATATTGGGGCTTCAAAGTTAACACAAACTACATTGAGATAACAAGTGCAACCCGTACATAATACACAGAACAAGAAATTTGACCCAGTGAAAAGTGCATATATACGAACTCCGCAAAAATACGGCAATTTCAGCGATGCGTCGGACTGGGCACTGCCATTTTCTCCGAAAACTTGGCGAAGAATGACGTTTTTTTGTGTGGAGGTCTTTTACGATTTTTGCATACAGGACTATACAAGTCCTTCGTCTATATTTTTTAAATGGCAGTACATGAGGAAGTTGTACAAACAAGTCATTCTTTGCCCAGTTTCGGACACAATGGCGGCATCTGTGGTACAGACGCGTAGGCCTATACGTACGTATAGAATTGTCGGTAAAAGCTGCGTGTTTAAATAATAATAGATTATACAATATACACAGTGAAAAAGATATGAAAACTGCCGTAATTGCATATAGGTCTCTACGCTTCATTGTGCAGTGAATATTGTATATCGTATTAGCACAGTCTTTACTGGTCGGGTCAAACAAATCATATCCAAACTGATTTTATCTGTAACTTTTATGTAATAATTGTACCCTTCTTTGTGTTCCTTCGAGATCTCTTTGGCACGCAAGTACAGGTATGGGTTTTAAGGTTTATATCCAACGCTTAAAATTTCGTCGTGGACTATATGTACACACAAAATCCCAAGCGGCACGGCACACCCAAATGGAGGGAAGCTGTTGTGTTTAAAGTAACAAGCACAACTCCAATCGGTCATTACGGAACTCAAACCAAAATTAAAGGCAGGCTCGTCAGCAATGCGCGCGCGCCAAATTCGTGCCACGAAATACGCAGCTCCACAACAAAGACACGGAGCTGCGTATTTCGTGGCACAAACTTGGCGCATTGCTGACGAGCCTGTGCCTTTAATCAGAAATGGCCACGGATTTCCACATATCTTTATACATGCGAACTCGGATAGCTGGATAGAAGGACTGCATGGTTCTTGAATCACGTTTAGTCAGAAACCTGCCAAAATGTTGTTAATGTTGGCCCTATAGTTGCCATTTTGTTTGCCAACTACGGCGCTTTATGCCAAAGGGCATTCACTTAAACTTAATTTACTTAAGACTTAACTTTATCTCGAGATGACGAAAAAGGAAAAACCCAAGGTACAAGTAATATCTTGCGGGAAAACCCACGCAGTATAGCGACTGAAAACCCAATCCACATACACGTCCAGGAACCCAACCAGGAAAAGTTGGACGGCAGGAAAGTTCGTTTCCCAGAGATTGTTTTTGCAAGATCGTTTCTGCAAGGTATACAGCCGCGTCTGATCAGTTTGTACACTGCAAATTTGTTGGTCATTTTTGATGATGGTTAAATGACTTGCTGGGCTGTTTGAGTGATCATGAAATTTACACTGCATAATTTTATGGTGTATCAGTGGCCAGTATATACTTGGTCTGATAACAAAAGATTCCACACACAAAATATCTGAATAATTGTAAATAATTGCATTCATTATATAGCCTATTGACCATTTATGTTGGTTAAAATGTTTACCCAACTTTTGGAGCAGTTGATATTTGACCCATTTTGACCAACAAGGTCTGCAGTGTACAGCCATGCCACAAGAAGAACTAGTTTGTTTTTACTTAGATTTGGGTCTTATTTATGATGAAATTTATAGCTATATTGTTGTCCAATCACATAACGTCAACTGCATTGCAAACTTATCTCTAAAAAACGAACTTGATTTTTTTCCACTTTAAATTTTGAAAAGTTCACTTCATGCTTGGCTCCCAAGCTTTGGTGAGACAAGTATGTTTCGTTAATTTATGCTATATGCGAATGTGTGAATGTAAATACATGTATTCAATGTAAATACATTTTTTTAATAATAATCTGGAAGTAGGAAAAGTGTTGACATTTTGAGATAAGCCCTCTAACTCAAAAAACGACATTTGAGAAAACTGCCATTTTGCATTACAACAAAGCACAACTAGTAGAGGAACAATCCTAATGTTCCGTGACACTTTCACGGGGACAAAGGTTTGAGAGTGGTTTTGGGTTGCCTGAGGCCGGGTTACTGAACAAATCTAGCTTTAGTTAGGTAACCCTCTTTAAAAACAATTGTAGGGGTCAAAACAAGGGTCAATGGGGGTCAAATTTAAAAATTGCCCCAATCTTAATAAAATGCATATTAAATTACAGATCGAGATTGAACAATAGAGCCACGTGCTTTTCTGCTAGCAGCCACCTTGAGTCACGTGTTCCCCATGTGGCTCCATTCTCTCCTGATCTGGAGGACAAGCAGTATAGTTACCCTTAACCATTTGACCCCCTGTGAAGGCGCCCTATAAACTAGAAACATGTACAATTATGCCAATTGACTTATACTGGTGATTTTTCTGTTTTAAATTGTACAAGACTGCCATTTTGGTTTTTAAAAGTTTTTCAGTTGAATTTGTCATGTCAAACAACATAGGATTAGACACGCAATTCATTCAAATCGGGCAATCTGAAGTGTTGGTAAATTTGGACTTTTGGCCAAAAGTGCATTGACCTTTTCACATTTCCGGTCACAGTGACCGAACGAGAGGTCAGAGATAGGTCAAACTATATATTTTTGAATTCAGTATGACAAGTCGAGTAATTAGGATTGGGGCATTTTTTAAATTTGACCCCATTGACCCTTGTTTTGACCCCTACAAAAAAAATGCTCACATTTTGAAGAGGGTTACCCAAGCTAGATTTGTTCAGTAACCCTCAGGCAACCCAAAACCACTCTCAAACCTTTGTCCTCGTGAAAGTGTCACGGAACATTAAGATTGTTCTTCTAACTATACAGTCAATAGCAAATTCCAATAAGTAAAACAGTTTGTTGTGGGGTATACCACAGTTTGCGGTAATATATTAGATACAGTGTATAGGACCACCAATCCAGAATGTACTGACACCATTATCTCAATTTTGTTGGAAATGGGGGTTATTGCGTTTTGCAATGAAATTCTTCATTTGTTAGACGTATAATTAGCGACAATTACAAAACTTAAAAATATAAAAACGGTTCTCGAAACTTAAGCTGGGTATAGTTTTTGTATACGGAATACTTTTTGGTGACGTCATAATGATTATACGTTTAAACGATTTAAGCTCTGCTTTACTTCAATATCCCAAACGCATTGTGCCATAACTTGTTTCAGACGCGGACTCGTCCATTTTTTTCTTGATATGATTATTGTGTCTTGTTGTTTAGACACTCATTATGTTCGCGTACATGCCTCTGATGTTTGTGGCCATTTGTCAGGTCGCTGGAAACTTGTGGCCGTCCTATGGACAACCGAACCAACAGGTTAGTCGTTCGCTTCAGTTTCGACTTTAAGTTGTTTAGAGAATGTCTATACATTAAGCCCCTGTCACATACATAGCAGGGTATTTTTCATATACGAAGTTCTTTGGCCACGATGTTGGGGTGGGCCCTTACAATGCTAGAAGCTAGAAGCACTTATTTCCTACGAATTGGTACGATTACCAGAGACTGCACTCTATACACAATCGTACCAAATCGTAGCTAATCGTACCTAATTCGTGGCCAAAATCACACAGTGGGAGGCCCGCTTTAGGCTACATTCTTAGCCGCAGTCACAAAGGATAATCATGTCGTGAGTCTGTCGTGGAAAAAATTGTCACTTTATCGTAGGTCCTGCGACATTCGTACCAAATCGTACCCAATCGTTGGAAACTCGTGTCAAAAATCGTACAGTGGGGGGCCCGCTTTAAGCGGGCCTCCCACTGTGCGATTTTTGCCACGAATTAGCTACGATTGGGTACGATTGTGTGTAGAGTCTATAGGCAGTCTCCGATATTCGTAGGAAATTCGTGGCAAAAATCGCACAGTGGGAGGCCCGCTTTAGACCAAAGCCCCACGACAGTCCTCTACGACGCTTTTATTCGTCGGAGGGATGCCAGTGGCTCTGACCTTCAGGGCCGGAAAATAATCCACTATCATAACTGCATATAGGCCTAGTATGTGTGCACATGGACTCGCCAGCACAGTATACTGTACAATGCAATGGATTTGTCAGTAGGCCTATGTATGTGATCTAACCACTGCTGTATGGATACAGCGCCCTCTATGTCCGGGATACAGACATGTATACTGCATGTGTGCAAATCATTGTGAAAACATAGGCTGTACATGTATACGTACATGACATATACATGACATATCCGGACATAGGCCTAGTTGATCAGTAAGTGAGACAATTTTCCACGTTTTTTGTTTGGACTTGAAGAGTTGAAAATATATTCTTCGTATATTTCCGGCCGTTTACTTTTCCGGCCTGGAAAAAAAGCTTTGCCGGATTTCTTTTTCTAAAATAAGAAAAAGCCGGAAACTGGAATCGTCGTATTACTATCGCAGGATTTTGCCCCAGTTTCTGTTGTGGACCCGTCGTAACCCCGTCCGGCGATGTATGTGACAGGGGCTTTAATGACTAAAAGTGCATCCACGGTATCAAATACACCAGCTCATACTCCTCGTCGGATGTAGAAATATGCATTCACGTATTTGACATTTTCTTCGGCTAATTTCATAATCGCACGCCATCGCAAAAACGATCAAAAGTGCTTCTTCTCAGTGTTAACATTCACGTGCATATCACATTGAAGCTCTCACAAAATCGTACATGTTTTTTTATTTCACATCCTTATTCCTTCTCTTAGACGACACTGCACACGAAGTTTAAAATTAATTTAACCTGCAGCAGTCGCTCTGCGATCGCATCAAAGAGACAGTATGTGTTTTCACGCCTTTTTGACATTCGCTCTTTTGTAACTACACTCTCCCTCCAAGAAGTGAACGAAATTCAATATCGTAAAGTTCTACCATTTTCTGGGGACATGTACAGTTGTAGTCAGAAGTTTACACACAATTTTGTTAAAACTGGTGTGCTTAAACTTGCGTTGTCACCATTTTTGTAACAGTCTTTACTAAAGTCGTGATTTTGCTGAATTCCTCACGTGCTTGCAGTACTTAAAGGCACAGGCTCGTCAGCAATGCGCGCCCGCCACACGCAGCTCCATGCCTTTGCTATGGAGCTGCGTATTGCGTGGCACACATTTGGCAGGCGCGCATTGCTGACGAGCCTGTGCCTTTAAAACATAGCTTGGACACCTTGCAATGGTTCGGGTAGTCCTGTTTACCATTTTGGGTGATGATGGTAGTGGTGTACATGTATATGTAAACTTCTGACTTCAACTGTACCTTACTGTTTGGATATTTGTTACCGCCCGATGACCTGGTTGGTTCCATTTTCAACGTACATGTAGGCTCTGGATCCCCGTCGTGGCCAGTTCTCAGAAGTTGCAGGCCGGGTGGGTATGTTGTTTTGTGTGATTATCACGTGCTATAATAGTCCATATTCCTTAAACAGAAAGATAATTTTGAGCAGGTTAGGTTGTCTGTCAACCCCCACCCCACCCCACCCCACCCCACCCCACCCCACCCCACCCCACCCCACCCCCACCCCACCCCACCCCACCCCACCCCGTTGACTGTAGCGAAAATGCCCGTCACCTACACCATATAACACGTGCTTTACACGCGAGGTATAGGTATCGTACATCTGTAAATTCTAAATTTACTGTAGTTGCAGTTAGTTTCATGTTCACCATTATAAAAGAAAACCCCGCCCCGCCCCACCCCACTCAAGCCAAGCCAAGCCTCTCCACCCCAACCCCAACCCCCATCCCATGTCTCTTTAGGCTCTTCACCGCACCTCAGATGCCAATTCACCCAAACCCAGTTCATGTTTTTTTTCCTTCTCAGATAGTAGATGAGGTATACGCACTGACTTTGATTAATTACATATGTGTGGAGATAACGCCGTTTTTCAGTATTCCAGTCATGTAATCTGTCTTTAATCATTGGGAAAAGCTTAATTCGAGAGCACGTGTGGTCTAGTGGGTATACAACCGTGCTCGTAATCGAAGGTTTGAGGGTTCGAGCACCACTTGTGCCAACGTGTTTGTGTCCGTAGGCAAGACACTTAATCTCAATTGCCTCATCAACCCAAGCGATATATGGGGAGCTGTTAGGGGAAATGCCTCAATCTATTAAGTACTGATATGGTTGTGCGCCTTGGTCAGGTTGCCACCTAGTTGAAGCGAAATGGTTCTGGCGGTAATAATGGCAACAGCGCCAGGAGCACCCCCGTGGGGCGCTATATAAGTATCCACTAGTGTTATTATTATTATTATTAATTTAGAAAGGATCGTTTTTATAGACTTTTGATGGAATTTTGTTTTGATCACATTTGTAGCTAGCATTTCATAAATCTCAGTCTGAACCCTGCAGCATTGTGGTGGTTCAAATCAATCTTACTATTGGTGTGACGTCAGTACGTCACCTGAAAAATCCTACATTTAATATTTGATTATAGGATTCCCAGATCGACGCTTATGAACTGCAGCTTGTGTTGACGAAAAGTGGTCTACAGGGACCGCACCAAAGTAAGTATACGCTTAATTAACTATCCTCCGTCTCGTGAAAAGTATTGTCTGCGTTCAAAGTCGATTTCAAGAGCTTCAACAACATTTGACAAATAATCTTGGTTTGCCCAAGTTATTAACTTTAGAATAAAATATTCTAAGAATATAAGATTCCCCCGTTACATCGGTAACCATCATTTTGTCAAATAATTCAAAATTGGTAAACTCCATCAATATTGAAGACTCATATAAATGATCATAGAACAGGCAAAGCAACAATACTGTGCAACATCGTTTATAAATGTCATATAGGTGCTTACCTATTGGTTATGTTGCTAAAAATGAAGACATGCGACTATTGTGTTCCAACGTTATGAATGACCCATATCTCAGTTAAAAGCTATCAATAGTATCTGTTTGTAGTACGTGCACAGCTAGCTATTGGTCATGCGATCAAATCAGTGTGCAGCCATAGCAATAACGCTTTCTGGTAGTAGTCGGGTGCCAAACGATCGTGCGATATGACGCGGCACGGTGCTATATACAAAACAGCTACTAGACTCCGTAACTGTTTCAGATGCTACGCGGTAACTGTTGTGATTGAATTTGACCGAGATTGGAAATGAATTCTTCGTGTTTGACGAGAAACGACGTCATAAAGAAGTGCCAGCTACTAAATATGAACATGTAATGTAATGTGGGCGAAGAAGGTACGTGTCATGTTTCTTGTAAAGACCATTCGGGGTGTGTTAAGGTACTGATTTGTGTGCAGCCTTCTGAGCTTTACCCGCCGCGCGGTGCTTATGATAATGAGCCAAAAGCTTCGCAGGGATCCCGCACTGAAATTTGGTGCGGGTCTTCACCAATCAGCGATGAGCTCTCACCGTGATTCCCCAGACCTAATGGGCGAGCATCCCACCGATATATAATCACTGGATGTAAAACGACGTCTAAAATTGAAGCCACCGTCCAATATTGTATCCCACCAAATACAATGCCTTGCCTAGACTGGTCATACTGTCTTCACTAGTCTACATCATGGTCTACATGTGTTAAGTGGAATGCTAGCGATCGCATGGACCGGGGAGCAGTCTAGGCCAAGCATTGTTCGCGGGGTACAATGGCGGCCAGCGCATGGCTTTAATTCTCGTATAGCCAACTGCTATAGCATACTTAATCCAGTGATTATATATCGATGGAGCATCCCCAGTAGGTCTGGGTTCGAGACAACTATATTGTTCGTCCACCGGGACTGTTTTCGGCTCTTGCTACTGTTAAAGTCAAGTTCTAAATTCCAAGTATAGAGTTTTACCCGAGTACATTTAGACCCGAGTATAGGCCTACAGGTCAAGTCTTATTACCGAATCCCGTGTTTTTCATGTCTGACATGGGGCCGAATACGAGTAAGCCTAGTCTACATTATCGACTATACTGGCCGATGTTAAAAGAACAAAAAGGGTAAAACAGGCTAATCCACTATATTTATACCACTAGGCCTGTAATGTTCAAAAATGAATCGTACCCCACCAAATACAATGCCTTGCCTAGACTGGTCATACTGTCTTCACAAGTCTACATCTTGGTCTATCATGTGTTAAGTGGAACTGTTCAGTTTCGACTCATCGGGGTCGATAAATGATACATAGATTCCGTTCAAAGTGAGGTATCGAGGAAAAGACAATTGTTATATTTTCTTATTTTGGAGTATGGGAGTCGAGTACCGAGTACAAAATACCGAGTCCGGTTACGAGTACTTAGTACAAAAAGCCAACTGTACGTGCAAAGTCTTTTTTTCCCACAAGTCAAAATCATTTCCGAGTGAAAAGTGTTTCCTCTCTTCTTTCGTAGGCCTATCTGTGATTAGTAACGTTTTTTCCTCCTTTCTTTTGTGCAGGTTTTAGCCGAGATGCGTGCATTGTAATGATCCAGATGCTGGATGTATCCTTTGAAGTTATGAATGTTAGAGAATAGGCCATCGAAAAATAAACACTGCCGCTAAATACTGACAATATATTTTGTTTTATCACAGCTTTGGGGAAAACAAAGAAAGAAACGAGTAAAAATGGAAAACCAAAACGATTTGATTTACCAATTAAGACGAGTTCCTTAACGTTCTACATACGCCTTTCTTGTATCGTTGCCGTCACGCACGCCCAAGAAAACTTTCATTGAACATATGTTTTTGCAAAAAAGGGTCTTAAGTCGCGCTGGCTAGTATTCTTTTTTTGCGACCATCAAAAGAAATCTGCGGCAAATCCACGCTCAATAAAATACCAAAACACACTGGAAATTCCTGGCGGTGCCCAGATACCGCCTGGAATGTCTGTGTTCCCCCGGGAATGTCTGCGTTACGCCTGGAATTTCTTTTGTGTTTAGGTATTTTAATGAGTGTAGAAATGCCACAGATTTCTTTTTATGGTCGCAAAAGGAATACTAGCCAGCGCGACTTAAGACCCTTTTTTGCAGAGCGGGTCACATATATCGTGTTGAAATCGCCCCTTGTTCTGCAAGTTTGAGTAATTGGTGCAAATGGGCAATCGGTGAAATTACGAATAAGTCCAGGTCTTTTTCCCTATGAATCCATTTTTGAGATCATGGTGAAAACCTGAGAGAGTGTACCACTGTGCCTTTAAAGCTATCGCACAACATGGGTTTTTGGTCATTACAGTAATCTTACTGTGAATAAAGAGGTATGTTGTAACATTCCCCTGTAAAAGCGTCAGCCTCATCGGTCATTTCATATTCGAGAAAAAGGGTGACAATCTTTAACGACTTTTTCACAGGCAATCGGGGGGCGGAGGAGGGGGTGGTGTGAGGGGAGTGATTAAAAAATATAATTCTCGTCTCGTAAGACGAAAAATCATTATTTTACTCATTTCTCAACGACAATAGCACCAAACGATTCCAGGGGAAGTTTTCTATCATCATCACGTTTATATTGTGTAAGTTATGTGTAAATCTGTGAACATTCCTGATTTTCGAGATTCCCAATAGTGAGCAGGGCTTTAAAGCTCAGCTGATAGAGCATCTGCCCGGTGAGTCCAATGTCTCCGGTTTAAATCCCCAAAGGTCCTTACGATTTTTCTCTCATCCCAAGTTTGGTTGTTTCATTCCAATGGTTATTAGGCACCATACCAGACATTACAACGTAAAATGACAATAACAGAGACATGAAACATTGGGATTTACCTTGTTCTTTTATGCACCCACACCTTCTGCAGCTCCCCATCCTCCCACCCCCTGCAACGCAAAGCTTACAGTGGCGTCGTAGTATGCCCCGAACTGCTCGTTTGACCAGAACTGGATCATTGCGCAAAGCATCCATCTCATTGCGCAAAGCATCCATCTCATGTCCGATACGGCCGTGTTGTCCGCCAAGATCATGGGTAGCCGTTGCAAATACCTTTTTCAATGTCTACAAAGAAAATATTCACATGATACGGGATTAGGTGATCTTTGTGGCTACATGTATTCCACTGTGTGGTCGATGGCAATGACTCGGTCAGAGTTTTCTCAATCGATTTCGGACACGCCCAAATAACCAAATACATACAGGAGGTGCCTTATCAATACCCAATAAACACGAAAAGCAGTTCTCCTTGCAAACGAACGCGTTACTTAACACACTGCATCTGCATCTTTACATCCCATCCCAAGGGTGGTGTCATTGTGGAGACGTACCTTGCTCAAGTGCCACGACCAGGATCCAACCAAAACCCTTTAAAGCCGGGCTGAAAGCTTGAAGCTACTTGACAGTTATTTTATAAAACGGATGTTACTTGATAAAGTTGCGTTTTTCTTATCTTTATTGCTGACTTTGTATTAGAGAGAAAAATGAAAAACTATACCAAGTTCGTCAACCGGTAACAGGCCAAAATGAAAAACGGGGCGATGACGTCACAATGATATGCATTGACGAGGAGACAGTCACTATTTAGCAAAGCAAGTTGCATGCTTTCCGCATGGCATAAACCACCAGTCGCTATTTTTCTGTAAAAGTTTTCGGTGTATTTTCTCAGTGGTTGTTACACTGAACTAATTTTTGGGTCTTTCTATAAATTAGGGGTCCACCTTTGGTGTCCCCCGTTACATTTTACATCTTGTTTTTGTAAATTCAGGACACATTCTTTAAATACTTTCCATCTCAAAGAGTGAGTACATAAAGTACAATTCATACAAAATGATTTAAAAGCCATTTTAATGATTTTTGTACGAAAAATAACACATATCAGGTGTAACGGGGGACACCAAATGTCACACTTTTGGACCCCTAATTTATAGAAAGACCCTTTTGATATCAATAAAATGCCAGCTTCGTGCCTTGTTGGTGGTAACACTTGCAACTCTGTGCGTGCATACAACGTGCACGTGTTTGCTGCGAGGAGCTAGTTACACGACCACAGTTAGTGAAGCAGCTCTGTGTGTCTCCTCGCTATGACGTCACACACATAGCTCGAGTTGATTGACGTGAACTTGATTGTCGTTTTCAGTTTCGCGTGAAAAGAGTCATGAAATTCTGAATAAAATGTTCTTCGTACATAAAGGACTATATAAAGAAAGGACTGTTGAAAACCATGAAAGTGAAGGGAGATTTCCACCTAGCTTTAAAATTTTCCCAGTTGCAATTTACGAGTCCGGGTTTTGCACGACATGTTTGTGACTGTATAAAACAAGTGCTTATCTGAAATTCGTTAAAACTTAACAGGCAAATGGCTTCAGCGCGACCGCTCGGGCACTATGGGCTTTGAGGAATTTAAGGAGCTCTTGAAAGCCCTCGACCAATGGAAGCAGTCATTTATGAACTTTGACGTTGACAGAAGTGGAGCCATCGAAAGCAGAGAACTGCAACAGGCACTTGTATCATTTGGTGAGTACGCTGTCTAACTTTTGTTTATTGGTAATGTGGAAGTATTGCGCCGTAAGTCTGGAACTGGTATCATTAAAAATAAAACATACCGTCTGAAACAGGAGATGAAACCCGAAGCCTCTGAAACCAATGTGCGCAGTAATAGTGTCAGCTTAGGTAGCCGATACAAACGCGGTGAGCAACAGTTTAATTATTGGTATCACGTGACATTTCCAACGACATGTCATTCGAAATCGTATGACCCTCGAAGAAGTAAGGAGTAACTGTGTGTAACTAGCGAGGGTTGGGACATTGAGTGAAATTCGACCGGTTGGCGACAGCCTACAACCTGTTGCTCTAGTATAAGTTATACTGCGATTGGTGGTACGCGTGGTCCTGCGATCACCAACGATTTGAGAAGATCGATCGCAAGATCAATTGTAGGTCATTGTGCGACTAGTGGTGACATCAGCGACCTGTCGTACGATCAATCGTGGCGACCTGCGACCGCTCACATTACAGCTCCAGAAATTTCTCTGTCCAGTAAACCAACTTGAAATTTGGGTCATATCGTGATAGTCGTGTTACAGTCGTCTTCAATCGTGTCATATTCGTGACGTATTCTTGCACAATCGTGTTGAAATCGTCATCAATCGCAATAGGTCGTGGTAATTCTTGTTGTATTCTTGTTGATATCGTATGCAGGCCTATTCGTGTCAAATCGTGTCCCCAATCCATCGCGATCTCGACACGAATCGACACGATCCCAGTACGAACAACAAGAATCAATTAACAAGAATCGACACGAATGCAGTACGACCTATGCCAATTACAACATGATTTTAACACGATCTGATGTAAATTGTGAACCACCACGACAATTTTTAACACTCCAAAAACAATAACGGTCCTTGTCCGACCTGTCCCGACCTATGGCGAATCAGTACGACCTATGAAGATCTCAGCAAGAACTCACACGGTGTTAACACGTTCTAGCGCGATCTGCCACGAATTTTCCAAAATTGTCAATTCTTGTTAAGCGGGCCTCCCACTGTGCAATTTTTGCAACGACTTAGGTACGATTATAGCTACGATTTGGTACGATTGTATATAGACTCTACACACAATCGTAGCTAATCGTACCCAATTCGTGGCAAAAATCGCACAGTGGGAGGCCCGCACAAGATCGTGTTGAGATCGTGCTCTGTGTGACTGGCCTTTACCAATGTACTAAAGCGGGCCTCCCACTGTGCGATTTTTGCCACGATTTTCCTACGAATTGGTACGATTATCGGAGACTGCCTATAGACTCTACACACAATCGTACCAAATCGTAGCTAATCGTGCCAAATTCGTGGCCAAAATCGCAGTGGGAGGCCCGCTTAAAGCGGGCCTCCCACTGCAGTCTCCGATAATCGTACCAATTCGTAGGAAAATCGCACAGTGGGAGGCCCGCTTAAACTGCACTGTGCGATTTTCACCACGAATTTCCTACGATTGGGTACGATTGTGTGTACAGTCTGTAGACAGTCTCTGGTAATCGTACCAATTCGTAGGAAATTCGTGGCAAAAATCGCACAGTAGGAGGCCCGCTTAAGACGTTTTCTCCTTTGTGTTCTCTGGTTACAGGATACAATTTGTCACCTCAAGCTAACGCGATCATACTCAATCGCTTCTCCGTGAATGGTCGAGTTGCTTTTGATGCTTTTATCCATTGTGTTGCTCGCTTGAAGGGGCTCACAGGTAACGTTAATTTAAAGGCCATTATACCATGTGCAGATTATACTTTTAAAAACAAATTCTAGGTACAACAGCATTATATAACTCAAGAATAATTGATAAACTGCCTTGTAGAAATTTCAGCCACATAGATGAGTATTAAAGGGACACATTGCGTTGGATTGGGCGCTTCTGGGCTACAAAAATAAAATAGACATGATTAGAAAGATAATTGTCGAAAGGTAGAATATAAAGATTCACATAAATATACCTTCAAATTGTATGGTTTGTGTTTAATTTCGTGTTAAACAAATTTCCGCCATTTTGTAGAACCAACTTTTTGACTCTACAAAATGGCGGAACGTTTCCCATTAGTAATATTCCAGTCGCAACTCGTTTAAGTCAAGCCCTTGACACCCGTGCACACGCCGGGCGAGTAGGGGCTAGGGGTGAGTCAGTCAGAGGGCGAGTCAGTCAGGGGCGACTTGGTAAGAGGCGAGTCGGCCAGGGTTGCATGACCCGATTCCAATGTGGTCATGGTGTGTGCGGACATCGATGCTGCAGGTGTGTTCCTATATTATGTCGCGTGGTAGAGAATGGTACCCGATGTACAGTTGTGCCAACAATTATTTATACCCTTTTAATTTTTTTTTTCAAATTTCCTCACTCCAAAAAACTATATTGTGAAGGCACTTCCACTGTATCCTAGGACAGTTAGTTGCCTTGCACAAGACCACATCTTTTGGCTCAGCATATTTCCATAACAAAAGTAATGTCCAGATTTGTATTTTGTACCTGTTCAAAATTATTCATACCCTTACCAAAATCTCAGCATTAGGGCCATTTTTGTGTGATAAAGCATGGCTTGGGCATGGTTGTATACCGTGTAAGTTGACCTCGAGAACGAGCGGGACTCTGCGAGACTCGTCGATTTCCGGAGACCAAGATAGGAATTATATCACGCTTTTTTTCCGTTACCATATTGACATTAAGTCAAAATTAGCAGTTTCACCTATACCGATTCAGGGTCCACTGTAAAAAAAAAAAAAAAAAAATCTTATTTATCACCTGTGCGAAACGTTAGTTGAGCAAAAGGTTCATAACATTTAAATATTTCCGTTTCTGACATAAACTGGTAACCCTACACGTAATAGAAAAACCACACCGCCATGACATCGCGTCGCTGGTAGTGTGCAACTGGCGTTAATTTTGTTTTTGGTGTTGGTTTTACCTACTCTCAACAGTAGTAAACGTTGAAGTTGTCGTTCAAACCCGTTATTCGTTTAGCCTCGTTAATGCTTCGCAGATGCACCAAGTCCGAGGGCCGTAATTCGCAAATGTACTTGCAAACCGGAAACAAACGGTCGAACATTTTTTTGTTTTTGTGATAAGTTCGGACAACATTTTCTTCATTATATTTATTGAATCGATAGATATTAAGCTCCTCCCATTTATTGGCGTTTGAGCGCTTACAAGCGCGGTACGATAAGGTAAAAACAAATCAAAGAAGATGGAGTTTTTCGGACACATGGATGTTGCTTATGTCTGGCGAAAGAAAGGTGAAGCGTACAATCCAAATAACACGGTCCCAACCGTCGAGCATGGATGTGGTAGCATCATGCTGTAGGGATGCTTCTAGAAGGAGTGGGCAAAAATCCCGGTGGAAACATGCCTTGTATAAAATAAGCCGATACAGGAACCGTTTAGAGGCAGTGATAAAAAACAAAGGCTTTTCTATGGATTATTAAGAGTGCCTTTATTAAGGGTATGAATAATTATGGACATGACCTTTTTTTGGAAACATGTCAATAAAATACCTCCAAAATAGAAAATGTCACATGTTGTTATTCTTTCAGTTGTTTGTCACATACATAAAAGTATAAGCCAGACAAAACTCACTCACTAACATGATGCAAAATACAAGGATATGAATAATTTTGGGCACAACTGTAGGTCTACCATGCCACTGCCTGTGGCGCCAGCCTCGGACTATTTACAGGCATAGAGTTAGATATAGAAAACTAGAGTGCGCACTCCTAATACATGATGTGCCGATATGGTAACCGCCATTTTGGCTTAACGCGATGGGTGCTCGGTGGGCAAAGCTGTGTTGCCCACTTTGCACTTATAGCGTTAAACAAACATGGCGCCACCCACATCGGCACGGTCCACACTTGTGACTTGGATAGCCAGTGCACACTCCAGTTTTTTATATCTAACTCTATGTTTACAGCACATTCTGCACAGTTTGGACGTCTACGTCTCACGTTTTTTAAAAAAATCATTAATCTCAACTACACGTTATAAGTGTTTTAATGAATGAACAACTATTTAAAGTATTTCCAAACGGCAAACTTTTGGGGAATTGAAGGCAATGTGTCCCTTTACAATATGCCTACGCAAAAATCCATGTATTGTTTTTGTGTTAAAGGCACAGGCTCGTCAGCAATGCGTGCGCGCAAAATTCGTGCCACAAAAATACGCAGCTCCATGCCTTTGCTACACGGAGCTGCGTATTTCGTGGAACGAAATTGGCGCGCGCATTGCTGACGAGCCTGTGCCTTAAAATGAATTTGCCAGCGTCTGCCTTTTGTACACAGTGTATTTTGTCGCTTGCTAAACAGATCACTTCAGACGTCGAGACGTGCAACAAAATGCCCAGGTAACCTTTCACTATGATGACTTAAGTATAATTACCAGTGTAATTCTGCCGAACATAAAGGCACATTAACAAGTTCCCCACTTAAAAGTCGCAGCCAAACTGGCTCACGTTTAGGCTTTGAGGAGAATCAAGACCCGAGGCGTTCATATCGCTGGAGGTAATTTGCATAAACTCGTCGCCACGTGAGGTCGCTGTTTATGTTGGAGAAGCGTGGCGCACGGACTGCTAGCGCTGCCAGAACAATTCGCTCTATAGACTATCCATAAACACCTTGGACAGGGCTAAGGTAGCCCAAGTTTGAAATTTCATATAAAGCTTCACAATAACCGCCCCCACAAATGACCGCCCTAACCTAAAGCTGTACGTCTCAAGCAAACATACCATTATCTGAAATGGCACATTATGTTAGATATATTGAGGTTAATATGAAATTTAAAAAAATAATTAAATTTAGTAAACGGCTAACGGGGCTTTCGCGGCGTTTTACTAAAACTGTAGATTCCATTTCTTTTTCAGTTCATCCAGGTTACGATGGGAATGTCGGGCAACCTCTCAAGATTAGGCGTGGTCGTGTTGAGCAAACGCACTGTAAGAGGGACTCCGACACGCGGTATATTGGAAAGAGGATGCTCATTTCGACGGTGACACCACGAACTAACACGCAGTGGCACTTCTCGGGTGCAAAATGACGTCAGCACGTAAATTGTGTTTTCACGAACTAACACCAAAAATTTTTGCTTTCACGAACTGACACCTATCGTAAATTAACAAATTAAGGAGAGTTTCGGTCAATTGTTTTACTATATTATATCAGTGTTGTAGTCGAGTCACCAATATCGAGTCCGAGTTCGAGTCTCGAGTCATTAGCCTCGATACCGATTCTCGAGTCATTAGCCTCGAGTCCGAGTCCGAGTCACGAGTCACTTGTTCGCCAAAATAAAACCGAATACACAATATGTAAAATGATGATGCATAAACTACGCCTAAATCATAAATGTTGTCATCTCTGATGATACCATTCGTGTCGAGCATTTTCAAGTACGTAGTGCGCGCGCGCGCACTCGGGTGTCAGTTTGTGCAAACTTGTGTCCCCCACTGTGCGGTTTTCACGAACGGTAACGGAAGTGCACTTGGGTGTCATTTCGTGGTGTCAGCGACGATTTGGCAACGACATTATAAACTATCGATTTTGTTCAAGACTTTTAAATACGTAATGCTATACTGTATAATGCTATGATATTATTAGGTGCCTTTACATAAAAGGTTATCGTTGTCTGTTGGTCATAAGGGATTCTTTTTCGTCATATTATAACGCTTTAAGTCCTGTTCATACTTCACGCGAAAGCGAACGCGACCGCGAATCCACGTCAATCTGACGTCAAACATTTCGCGGCGAACATTCGCGCAAGTTAAAACTAGGGCAACTTTTTGCGAATTCGCTGCTCGAAACATTCGATGTGACGTCAATTCGCATTCACGTTCGCTTTCGCAAGTAGTATGAATCCAACTTTAGAGGCACAGTCTGAAACTTCAAAACCGATTTCTGAAGGAAAAAAACCGATGCAATTGCTTTCGTTGCAGAAAGAAGTAAGCCTTTCCTCGTTGAACATGTTCTCATTATACACGCCATGACCTACCACGGCAAAATGAGAAATGTTCCCCAAACAGAACCACGTAATCGGCGACTGAGGTGAAATATACGTGAACAATAATATTTGTCCATTATCGACTTTAAGTTTTTTGCATATTTGCATTGCACAAGTATTCACTATTCATAGCATACTTTTGTCAAAATGTTCAATAAACCTATTAAAAAGGGAATTTTTCTGATTTTCGTCTGCAGCAGCAGCAGCATCAGCTGCGCGACACGAGTTTTTTCAAAACCGTTTTTCTCGAAGAGTCTTTCTGGCAACGACAGTGCGCTGTGTCATCTCTCTTGCGTCATACTTTCCAAAATACAGTAAGTTACAGAAATAAATCGGTCTTTCTTCTCGTGTATAAATTCTCAAAAAGTCAAATTCGGGGGACATTCCTTATTTTGCCGTGGCAGATCGCGGCCCGTAATGAACTGGGGATGGGTATGCAGCCGGCACGCCCTGAAAAATCAACGTTTTCTTACAACAAAAGAGACAAGACGCCTCGTTTCCTTAGAAATACTGATCCTATGTATGTGTAGGCCTATTATTATCATGAAGGTTTCAATGCGAGTAAATAAATTGACAGTTATGATGGCATGCTACAGAATCGTGCAGATGCAAAACGATCAAATTTCCAATTTGTTGTGGAGGCATTATTGTTTACAAATCAACTGAAGTAAAATTTTGCAAATGATGTGATTTCGGTTGCACCTTTTAGTCCAGTAAATTTACGGGAAAATTGTGCCTGACCTAGAACTAATTGCGATAGCATGCATTCCAACACTGGCTGGTGTATACAAAAATCACATATTAACATTACTGACAATCTAATATTTTCTAATGAGTGGAAATGCGATTCTTTTTCACGCCAATTCGTGGTAAATTTGGTTAATCATTACATTGAGGGCGCCATTTTTTTCTGTTATACCTATCAGGAATATGTGCACATTATGTAACAATCTTCGGGAAACACGACTACTCGTAGCACACGAATGATTTCCCGTCGTCAGCTAAAGAGGAGGCAGTAGAAACGAAATAGACATTTTTTCACGTTTCGGGTATTTTGTTTATAGCTATTGGTCAAACAACTGCCCTACCTGTTATTCCTTCTTGTAAATTGGTTTGTAATAATTGTTAATGTTTGCTTGTGTGGATAAAATAGCGCAGTGTTGTATAGACAAATTATATAATATGGAGATGATAATAAGGTCCATGCCAAAAACAACAAAGGAAAAATTCTTAGATTTTTCACTTTAATTTCTTTGGTTAAAACACATGTACTTCTTGCATTGTCAATGTGCTTATTACAAAAAGGAATCCCAAAATTCGACCATCCTCATAGGAATAAGAGCGTTTCCCTAAGCGAGCACCTGATTTATACTGCCGTCTGCCCGCAAGTGGTCGTGATTACCATGCACCTACTATTGCGAAACATGTAGGTTGAAATACGTTACCAGACTAGTTTCTGAGACGCCGTCGTCTGCTCGGAAGTAGTTGTATTACTACGCATCCACTATTACGAAACATACAGACTGAGGAACGTTACCAGACTAATTATTAATTATTAATTTTGTTTTCAAAAACTGCTTCAAAAACACATTTCCACTTAAAAGAAACAATTAAATTTTTCATATGTTGTTTAATTAATGTTGTTGCCTAGATTTATGTTAGAATGATTTCTATTGCAATTAGTTCTAGGTCAAATCGTAAATTGACTGCACTATTTGTGTTTGATAACAAACAAAACATTTGCTAAATGTTCCGGGGAATTTCAAAAAAAGGAGAGTGCATGCACCGATCTGCTGAGCCTTAGCATTTCTGACAGGGTGACGTCAAAATCGGGCGGCAGAAGCACGGCTGTTTACACATGCAAATAATAACATCCAAATATTAGTGTCAGAAAAATTGGTAATTCTTGTCAGGGGCTCTATAATTGCCTAATGGCACGGAGGCTCTCGACCCGATTAGCGCCGACGTCAAAACACGGCTGTACTTATAGCGGCAACCGTTTTGAACCGCGTTTGATTCCTGTTTACACAGGCCTGCCTTAGCGTTTGACCCGCGCGCTGGGCGCGCAGTCGGCCCTCCTTAGAAGTCGCACGACGAGGTGCTTATTAGTTTGGATTTCGCGGCTTTTCACACCAATTTACCACTGCTCCCTAAACAGCCCCTGGGATAGGGAGCGGGGGACCGTACTCCAGCGGGACTAGTCTGCCTCGGGCTGATGTCGAACGCGCTATTAAACGTGGCACTTTCATTGGCTTTTTGTTTGACTGACTGGCGAGCTTATCTTTGTATAGTCAGACGATGTTTGGATAGCCTCTCGTCAATGTGTCGAGTGGTTCAAGCATGTGAGTCATGTTGTAACATTCATACTTGGACTCAAACAAGAGACAAAGAAGGGTATAGGTGGAGATACACCTCGGAACACATTGAATAAAAGTGCATCTTCACCAAAGAAATTACACACATGAAACCGCCACATACTTTAAATTTACAAAAAGTAATATTAAAAACCATATACCCGGACTAACATGCCGAAATCCTTGCAAAATAACCAAACAAGTTTGTTGATGAAAGATCACATATGCTACACATCATATTAAAAAAAGGCAAAAATAGCGCCCTCCCGAGAATTGAAAGTTGGACAGCAAAAAAACCCTCCTATAAACCATGGTGTACTTGGACGTTTTTAGTCGTTGGTCCTAAATTTTGGAAGCGTACATAGAGAGGACATGTCTTGAGTAAAAAATGTCATGGCTTAAGCAATAAATGTGGCATAGCTTAACTGATAGTTGCTTACGAGCCTGTGCCTTTAAGTTACAGAGAAAAATAATTCCCAGGTAAAACAAATAGGAGCAAAGGGAGAAATTCGTACTATTTTGCATGTACATGTATTTCGAGAAAGCCAAATTTATAAGTACATTTGTACGCCCGCCTACTGTGTCCGCCATACTTAAATGCATGTATGCCAAAGTTTATTTTATTATCCTATTGATAACCTCATTTTTTTTCTCTTATAGGCCTATACATGTATTTTATTGTTGAAAATTCAGTCTGAATTCCTTGATCGGTTGCTTTTTTATTACATTTGACTTACCAGCACCATTAAAACATAATTCACACATGTAAAAACGTGCAAATATGTTTCGCGCGTACTGCTGCAAGGTGGAAGTGTTTTGCCTCGTCCGTTGACTTGATTAACGCCCTCCATTGACGGATTTCTAAATTGACGTGCGTTTCAAGCAAATACAACGCCGCATAAGATTTGCTGCAGATAAAGGTTCAAATCCCAAAGACCAACGTATGGTTTTCTCTCATTCCGTTATTACGGAAGGCTGCACCGAACCTGGAAATGTGGATTTTCGTAGCTTGTGAAGTATTCTTATCGATTGTAATAGACAAAGTATAAACTACATGTACAAGTGAACTCACAATTAAATAATGCGACGAATGGAAGGAAACGTCGGTGAGCGGTGCCCTACAGGGCTGTTCTCTCCACAGTTCTCCGCAATTTAAATTACTAAACTATATGGCGGATCCCCGTCTACAGATTTATCGTATACCCACATTTTCCTGTATAAAACTGCATGTGCCCAAGTTTCAAATAACTCGATTGCTACATTTTAAAGACATATTACATGATTGGAAACTTTTAAAAACAGGAACAACAGCATTACATAACTAAAGAATAATGTTGATAAACTGCCTTGTAGAAATTTCAGCCATATATAGTGCAGTAATCCCTGCATGGTTTTCGTGTTGAATGTATGTTTAAAAAAAAACATTTGCAAACAATTTATTTCACAAAAACAAAACAAAATGTCTTGTGGCGTTTGTCACCATTGCTATCAACACATAATAAAATAATGATACTGATGGACACTTTTGGACACAAGTTTACCCTTAGGGTACTTCCTCTGGCGCTTTTGCCATTATTATTACCGCTGCCATCAGGAAATCACCAGAACCATTTCGCTTAGACTAGGTGGCTACCTGGCCACGGCGCACAAATCAGCAGTTAGATTCCCCAAATATCGCTTGTTAGACGAGGCAATTAAGATTAAGTGTCTTGCCCACGCACACAAACACGTTGGCACAAGTGGGGCTCGAACCCATAACCCCTCGACCCACTAGACCACACGTGCTCCCGGGTTTTCTTGCCAACTTGTGAAGTAACACTTTGGGTCGCTGCAAAGGCCTTCAAGTGTGATACCGGAGGTGTTTCCAAGTGCACAATAGAATTATTCCGCATGAGATGCATATCCTTTTTAGAAGAAAACAGTGATTGAAGATGGTTTACAAATGAACGTGAACTTTTTTGCTTAAAACTACTTTCTTATGATCGAATACCGCAATTAGGAAATTTTTAAATGGGCTTGAATGTAACAACTTAATATATCCGTATGTTGCGAGGCGTCAGAAATGTTCATTCATAAAAATAGAAAATGTGTACGGGTTTTCATCGTTTTCTAGAAACTTGGTGTGAAATTTCCACCGGGTACTTTGCATTAACAGTGGCAGATCCAGCCTCATTAAAATACAGAAATACAAATAAAAGGAAAAGCGGGCGCTACAGCCCCCTGAAATCCATTGTATTCCTATATTTTAATGAGGCTGGATCCGCCACTGTATATATTCTTCTTTGCAATACACTGGTTTTATCTGTAATTCTGGGGTTACATGTTTGGAATGCATATGATCAAGTGAAGATTGAAGGGACGATCTCGGGAAGCAATTGGGGTGGAGGAACCCCTTGCATCACTGCGTTGATTCTGGTTTGGATAGTCTGAACATTGCGCGTGGATATACCGAGCGTTCTCGTAAAAACAATTACACATGTCCAACTATTTCCGAAAATCATGACAAAAAGGCACCATTTGCAATGACCCAAAATGTTACTTGGAGTTAAAGGAGTGTGACCAGATCACTTTTTTTTACCCATAACTCCCCGGGACTTACCTTATGGGTCATGAGATTTTTATATCATAACATCCGTTATATTTTTCTGATTACGAAACTGAAACTCCCGCGCTTCTAGGCCGCATATTTCCGAGGATATCGTCGAAAATCCACCGATTATTTGTAAACTAATTTTCCAGTATCAACGTTTATCCGCTAAAAGCATACTCGATAGTTTTGTTCAACTTTTTACTGGAAATTGCGAATGTTTTTTGGGTTTTTGGGACATGGGAGGTGTGTATGGGAGTTACTTGATAATATTGGTAAGTTACATCGAAAACTATTTTCCAGAAAGTCTGGTCACGCTCCTTTAACAGCTTAAATATAATATATTTCTGTCAAAGATACTTTCTTTTGGAAATTAACAACTGAAGGTGTTTTTTTTTAAATGCGTGTACAAACATAGTACATGTTTTTGTTTTAATCCATGGAACACAAAAACTATTTACGGATTTAAACATAGTGTATCTAAAATTTCTGCAAGTATTAGATACATTCTTCTTTAGATAATGCTATAATCTTGTCAGATCTATTTGAGTGTATTCCACAAAGTTTCGACTTATTGATTGGTCTGTGCATGCTCACTCGAGACAAAAGTACGGAGGCACTGCAGTCTTACAAGTAGACAAAATTCGTCAGCGAATTCGTCAGCGGCGATTTTCGTATATATAAACATAGAAAATTTGACGTGGCTTGCTGTCATCTCTTGTTTTGTTTATCCAAACCTTGTATTTCTTTCCCCCTTCTGCTGTCAAGCAACGCGTGCCATACACGTCACCGTCTATCTCTTCTGCTTGCCCTGGGTGATCATTCAACCGTAAAATTTGGAAAATCAGCGACATGCAAGTCAGAAACATCCTTCGAATAACGCGTTTTGTGTTGCCAGACACAAACAAGAAGATCTGAAAATATCCATTAGATTTTTTCCCCCTTTCTTCTTCAAGTTTTTCAGCCGGCGGCTACCGCGCGTCAGATTTGTCGAAAAATCCCTCACGGCGACCGTTTCTTAAGCTTAATGTTGTCAGAAAGCTCAAGGAAGGTTGACAGTTTGAAATCCTCTTCAGAGCAAGCTTGCATGTTGGTCAAACAAGCTTTTCAAATCGGGAGGCGTGGAACCCACATTTAGAAAAAAAGAGCACTTCTGATACGACAGCGCCAAGTCGTGAAAAGCCCCTCGGTTCCTGTTGGCCATTGACCGTACAGAAAAAAAGTGCGTTCATATCGGCTGGGCGTTTGATTTTAAATTGTCTTGAGCTGAAACATGTAACAAGATTTGAAACTTCTTTAACTTTTAGTTAACTTATATTTTAAAGGCTTTCTGAAGCATTGCTGCATATATATATTTCGGTAAAATTTCTTCTTTATATTAATGCTCTCATTCAAAGAATCCGTAAAAAGTTTTATCTTGCAAATTATATGGTCGTACAAAATATTGAGATTTATTTCTGCTTTCCGCACTGTAAAAAGTGACTATGTACATCATACACGTGATTCTACCAATCTCCCGCACCCGAAGTGTTTACTGTTTATTTTATTTTCGTTTTAATGTTAACTTTTTTGTATCATCCTCTTTGATTTTTTACTAATCACGACTTCCATACCAACCCGAAGTATTGAGATGGGGTCAACGGTGTTAGTGTCAGAGCCCATCAGGCTTTTCAAAAATAAAAGTGATGTCATCGTACGTAACAGCGCCCTCTACCGACAAGATTAAAATTCTTCAAAACGTATTTTAAACAGATGCCTGTGGGAAGGTTTGTCTAAAAATGGTCAAAGTTGGTATAAAACATGGCGTTGGGTCAGTACACATGGAGTCAAACTTTGATGACGTCATCGGATGTCATATTACGTGCATTTGAATGTTAAACCTTTGATGACTTATATCTGCAGAACCCAACGGCTGATTCAAATAAAACTTCACAGGATTGTTGTCTGTGATTATGTTTTTGACATATTGTAATGACGTCATTGTGTGTCATATTAAAATGAATGGTCCAAATTTTCAAAAATAAAAACAAATTTCAGCGCTTTAACATATGATCCTAATTCCTGCTAACCAAGATCTAAATTTCATACACACAATGACCTTTGATTTTGTTCACTTCCGGTTGAAACCGGAAGTGCACTTAAGTGAACTTATTATTTGAAAGTGGTAAGAGATGCAGAGATGGGGCTGGTAGTGTTAATGTCCAAAGTAATTGGGATTTCCAAATATGTAAGTGTGACGTCATTGCACGGAAAGACGCCCTCTAGCGGCGAAATTAACAATGTCCCAAAATTAACCTATATGGCTACGTCTGTGCAAGTTAGCTCAATATTAGAGCTTGTCAACTAAGGTGATCGAGTGTCAAACAAGTTTGTCAAACAAGTTTGCCAAACAAGTCATCGCTTCTTTAATATCGGGGCATTGAGGGTAACAATCATCATTTTTAAATTAAATAGTTTACATGCTTTTTGAGCAGTGATCAAGTTAAAATTTCTCAGGCATGTTGCCTGCTACTAGTTCTGTGACATATTACAATAATGTCACGATTACGTCATTAACTGTCATATTACGATCAATTGAAGTTTATTTCTTCAAATATGTTTTTACAAAATCAACACAAAACAAAATCAGCGTTTTAACACATGATCGTAATTCCTGGCTTATGGGATAAATAATCTTAGTGCCCCGTCGAACTTTCCAAAAATGTGGTGATATCATTTGGTGTATAGGAGCGCCCTCTGTCGACAGGTTCAAACATTTAAAAGGTAGGCCCCTATACCTCAAATAATTGCCTGGTGGCGTTTCTGTGCTATAACTCATTATCGGTGCACATTAAATTGTAACGGTATTAAATCAAGTATGAACTTTCCCGTGTTTCAACTGTCATAACGGTTTCAAGGTTTCAGAGGCGATCAATTAAAGGTAATAGTCAGGGAACTATGGTTGGTTTCTTTATGTAGCAGCAGTCAAGATGTGACGTCCGAAGACCATTGTCTAAAAACATATCTGATTTTTATCTGTCATGATAACGTCATCAAGCGTAAAAATAAGAACAGTCTTTAAGTGATAGAAACACAACTCGGAAAAGGCCCCCACCCCCTTTCAAATACACTTCCTCAATCACACATGGAGATAACGTTGTTTGTAACAGTTTTGCAATCCTGTTATCCATCTTTATAACGCCGTGCGTGGAAAATATTGCGTCTGGGCCCATCAAAGTGTGGGGGCAAGTGCACTTTTCGAGCCGAGTTTACGCGTGGTGATGGCGATTTACACAAGAAGCTTGCATAACAGGATTGAAGTCGTGTAAACCAGCCAAACATCATGTTAGTCTGATTCGATTAGCGTCCATTTTGCTACGCCCGGTAAGCACATTTTGCGAAGCGGTTCGAGGCAGAGAGAGTTAAATATTTGCACCCGTCTTGTAATGCGCTCAGAAACTGTGAAAATCCGTTTAGCCTGTCTTTTGACCTTTTGTGGCACATATAAATATTCAAAAGTTGGAAATATAAACAGTAGTCATGCATGGTGGGCAGGAATGTAGTTGGAGACTTAAATTCTTAAATGGTACATACGCGCCGGATCCTATACGCCAGATTTTTTTTCTTAAGAGAATGGATTTTGTTCAAACCTAACAATTAATGTAAAATACCTCCCCAAAATACTATCCATGGGAAGAAAACGGGAAATTTGCAATCTCCAATTTGGATGTGGAAGTAAAAAGTTGCTGTAGGCCTAGTCGTTGCACTGCTTTATGTACCGGAGATATTAGTTTACAAAATACCGGTGATTGACGATGTCCTTATATGTGGATTGAGAGCGCCAATTTCAGAATGGTAATGAGAAAAATATGACAAATGATATGGTATCAAAATCTAAACACCCATAGGGGAAATGTGATCTGACGCTCCTTTAATATAACGGAAATCAATGCAAAATATCAGGGAAATAATTACAATTAATTATATATATCTAACAAGAGTTTCTGTTTGAAACCAGAAACCGAAGAGAAAAATCATTTCAATTTCGATGAATGCTCGACATTATTTGGGTGTATACGACAGCCTCGTGCGACAAAAGGACGTACACTCAATTGACTCAAACTTCCACAGAGTTTCCTTTAAAGTTTTCTGAGACGTCGATTCATTAGCAAACGGTAAGGGTCGTGTTAGGGTAATGGGCAGCAGGTTGGGGTGCCTGGTAAAGCAAGGTGCATGCAACAAACACAAGCAACTCAAAATGTAACAAAATCTATAGTTCTGGATTTTGTGATCTTGGGATACAACCCTTGCAGATACTCATCTGCCAATGGGTGGAGAGAGGCAGTTTCAGTGTTTTGCCTACACTACAAAAACTGGGATGTTAAATTAACACCAGTGGTGTTGTCTTATATAGATATTAAGCCTGGTGTTAAGTTTTAACACCACAAGTATTAGTTTTAACACCTAGGGTGTTAAAAATAATGTATTTATTCCAATTGAGGAATGAAAACTAACACACATGGTGTTAAATTTTAACACCAGGCTTGGCATCTATATAAGACAACACCACTGGTGTTAATTAAACACCACAGTTTTTGCAGTGTAATGACAAAAATTAATGCACTATGGACGCCGACTGTATCTGAACCCATAACCGCTAGAATTAATCAAGGTTTCGAGTTAAACAATTCGCCAAACTACTCAAACAAATTACCATCAGTGGCAAACTTGGGCATTGTGCCATGATAATTAAAAATACTTGTTCAACATTTCACCATGGACGCGGTCCAGATTCGAACCCACAGTGGTTAGAACTAAACAAGGTATCGAGTTCAATACACCAGACCGCTCAGTCATGATATTGCATCAATCTAGCGCTCGATCAGTCCATGGCCCTTTGGGTTAACACCAAAACAAGTAACCATCAGTTTGGACATCGAGGCATTGTGGCCTAATAATTCCAACTACTTGTTTAATATCACAAGCCACCAAACACTCATAACCTCAGTGGCATATACAAAAAAAGTGCGGGCCATTATGATCATCCCAGTCCTTACCGACCAGAGGGCTCTGGATATTAGTAGCCATGTCGTAGCACGTTTGGTGCACTTCCTGTATTGACTTTTATAACCCCCAGCGGTGTACCAGAATTGGCTGCACCCGTCAGACCCAATCGCATCAAACCGCCTTGCCACGTTTCCATTTTAATTCCCCGTCTCCAGTAACTCCTCCCAGTGTATGTGTATATATGCTGCATTTCACAGGGGTCTGTAGCTCCGTATAAACAACAAAAAGTTACCCGACTGATTCGCTACCCGCTAATCTGTTTTTCGACTTCTGCTTGCCTGGTAAAGGGTTTAAAGTAGCTTGCCAGATTTTTCCAGAAAATGGATTTCGTTCTAACCTTTTAAACAATCATTACTCTTAGGTAAAACAATTACCTCATTTACATGTAAATATTTTATGTCAAACGCAAAATAGACCTCAAAAGACATCCCCATTAAATTTAAGTTTCATTTATCTATTTCTAAATCACTGTTGGAGGCAAAATATTTATTGTGGCCTATACTGAACTTGAGCTGACGATGGATAGTACAAGAAGAAGAAGAATTAGCCTTTTTGAAGTATGGCGGACACAATAGGAGGGCGCACTTTGCAGTGGGTATAAAATCGACTAAAATGCAAAATAACTCAGTTTTTCACTTTACACTTAATTCTGTCTATGTATTATAATTACAACATGTAAATCAAGTTTTGTTCCGCCATACTTCTAAAAGGCTAATGGGGCACACCACAGCTCATTCAAGTCTCTGAAGGTATCTTTGTTATACATCTTTTGTAATTGTCATACTGTTCCCGCTACCGATAAATGCCTGGATATTTTTCACGACAAGATACGACAGGCTATATCGTTCGGCCAGGGTTGTTCATGCACTATGCTTAATATTAAGCCTACCGTTGACATGTGCATTTGCTGTGGCTTGCCCCATGCAATTAAGTACACAATCTTCTTGTGTTCTCCATCGTCAGCTCTAGTTCTGCCGTGTAGTTACAAGTGTTAGTATAACAGTTTATAAGTTTAATTATAGGCTAATATGCAGCAGGGGGCATCAGGAAAAAAATGATATCAGGTGGGCGTGGGTGGGTCTGTCGGCCGAACATTTTGAAAAAAAATATAAATCAATTTTTGTTGAAATAAAATTGGGAGGGGGGTCTACGGCCTCGCTGATTTTTTGTTAGCTCGTTGGAAAACAAATGGGGGTCTACGGCCTTGCTAAAAGAAAATGGTTTTCCATTTTTATCACGTCAATTTTTGTCACGAAATTACCTTTTATTTATCATAATTATTTTTACTTAATTATTTTTTTACCACTATTTTTTACAGTGTATGATGAAAGATGTTACGTTTTGATGGGCAAAATGGAAATTGTCGAAATTTATGAGGTATTGGATGGCCAAAAAAATGCATGGAAAGAAGGAGTCTCTAAAATGTAAAACTGGATTCAAAATCACACTGTGCGTCAACTTGATCTTCGAAGGTGCTTTATTTTGTCCGACAGTGCTGTATAGGTCGGAGTTGGTTTATCATTACGACAGTAGATACAAATCGAAATAAACTGAAATATCGTACTTGCAAAAGCGTTCATTTTCTCGGGATATGTATAGACTTTTAATAATAAAAATACAAACGTCTATTTTAATGTCAGAGGATGTACATTTATTGGAAATTGGCCCACGGATTCCGTTTTTTTCTAGATTTTATAATTCCCGCTGGGGAGAAAGCGCAACAAAACAGCCGGAAATATCGTCATTTTTACCAGCTATCCAGCGTTTCCCGTGTGATTTGTAATCACCGCCAACGTCTCCGGGACATATTAATATTGCGCAGAAAAGAGAAGTGCTTTGGCTCAGACGAAGCCGCGCAATGAACTTTAATATCTCCGTTACCGGTATAACGGCACTGCAACGGCAGAGCGGGAGCGGCGAAAATTCGCCTGAGCGCCCGGGGGCGATGAAGCGATCACCCCCGGTCAGGATCACTCGCCAGCCTGCTCGATTTCCTGAACGAGTAGAAAGGAACGAGATAAATATCTCGCCATACAGTTACTTATCCCTGTTTTTAATCTATCTGACTGCAGTACGGGAAGTGACGCACGGTGAAACAACAAAATGCAGCTAGCTGATGAAGTTGAGACTTGATATGAATAATTAAATGGACACCTTTGATAATGAAATAAGCTATGAAGGTCTATTTTTACTCGAGTGCTTTTAGTATATTAAGTATTGCTTACACTCAATTGAGCCCTTTCACTACAATTTAATTTAGTCAGTTTTCTTCAACTTTATAACTCACTACATACTTTGCAGCCGAAACTGAACTACTTTCAATCGTAATACAAATCGTCCTACTTTCTTTTAAATAGAGCACTGGACGTTGCAAAACAAAACAGGTCTTAAATCGTGAGGAGTATCCTCACGTCGGGTACCTGGCGGAAGGGCCTTTGGAGTTCGTGTAACTTTTGTTCTTACGTCTTCTATGTTTTTTACTGAAGTTAGAGTTGATCCAAGGTAATTAAGGTTGCATTCACACTAAGCCTTTTCACATTATTGATAATCTCGAAAATCAGAAATGTTCACAGATTTACACATAACTTACACAATATAAACATGATGACGGTAGTAAACTTACCCTGAAATGGTTTTTATCTAAAGTGCTATAGTTTTTGAGAAATGAGTAAAACAATTAATTTTCGTCTCATGAGACAAATTCACTTCGCCCCAAAACCATTTCGCCCTGCACCACTTGGCCCTTAACTACTTCGCCCCAAAAGCCACCTTGCCCTAAAACCACTTCACCCTTGCACCATGTACCACTTCGTCCGAATGCCACTTCGCCCCAAAACAGTTCGTGTACAGGCCGTGGTTCAGGGCGAAGTGGTTCGGGCGAAATAGTTTTGGGGCGAAGTGACCGTAAAGCCTTTTTTGACTGTTTTCTCAAAAGTTAGACAAAGTACGGAGCTGATTTTTGCTCAGGTTGGTTTTAATCATTCATATCTTCAATAAAACCATTTGTAACGGTTTACCAATCATGTGTTCTGCCTTTAAGGGAATTTACTGTGATCCAAATTAACCAATACACTGAAAGTATGTGGCAAAGGGACTCTCCCCCCTCCCCCAACACTCTTCCCTTTTGTTAACACACCCATCCCCCTAAAAACTGAAAGGAACTCTGAAAACTGAAATTCCTTGGATTTTTGAGTCACAATGGGGGAACAATGGTAGGGGGATACCCTCTGCAACATATCGTGCTGCATATGTCGCACAAAACCGTGAAGTATGTTTTTGTTGTGCATCAGGTTATTTTTAGGTTGGTTTTCTTTCACCGGTTGCTTTCGTAGACTTCCTCATACTTGACAAGCATTCTCTGGACTCGGATGTTAATTTGGATAATCTAATTTGTAAATCATCCAATGTTCTTTCAACCAGTGGAAATCTTGCCCAGTGTTGGCTAAGGGGGTCGTCCATAAAGTACTTACCCACGGAGAGGGGTGGGAGGGGGAGGAGGGGTGGGAGGGGGAGGAGTGGGGGGGGGGGGGGGGTTGGGGGTGGGGGGGGGGGGGGGGGCGACATTGCGTACACCATGCGTACAGGGGGAGGGTGGTCCAAGCCAATGCGTATACGTAAACGTGGACAAGTTGGCCATGGCTTCAGACCTTATGTACAAAACATATTAGACAGGTCAAACATTTTTCTCACTCATCGCACATTTTTTTTCACTCCTCAATTTAGGTTTTTCCAATAAATCTCCAGTTTCTGATGCTTGATGTCATTTTATTTAAAAAAAAAAATGCAAAAGAAATATTATTTATTTCAGACTTTGGAGGCGACTTGCGTAGTACTGAACCATTGACCAATGCGGTATATATGGAATGCGTATAGGGGGAGGGGGTGGGCGGGGATTGTTGGAGCCACTGCGTACGCCATGCGTACAGGGGGGAGGGGGTGGTGCAATGAGGGAGAGTCTAAAAAGTCGGCATTTCATGCGTAGGTACTTTATGGACGGCTCCTAAGAATAGCTGCCGTCCATTCTTTTTTGGGGGTTTAAGTGTTTACATCCTCTGCATGCTTAGCATCGGTAATATATCTTTTAAATGCACAGGCTCGTCAGCAATGCACGCGCGCCAAATTCGTGCCACGAAATACGCAGCTCCGTGCTTTTGCTACATGGAGCTGCGTATTTCGTGGCACGAATTTGGCCCGCGCATTGCTGACGAGCCCCTGCCTTTAACTCCTCACACTTCTGCCAAAAAGAGATTCTTTTCTTGAGAATAATTTGCCTTCCTCGGCCTTTTCGTAACCATGTTTGCCAAACCTACCGTGACATGCCTGAGATTTTAATACATGCACCAAACCATGCACTATTTACTCAAGTATGTAGCCGACTTCTCTAGTTATAGCACGGTTCGTATCTACAATTTAGTTGTGAACTCCGTGGTATAAGTATTTTGGTTCCTTACTTAGGCTTATTCGGCTGCTACGTTAGTAAGACCCAAGAAGCCGACATTTGTTTTGGCTGAAGGAAGGATTAAAGGTTTTGTGACGTGATTACCACACAATACACCAACCAAAAGCGTTTAAGCCCTGCCTCCGAAATTTCCACCAACCAATCAATGCTGGTGATGTTTTGGTGACCCAAACTATATAATGATGGTGTGCACTCTGCTATATAGATGCAATCCTACGTGGATACTGGATCTGTCCATTGGCTTTATACACACATCAAGGGATGATACTACTGCAGACAAAGGGGCAAACTCAATTTGTTTCTATTTCACAAGAAATAGCCCGTTTGCCTTTAACATTTTCTATACCAGGGACGCTGTTCATAGCTAGTCATGGGGGGAACTCGCGGTTTGAAAACAGTGGCCCATTGATCAATTTTTTTGACTAAAACAGATTTGTTTGGTTTGTTACGAATGACATACTAAACAAACTGAGATATCAAGAAATCACTGCATAAAACACCAACTTTTGTACATAAACAATTACCTGTCAAATTCTGTGTAATTTATCGGAATATGTAAAACATAAATACCATGATATACTTTCATGTAATAAAACCGTATCATTTCCATGCGTCCTTTAACATCTCGCGACGACCGTTAACCTGCGACAACTTGCTTGTTGAGGCCAACTAGCAAAAATGCATTTTTTTGAATTTGAGCCACTCTTTGTATACAGTCATACAAGGCGCACTGCAAACGATGCTTCAATATTGTCCGTATCAGATTCTGCGTGCATGAAAACTAAATCCCCTGGCATGAGTATCAAGTTAGAGTGTGGTATGCACTTTATCACCTCTTTTGTTTCTAGGTCTTGGCTCCCTTTAATAATGTATTTGCCTCACTGTAAAAGAGGTTAATTAACTTACCGAACCAGGATATACTTTCAGTTCATACATGTAGTTTTATGTGACAGTGGCGCATACAAACACTGCGAAGGTTGTTTAGTAGATTTAGAAGAGCAAGTGTAAAGGCACGGGCTCGTCAGCAATGCGCGCGCGCCAATTTCGTGCCACGAAATACGCAGCTCCATGTCTTTGCTACATCACTGAAACGTGCAGCGGACGACTGGAGATGATATAAAAACTAGGTCTGAGACCTAAAGACCCATCAGTATCATTTGCATGCAAAAGATGAAACTTTTGACGAACTCCAGGGACAGAAGCAATATAACTAGAGAATATTGTTGATAAACTGCCTTGTAGAAGTTTCAGTCATATAGATGCAGTAATACTTCAGTGTGAATCCAGCCTTAACGACAGACTACATGATCAGAAAACTTTTTAAAAACGGGAACAGCATTACATAATTAAAAGATTACTGTTAATAAACTGCTTTGTATAGAAATTGCAGCTACATAGATGCAGTAATTCTTCAGAAAACCTGAAAATCCATGCATATATTTGTGTTGAATAACTGGTAAAAATGTTGACTACAGAAAACTTTTCAAAAAACTTTTGGCAATTTCTATCTACCATCAACACTTTTAGTCAACCCTTGAAGTAAAATTTGGGATAACTGCAAATGATGTATTGGGTCTTAACGCGAAACAACATAACACCTAAAACATAAGCCAAACATGTCATATTCGTGGTATTGTTCGGTGTAAAACCTTTCGTCCCCATGACTGGTCAACGCCCGCATCTGCCTCTGAAAAGAAAAATGAACTGGCGGATTTACCGAGCCCTCAGATTATACTGTTACATTTTGGTCTTTTATTTCTCGGAGAAAGCGGCGGATAACCTGATCTAACCTGGGATTTACGCAAATTGGATCAGGCAGAAAGTGTCTCTCGGAGCACGGCTAAAAGCTCTTCCAGTGAGCGACCGTGACGTTTGCCCTCGGGGTTATAGCGCGGGGGAATCGCTATATTATCGTCAGGACCATTTGGCTAAGATTGTGTTAATCGGATCAAGTTAGTATTGGGTCTTTGGATCAACTTATATATCCACCTCTACACCATAGAATTCATTTTCTTCTTATGCACCTTGTTATTTTCATCACTTGGGTATAACACCAACGCTCTATGCATATTTGTGTGCCACACCGGGCAAGCTAAAAAAAATAAATAATAAATAAATAAAATAAAAAATACTTCACGACTTAAAGTGTTGATAGCAATGGTAACAAACACCAAATTATGTTTTCCCCCCGAGTAAAATGGTACCTTTCTGGCAGAACTTTAAAGGTGCTTTAAAATAATTTGCAAACGATTTTTGTTACCATTCAACACGTGCATGGATTTTAAAGATTCTTAAGTACTGCATTGGCGTGGATGAAATAGGATTAATTCACACAAGCGAACGAATTTAGAAAGCTTACGTGTCTTTGTAACGAAAAATATTTAAAAAAACGTAAATTTCCGACGTCGGGAATTGGAACGGGCTTCACATGTTGTACATGTGCGCGCACGCTCATAATAGTACATGCACTGTAGTATGTGTACAATGTATACATGTAAGCGCACATGTACATTTACGTCATAACTCTGTCGAATAAAGGACAGGGCCTGTCTTTTATTATTTCAAAAACTTGTTTTTAATCGACTGGCATTAATCCTTGACGGAATTTTACGTTTCCTGTCAGTGTTCTCTCAAACCAATAAAAACAAAATGTTGTGCGGCACCTACGACCGAAAATATACCAAATGTGGAACAAGATATAAATCATGTTTTGCATCTACGCAAAGAGAAAATTTTGTTTTGTGGGTCCCAATAATAATTCCGCTCATTCCAGGTCGGTTGCCTTATTATTATTATTTTACAGACTTCAATTAAATTTTAGCCTCGTTGAAAACAGTCTATTTGGTGAAGGTCGTAACACGTCGACCGCACGCCGTGCATCCACACTAGCGGCATGTAGTTCAATTTTTACCCCGGCGGCAGCTCTGCGTGATGCCCATTGTCTTACCTTTTCTTTTCTAGAAATAATTAAAGAAAGCCATGTACGCAGCAAACGAATTACGGCACGTCCCGGTTCATTGTTGCGCTGTGTATTCCCACCGTAATAATTAATGAGAGGATGATACTCGAGAAAGCGGTAACACAATCGTGGGCTGATGAACACCCCCTTTTCATCGGCTCTCGCAGTGGGACAACAATGACTTAGTCAACAATGGTGTTCAGTCCCGCATACAGCTAGGACAAGTGAATGACCCAGTACGATTAAAGCGCATGTAATTAAACCACAAGCATTTTGATGTCAACACTAAATGACGATACAATTTAATATTGTGTTTTTTGTTTGCCACGAGGACAGCTCTCAACTCGGCAGTACTTCTATTTGTTTTGATACCTGTCGCTTTGATCTGAAAAGGATTTTAATCACTTTTGTTGGGTGAAGTACGACACAGAACAAAAGTGTGTTTCCGATGTTAATATTACGGGTTTTCTCGCTGGAATTCAGCAGAAATACATTCGAATTCGTAAGTGATTTTGATCGGGACACTGTTTTTTTATACCTTTTCGCGCTCTTTAACTTCGTTTAAAGACATTCACGGTTGTCCGCTAAGAAATCCAGTCATTAAAATACAAAGAATAATACCGTGATACAAATTGGCACACGTTGAGTTCACTCAGTTTTTGCGTTGTAACTTTTTATCCGGTTTATGTGCGATCAATTTACCATTTTACCAAATAAAAAAAGAAGACAGATTCAAACTAACAATGGACACCACTTTTTATTGTTTAGCTTTGCTTGATTGTTTGTTTCGAGAGGTCTTATTTTCGTTAATGAAACTTAATATTCTTTATTCATTCAACTTTTTGTCATTGCACTGGCTGTACATTTTATAGCTGGAACGGAATCCTTTCAACTAGCATGAGGGTCTTTCTATAAATTAGGGGTCCAAAAGTGTGACATTTAGTGTCCCCCGTTACACCTGATATGTGTTATTTTTCGTACAAAAATCATTAAAATGGCTTTTAAACCATTTTGTATGAATTGTACTTTATGTACTCACTCTTTGAGATGGAAAGTATTTAAAGAATGTGTCCTGAATTTACAAAAACAAGATGTAAAATGTAACGGGGGACACCAAAATTGGACCCCTAATTTATAGACAGACCCATGAGTAAGATGAGGGAGTTAAGTGAAGGGGCTCATGCTCCACTACCTCATGACAAACTATTGTTTTTACTTTGTTATTCAAATAAACAGTGGGAAAATAAACGTATAATCGTCAAAGGTCTTTCAATTCAAATATCAAAATGCTGAATGTTTGCCCAATCATGAACTTATTTACCGTATGCTCTTGGCTCGAGGCTTTAGCGAATATTTCCGAAATGTTTGACCGTAAATTTTATAAATTTATTGCATAATTTTCCCGATTGCGCATTTGTGAAAAACATCGCGTGTTCTCTTTAAAATTGAACGCTAATCTCAAACCGCATTGAAATTCGCCCTAAACCCAATTCATCCGAAACAAGCGTGGTAATTTGTTTAGTCCGAGTGACAAAACCAATATTACGGGTCAAACTAAAGTCTTTATAATTATGTGTGTTGGGTAAAAACCAGGTCAATTTCACACCTTTTGAATAGTTTCTGTAGAATTGACTGCAATCGAATAATAAGGTAATACGTACGCGTCCTGTTCTTTTACGTTTTGCCGAGTTTTGGCAGTTGATCAATTATTGTAAAAGATTCAAATTTGTGTAAAAATATTTCCGCCAGTTATTCCATATAATGACTAAGGTTATACCATAGGTGTGTATACTCCACAAAATGATATATTAAAACCATACACTGACAATGTGGAGCGACTAAGAATTTGGATTAAGTGCTATGGTCATTTCATTTTCTAACTCAACCACGATCGGCGACGCTGTGAGTTGCCCAACTCTCGTTATGATTGTGATGAATTAGGACACCAAAACGAGTTTGTGTAGGTTATTGAAAGTATCCACTCACCGGGTTAAAACGTTCATGTTATGCACAAATATTCGTTCATCCGCGAGAAACTAACGAAATGTGTTTATGGAAATCTACCAAGTTAATAGCATTTGTATTTAATCTGATTTCCTGTACAGTGTATACGTGCTTGGCACATGGACACGGCGTTCAAAAGTTTCTATTGGGTCGCGCCGTGTGCCAGAAAAACGGGAAAAAAGTAATAAAAACCTCGCTTTGCTTTTAGACATTGTGGCAATGCAATTCGATCAGAGCAAGGGGAAAATCTATCAGCGTCTCCGGTGGCTATCACGCCCCCGGCACTGTTTCATTGGGGATCGACTGGCGCTCTATTACGGGGCATTTTCCGCGGGTTCTGTTACCGAAACTCTAGAGCAGGGGGCCGGGCGTGGGGCGTGATCGTACACGCCGCTGGCTTATTTAAACTAGTGTTTGCTGTACCCGATACGGTGTAATTCGACTGAATGTCAGATCTAAGCTGCATCAAACTCCGTGCGTTTATAACTCTACTGGTTAAAAACAAACTTTCTTTCTGACAAATAAGTTCAGTGTAACAAGTTTTGTATCAAGCCTCGCAGAATCGGTCAAAGTGGAGATGCGCCGTGATGCATGTAGGATATGGGTCTTTCCATGAATTTGGGACATGGCAAATGTGACATTTCTTCATTTCTAAAATACCTGTACAGCAATTCGTCATCTATATCGTGATGTCTCACGATATGGTGGCTGTTCTTTGATAATCTGTCTTTGGGCTTGATGGAATTTGGCCTTTTTGAATTATCTGACAAAATGATGGTTACTGACGTAACTGGGACACCACGCCAAATTATATCATTTTAATCTGACCCTGAAAGTGGTCACTTTGAATTGGACATAGCACAGTGTCGATCTTAATAGCCATTTTTAATCTAATTTTGGAGGAGTCTAACTGTTCCTGTGGTTATCCGATGTAACAGAGACACCATCACCCAACTTGATATAGAATGACCCATATTACGGCACCGACATAGTGGAAAGGCACGAGGTTGCGCCTGGGTGTCATTTGCGGGCTACGTCCATTGAATTATAATTATTATTATTATTTCTTTCTGGTATTCATACCAAGGATTCCTCAATAGTGCTCATTGCACTGTCACCCGTAAGCGTGAGGAAACCCATAAAGAATTAGAATTAGAGATGGCCAGAGACACCGGGGAATCCCCTTGCTCTTCACGAAAGAATGCTCTGGAATCTTTAGAGTGCGTTACCATTACCTAACACACTGGACCAACGGCTTTACATCCCTTCCGAAGGATGGAGCAAGTGTGGTTGACTGCCTTGCCCAAGGGCACAGGTACTGCAGCCGGATTCGAACCCGGATTCGGACCCGCAACCCCAAGTTTTCACCCATGATTGCGAGTCAATGGCCCTAACCACTCGGCCACGGTACCCCACAGAATGTGCCCTATTCTGTGCAAGAACAAGCCAGGCTAATTTTTCATAATTTAGTAACGGTAATTGGCTTTTTGCGTATATCGCATGAATAGCGTCTGGTATACCGACGTACTTTCATTTTACATGCACACTTAGTATCCACTGAACCAGACTAATTTGTTGTTGCTACAGTGAAACCTGCTATTAAGACCACCTTGATAAACAGGCTACCTGTTTATAGTGGCCACCGTCTTTGGTCCCAAATGTCATGTGGCAGGTGTGAAGAACACAATCAATACCGTGTTCCCGTAGAAGAGAATGGCATAAAGCAACCAGACTGTTGGTTGCTATAATTATGTGACCCGCTCTGCAAAAAAGGGTATTAAGTCGCGCTGGCTAGTATTCTTTTTGCGAGGGGATTCCCCGGCGTCTCTGGCCGTCGGCTGCCAATGGCGCCACCCACCTATGTATCTCGATGTTTAGGTGGAAGATACTTGTAAGCTTCTGTAAACTCATAATAATGTACAGCGCATGTGAACATGCTCATATGGAATGTGCGCTATAGAAATGTAATAATCATCAAATGTAATAATAATAATAATCATCATCAAAATAATAATAATCATCATCCCACGTAACAACGTATAGTATGTGACTTTCTATACCACTCCCATTAAAAATTAAAGACTTCGGGGCGCCAGCCATTACACAAATTTTGCACGCAAAATTTGAGGGTGCATAGGCCTACATCCGGGAACTCAATTGCCTTTATCTCGTTCCCAGGGGAAAAATATTTGGGTACGTCGGCACGCAGATATTTCGCGTTCACGTGTGCGTCGAACGTACATCTAGTCCAGGAGCCCAGGGGGGTTGGGTTAGCTGGAAAGGTAACCAATTGCCTTGTACATCACAATGTTCCCAGTGCATCCCAGTGTATGAAACCCGACGACTGGCAAGCCGGCTGTGGTGGGTGTGGCCACAGGGGTAATTAAAAAGTTGCATAAAAGCTGAACTAGATCAGCTTTTATTGGTAACCACATCAAATTAAGTACAATATGTCAGGTATGACTCCAAGAACAACAAATGGTCACTGCCAGTAATTGTCGGTGGTGGGGTACCCTTGCCAGTCATTAATATTTGACCCCTCATGGATGACCTAGATCAGCTCATTAGGTAACCGATTGAAACTTACTGGAAAATGATCGGGAAGACTCCATATGTAAAGAATGGGCCTTTCCAGTAATTTCCGTTGGTGGGGTACCCCTGCCAGTGGCCCCCCAAAATGCCCCCCCCCCCCCTTATTGACCTAGGTCAGCTCATGAGGTAACCGATTAAAACCTACTGGAAAATGACCGGGAGGACTCCATATGTAAATAATGGGCCTTTCCAGTAATTTTCATTGGTGGGGTACCCCTGCCAGTGGCCCCCCCAAAATTCCCCGCCCCCTTACTGACCTAGGTCATCTCATGAGGTAACCGATTAAAACCTACTGGAAATTGATCGGGAGGACTCTATATGTAAAGAATGGGCACTTCCAGTAAATTATATTGGTGGGGTACCCCTGCCAGTGCACCCCCCCCCCCCCCCCAAAAAAAATGCCCCGCCCCCTTATTGACTTGGATCAGCTCATGAGGTAACCGATTAAAACCTACTGGAAAATGATCGGGAGGACTTTATATGTAAAGAAGGTGCACATCCAGTAAATTAAATTGGTGGGGTACCCTTGCCAGTGCGCCCCCCCCCCCACCCCCCCCCCCCCCCACCCCCCCTAAAATGCTCCGCCGCCTTATTGACTTAGATCAGCTTATGAGGTAAGTTACCTCAGGTAACCAATTAAAAGCTACTGGAAAAGGACCGAAAATAACCAGGTAACTAAATAAAAGCTACTGGAAAATGACCGGGAAGACTCCATATATATGTAAAGAATGGGCACTTCCACTAAGTTATATTGGTTTTGTACCCCTGCCAGTGTACGCACCTCCCCCAATGCCCCTCTATATTACACACTTCGGACACAAAAAGCAGCATGTACTGGCCAAGTTATATTGGTGGGGTACCCCTGCCAGTGTACGAACCTTCCCCAATGCCCCTCTATATTACACACTTCGGACACAAAAAGCAGCATGTACTGGCATCATGGATTATTTCACACACAACGCTCATAGCATGTATGACTATCATCATCATCATTGCCCATCTTGCCGGTTGGCAATTAGGGCAGCGACGAAGCTCCTCCACCTCTGACGGTCCCGGGCCAAAGTTCTTAGGGTGCCCCATGATTGTTTCATGGCTGCTGCCTCGGCCTCCACTGTTCGACGCCAGGTGTTCTTGGGGCGTCCTCTCTTCCGCCGGCCCTCTGGTTTCCATTGGATGGCTGTTCGAGGAAGGGCGTCTTGGTCCTTTCGGAGGACGTGTCCAATCCACCTCCAGCGTCTTCGGGTGATGATAGAGTCCATGCTATCTTGTTGGCATTGGTTGAGTAGCTCCTCATTTGTGATTCTTTGTGGCCAAAACAACCTCATTATCTTTCTAAGGCATTTTGTGTGAAAGGAGGACAGTTTTGCAAGATCCTTCACTGTCATTCTCCAGCACTCGGAGCCGTAAAGAAGAGTGGAGAGTACGCAGCTCTGGTAGAGTCTCAGCTTCGTTTTAGTTCGATACTGCTGTGATCTCCATACGCTGTTGAGCATCCAAAAGGCAGTTCTGGCTTTGTTCAAACGGTTTTGAATATCGTTTCCGGCTTCTCCATCATGCCTTACAATGCTCCCAAGGTAAGTGAATTGCTCTGTGAAAGGGAGATTCTCATCTCCAACTTTAATCGATAAGGGGTTTTGTACATTTAAGGTCATGACCTTGGTCTTCTTTCGACTCATCTTCAATCCGATCTGCTGGCCGAAGTTGCTCAGTCGGTTCGTCTTCTCTTGTATATGGACATATGTATGAGAGAGCAGGGCGAGATCATCGGCAAAATCGAGGTCTTCTAAAAGGTTGAAAAGGTTCCATCTGATTCCTCTTGGTTGGTCGGCTGTTGTCTGTCGCATGACCCAGTCTATCGCGATGTTGAATAGTAGCGCCGACATCACACAGCCCTGCCTCACGCCGGATAACACGGGGAAGCTGTGCTGGCTGTTTCCGACTCTGCAGGTGAAGTTGGAGTAGTAACTCTGGATAATGGAGACTAATTCCTGTGGAATTCCGTTGAATCTGAGGATCTTCCAGAGACTGTTTCTATGAATACTATCAAAAGCTTTCTCGAAATCAACAAAGTTGATATAGAGTTGGCGTTGCCATTCAGTACACTGTTCAATGATATTGCGGAGAATAAATATCTGATCAATGCAACCTTTTCCTCGACGAAATCCCGCTTGCTCTTCTCGTAATCTATTGTCGACTGCTTCTGTGATTCGGTTGATAATGATTTTGGTCAGGATTTTACTTGGAATTGAGAGGAGAGTAATTCCTCGCCAGTTATTACAATCACTTGTGTCTCCTTTCTTGGGGATCTTGATAATGACTCCTTCGCTCCAATCATCTGGGATGATCTTCTTCTCCCAGATATTGGTAAGAAGAGAAAAAAGAGCATCCGCACCAAGGGCCGGGTCAGCTTTAAACAGCTCAGCGTTCAAGTTGTCTGGTCCTGGAGCTTTACCGTTCCTCAGGGATTTGATGGCCTGTATAATTTCTTCCTTTGTAGGCGGTGCAGAGTCTATGTCAAGATCCGTCTCTGCTTCAGGTATGTCGGGCTCCGTCTGCAGCGGCGGCCTATTGAGCACCTCGCTGAAGTGTTCAGCCCATCTGGCGTCCTGTTCCACTTCTGAGGTCAGGAGTCGTCCATCCTTGTTCTTAATAGGCACGTCGGTCTGGGCACGGAACCTTCCACATACCAGCTTAGTTATCTTGTACAGGGTCCCCTGATTTCCTCGTTGTGCGGCCTCCTCAGCTTGTGCCGCCATCTTGTCTATGTGTGCACGTTTGTCACGGCGGGTCAGTCGCTTCACTGCACGATCTGCAACTTTGTACTCTTGATGGTATCGCTCCTTTAGGCGCTCCGACCTCGTGGAGAGCACTTTTTTCTTTAAACACCTCCGCTCCTCAATCTTCTGCCACGCTTCCTGTGATATCCAGACCTTGTGCTTGGTGACCTTATGTCCCAGCAGGCTTGTACTGGTCTCCTGATAAGTCGTCTTTATCTTGTTCCATAGAGTATTGACGTCGTCAGTCTCGGGTGGCGTGTGGTCGTCAATGTCTGCCAGAGCTTGGAATCTATTCTTCAACTGAAGAAGGAAGGGTTTCCTGACGTCGGGGTTAGTAAGCTTTCCTACATCATACCTCCTATTCCCGGCGTTCTGGCGTCCTGTCCTCCTCAGCTTCAGCTTAACCGCAGCGGTCACCAGGAGATGGTCGCTGCCCACGTCTGCTCCTCTCCTCACTCTGACGTCCAGCAGGGACCGCCTCCAGGTACCGTTTATAGCGATGTGGTCTATTTGGTTCTTGTCGCGTCCGTTGGGGGAGCACCACGTCAGCTTATGAACGGCTGGGTGCTGGAACAAGGTACCGCCGATGACCAGGTCGTTGTCGGCGCAGAACTCCACCAGGCGCTCTCCGTTTTTATTGATGCTACCACAGCCGTGCCGTCCCATGGTTCGCTCCACGTCCGTGTTGTCATCTCCGACCTTGGCGTTTAGGTCACCCATCACCAACCTCACATCGTGCCGTGGCGCCATCTCCAGCTCCGACTGTAATTGCTCATAGAACAGGTCCTTAACATCCTCTTCACTATCATTAGTCGGGGCATAGCATTGCAAGATAGTGAGATTATTGTGTTTGCCTCGCAGTCGCACTCTGATGAGCCTACTGTTTATTGGTTTCCACTCCATTAGAGTCTTCTCTAGCCCTTGTTTGAGAATAATTGCGACTCCTTCTATGTGCATATTATCGTCCCTACCGGAATAGAGAACTGTTTCACCCATGTTAGACCTAAGTCTACCTGAACCGGTCCATCTACATTCACTAACCCCAAGAATGTGTAGGTTATACCTTCTCATTTCAGCTATAACTTGGGCTAGCTTTCCAGCCTCATACATTGTTCTTACATTCCAGAAGCCAATTCTGGTTTTAGTTTTTGCGTTCAGGACTCCCATCATCTTGTCAGTGGCTTCCTTCTGGCTTTCACCACTGCCATTCATACCGGCACCCCGGGGTCGCTCTGGAAGTCCCTTCCGCACAGTGGTGTTAGTTTTCTTCGTCGCTGTTTCCGTAACAATAAATTTTTACAAGATAGGATTGTTAGCCCTATGCTTAACCTCCACGAATGTAGGATGTTTAGATCGCATCTAGTCTGGCCTCTACCCTTCAACCTGTCCGGCATGGGTGACCCTACCAGGAGCAAAGCTCCTACCGGTATAGCTCTCGGGGTCACAGAGACACGCAAGCCCACTCACCAACATCAAGGTAACGATCCATGAGTGGGATGTATGACTATATGCATAATATATTACAGTATTGTGTGTTTTGTTTTGACAACATATTTACATCTTGTTTTAATCATAATGTATTGAAAGCTATACTGGAAAATTCCGACAAACTGTAATGTATCGAATAAAGCTACATTGATCAGAACATATAATGGTACCGTATAATCTCCACAGAGATCAGTTCCTCTTCTAAAAAAGAAAAGCAACTCAAAGTTAGTGCAATAAAAAATAACACCCTTTTCTCTCTGTACCAATTAAGATGGTTCCTATATCAGTGAAAAGAGAATATATTCACCTTTGTTTCATTTTAACATGTGATCTGGCAGTACATGTACAGTTAACAACAAAATTATTCATACCCTTAGGCCTACTAAAATTTCAGTTTTGGTTTTCTAAAGAAAGAAAGGTGGACACAGGCCCACTTGCAGAGAAACAACACCACAGCATGGTGCTCCCACCTCCAAATGATTGACCTTTCTTGCGCCAAACGAAGGAAACATCCCTGTCGTCAAACAGCTCCATTTTCGTCCCGTCTGACTATAGAACTCATGACCAGAAACTTTGATCCTTGTCTCGGTTCCCTCTGGCAAATGCGAGTCAAGCTTTTCAATGCCTGTGTGTGAGGAGAAGGATCTTTCTTGTCTGGAAGACTCCACGATTCCACTTTAATTTAGAAGCAGAGTACTGACAATGACATTTCACAAATCACTTACAATAGGTGAAATTCTTAGCATATTCCTAGAGGATGTACGCATCGTTGCATAGCGCATGAGCATTGTGAATGCCCACAAAGATGGGAAAGGCTATAGAGCTATTTCCGAGCTCTTCACTTGTTACCAATTCCCACCGTACAGTGCATCGTCCAGAAGTACAAGAAGTTCAATACCGTGAAAAACATCGGCAAGCGTGGACGGAAGCCGAAGGTGTCTACTCATCTGGTTAGGAAAGTGTGCCGCGAGGCCCTTTCCAACCCCAAAACAACAATCAAGGCACTTCAGGACAACTTGGGTGTCAGATGGGCAGATTGGGAACCAAGGTTTCAGCGCAGACAAACCGCCGCACACTGCACAAGAAAGATCCTTCTCCTCACCCACAGGCATCGAAAAGCTCGACTCGCATTTGCCAGAGGGTACCGAGACAAGGATCAAAGTTTCTGGTCATGAGTTCTATGGTCAGACGGGACGAAAATGGAGCTGTTTGGCGACAGGGATGTTTCCTTCGTTTGGCGCAAGAAAGGTCAAGCAATACAAGCATTCAACTCAAAGAACACTGTGCCGACCGTGACGTTTGGAGGTGGGAGCACCATGCTGTGGTGTTGTTTCTCTGCAAGTGGGCCTGTTTCCACCTTTCTTTCTTTAGAAAACCACACAAAACTGAAATTTTAGTAGGCCTAAGTGTATGAATAATTTTGTTAACTGTACATGTACTGCCAGATCACATGTTAAAATGAAACAAAGGTGAATATATTCTCTTTTCACTGATATAGGAACCATCTTAATTGGTACAGAGAGAAAAGGGTGTTATTTTTTATTGCACTAACTTTGAGTTGCTTTTCTTTTTTAGAAAAGCAACTGATCTCTGTGGAGATTATACGGTACCATTATATGTTCTGATCAATGTAGCTTTATTCGATACATTACAGTTTGTCGGAATTTTCCAGTATACTTTCAATACATTATGATTAAAACAAGATGTAAATATGTTGTCAAAACAAAACACACAATACTGTAATATATTAATATGCAGATATAGTCATACATGCTATGAGCGTTGTGTGTGAGATAATCCATGATGCCAGTACATGCTGCTTTTTGTGTCCGAAGTGTGTAATATAGAGGGGCATTGGGGAAGGTTCGTATACTGGCAGGGGTACCCCACCAATATAACTTAGCCAGTACATGCTGCTTTTTGTGTCCGAAGTGTGTAATATAGAGGGGCATTGGGGGAGGTGCGTACACTGGCAGGGGTACACCACCAATATAACTTAGTGGAAGTGCCCATTCTTTACATATGGAGTCTTCCCGGTCATTTTCCAGTAGCTTTCAATCGGTTACCTGAGCTAACTTGCCTCATGAGCTGATCTAAGTCAATAAGGGAGCGGGGCATTGGGGTTTTTTTTTGGGGGGGGGGGGGGGGGGGTTTGGGGGGTGGGGGGAGGGGGGGGGGGGGCACTGGCAGGGGTACCCCACCAATATAATTTACTGGAAGTGCCCATTATTTACATATAGAGTCCTCCCGATCAATTTCCAGCAGGTTTTAATCGGTTACCTCATGAGCTGACCTAGGTCAATAAGGGGGCGGGGCATTTTGGGGGCCACTGGCAGGGGTACCCCACCAATGGAAATTACTGGAAAGGCCCATTATTTACATATGGAGTCCTCCCGGTCATTTTCCAGTAGGTTTTAATCGGTTACCTCATGAGATGACCTAGGTCAATAAGGGGGCGGGGCATTTTGGGGGGCCACTGGCAGGGGTACCCCACCAACGGAAATTACTGGAAAGGCCCATTCTTTACATATGGAGTCCTCCCGGTCATTTTCCAGTAGGTTTTAATCGGTTACCTCATGAGCTGACCTAGGTCAATAAGGGGGCGGGGCATTTTGGGGGGCCACTGGCAGGGGTTCCCCACCAACGGAAATTACTGGAAAGGCCCATTCTTTACATATGGAGTCTTCCCGATCATTTTCCAGTAAGTTTCAATCGGTTACCTAATGAGCTGATCTAGGTCATCCATGAGGGGTCAAATATTAATGACTGGCAAGGGTACCCCACCACCGACAATTACTGGCATTGGCCATTTGTTGTTCTTGGAGTCATACCTGACATATTGTACTTAATTTGATGTGGTTACCAATAAAAGCTGATCTAGTTCAGCTTTTATGCAACTTTTTAATTACCCCTGTGGCCACACCCACCACAGCCGGCTTGCCAGTCGTCGGGTTTCATACACTGGGATGCACTGGGAACATTGTGATGTACAAGGCAATTGGTTACCTTTCCAGCTAACCCAACCCCCCTGGGCTCCTGCTCTAATCTATTAAACTGTCGTCATTAGCACGTAGCCATTCAACGCATGCACGTTTCATTTTCAATGCAGCATATTGTTCGGTGTACCCATTTGTAATAAAATACGATACTCATTGTCACATCTCACGTACGACTGGGCATTATAACCTTTATTTACGAAAATATAGGCGGAGGTCAAATACCTTGAACACTTGCGTCAGTGATCGTCAACCGCTTTTCCTTGGAAACCATTCGTGTGGTTACCATAGCTGGCCTTTTTGCAATTTGGGAATGAACGTCACCTTGTTTGAGCATGTTCATGCACGGATGTGTGTCCGAATTAATAAAATGCAAACTAATGTTTTCGAAAAGACCCGAGACTTTTCTTACAGGTAAAAATTGAAACATAAATTTCACTTTCCTTGAAAATAACAGCGTGTCATGCAATGTGATTTCAAGCGATGTTTCGGGCAACAATTAGCTTAGAATTAAATACGGCATAATTTCTAAACAATTTTGATTGTTTAAATGTTTGTGTAACTTCGCAATACTCCTAATTTCGCAAGCAGCATATCATTTGTGCGTACATAATTATTGCCTAGTCTCGTTCCTTTATGCCATTCTCTCCTACAGCAAACTTGGTATTGATTCGCACCTGCCGCGTGCATAACATGGCAACAGCATTTTAGTCTGGTCATCTGAATACTAAGTGTGCATGTGAAAGGAAGTACGTCAGTACACCAGACGCTTTTCATGTGAAACACGTATATATAGAAGGCTAATACACACGATACGATACACTGCTAGCGGTATATATCGCGACGGCGTGCAGGACGGCGTGCAGCAAAATGTGTTGCTACTCCGAGAAAAGCAAGGCAATTTGATGTTTCTTGTCACCCTTAAAACGTAGCTTATCAAAGAACACGATTGTTTTGAGGCAGTTGTCAGTTTATGGCCAATGGAGTTCAATTTGTTACGCGCCATCAGACGCAATAAAATTTGATACTTTGCGGCGCATTGAAAAGCTAGATTCACACAATATTAAGATGGACTCACACGGAGGTTTTTTCGCGCATAAATTCGACGCGCGTCGTTTTGATAAAAAGCGATGTTGAGGGAATTTGAAATGAAGTGAATCGATGCAGTGAAAATAACTATTGCAAAAACACTCCAGCATGTTGATCTGGTTCACACCAAATTGTATCCACGCCACTTTTGAAAGCGACGCGCGTCAATTGTACGCGCGTAATGTATGGCATGTCTCAGTGTGAATACAGCCTAAACACAGAGCTAGCTGCCCAACAAGCAGTGCGTGTGCGTATACCGACCCTAAGGAAGGTGTCTATTACGACCCAGGGGCCTGCGCCGTCGTTGGGTAATCCCCGCGGAAATGACGGGGTAGGGTTACGGGTCAATATATTGGAATGACTAAAATTAAGATTTCTCTAAATTTCAGTGTCTCCACTGACACAGTCAAAAGTAACCAGAGCAGGTCTATCCGATGACCTTCTCTCAGACGGAATCCAACACTAGCTAAAGATTCGAGTCGCTGGCCCTCCCTATGAACACCCCCACCCTCAATGAAATTCACACTTCATTTCGTAAATCGGTTACAATCAACCCGCCGTGTCACAATGATGCTGGTCGGGCAAACGCGCGCTGTTCCCCTCCCGACCATTTTCTTGGCGTCCGCCAAAAACACGACTCCGTGATTGATCTGCCCGAGCAATTGTATTAGCCGATCCAATCCCCGAAAGTGTAAGAGCAAAGCGATGTCCCCTTATTAGATTTGGTGGGGCAATGTTTGGACCGGCTGCCGCTGTCGCTCCGGCTCGAGTGACTTTACCAAGAGACTAATCATGTGCACTGCTCGATTCCAGACAAAATTCTGGAAAGGGGTACTTGCTTATTTAAGGAAGAGGAAATACTTGATATTCTCCAGAATGTCACCAGCATAGCAACGTTTGTTATAAAAGTAGCACATGGAAGCTTATTTTTCAAACCATGTGCCTTTTGACCATTTGAAAAATCACTTTCTTTTAATTGGCGTCTAATTAAGCATGTAAAAATCGCCATGTTTTGCAGTTCGGCGCTTGGATTGACAGGGCGTGAGTCAGGGCACAACAGATTTTTCATCATACTACACGGCGTGCCATGGAGTCGAGAAACAGTTCAATCCTGGCGTCGACCATGCAACTGTTGCACGGTTGACGCCATTTTCCCTTTCAAAATGGCGCAGCACATATAGTTGCATAATTGGTTTCAAAGTTTATCATCAAAATTAATTGCGTTTCCGACATTGAAAACAAGTACTCCGGATTCCCGCGAGGGCTAGCAATACATAGGTATATTTTTTGACGAGTAATTCCTGTTCCTTTAACTAAACCAACTAGTCAGCAGGTCCACGAAAAGCTTAATATTCTGTTTGATGTAGACATTTCTTTAATAACTTGCAGCGTGCTATAATGGAAGATACGCATTATGCATTGTATATTATGACTATATTTCAAAATAAATAAAACTTTAAATTTTCTCCAGAAATAGGTTTAATAAGAATGACAATGTAATTTTTAATTTAATTGACATCTAAACATTAATAGTCACCCATGACTGCATAAACCGTCCGTGTGCTAAAAGTCCCCTTTCTCAATTGACCAATCTCAGTTTCTTTTGTAGCTTGGAATAATATGAAATTATCAATGATCCTCAGCAAATTCGTATATTTTCAGGCAAAACGCTGACCCAACAAAAAACCGAGAGCTATCCGAACAAGGCCATATACATGTATATACAAATTCAAATTGTAGTGATATATGCGCTGGGATGGTGAAATTACGTGACCGTATAGTGCAATGCGCCTATATCAACTGTTTCCCCCATGGCACTGTCTCCCGCGCTGCCCCACCCTTTAGATTGGGTCACATTTTTCATGCCCCAGGGTGGGAGAATTTGACACACAAATCACATTGTCATCGAAAAACCAAGGGTCTCATCAGTGTGATAAAATTTGCAAATAAAAAGACGCGTGACGTATACATTGGCTCAACATCAATAAAACTAGGCTGCCAGTGGTACTTTGAAATTTGTCAATTGTCAGCGCGTATACGCGCATGTTTTGCGCCTTGGGGTGGGGATTTTGTCACATACATTTTGCCCCCGCCTCCTAGTCAAGGTAGCCCGGGGGAGGACGAGGGAAACAATTGATAGGTGCATAAGCGAAAGATTCACCACTGCCTATCTGGCCGCATATGTACACCTCTTTTCCGCCAATTTCCCAAGAAGTGCGACCCCAACGTCTGCCCAACGGTACGTCGTCAAACATCGACCAATCAAAAGTTTGGCTGACGAGACAATTACGGGCGGGCAGAAAGCCCGTGTGGTGATATTATGATAACAATAAAGTAAACGCAATAATCGCGCCGGCGGGGAAAAAAGGAGGAGGGGTTTATCCGCGGCAGCACGCACTCAGTCACTCTCCCCGTGCCTCTCTCGATCTACACCCTGGGAGCAATCAGCCGGAAAATAAACAGTTATTATCAGATGGATTTTTCATAAATCCAGCCAGCTTCTTGATTTCGCCGGCTGTAGGGTGAAGTGGAGCGTAGGACACACGACGCGGTAACGGCGGCTCTCAATCGGCATATACAGGTGTGAAAGACGGCGCGGTAGAAACACGGCGAAACACGGCGAGAGATAGTCTTTGAGCAACAGTCTATATTCGTCTTTTAGCATTTGCGAAGTGGCTGTAGTTGATAATCTGCGAAAGGCTTTCAGCATGGACATGGAATCAGTCAGGATGAGCCACGACCAGTGCACCGATTTATCAGACGCAGGTGAGTGTTTGTCCTTCATTTTTGCACAAACTTGTTAACTTTTCGAAAGCCGAGCATACCTTTCCAGCGAAAGTCCAATACGGTACCAAAATATTGTACCAAAATATGGTACCAAAATATATTACCAAGATATATTACCAAGATATATTACCAAGATATATTACCAAGATATTTTACCAAAATATTGTACCGCTATTCTGTGCATGGTAAAAAAAAATCATTCCAGCAATAGTTACTGTAATGACGTTGTACAAAAATAGTTTATCTGATATTGGGATTTTAGTGAAAAAAATAATTGCACTGCGTCTCAGCTCACAATCCAACCACCATGCGCCGTTTTAGCACTCGAGTATGTACTTAATGTTCGACAATCTTTGTTAGAAGTGCAACTTACGTTTCGCATATCCCTTTCGATCACATGTGTACATCTGTTGAAAGGGACTTCTTTTTCTGTCCAAATTCCAGTGACTGAAGGGGATATTTAACCAAAGTTTGTTCCAGAGCTTAATTTTTAGAGCACTCAATACGAGTGGATTTTAAAAGCAATAAAAATGGTGTTTCTTTACTATTTTAATTATGCTGCAAATGCATTTTTTAGTAGCTTGAGCGGTCCAATTTGGAATGTTGAGATCAAACGTGTTTCACCGTATTTGCAGTTATAATTAAAAAACTGAGCGATTTGGGGCGACGGTTTGTCTTTCACGAACTCAATAACTGACGCAATTCAGCCCCATGTATGTAAAATTGTGGAAATAAAATAACACTCGGTTTAAATTTTTGATCACTGTACCACAATGCAAATGTATAGCCAATCATAATGAATTTGTGCTGCAAGTAATAATGCGTTTTTAGCTTCAGTAATACTGGAAAAGTAAACAAAGATGAACAATGACCATTACATATTTATTTATTAACGCAGCCTTATAGCGACGAACATCTCCATGCACTCGAATATTACCGGAAATCCGGCCACTGAAACACCATTTATGCCCCTTTTAGATCACAAATAAGACACGGATTATATACGTTTCTCTCTTCCCATTTTTTTCAATGAAAAGTCAATTATTTATTAAAATAAAATACTTTTTTATCAGTATTCTCAATTATTTAGTTACGTCTCGTTACGTTTGAGGTAAAAACAATGCTAGTTTGGCCATTTGTAGGGGAGTGTGATTTCAATGGCGGAATGCTGCCAAAATACGAACAGGTTTTTGCCCACAGTTCGGCCTTTTTCTCCCCACAAAAGGGCATATCAAGATACACCCTTTTGCCAAAATGGTCCTAGTTCGGCACGCCGTTTATTATCCGTTTTCTTTCTTTTAACTTATCAGCTCATTAGATATATCTTTGAAACAGGCATACGTTGAATATTCACAATTTCGTACCAAAACTAAATTTTCTGAGCACCAGTCCATGTAATACAAACATCGGCATTTTCCAACATCGGATGTGAATGACGATGTTTGGCTTTCGTAATATTCCTCACATATTAATTAAAAAAAATAAACAAATTAATAAGGACGAATTTTGCTTTAAATAAATCCGTTAACATCCGCTATACACCACTCGTGTTATAAAGTAATCTGTACCTAGGAAGAAATTTACCTTATCTATGTGTTGAAAATTTAATCTTTGCAACCGACAGATTTGTATTCTTCAAATTTGCTTACACAGAGCACCGATTTTGCATTTTAACTCCAATTTACACGAATCATTTCCTACAGACTGTTTCAGATATAGCTATCCTCTACATGGGACATTAAGCATACACTGTTATTTGCTCGTATGGTGAATGCTGTGAACCACATCACAGATTTGACCAATGTGACTTTTTTTTATGAAATACTGTTTTGACTAAGTGAACGATGGTCGGAATCTTTATAAATGAATTTATATACGATTTGGTTTTTTTGTGAAATGTTATAGCGATGGCCGATCGACCATCGCTACAAAAACAATTTTACACCAAAACATCGTGAGCTGAGAGCCATGAAGACGTTTTTTAAAGACGGATTACATGATTAGAAAGCTTTTTTTAAAAACGGGAACAACAGGATTACATAACTAAGAATAATGTAAGTAAGCTGGCTTGTAGAAATTTCAGCGACATAAAAAAAAACTTAAAACAACCGTGTGTTTAATGAATGGTAAAAAAAAGAAAAAAAAGAAAATAGTTTTCAAAATATTTTTTGGGTTTTAGAAAAAGCACCTTCAGCCTGTCAATTTTTCCCACAAAGGTAAATTTTACACGAAAAATGTGGTGTTTGTTATACCATTTCTGTCAAGTCGGGGTTTTTCTTGTCAACTCGTGAAGTAAAACGTTTGGTTAATAGCAAATCATGTATTGCATGTATAGGGCTTTAATCTGGAGTAGGATATCATTATACAAGGGACGACACATTTTCCTTACTTTGATAACATTCATCAGTTCTTTGAACTCGTCAATCATTTGTGTGTAACAACATCAACAGTAGGACTACTCCCACATCAAAATGACAGCAAAAAGTGATTCAGCACTATACCTTCAAACAGACAATTTTCTACGTCATTTTAGTGAATACAGTGAGCCATGTACTTTGGGACAGAAGAGTTTTATTTCTTCTTTAACATGCTCTACAAATTGACCAATATCGGAGATCAGTCCAGGACTGAAAGTCGAGTAAACTCCAAAAGGTCGCTCTTCGCTTTTCTGAATTTTACGGAAACCATTGCCGGAAGCGCTGCATGCACTAACTGCCAAATGTCTTTCCATTCGGTTGGCACGGACAGTAAGGCGAATATAAGACGCCGATAGTGCAATAACACGTCAAGGTGATACTTGATGTTTTTCTAATAAACGACGCGTCAGACCTGCTCATCTTTGTTCCTATAAGCATCCTTGACAAGGAGCGGTTAAGGTTTGCAGATGACTTCACGGACGGGAAACTCAAGTCCTAATAAAAAGTGCTCGGGGAGAGTATAGTACAGGCTTGAGAGTATTGTAAGCAATGTTCCTGTTATAGACCCGAGAGGCTTAATTTCAATATCCTTATAGACTAGGGGTCATAGCCATATTAAAATGCCCCTTCGCGGAGAATGGGCGACTGCGAGGTATTGTGTTCAATTGAGTGCATTATACTGTATGCCCGTTGTTTATTACATAGACATGAGATGAAGCTCTTAAGGACACTTAATAATGTTTAGTAATTGATCGTCTTGACAATTAGGTTCGTGTTTGTTTTTGTCAAACATAACTAATACAGACGTTACCTTGTCATGTAAAACCATCGATTATGGATTATCTGTTTAAATGATTTTAGCCAAGCATAACGCAAATAGGCCTAGGCCTACTCTCGTTCGAGTAGTAACACGGAAATGGTAAAGGCGGACCGATGTTCACAATGTTTGGTAGGGCATCTAATCAACGTAGAAATGTAATAACTAAAATGTATACGGTCCTCAGCAAATTTTGAACTCAGGACTTTTAGCACATCGGGCAGATGGTCTACCAGCTGAGCTACGAGGCTCATACTGGTATTACTTCCTCGGGTTTAGCTGAATGAAATATAGATAAGGGAAGCAGCATCGATTTTGTGCTCAAAATAACGACAATGCTAAAATGCCGCCGACAAAAATCAAGGTTGGCGAGCCATGTGGTGACAAACGGACGATGTATTTTACAGTGTACTGACAGAAAGAGCGAAGAGCCCGAATAAGCATGTTTTCATCCGTTCCGTCAAACCTAAGCGGGGATGTCTGCGGGTCTTGCGGCGGTATCCTGTCCGCGAGCACGGTGCCCAAAACCAGGCAGGTGCAGCGCAAGAAACGTGGATCCGCGAGGGATGTCACATCGGTCTTCCGTGCTCGCTGCAGCCAAGCTTAACATGCACGAGCCGCCGGGTGTAGCCTATATCGCCAACGGTATCGTAAAGCCCCTGGGGCCAGCGAATCGTGAGCTCCAAGGGCCTGGATTCCGGAACAGTTCGCCAGCTGCCCGTGGTATAGATCAAGCAGCCCTCGTTCAGTGAGTGATGTATTTGCGCTGCGGATAGAACACGCCGTTTGTCAAAACAAAATACATGTATGATATATTGTTGCTTCTTTTTACAAGTCCCTTAAAACGCTTCACACGATATGGTGACAAAACGTTGATCCTTTAGCAAGTATAAAGATAAATAGTGCTGGAGAAAATAGACACTAATTTGTTTGCAACAGGTCCGTCACGCAGGAGCTCACTATACACAGTTTTGATAATAATTATATTTTATCTTGGCCCAGCAGACCCTTATGTCATTTCTTACAGTCTTATATACAGCCAATAGTGCAAAGTACACGCATGCAGGGTAACAACTTCCCATCTATCCAAGGTACATTCAAAAAATTCATGACAAAGTGCCTTGCTCAAGGCCACTCGCATTACGACCTGTGGCATGTTTCGTTTCCGCCACTGTAAGCACCACAGCTTGAACTTGACGCACATGGCTATTTGGATACGATGCCTCAGTAATAGATAAATGATGGGAAATAGAAAAAGACCATCAATGCGGGATTTGCATTTAAAAATAAAAGCAAAAAAGCGAAATATTTGTTTAGTTTCAAGAAAATGATAAATCACTCCATATACCATTTAAGCTCCTGGAGGGGTATACAGCACCGGTTGCCTCTCAGACGCTCCATGCTAAGCTAATCACACATCGACACTCCTGGGAGGAGAGAAGCAATGCGTGGCTAAGTACCATGAATGACAGGACCGGGATTCGAACCCACAACCTAACCAGGTTTTGAATACGATCCACTAAACCGCTCTGGCAATGCAATCCACATCACATGGTTAGACATAACTTTTAAAAACAGGAACAACGTTACATAAATTATGTTGATAAACTGCCTTGTAGAAATTTCAGCCACAAGAATACAGTAATGATTCAGAAAATCTTTCAAATCATGCATTTTTGTGTTGAATTAAATTTAAAAAAATAATATTAAAAAAATGCAAATAATTTCAAAGTTCCTTCAGTTGGCAATTTCTCTCATAAAGTGGTGTTTGTTACCATTGCTATCAACACTTTTAGTCGGTTTTGTTTTGTCAACTCGTGAAGTAAAATTGTGGGTAACTGCACTTAATGGTTTTAAAAGACGTCCAGGACGAAAATTACCTCTCGGTGATTATAGTTAGTTAGTTAGTTACATTAAATAACAATCAGAAGAAAAGCCACAAGAAAAGGATCTGGCCGATTTGAAATTATTCTATTTACGTCTGAGTAAGTCTGGGAGGTAATCGTCACTGCTTTCTTATTTACATCAACGACAAAAGTTGAGCAACCGCGCCCATCTGACTAAACGACGTCGACCTCACTATAGCGAAAAGCTAAGTGATGTGATTTGCCCGTATGCATCGTTGGCGATTCTGGCAAATCGTCGGCTCCCGTTTTGCCCGGGGAGGGCAGGTGCCTCCGCTAAATGTGACAGTTCATATCGCGTCAATTCGCTGCATCGCGACTCAAATCAAACCGCGCCGCCCTAAGAGTAAGGGTGATTAAAACCAGATAGCTGCATCTGCCGCTCGCCGCGTTATTTGCTTTGCCTCATCTCTCCCCCTTCCCCTCTCTCTGAATAAATCTTGATTTCCATACCAAAATGTTTCGGTTTTGATTCGGGAGGCCACTCCTGCCGGTACTGTGCACGCCAAGTTAACCGTTTTGCCGCGGGACAAAGATGACAAACTCCGTGTATGTCGAGACCGCAGCGCCGCCGGGGCCGGGCCTGGCTTGGGCCGCTCACTCGCGCGCGTCTTATACGGGCTACAATATTGCAAGTCCCCGTCGTTATAATTGAAGCGAAGCCATTGGCCATGAATTCTACAACAGCTGTTTCACTTATTAATCCGATTACGCTACCATGTTCGGGTAATCTGGCGGAAAGGGAGAAAACATCAAAATTTATTGGTCAGATATAATTTATCATATTTGATACGAAAGGCATGTTCCGAGCACGTGACGTGATATGACTCGGAGGTCCGTTTTAATACCATGTGAAATACCCCGGGGCGACGGACAATTTATTAAAAAGATATTGTCCACTACACGATAAATAGCATCTTAATACTGTTAGCACGCGCTGCATCACACTCTCACACTTTGCAAATTAACGGAAGCAGACCATTTAGAAAATAAACGTAGTTTGTGTTCAGAGGAAATCCTCCCTTCTTGGTTTGTGTAACATTTTCTCAATTGCCCTCTCCTTCTTCGACAAAAATAATAAGCCTTCAAGTCCAGGCTGATCATATTAAGCGTATTGTGTGCATCGTTTCTGCTGGTTATCGTAGCTAAACAATACGAGATGATTATTATGCCATATTGATCGGAAGGGAACTTTACTGTATATAAGGTGCGACCCCATGAAACATCGTTAGTTCTCCAGTTCGGATGATAAAACAACAAGAAAGAGTATATGCCCTGAACTAGAACGGAGGAGTTCATGGGATGGTGGTGGGGTGCAAATGCGGTCGATTGCGTGTTTTCCCGTGAACGTCGTTGGGACAATGGTTCGATTGGCAAAATTATGGAAAGGGCGGAAAATGGTCGCTCATTTGAGAAACCTGTGCAAACACGGGTCACGTGCGCCACGCACGGTGCATCAACCATCAGTCAAAGCTGACAGTTATTAAGTGGAAAATGTAACGTGCGATTGACACTCCCGGGATATTACTATTTTCACTTGTCTGAAAGTTCGACGAAAATCGAGTTGGTTTGGTAAAACTCACAATTAAGCTGTCGGTCGTGCAGTCGTATTTGTCAAAAAAAAAGGCCAATAAATTATGCCGTCTGTATAAAGGTCAATTTCACCCTGACAAAATCTCACAAATTGTGACGGAAAACTGTACTTCATACAAAGGCTTGCACCTTTATCGTGCCATTTTATTTGGGTTGAGAACGAGAAATGGCCAGTAAAAGTCAATTAAACAATGGATGAAATCGTTAATAAGTGCAATGTTCAGTGTTGGTTTCAGAAAAACCAGTATAGAAAACGTTATTTTAATGTAGAGTCACAAAATGAATTAAAATGTATACATTTAAATTTTGATTATCTAATGTGTTTTTTGCAGTCTCCGTCCAAACGCTTTCTTACTTTATCGAAAGACAATAGTCTTTTTCATTTTATAGAAAGATTAGCTGAAAACCTCTTGAATGCTAACAAGCTTCATTTCAACCAAGTTCATTTTATTGTCACCAGCTGAGAATCGCTTTCATGAAAGAGGTTAACTTTAAAACTCCAAAAGTGCATTTACTCGTGCCCGCAACGCCGACCCGTTTCAATTAGTTCTTTTCAATTCATAGGCCTTCCCCTAGTTAAACAGATAGGCGGTGGTCTGTCCTAACTTTGGCGCGGTTATAAACCAGGTGTTTGTCCGGGCAAGTCGTATCAGCTGTGATCGATCCGGCCGCGCTACCATATTCATGCGCAGTTCGCCCTCCGCGCGGCCCGCAAACCATTTGATGGGAAAGACTGATTCCTCATTTAGGCGAACAAGATGGGTAAACAACATGATGTATGAGGAATAACACAACCGTAGAGTGGTGCCATTGTCCCGGTGTTTACTCTCGAAATTTGTTTTAATTTTGGTGGGGTGATAGACACGGCGAGCTAGGATCGATGTCGTATGCGTATGGTCCCTTTCGCACGCCGGTATAATCAAAGATTACGAGTCTATAGAATCTTATCCCTATCTTATATAACGAGAATAGTACCGTAACGATCGGAATTTTCGCTGAGGTAAGAAAATATGAAAATCGGTGAATGTCATCGATTCGAGAGCACGAGATATGAAATGGTTTGTTTCGTCATGTGGGAACTTGCTGTCGATAAATTTGTTCTCACCGCATCGACCTTCTCGAGCTTTTGATTAAATAGTATTGACGCACAGATTTTCCGCGTATTAGAAAAAATAAAATTTATCTGGAACAATAGTTGCTGCATCTGTTAGGATTAAGCCATGAGATAACGCGGTTAGGCAACAGTTTGGTATTGTGTTGGTTCATTCTTGTATGAAATATGAGTGGGATTCTTGCACACTTGCGTTCAAGACCTGGGGCCAATTTTATAGAGTTGCTTAAGCATTAAAAGTTGCTTAAGCATGAAAAACATTGCTTGATAAAATTAGGTTACCAGCAAAATTTTCATGCGATTGTCATGGTAATGAAACAGTCCTCTAACACTGGTCATACACTATTTCTATCACATGCATGAGGATTTCACTGGTAACATTCTCTACTAAGAAATAGTTGTTTGTACTTCAGCAAATGTTGTGCTTAAACACCTATATGAAATTGGCCCCAGGTTCTATAAGCATAAGCCATTTTTTAGTATAGATAAAAGCCAATTAACGTCTAACCGACGCCATTATTTCATCGTCCCTTCGCGCCAAAAAGCTATTGAAAAGTTATGGATAATCCATACAGCATTCAAAGAAAAAAATACGTCCTTATATTAAGAAACCGGAGGGAGTATAACTCACACAATAAACCACCTGTCTATTACAAAAGTCTCGGGTTCAAATACCGATAAGGACTATCGGTTCTTTTTGACGGAACACCACATCTTCAAAGGAAATATTGCACACGATGCTACCGAAAATCATTGCACACCATCGTATTGCTTAATATATTATTTCCAAAGTGATGAGACGCTATGCTAAACACTCCGTTACCGTGCTGAATCATTTTAGAATGGTTTACACCGCTCAACCTATGTGCCATTGCAATGGCTATATAGCGACAAATGTAATGTTTTCTTACATGATTTCATCTTAAAATGGAACTTTTGATGAAAGTCTATGGTATAGTTTATTTCACACTTCTCTTGATTGATATACAATCGTTATTACAAGCTACATTGTGTAAACACATCATAAACATAAATGTTTATGAAAATGAACTTTGCTTAAAACATAACGCAATAAGGGCATAATATTTAGTTAATGAAAGATGTATGGGATACTAGATTCAAAAAAAAAGCAAATGAGGCTTATACGAGATCTAGCACCCCCGTTACAATTAAACATAACGAGGTGCAAGATTAATTAACGAGAATAAATAGAACAGAGCTTTATACAACTACCACAACTTTTGTGTTAATACCTCAGATCGGTAATGTAACAGGCCAGGCAGAGGTGTATGTCCAAGTGTCCGTCTTTACATGAGTTTTGGGAAGTTTAATACAATGGGTCGTATGAATAAAAAGTAGTAAATACTAAGAAGTATTAGCAAAAAGTATAAGAATTTACTTCAAAGTAGAAGCATTCAGTAAAAGCATCTTCTACATTCCGTATGACCTAATTCTTTGTAGTAAATGCTTCTGCAAATCATGCTGCGTGCATAGCCGAATGACTTTGAAGAAATAAAACTATTTCCTTTGTGTTGTAAAACCATTCACGTACACCCCACACACACGCACGCAGTCACACAAGCAGTATTAGGTTAGAAGTTAGAGTTAAATCCAAAATCTACAAGTCAGCCATGAGTGATGTTGATTCTGACCATCATGATGAAGGACACGCTTCTGGTTCTCAAGAATCAAAGCAAGACGTTTTCGTGAAATTATTGACACATAATAGTGTGCTGTTGACAAAATTGGAACATAAACCTTTCCCCGGCGAGGGACAACATTCATAAACGCTGCCATTTCTCCCGTCGAGTCCTTACTTCTCTATTCCTAAGGTAGCTCTGGAGCTACCTTGAAAAAGGACAAGTAATTACTTGCAATTTGTAGTATCTGCCCCCTTTTATTCATACGGAGTTAAGTAAACGCTAAAAAGAAAAGCAAATGCTTTTCAGGTACAAGTAAATACTTTTAACATTTAGAAAATACTTTCAAGTAAACGCTTTTACTCATTTTTATTCATATGGATGGTAGTAAATACTACAAATATTGAAGTAAAAGCAAATACTACTTTTTATTCATACGACCCATTGTCCCAAACACGTTGCCACACTATCTGTTACTCGTTTGGGGCTCAAGTATCTACCTGCACGGAACAACATCAAGTTCCCCTCTAATTCGAGAAATAATAATGTCTTTGCAGGAAAATACCCCAATCGCCAAATGCACATTTGTTAATTCATTTAAGAGTAGACTGCCCCCACGTGCATTTAGTTGCTTAACATTGTTGGGTTCTTAATGGGGGTGACATTGATGCTGGTTATATTTCTGACATTGTTTTGATGTATAACGCCGTTTTCCAGGAATTGGTAAAAACAAATGTGCACATAACATGTGAGCCGCTCCACCTAAAGTATAGGCGCTTGTCGCACAGGCCAGAACTGAGATAATGGCTAATTTATGCATGTATTTCAAGTAGGGCATTTTTTTTATCGATACCAGGATTTATGCATGAGACCACCTATTAAGTATCCATCTATCCCCTAAAGAAGTTTAAGTGAATAAATACTACCAGAAAACAGCATTTTAAATTTGTTTTTTTTTGGGGGGGAGGGGGGGGGGGGGGCGGGGGGAGTTAGGCCGTGCGAAGAGGGTTAAAAAGGCATTGCGTACGAAATTGAGTACTGCTATTCTTGTTCATTCTTGCTGAAACACCACCCACACATGTTTTCCTATAGGTATAGGGCTTTTTTGAGTCATAATTTGCATGGTTGCCAAGGTCTTTATGCCTAGCTTCAACAGAAGTACAACCTTCTACGCCATTTTTCTCTAAAGCGCTTCTTAAATTGTGCTCTTGGTCATCACGGAAATGGTCATAACTTGGTCAATTTTTGACGGATTGACACAATGTTTGTAGTTTTGTGAAGCTTATAATATACTCCATCTGATTAAGTCATTAGCTCCATTTTTATTTTTTATTTATGCAAATTCCTACTTTTGGTGGAGTACCTCATATTATTGTGGGATTCAATTCTGACTCGGTATAACTCATCTCTTTTTACCGACAGTTCACAAGCGGATGACGCCCGGTCTCACATGCCGTGTATGCGGGGATATCTCCTCGGGCAAACACTACGGTATATATGCCTGTAATGGATGCAGTGGGTTCTTCAAAAGGAGCGTCCGCAGAAAACTTATCTACAGGTGGGTGTGGTCGTGAATTCTTGAGGCATTTTACTCAGCCTTAGTTTAGGAAACTGCTTGTGAAATATAGTTGTAGGGGAGACCGGAGCTAGTTAATTGTTACACAGGTAAACTGTTACAGTTCAGATTTTTGCGTCATTATACGCACTGCCAAAAGGGTTTCCGATGTCGAATTCGGATCAGAGTGTCACATTTAGCTTTCTGCACGTTTCACATGAACAGACCGTATCGAATTGCCGCCATTTCGTGGGGCAGTTTCTTTGTTCCTCGAGGACATGCATGGTTGCACATATTGTGCTTCCACTGTTGAACGGTTTAAGTAACAAAAGGTGCCCCACGAAATGGCGGCTATTCGATACGGTCTATAGCGTCTGCATGGTGTACTGACGTACTTGTTCACATGCACACCGAGTATCCACTTGACCAGACGATTTGTTGGTTGCCAAGTGGAGCATGCAGCCGGTGTGAAGTACACAATATACCGTGTTCACTGTAAGAGGGAATGACAAAGCAACCAGACTATTCGTTGCTAGGCATTGGCGTGCACCACGTAACAACAGCATAGTGCCTTTTAAATGCACCCTTATTTGAATGTAAAAAATACGGTAGCGACGGCAACAATGCAAATGCTACAATTATATTGTTCTAAATTATTACGGAAATATGTTGGAAATGTGTATTTTGGAGACAACAAAGCGGTGTAAGAATGTTATGCATACTGAATTACCTCTTTACAGTTTTTAATGCGTTAAACATATTAACTCAAACATCGAGGTAGCTCTACGTGTTCTTATTCCTGTTACACGGGTTTGTTTTAGTAATAGTCCCTGTCAATGTTTACATTTGTGTGTGGTTTTGTATATAAAGTAGGCCTAAGTATTCTGTATTAAATTTGAATGATCAGGGATAAAAGTATTAATGCCGTCGCTACTCCGTCTCCATTTTCAACAAAATTAACATTTGCCATTTCTGAAATGACGTGCGTTAAATGAATTTTACTAAGATGTCTATGTTTGGCACGCAGTTGGCATAAGCCTATAGCCTACCGGTCATGCAGAACAACTATTTTAAGCAAGAGTTTTAAGCAAGAGCTTTAAGCAATAATATGTTGTGAAGTTAATAATGCACAGAAGTGTCACTTATACGTTACTTTAATTTGCTATGAGAAGAGTTCTCACATTATTCAATCCGCAATTTCAGATAAAACGGGAAAAATGAAAGGGAGCCATAACCGTTTTGGCAGAGAGATTTCATTACGAGTATTGTTCAAACATCAAAGGCACACAGATCGTGTGACGCGCTGGACTCTGAGACACGTCAATTATTTAACCAGCATGATACGGCCCAGGAAAAACCTTTTGTGGCTGGAAAACGGCGGGAAAATTGTTTAATTAATAGCCGGGAAACAGAGCGCCGCGATGTATGCTGGCAAGGTCACGCCTGACGATGCCGTACTTATACACGCTGGCCCATCCCAGTTTGAGAGGGGTTTCAAAGGCAGGCGTGTGCCCGTGGATAAGATAGAAAAAAAGTAATATGGCGGCACATCGAGACACGCTTAACCAACCACCGCGGAATGTAAATACTTGCACGGCGCAGCCTTAATTGATATTAGTCCCCTTTGTTACATTCATAACTTACACACATTACAAACCAATATTATCGCAGCGGGGGAGTGCGATAGTAGACGGTTGCCGATCTAGAACCTATAGCTTGCCACAAACAGTGCCGATTGTTCGGACACGTCGGCCGCTGGATGTTACGAACCGACTGCGGTTTGAATGACATAGGAATTAATTATTGAAGTATAACTGTTGCCGATTGGCATGCATCGGCACGGAATAAGTTGATAAGAGAGCAAACAGCTCAGTTAGAATCAAGGATTTGATGTTCAGGTTTTACAAAGGTCGGTTGAACGCCACTGTATGGACACGTGGGCAGACCGCACGGAGAGTTGCTTTATAAATTACAAAAGATCAGATTCGGGCATTCTCACAAGTGTTATGTGTTCCCTGACTTTATCTATCCAAAATTCAGTATGTCAGTATGTACTATATATAGTGCATTAAAGGTAGAACACATCATTTGCAGTGACCCCATTTTTGTTTTCTTCATGAGTTGACAAGAAAACCTTACTAAAAGAGTTAATAACAATGGTACCAAACACCACATGAATTTATTTCTGTCCAAATTGGTATTTTGTGTGAGAAATTAACAACTGAAGATGGTTTTCTAAAGAAGTCTTTTGCTCAAAGACTTTTTTTACCATTCAACTCGACACAAAAACCATGAATAGATTTTTCAGGTTTTCTGAAGTATTACTGCCTCTATGTGACTGATATTTCAACACGCCAGTTTTACCAACATGGGCTTTTAATCACGAGTAAAAATACCGCCCTTTGTAACAGTTTACTAATCATGTACTCAACCTTTAATAGCATTACATGTAGTATTTTAAACCGGTAACGAACCGGTGCTGTCCCATTACAGTAATACTTGTGTCCCATTGAATGAGAATTTTAGTTCCCTATTTAATGGAATGAATTATAATTTAACATGAAATGGGCCCCTTACACAAACACAGGGAAACAAGCAATGGCAATAGTTTTGGGAGGGAGGCAACAAATAAGCATTAAAAAAAACACCAACAATTGTATAATTGATTTTTGGTTGTAAAAAAAATGTAATGGTATATGCTTTGGGCGCATACCTAACTGTGAATTTACATTTTCTGCGTAATTTCATACATATGTGCCAAAATATATGATAAGGTGCAATTAATTCTTCACAAACACTGCAGACGAGCTCATGCATATTCATATCATGTCCACAAATCAATACTTCGCACTCGTGATGTGACATGTGAAATGCGAAGGTACGGTTCTACCTCATTTCACAATCGGATAAAATAAATCCGAAGGTTACTTGTCTCACACCTTGTGAGATTTCCCGAAGTGGCGGACCAAACCTAACGCCCTTCGCGTTTTAGCTATTGCCTTGCTGGCGTGACAAACTATCCAGCCATAAGTTACGTGCAAAAGGTTAATCATGCGAACACCCTTCGGCCAGAGTGGAAATCAGTCAGTCATAAAGTTACCTGAATATGAAGGAATAGTCATGAAGTGGAAAGTACGAAGCAAGACGAAATAGAAATATAAATAAAAATGTTATACTAAAAGGAAAGACCTAATTTACGTGTAAACAATTTTAATCGTGGCCTTTGAATCAGTTCTGTGAAATGTTATACCTGCTGGTTGCGTACGTATAGGCACAACATATTTGTTTGGTCAAATGTTGTCTTTGACCAGAATAGGTTTGTGTTGCTATGTGGTGCACACAGCAGGTGTAAAGTACACAATCAATACCGTGTTCACCTATACCGTGTTCACCGTAGAATATAATGACATAAAGCAACCAGACTATTGGTTGCGAGGCAATGGCGTGCACCACGTAGCATAAACATCATAGTATGTGGGTAATTCCCAAAATTAGGGGTCCAAAATTGTTGGTGTCCCAGTTACGTACGACACTCTCTGCTTCAAAAGTCACCACTTATGACCACAAATTCTCAGTAATGGATTGTGGCCTGTGATTATAGGGGGCAGCATAATTTTCTTCAATATTTTGTTTTCTGATTCCTGAAAAATATTTAAAACAAAAGACCATAAAGGCTTATAATTTGTTCCATGGTATTGAATAGGAGTTTGGTGTCCCGGGTTACCTACGCCAATGAAAATTGGCTGTAGAATGAGTTTGCATTAACCTTGGTGCCATATCTACACACAAACATTAAATTTGAGTGGCATTTGTTCAAATAAAAATAAAAATTTTCCACTGGGAAACCACTTTCAATCATTAAAAACACTTGGAAATCTTAAAAAGCATGTCACACTTTTGGACCCCTAATTTTGGGAATTACCCATGTGCATATACTTTCTAAACTGTACCTCCATTCGAATGTGAAGAGTTCGTGGCGCAAGCCATGAAAATGTTACACGCAAAAGGCTAATTGAGATTAAGTGTCCAACAAACTCGTTGGCACAAATGGGATTCGAACCCACAACCTCTCCATCATGAGCACGGCTGCGTACCCACCGAACTACACGTGCTCTCATTTCACATTTAACGCACGAAAACGACGTACATGTACATAATGAATGGAAAAAACACAGGATATACGGATGACAGTGTTTTTTTCTTTCTGCACTGTTTTGCAGGTGCCAGGCGGGTACCGGAATGTGCATCGTTGATAAGGCCCATCGCAATCAGTGTCAAGCTTGCCGCCTGAAGAAATGCCTCGAGACAGGCATGAATAAAGATGGTGAGTACCATGCAAGTTTGATATCTTTTAGAACGATGGCGTGCAGCATGGGAATCTATTTCACAGCAAGTTTTATGTAATGATGACATTGGTTACTTTTAGGACACTCCTTTCTGTAATAATATTTAAAGTTGCAATGTACAACTGACCTTTTTTTGCATACACTAAAGCCACTTTTGTGGCATCAATCAAATCTTCATTCATGTAACCCATGGTTTTCCAATTTCAGTTACCATGTTATGTCAGCTTCTGCGCTAACTCACTTGAATTTGGCTGTTTTCTTGCCTGCTGTTCCAAACGGTAAAGACACCCACCAATTGACCAATCAGAGGCAGGGTATTAACCTGAAACCTTTCTCAGCCAATCAAAAACGACATCTCATGCCATACTGAGCATACAACGTCGTATTGAATTTGTTAGGAATTGACCAGTTATTCCCGTTTCTAACCCTACAAATTTCCCTTTAAAAAACATCAAAAACTGCCCTCTTTCCGCAAAATTAACCTTGCCATTATGAAGAAAAAGGTCAAGAATAACACTATGTAACGTAAATGGATCGATGCCGTTTGCGATGTACATGGCAGGCTTGTATTTAAGATAGCGCACAAGTACAGTATCAAAAACAGACGTGATTAATACTTGCGCTTATATTAATACGGGATTAGAAAGGCGAAATGTTTACGATATGATTATGCGTTTAGGCCTAAACCACATCGGCTTATACGAAAAAAAATTATGTAGCATCCAATTTACATGTAGTAGATTTTGACACTTGCTAGATACACGTGTATTCAGAGTAACACTTTTAGCACTTAACCCACTTAACCGGGACTTCTTAATTTTGCGTTCCAACTCCAATTTAATCAAGTTTCTAAAATGCCGGTGACAAATCAAACTGTGTGAAAATTTGGGCTCGATAAAACGTGACAAAGGCATCGACCGAGCTATTTGGCGGGTTCGAAATGACTCAATATTGAGAGTGTCGCGGGGGTGGTGTTGTCGCATTACCCTCGAATCACATAATTCGGTGCCGAAAAATTGCTCGTGTTGGCATAAGCGGTTGGTCCGTGTATTTTTATTTGCGCGCAGCCCGCGAAGGCAGCTCGTGTGTGCATTCCGACCGCGAAGCGCGGGTCCAAAATCTGTCAGTCCGCGCCGTCAGCTCGGCCTAAAAATTGAATTAAGACCGGTGAGAAAGCACCAGACTGTCAGGGGGATCTCACGAATAATAACGGCGATGATGACGATAATAAAAAGAGGAGGGATGGATAAGGGGAGGTTTTTTTGTTAAGGAATGCCGCGACAGCGCCCAGGCGTCAAGGGAAACCTGAACCCAAAGTTGATATCGAACGGCTCTTCGCGCGCCCAGGCGGCTGGACCAAACTCAAATTTGATAGCTAGCTCCCCCTTGACTAATTTGATAAGGACCGTTTTTCTATGTTGCCTCCCAATTGCCGTGACTTTGGTGTTTGAACAGCGGGCCGGCAACTTCTTGCTCGTGGGGTGCTTTCAGCGGGGAAGGCAGGGGAATGATTTAATAGAGAGTGATGGCAGAACGCGGCGTGAATGATGTATGGCCAACATGTTTGGGGCGCTAGACGAGCTTAGAAATCAGACAGTTTGGGTATATAGAGAGAGTAAATCTGACAGTCAAGGACTTTACATTATATTTTAGTCGCACCGAAAAACAAGATAACTTTTTTGTGCAAAGTTATAACGGTGTTGTTATTGGCTAGCTATTCTATATTTCATCTATGGTTTCAAAAATACAATTTACCCACGGCAGCTCGTTGAATAAAAAAAAAAAATCAGGAATATCGATCACCTTAACTTCTGCATGCATGTACATTCCACATTCGCGGTTGCTGAACTGAGATGATTAGTCTGCACAAAAGTATCACTTTCAAATGCCACATCTAATGTTTCAGTATAATTAAATAGTCATTGCAAAAATGTTTTAAAGATAAAAACTGCAGGCGTCCTTGTATAAAATAGCAGGTTAAAAATAATTCACTCGGGCACATTTTTCACTTTTTTGCTTTCGATCAATTTCGTAATCGTGAACAGTTTTAAAACCACCAAGCCCTCCAATTGTACGAATTTCGCTACGATTTTTGTATGAAGATTTATTTGGTTTATATTACCTGAGACCATGTATATATAGACGGTCATATAGCAATCTCAAAAATGTTACCTAATCGTGGGAAAATTCGTTGCAAAAATCGCACAGGCCGGCTTAAGTTTTTGAATACATCTAAATTATTGGTTTTTTTATATAGTATGTTTTTGACCCCGAAAAATAGTAGGACTATACCTACTATTATTTAGCTATATAATATGTTTAGCTACGATTGATAGAATGGAGATGTTTATCGATGCAGCGAACAGTGCTTGGATGTCAGTGGCAAATTCTAATATATTAATCTTTCACGATCAAGGCGACAGGTCTGAATCTTTAAAGACATTTTACATGATTGAAAAGCTTTTCAAAACAGGAACAGCATCATTACATATAACTAATAATGTTGACAAACTGCCTTGTTGAAATATATAGATGGAGTAATACTTGAGAAACCTTCATGAATGGTTTTTGTTTTGAATGAATTGTAAAAACAATCGTTAGCAAACGTTTTTAAAAGCCCCTTTAGTTGATAATTTCTCCCAAAAGGATACCTATTTACAACACGGAAAATAATGTGGTATTTGTTAGGCCTACCATTACCATCAACACTTTTAGTCGGGTTGTTCTTGCCAAACCTTGGGTCACCGCAAATTAAGTATTGGGACTATATCAACTGATGTACTCGCCAATACATTTAGTAGCACTTTGGTCCAATCGTTTTCGGTACTCAAGTCAAACATGCACTGGCAGGGCAGGAAGAGGCAGCAAAATAAAAAAAAAGTGGGGCATCATTGATTCCGAGCCGAGAAAGTGTTGCCTTTCCTCTAATCAGTTTGCACGTTGATTATCTGAACGCTAATTTCTTGATTCCCCGGACAAGGCGGAGACACTGTGGGGAATTAGCCGGAGTGGCGTTGGAGGGCCCCCGTCCCAGCCCCCGCCATCTATTCAATTACCGCACAATTTACGAGATGGCATTTTGCTGTTTCTGCTCGCGCCGTCGTGAAATTGATACCAATTTGTTAACTGGTTCGCAACCGGAATCGTTTACCCAACGGACGGCGTGCCGTTTTAAACTGCGTCAAAAGTCATTTCTATAGCAGATTGTTTAAACAGTATTGACTGACATCGGAGCCCGGATAGCCTCAGAGAGCGGTTCAATTTGTGGCGCGGTTGCCCGTTTGCAAGAAAGAGGATCTGGCGGGAAAGATTGTATGCAAAGCGACGGCAAAGCGAGGCGGTAAATGAATGGAGAAAACGGCACACGGAGCTTAAGGCATCTGTAGAGAGGGCTGGTGTCGTTTTTCATCCCAAGATCAAAGCTGCACACTCCAGTCATTGCGATCCAAACTTTTTTCCAGTGAAATATTAAATTATTTTTTGTAGTGTGCTATGCCGTTGAAGTCATTATTTGGTTGAATGGCCGCAACAGAAGGAAACATCTGATGCAGATATTATTTTGTGCGACTGTTTTAGTCGAAGTCATCAATTTCTTGCAGGCCTACGTCCACCAAGATTCCTTGTTTTGTTTGTTTGTTTGTTAAGGGTTTCTGAAGGCGGGGTCGGGAACCTAAAATTAACTCGTTAATTCATTGCAAGCATAAAACAAAATAACGGTCGAATCATTATTGAAATGCCGACTACCATTCAGTTTGCTTAAACGTGTATATACTTATGGTATGACAATGTTGTATCAGTGTTTCTAATAATTATATTTTCCATAAAACAACCCAAATTAACCAATTTAAACAAACCAAAATGCAAAGTAGTTCGATCTGTTTCTTGTTTGATAATATGTGCACCGCCAATACAACATTCTGATTGTAGAAATTAATTAAGGAAAATTTCAGATCCTATAATTCCTTATTCGTAATAATTAGGCTTCCCATAAGGCGATATGCAAAGTCCAAAGGACCTCTTATAAACGAAGTCCGATTGTAGTTATCTAACATATCGGTTACTCTGAAGTGAACTGTAGGCTACTCTTTAATATTCTCATGCACCTTCGGTTTCTGTTGGTATTTGTATTGCAGCGAGTTGACTGCTCTTGTCTGACAAAACAACCTGCGTTTTTGCCCGTTTGATATAAATAATGTAGTCATAAAATTATCCATTTTTTCTATTACAATAAGCTGTACAGAATGAAAGACAGCCTCGCAACACTTCCCAGATTCGCCTAGACTGCGTGCCGATCGTGACCGCGGTAGATCACCACGATTTCGACGGGAGCCCGGGCAGTATGGTCCGGGGCGAACAAGCCTCGTCCACAGTACCTGCCATGCACCGTTCACTCACTCCAACGATGAACCACCGCTTCATGGCTAGCCTAATGACGGCTGAAACATGTGCAAAACTCGAACCCGAAGATGGTAATTTTTTTTTCTCGGTTTTTTAATTGTTTATGTCCGTATTTGTAACGTCCCAAAATTTTTTTTAAAATATTAACTATTTGCTGGGGAAAAACTGTCGGGTTCCAACTGTCCAATGCAACTAGCCTATAGAGGGCGCAATTTTATTTGGGTATATTAATTTTTGTAACAATTGTATGTATTTCTTTCCAAAAACTTGATTTACATATTGTAATTATATACAGAATTATTAATAAAATAAATAAGTACAGAGTGAATACTGCAGTTATTTTGTTTTTAATTGATCAGAAATAAATACCCAAATCAAAGTGCGCCCTCCTATTGCGTCCGCCATACTTTAAAAAAGGCCAATGATTCCACGCGAGATGTCCTTTTTTACGAACAAAGAGTAGGTGGTTTTGTACAATTGTGGTTTTGCACAATTTGATGAAAGCATGGACAAACTGTTTTATATACTTGTTCTCGGAACGTGGATTAGGTACTGAGCTGAGTTGTCCACAATTTTTTTTTCCCGTGGACATAACACGGTCAGTTGGCATTCTGACAGTTCAAAATCAGTTTTATACCCATAACTCTTCCTCGGATCAAATGAATGACATAATAGTTCCGCCCGAGATTGTATAGTTTTTTTTGTTATAAGGAAACGATAATTTAAGATGAATTTATGAAAATGTACGTGCACACATTTTTTTTACAGGGGCGCCCTCCTGTGAATGTTTGAAACAAGGCTTGCGGCTATCGCGGTATATATGGTTCTGTTGTCCGGCCGTGCAGCATAACAATAGGACCCTGGGTTCGCGCAATTTCCCGAAAGTATAGAACACAGTTTTTCATTGTTTTCTCAAAACGTGGATGAGGTATTGAGGCGGCTTTTCACACAGGTTGGTTTCCGTCAACAAATCCTTAATTAAACGTGGAGATAAAGCCGCATTTGACAGTTTTCCCAATCGTGTAATCTGTCTAATACTATTTTTGATGGTGTGGACGAAAAATGACATACTCCTATTTTGACCATTTCTAGCTCTGCAAGACAACGTGGACGTTGATGTTACAGGCGTGATGGACACCGAGCACGAGGAACGACTCCGACAACGCAGCGGACATTCGCAGCACAGCGCAGCCGCGGAAATGGCGATGTATCCCGGTGCGCAGGAGAACATCTACGAGTCGTCGGCTAGACTGCTCTTCATGGCAGTCAAGTGGGCTAAGAATTTGCCATCTTTCTCAAATCTTCCATTCAGAGATCAGGTAATAATTATTTACTGATTGCTTTTTCGTGTGTGGAATAGAAAGAACAATTGTTTGGTCAACCAAACGTGAACGGTAAATATCAAATGTACCAATAGTGTTTATTTTAAAGACACTGATTACAATGATTGGGAAAACCTTTAAAAACAGAAACAACATCATTACATAGCTAAAGATAAATAGGTGCAGTAATACTTCAGAAAAACCTGGAAAAAAAACTCCCTGCATGTTTTGTGTTGAATGAATGGCAAGACAATTTGAAAAAAAGCACTTTCGGTTGACAATATCTCCTACAAACTTAAGGTACCATTTTACACGGGTAAAAATCATGTGGTGTTTGTTACTATTGCTATCAACCCTTTAGTCAGATTTGTCAAACTTTTAGGTAACTGCAAATTTGGTATGGGGGCTTTAACAACCAAAAAACAAAAGGCATTGTGCTAAACAAGTGTTTGACCCACTGAATATCGGATACGAACTTCACAAAGAAAGGCTTATGGGCGCCGCCATTTTGTCCGGAAACTGGGCAAGAAATGACGTTTTTGCGGACAACCTTTTCATGTATTGCTGTAGGAGTACATGGAGTTGTCCGCGAAAAACGTAAATCTTTGCCCATTTTCGGAGAAAATGGCGACGTCCATACTACACGCCTTCGCTGCAGTTGCCATTCTTTGTGAAGTATATGCCTATACTAAGAGTTACACTTCAGCACAATGTCTTGTTTCTTGGATATAATTCCCCTTTAACTGCGCAACATTCACCTTAAAACAATTACCTTTGTGATCACTCAGGTTATTCTCATCGAAGAAGCGTGGAGTGAGCTCTTCGTCCTCTGCGCCATACAATGGTCCATGCCCTTGGATTCGTGTCCTCTCCTAGCTCTCTCGGAACACGCACACGAAGTTGAAGCAACAACTCCAGACACTAAAGCCATCGCCATGTTGTCCGACATCCGGGTCCTTCGAGAAGTCATGGCACGATTCAAGTCATTCGGGGTCGACGCTGCCGAATTTGCCTGCATGAAAGCCATTGTTTTATTTAAACCAGGTAATTTAATACAAAATATGTAATTATGTCGGTCGCCGCAACGTCACTTCCGGTAGGGCTGGAGTAAAAACAACTGCGCCCATGGTGATAAGCGAAGGAACAATACCGTTGTCTACGTAACATGTAGACGTATCTAAGCATGAACGAATTTGTTTTCACTCCAGTCACGGTACTATGCCCGTATACAAAGGCACACGACACCGGGTCATATATGCGACCGACAGAATCAAATTAGATTGTCGTCCAACTAACGACAAAGTCAATACAGTATAATCTCGATAATAAGAACACTGTTAATACAACATTCTGCTTATAACGTATGGCGGACACAATAGACTGCCGAAGTGAATACGTCCTCTTTTGTTGGTTGCCTATAGGCAATGGCTCTACACTAAAAATCACTGAACCGTGTCCCTGTGCTTTTGTAATGGTACTTTTTCCGACGGCCATGATGTTTAGAGCCAATTACCATGGCACACGTCACACTTCGGCTGTCTATAAGAGGTATACCCAGCACGATATGTGGCAAAGCGACTCCCCTAACGCCCCTATACCTCAACACACTCTTCCCTTTTGTTGACGCACCAACCCACCCTAAAAACTGAAAGGAATTCCTTGGAAATTCCTTGGATGTTTGAGACACAACGTGGGAACAATGGTAGGGGGGATACCCTCTGTCATATATCGTGCTGCATATGATAGGAGGACGCACTTTGATATAGGTATGAATTCGAAGAAAATGGAAAATGTATACATTTTCACTTTGTACAACCTGCTTTTTCGCGCTTAGGTCGACCGGTTATGGGTAAAAAAGGCGTATTAGGACGACCGACCGCATTAGGGCGACCTATAGCCGGTCGTCCTAACGCCAAGTGCTTCAAAAACCATCTTTATTAGGTTCTTAACCATTTTTATTAGGTTCTTAACCATTTTTATTAGGTTCTTAACCATTTTTATTAGGTCACAAACCATTTTCGTCTAGGTCGCAAAACATTTTTTTCAGAGAATTAGGTCGAGAAAATGGGTGTCAATTCATGAGTTTCTTTCCGACAATTTTGTGGTTTTAGTGGTCTCTGTAAGCACTCTACCCAAAACGGTCGTCCTAATACGGGAAAAGTAGTTATTTAACTTATTATTTTAATTAATATTTTATATATTTATTTAAATTCACGAAATGTTTCACTCTATTCATTAATATCACTGGAAACCAAATGCTGTGAATTTCTTTTAAATGCTGTACCTTTCTCAGATACAAGAGGACTGAAGGATCCTATTCAAGTGGAGAGTTTGCAGGATCAAGCACAGGTTATGCTCGGGCAGCACGTGAGGAGCCAGCACCCAAACCACCCAAGCAGGTATGAATGTGGGTCCGATATAGCCTTTGCGTGTATATTTGCATAATGGCTGACGCCTCGAATTCTTCATGCAGTTGAGGCCATATGCTATGCTGTTACGTGGTGCACGCAATGTCTAGCAACCAACAGTCTGGTTGCTTTATGTCATTCTGTCGTACAGTGAACACGGTATTGATTTTGTACTTCACACCTGCCGCGTGCTCCACATAGCAACAGAAATTTAGTCTGGTCAAGTAGATAGTAAGTGTGCATTTGAAGGGAAGTATACGTCGGTACACCATATACTATAGCTACAGGCTAATTTAACCAATCCTCTTTCCTGATCATAAAGTGATTTTTAGGGTCAAAAGGACCCATCTTGGGTGATTGGCATAAGTATTCCATTGTAGTAACAATTAATGGTGACTATGAAAAGATGGAGGCAAACAAACGGCCACGTTTTACGAAGGAAAAACTTAAAGGAGTGTGACCAGCTCACATTTTTGGGTATGAATTCCGTTCACTGGTCGCCACTGAGACGCCGTGTATTAAGTCTATGGAACAGGGCAGAAAAGGTTGAAGTATATTCAAGGAATGAATGTTTTTCACTCCTAAAATCACTTCCCTTTAAAATATTAACACGTTTTGGTGGTTATTAGGTCATTAGAAGGAAAATAAGTGGCGATCAGTAAACGGAATTCTTTCCAAAGTGACTGCAAAATCCCATGTCATCAGGTATATATAGACCCTTACCGAATAGCTGCCTCTTGTGGGGCAACTTTTGATATACATTTGTAAATTGGTCAACAAAGCAAGCATAGAATGTGCAGTTTGCTTAAGACTAATAAATGCGGAAAGGAATACACAATTCCACAGTTTTATCACCTTTTTTATAATCTCCGTTTGTGGTTTCCTACATCACAGATTTGGCCGTCTTCTCCTCCTCCTGCCGTCTCTTCGACTAATCTCATCGGACAGGATTGAGCGCATTTTCTTCCGGTGTACCATTGGAAACACGCCAATGGAGCGACTGCTCTGTGATATGTTCAAGAATTGAGTTGACATGCCGTAGACACGATACACACGGCGTCAAAAACTGTACATGTATTCAGCATATGCAGCACGATGTGGCAGAGGGCATCTCCCCTACCATTGTTCCCCCATTGTGTCTCAAACATCCAAGGAATTCCTTTCAGTTTTTAGGGAAGTGTTGGTGCGTTAACAAAAGAGAAGAGTATGTTGAGGTATAGGCGCGTTAGGGGGAAGTCCCTTTGCCACATATCGTGCTGGGTATAGTATTCAGAATACAAAACTAGAATGCATAGTTCCGAGTTTGCCCAGTTAACTCCGCCCCCTTGGATATTGTTGCTATGCCTCACACGCTATCCCTCAAAATTTCCACACACACTGCACAAACCAATGGGACTTTCAACGGAAAACACAGATTCATTGGAGAAAACTCAAAGATATTCATGTTTCAGGGTCGACAGTTATCTTAGAACACACCGAGTAAAGGGCCAGTAATACAGGGATGTCATATCATCATGAAATACATGCTTTCTTACCTTTGAACAGCGAATTGTCCGGCCTTGAAACCAAAAATTCACCCGGATCACCGCATACAACACTGTACAAACTGTATGTTGTTGTTGTGTTGTTGTGAGGCAATGCACTTTGACCTATGTGGGCGTTGTCTGCTAGCTCTGTTGTGATTGGTCGGCGGGTTCGGCTTGATTGACAGGTCTGAACTATGCATTATGTTCGCCTTCATAAACCAGTCACAAAGTATGTCGGTATAATTTTCCACACAGATAAAAAAGCTACACACCCTCAATTTCCATATGCAGCCCGATATGTGACAGAGGGTACGCACCCTTCTAATTTTCTCCATTGTGTCTGAAAAATCCAAGGTATTTTAAAGAAAGTCTTTTCAGGAATTTCGGGGAATGTTGGTGCGTTAACAATCTGAAAGTGTGGCGAGGTATAGACGATGTGCCCTCTGGCGTCACAGCAAACCAAAACATGCCCGGCGTTTATGCGCACGCATGCACCATGTTGTGCATAAATTTGGTTCAGGAATGAGGTCACATGTCAAATGATATTTGAATTATGTGACCTTTGGCATCATTACCTATAACCTAATTGCAAAACAGGATGCGTGCGCATAACAAAGAGGGGAAGTAGGGGAAGTAGGGGAGTCCCTCTGCCACATATCATGTTGGGTTTACCATTTCGCAATACAGTATTAAAGCTAGTTCGGATTGGCAGATATCTTGTTCAAATTAGAAAGATTGGCACAACAAAGACATTGTTCTTCATTTTCTTCAAATACATTTCTAAAATGTAAAACAAATTAATTAAACTTAAATAATAATTAATCTTAAATAAACACCAATATAAGAAATATGAGTATATGTATATATTCAGATGGTTAAAATAAGGTACATGTATTTTGTAAATACTTATATGTATGACTGAAACAAGTTATGTGCAATATGGGCGTTTTTAGTCTTATTAATGCATAAATATACTTAAAGGTGTGAGGGTGTTCACGTATGTATAAATATTATTTATTCAGTTAATTTAAGGAAATGATCATATACCAAGGGTGCATAACGAGTATATAGATTCCATTGCACGCTACTGTACATATCATAAATTTAAAGATGCCCGTGAACGATTCTTGTAAAGGAAAAAGACAACTTGATCATTTTTATATAACCAATACTAGCTAACTTTAGTTAAAGCTGAATCGAAACTATGAAAGGTACTTAAGGTATACTTTTGCCATTATTCACACAATTAGTTTTCATTCAAAATCTCGTTTGGCTATATACTATCCGCTGCCACCGTGCGCGACAAATAGGTCGCGCGCGGTGCATGGCTTTTGTAGCCCTTTTTAACGGTGTCCATTGTTGAATTTGTGAGAACATAAACATTTCGAGTAGGCCTAAAGTAAAATTGGACCTACTTTCAAGCGAATATCTATTATTCAAGCAAATCATTTTGTTGCACTTGAGGCATGCACTTGTGGAAAAACATGATACCGATTGACACGTATAGTGAATAATAAAGCTCTAGTGTAAAGCGATGTTTAATGGCCCTTGGCTGCTTATTTTTGTGTGAATTATTTGTCTTTGCGAAGATACTGATTCAGAGAACTAACACATACATGTAACACTACTGATTTGTGTACATGGAACCCGCACACCGACTACAACACCTTCTGGAGACATTTACGGGTTTCATTACATTCACTATCTTGACTCTTTCTGTAATACATCTCGCGGCAAAGCTTGAGTGTACGGGTGAGAACAAGCCTGCAGCCGATTTTACGAAAAATTGCGTAACTTGCGCAATTTTTGAAAATGGCATAAGCTCCATAGGCTTGCGTGTAATTATCACAGGAATGTTGCGCAGCTTACGCAATAAAAAGTTGCGCAAGCGGCGTTACGCAGTGCGTAAGGATTCGTGAAATCGGCTGCTGATCATGCATGCTCACTCTGCTAGACGGAACCAGATCATGCATGTAGACTCGTTGTACATTTGCCATGCAGGAAAGACGGAAACTGGCTACAGACCTATACGGTGAGAAAGAGGTTGCAACAAACATCCCAAATATTCACACCATTTGCTGCCCTTTTGGGGGTTTAAGATATTATTTTTTACTTCTATTTCGAGACAAGAAAAATGTATTTGTATGAAAAAGGCTATTGTTTGCTAAATGTACCCCTTTACCATGGGAAAAACGGAAACGTGAAATTTGAGTTAAAGGCAGGGGCTCGTCAGCAATGCGCGCGCCAATTTCGTGCCACGAAATACGCAGTTCCATGTAGCAAATGCACGGAGCTGCGTATTTCGTGGCACGAATTTGGCGCGCGCGCATTGCTGACGAGCCTGTGCCTTTAAGCCAGGCACTATAGTATCTTCAGCGCAAGAACTTTGCGAAGAGCTGCATCCTTAACTACGGCAGACCCCCCGATATTACTCGTCTTGTGACCGCATCAAGACTTCAGTATTAGACTTTCTAGTATCATGGTTTCCATCTTTGCTCGGAGGCAAAAACCAAGGTAATGATTTCTTATCCTAATCTTTGGCCCCGCGTCCCAATCTTCTAGAGGTGCGCTTAATATAAGCCGGAGCTCAGCGAGCGCGTTGAAAATTAAACCAAATCCACTTATTACGGTTTGGACGGGCTCAAAAACCGCAGTGGCGGGGAATCACTGCCCCGAGTCAAGACCAATGTGTAGGGTTACTTCCACGTAAATAAGGGGAAAGGCACTAGATGTGTGAGAAAATATTGGAATTTGTTTATTCCGTATATGTATCTACATGTACCAATATTCCAAGCATGTAGAGCAACATTTAAGGTGATGTCCTAAATTATATACATGTAATACATTCTGATGGAGGAAAATCTACCATAAATATACCACTTTTACTGGAAGGATAAAACAAAAGTGTTTTAATAATGTACAATCGACTTATTTTTGAAAGCCCTTGCAGAATTTGCCCGTTTCAACATTATCTGTTTTCACTGAAAAAGTACCCTTTTATGGCAAAATAAACACCCTACCCACCCCCCCCCCCCCCCCCCAAAAAAAATCGTTCCGGTTGTATACATGTAAAAGGGTACTTATACGAGGACCCCAAAGACCTGTTAAAGTTGCACTGTCCGTGTTTGTGTGAAAGGATTTTTAAAAAAGTAATTCACACAAGCGAACGAATTTGAAAGCTTACGTGTCTCTAACGAAACATATTTTAAAAAACACTTAAATTTCCGACGTCGGAAATTGGACATCTTGAAACGGGCTTCGCATGTTGTAATGTGCGCGTATGTACATATAGTACATGTACATTTACGTCATAACCCTGTCGAATAAAAGACAGGGCCCGTCTTTTTTTTATTTCCAATCGACTGGCATTAATCCATGACGGATTTTTACGTTTTTGGTACCAATTGAAAGCTAATAACTTTTTCTATTCTAGAAAAATAGCAATTTAGCTTTAAAAAAAAAATTGACGCTCAAATCAGCCTAAAATCGGACAGTAAAACTTTAAAGCTCTTATATACGATTTTCGACTGTATCGATTAAATTATAACAAAATGGAGAAAAAATATAATTAATCAATTACATGCTTTATTAAACAACCGGTAGGACCAACACAGTACAGCTCCTGAATAACACTGGTCGTTCAATTTGTGCTCGTGGTGTGCCGAAAGGGGCATGCAAATTGTACGAACGAGAATACCACACAAGCACAACACAGGAGACCATGTAGTAAAATTACTGTGGCGTTTGCATTTGTTTAAGATGACAAAGGCAAATTATCACTGTGAATTCCCAAAACGCTTGTTCTCTGTAAGGGTGACCTGCACTGCAAAAACCGTGGTGTTAAATTAACACCAGTGTTGTCTTATATGGATACCAATCCTAGGGTGTTAAAAATAATGCATTTACATGTACATGTATTCCAATTGGGGAATACAAACTAACATCCATGGTGTTAAATTTTAACACCAGACTCGGTATCTATATAAGACACCACAGTTTTTGCAGTTTGTCCAAGTGCGTTGGAACAAAAATGTAATTAAAAAAGAAATATTTGGCCTATATTAGTCGCATTAGCGGGATAGTTTTAAATAACTAGCGGATTAACTCTGTGTAAACAGGGTTCTAAAATACGGAGTTCATAAAAGATGATAAACAAAGCAGTGGTGGCGTGATATAATTTTATACTGCGTCCTTAGTATGTATTGCGAACAAGGTAACCTTTTAACGTACCATGCAGCCCGATGCTTTGGGGGTCTAAATACCAACCGGTCACAAATTGGCACCAGCAGCCAGAGGGTCCAGCCACACTCCAGCGGACCAATTTTGGAAATTGCGGTCTTTGAGAAGAAATATCGATTTTGGCTGGGAGATGTCGTTGATTATTACAGGTTTGGTGGAGCTGTGACGCGGAGGATGATCTAGACAAAGTCACCAAGACGGATACAACATAAGATGGGAGTCACCATCACCGGCATTGCAGGATGAATATTTATTTATATACTGGATGAATACTTAAATATATGAACGCGCTAAATTAGTTTTGACACCGTTAAAATAGATTGACATATACATGTACCACGCGCCTTGGTGTGCTGGTCGGCTTATTTTTGTGATGACCAAGAAACGGGCTATTCTTTAAAATTCAAAAAAAATTAGATGGTATTTTCTTAAAGAGGTACGTTTATACACTACTAAAAAAAAGTTAAGGACCACTTTTTATTTTGTGTATACTTTTTTATATGAGATATTTTACTGCTGAAAATACCCCAGTACAACTGTCCTGAATGACCTCAAACACACTGTAATCAATTTCACAGGTTGTTGGTTTCAGTTGTTGCATATTGTCTCTTGCATCGTTGCACATCCTGAAATGTGGGCTTTTAGGGGTATCAGCTGACCACATGAAATGGTACAAAAGTGGGTGCAAGAGCATTTTCTGTTATTGGTCTCCACAATCAGACAACTTGGTGACAGCAGCAATGCCAAGACGGCCACCTGAGTGAACCAGAGGTTGGCAGAGCCCTAGGAATGTTGGAAACTGGCTTCAGTCAGCGAAGTGTAGCCGAAATGATGGGTGTGTCTCACAGTGTCATCAGCAGAGCAAACCAACGACACCGGGAGACAGGGCTGTACTCAGAGAGACCCCGCAGTGGCCGACCAGCCGCAACAACCCCAAGAGATGATCGCTACTTGACGAATCTCTGCCTCCGCAACCGCTTCCACAGTGCACGTCGATTCAATAATGAATTCGCTGCTGCCACTGGAGTGACCGTTTCCACTCAAACAATCCGTAAGCGACTTCACATAGCCAATATGCATGCCAGAAGGCCAGCGCAGTGCGTCCCACCCCTGCTCACAGAAGAATCCGTCTCAACTGGGCTCGGGAGCATGTCGGATGGACCCAACAGCGCCGTGTTCTGTTCACAGATGAGAGCAGATTCTCCTCGACCACAATGATGGACGTGTGAGAGTATGGAGGCGAGCAGGAGAGAGAGATTTGCCGACCCCTGTATTGCAGAACATGACCGTTATGGGGGAGGCAGTATCATGGTGTGGGGAGGCATCGCCTATGGCAACCGTACTCGTCTCTACGTGGTCCCAAGGGGATCAATGACAGGAGTGAGGTACAGGGATGAAGTCCTTGAACCTATCGTGGTGCCATTTGCAGAAAATGCGGGGGAAAATTTCATTTTCATGGACGATAATGCCCGTCCCCACCGAGCAAGGGTGGTGACACAGTTCCTGGCGAACCATGGGATCGAGCGCATGGACTGGCCAGCGAAGTCCCCAGACTTGAATCCCATAGAACATGTCTGGGACATGGGAGGAGTATCGAGAAGCTGGAAGCACAGCCACATGGACTGCAGCAGCTGGGTGTAGCTCTGGAGGCTGTGTGGGATGCGCTGACTTCACTTTAAGCGGGCCTCACACTGTGCGATTTTTGCCACGAATTTCCTACGAATTGGTAAGATTACCAGAGACTGTCTATAGACTCTACACACAATCGTACCAAATCTTACCCAACCGTAGGAAATTCGTGGCAAAAATCGCACAGTGTGATAGACCCGCTTTACAAAAGCCATGTTGAATACTCCAGCTCAGTCTGGGACCCGTATACAACCCGTAACATCACAAGAATTGGAGCTGTTCTACGGCTAGGCACACGCTTCGTCATGAATGACTATGGAGGAAAAAGCTCCGTCACTGCCATGTTAAGGGAAATTCAACTTCCAAGGAAAGTAGACTAAATCAGAGGCTTGTCACCATGCACAAAATCATCCATAATAGTGTAGACCTTTTGGACGATGATCATCTTCAATTTAGCATTAGTGAACCAACTGCCACTTCAACAAGAAATCACAACACCCTCTCCCTCAAAATCCCAGCTTCAAGGACTCAGGTATGGTGCCTCACACTATGAACGACTAACAATGGAAATTTGGCACACACCATTGTTAATAACAATGGTTTGTGCCCAATTTCCCATTGTTAGTTGCTCATAGTGTCAGGGCTTGAAATTTGTCATCAGAAATAATTTTTCCCCAAAAACTGCGAGAGACTGGAACAAACTCTCATACTCAATTACGAGTATAACTGACTACAACATTTCAGGATAAACTGGTAGCTTTCAGCAAAAGGAACGACTAGCTCGCCTCGAATCTCTCATCTCGCATTGAGTGTTTCCAATTAGAGCTGTTCAATTACATGTACATGATCAAGATCAAGATCAAGATCAAGGTAATGAACCCATTTTTAAAAAATAATGTTAACCAACTGTACATTCTTTTACGAATGTACAGTTAACTGTACATTCTTAGAAATAATATACACTTTACTGAATAGAGTGACGTCACAAGAGTAGTTTAATACAGGTGACTGCCCCAAGTGCAGTACTTTTTCATACAATAATTTTCTAAAATACAAAATGAAAACTATGTACATGTATGTAGAGTGGAAATATACTAGGAATGTTAATAAACAATTATTAAAATTATCTTCACAGATTTTAACCACTATAAACACACCACACAAATGTATTCTTTCAAATGTATCGATTTCAAACTTAGGAAAGTAACAAATGCAACATTTGGTATGGTGCCTCAGGGCTTGAAATTTGTCACTGAAAGGGCACTGCCATTTCTGTTTTTGTTGTCATCTTTTGGAGTCGTCTTTTGGAGTTTAAAAAGGGCACTTCCATTGGAAAATGAAAAAGTCTATGGGAGGATTGCAAAAGGGCACCAAGGCCAAGAGCAGGGGCAACGGCCTCCGTTAATTTCAAGCCCTGGTGCCTAATCACTATAGAAATAAAACAACCAAACATGGAATTCGAAAAAAATTCATACGGGCTTTATCAGGATGTGAACACGAGACCTTCGAATCTCCAGGCAGATGAGCTGTGAGGCACAGTGGTATACTCCCCGGGTTTTTCCTTCGCATTCATCTTTCTGTGTTGCATGGGTGTGCAACTGTCTCATAGTGAGCATTTTTGCTGAGTGGCAGCAAAAAATGGGTTAGCAGATGCACTGCTCCTTGTACTTGTGATGCTCGCTATAGATACTGCTGCGACGCCTTGGATAAAGGCTAGACGGCTGGTGGTGTCAGAAAGAATCCTAAGGTAGAGAGTATATGTATGTCTAGATCCCAAATAGTGAAACTATAGTGGTCACCCAAGGACCGTAAAAAAACTGGCCACTATAAAAAGGTGGCCACTTTACGAAGGTTGCATTACCATTATATATATACACATGGCATTTGAAACCAAAGACGGGTGGTCATAAACAGGTGGCATTAATAGCAGGTATGACCCTACATCAAGATCCAGCTTTTGGGTACCCTGGATTAAGCCACATAATGCCAAAATGATGCGAAAAAGTGAGGAAGCAAATATTCAATCTCATGCTCATCGTATGAGAGCATAACGCGTCAGTCCAGCGCTGCGTATCTCACGAAGTCTCCCACAATGTCGAAGGATTGTGAAGATTGAGCGTGATGTAGTGGCGCAATGCCCATTACTGGAGGCCTTGTAGTCTTCCTCGGTGAAGAAAAAGACACCTGCAAAAACATTAGGTAAACATGCAACATGAAAATAAACTCCTCAAAAAAAGTTCGGAAAGTCAAGTTTGACTGACAATTTCTCTCTTGTTACAAAATAATTCTCCTTGCATTCTATATTATTGGAAAGCCCTGTTATTCCTCTTTACGATGATGTGTCATTTGTTATGATTAAGCAATTGGAGGATGTGCAGCACAGCTGAATACGGGGGTGGGTGTAAAGTGAAATGTCACAAAATGCATTGCTATTGTCAAAAAGTGCATTGACACATTCCCATCCTCCAAGCAAAAGGGGAATGCACTGCATGACAATAGCAGTGAATTTTGTGACAGTTCACTTTCCACCCACCCCTGTATTCCGCTATACTGCACATCCCCCAATTGATTAATCATAACAAATGACACATCACTGTAAAGAGGAATAACAGGGCTTTCCAAGGGAAATGATTAAGTAACAAGAGAGAAATCGTCAGTCAAACTTGACCTTCCGAACTTTTTTTGAGGAGTTTACATAAAGGTATAAAATACACAAACATGTGTTTTCTTTCCTCGTCAAAAATGCATACATGTAAACTGGAATTTCTGAACCAACCTTTGGTTTCTTTGTTTTCCTGTTCTCTAAGCCGACGCACTTTCTTCATGGCAGTTTCACCCAGTGTCTTCCTAGGTTTCTGCAAAAGCGTGTATCGAGCGCTGATGGCAGAATTTATGATTTCAACTGCGGTGTTTACATCATTATAGTTTAATCGCCCCTTCATGTACCTGTGTCAATTGTAAATTGTGACAAAAATCAGCACTTCTTAAAGGCCTAGATGTATCATTTGCAAGATAAAACTGTTCACAGATTCGTGGAATAAGAGTGTAACATATCCAAGGAAGAATGTTGGTAAACTAGCCTGAAGAAATGTTAGCTACTTATATGCATTAATGCTTCAGAAAACCTTGAATATATATATATATATATATGGATTCTGTGTATGGTAATATATGGATTTTGTAAATGGTCAAAAAGTCCAGGACTTTTTTTTAGAAAACCACCTTCGGTTGTCAATTTCCAACATGAAATACCATTTTGGACGGAAATAAATTCATGTGGTGTTTGTTACCATTGCTATCAACACTTTGAGTAAGGTTTTTCTTGTCAACTCATGAAAAACAAAATTGGGTCACTGCAAATGATACAATGGGTCTTTAAAGCCTGTATATTTCCAATGTCCTCAAATATTATTCAACCATTTGACCACTGCAATGATCCTACCCGAGATATCTTTTTATAAGAAAATGATAATCGAAGATGAATTTATATAAATGTGCACACACATTTTTGTTTTACAAGGGCGCCCTCATGTAAAAGAAACTAGGCCACTGCCTACCGAGGTGTTATGGCTCTGTTATTCCTGCAGTATAACCATGGAACTAGCCTAAATAGAATGCCAACTTGGAATGATTTCTTGAAAGCATGGACACAGTTTGTTTGTTTTTCGGGATGTACATATGTAGATGGGGAAATGAGCAGATTACATTCATTACTTTTGGAAATCTGTGCAATTAGGAATCCTTGAGTTACATAAGTCTTTCCACTGTAAAGGGGGCATTTTGGCAACACGGGCCATATTTTCCAGAAAATTGTCTGGTCTTAAAATAAAAGAAAAGTTTCAGTTGTTCTGAAGAGATAACTTAGGTCTGTAAAAGGTTACAAATAGTGTGACAACATGCCATTTAAAAAAAAAACCTGTGCACAAACTTTAATTATACGCTCGTAACCAGGACAGCCTAAAATGCAACAGTCCGTCCTGGTTACAAGCGTATATTGGACATTTGTACACAGTGTTTTTAGAAAGGCTTGTTGTCACACTATTTGTAACCCTTTTTGGGCCTAAGTTATCTCTTAACAACTAAAACTTATTTCTTTTATTTTGAGGCCAGACAAAGGCATTTCCTTGAAAATATTGTCTGTGTTGCCAAAATGCCACATTAATTGTGGAAAGACCCACATACATGTTACATGCAGTTAGGCATTAGGCTACTTAGTGGTTTTCAAAGTTGGAGTTTGAGCCAGGTGGTGGACATAAAAATATCATGTTTGGTGCTACTTTGAGTTTATTTTTAGGAAAAAAAAGCAAGCAACTTACTTTGGCACGCCTTCAAATTCCTCCACAGTCACAAACTCCATTCTGGGCACAACTGCTTTCTTTCTCTTTGAGTCCTCAACCACGTTGCGGCCTTTGCTAGACGACTTCTGGGATGAAGAATCTTGATTATTCTTGTTATCTTGCACTGATGAAAGTGGAGGCCGACTGCATAGTACATATACATGTGAAAATGAGTAAGGGTTAAAGGGTATCGACAGATCATGTGCAAAAATATATATATATATATATAATAGCAGTATAGCACCAACATGTATTTACTGAAGGATCCATGGCAACAAGTGTCACATTGTAGTATGTACCCATTTCGATTTTTTATCACACTGTGTAGGCCTACATGTGCATGGCGAACTGTCGATGCCCGCGTACCAGATATATTTGGCGTACTATGCATGCGCAGCAGTTGGAATGATGCGCGTAATAATTAGAAAAACATTATTGACTGTTTCTATTCACCGACTGTTTCCACCGTTGTGCACACCGGCCAAAAATCACCTCGGAGTAGATTTTAATCGGTCAGTGCTCATACCGGCCGTTTCTACTAAAAAGATAACGTTACCGAATTGTTTTTGAAGCAGTATTCGTGTTCAGTAAAAACATGCTCTACAAGTATGCTGGTGCCATCCTTTTTGCGGCATACATGTACTAACGCTCCCAACCGTATTTTGGTATTTCGCTATTGAACACGCCCCAAACTGTCATTATGATGAGCATCACAGACCATCCATACCGTTGGTTTCCTTTGTTTGTGTGTGAAGATGCCTTCAAAAGCTCTTTCCCTGGTAACCTTTCTGGGATGCCATTTTGGATGTGGTGGATGTGTCGCGCCTGTTCTTCCATTGTGTCTTTCAGCAGCTGTGCAATACCATGGAAAGAAATATATTTCAATATTTGATTGATGACAAAAAATTCCAATAGCGCGTCAAACTCAAGTTCCTGTGCCAGTACTAGAATGTGGGTTTGATTCCGGGCCGTAACACTTGTGCTCTTGGGCAAGGCACTTAATCACACTTGTTCCGTCCTTCGGAAGGGATGTAAAGCCGTTGGTCCAGTATGTTACATGTAACGCACTTTAAAGATCCCAGAGCATTCTTTCGTGAAGAGCAAGGGGAGGGATTCCCCGGTGTCTCTGGCCGTTTCTAATTCAACTTAGAAGTTGATAGTTATTCGAATATCTATGTTAATTGATCCCATTCCTGTAATTGGCGGTTCTTCCGCTGTTGGATGTGGTGAATAAATAAATAAATAAATAAATAATAATGTTAGTATCCGAATAATTAGAAAAGGTTCATGAGTGATGAGTTGCTCAGTTAAACTAGAAAGAAAAGAAATGGGTCTTTCCACAGTAAAGGGGGCATTTTGGCAACACAGACCATATTTTCGAGGAAATACTTTTGTCTGGTCTCAAAATAAAAGAAATAAGTTTCAGTTGTTCTGAAGAGATAACTAATTAGGCCCAAAAAGGGTTACAAATAGTGTGACAACATGCCTTTCTAAAACCCCTGTGTACAAATTTCCAATATACGCTCGTAACCGGGACGGACACTTGTGTTACATTGTAGGCCGTCCCAGTTACGAGCGTATATTGGACATTTTTACACAGGGTTTTTAGAAAGGCATGTTGTCACACTATTTGTAACCCTTTTTGGATTATCTCTTCAGAACAACTGAAACTTATTTCTTTTATTTTGAGACCAGACAAAGGTATTTTCTGGAAAATATGGTCTGTGTTGCCAAAATGCCCCCTTTACCGTGGAAAGACTCAATGCTACCTTTGCACACTGAAGCTGCTGCTTTCCTGAGGTGACCAGTGACTTCATTTGTCCAACCAATGACTCCACTATACAAAGCTCCCTGTGGATAGATGCAAGTTGATGTTTGCAGTGTTCATCAAGGCCATCTGGTGTTAAAACTGCCAATAAGTAGGGCAAACAAAAACAAGGTGGAATCAACCAAGTTTAAATGTGACAAATGTGTGTCGTTCAATAAAAACATGAGCCATAGTAATTCAATCTAAACTCCTAAAAAAAAGTTTGGAAAGTCAAGTTTGACTGACGATTTCTCTCGTTGCAAAATAATATTCCTTGAATTTTATATCATTGGAAAGCCCTGTTATTCCTCTTTACGATGATATGTCATTTGTTATGATTAAGCAATTGGGGGATGTGCAGCACAGCTGAATACGGGGGCGGGTGTAAAGTAAAATGTCACAAATTGCATTGCTATTGTCAAAAAGTGCATTGACACATTCCCATCCTCCAAGCAAATGGGGAATGCACTGCATGACAATAGCAGTGAATTTTGTGACATTTCACTTTCCACCACCCCTGTATTCCGCTATACTGCACATCCCCCAATTGATTAATCATAACAAATGACACATCACTGTAAAGAGGAATAACGGGGCTTTCCAATGATACCAAATTCAAGGGAAATGATTTAGTAACAAGAGAGAAATCGTCAGTCAAACTTTCCGAACTTATTTTGAGGAGTTTACATTACAGCAATTTCAATGAATCTTTAAAAACTTTCTAAATGTCACACCTACATATACACCAATCCCAGAGTCCTGTTCCGTGTACGTCCGCCATAACTGGGGGCTATCCAGTGCCATGAACTGTGCGTTTTGTGTTGATGATAAGCTGTTACATTATGTTGTCACTTCGAACAATTTTGCGCGTTTATTGTAAGCTTGCGAAGCCCGTGTACATGTACGCGAAGGGGGCGCGTTGTGTGCTGTTTAATTTAACAGTAATGGCAGACATGCAAGGAAGGAGTCCTTAGCAACCAGATTCGTCTATAGTTGCAAAGAAGATCACACAAGTTTATTAAATCATTCACGTCGGGTTTTGAGTAATATGGTAAAAGTATTGCTTTATTTATGAGGCCACAATACTGTTTGTATGCTGAAACTGAAAGTAAAAATTCTCTATAGCCCGGATTATTAAAAAAACAAAAAAACTTTGGATTAGGCCTTTGTTAAGGCCTCACAGCTGGGTGGGTGTGTCGTGCGAAAGGACGAGAGCCTCATCATGCGATGAGGATGGGAAGAGCAGCGCAGCTGCGACGCCTTTGGCGACCCGGAATTTATGAATGTATTACAACCCCTGTTACATCAATCACCCCTGCGCTTTTGTGCTGCGAACGTATGTTTGTGTTGGCGCGCGCTCGTATGTGAAGTGCGTGCTTACAAACGCAACACGCACACTGGGTCATACGATCATTAGCATTTTGCTACCTGAGAGGGAGCAAAAATTCCGGGACGCCAAAGGCCGAGCAGCTGGCCCTGCTCGTCCTGTCCTCGTCACATGGTGGCGCACTCGTTCGGGCACATGACACCACCAGCTTTCATGGAATGACCCAAATTTATAACATTTGAGTTTGACAAGTCATCCTCGGACCTGCACAGGAAAATAATTCTTACAAGATGTTCTCAGTTCCAGCACTGATTAGACAGCGGACTACAGAAATCAAATGGGACAATAAAAGGCATTGATCATCCCAAATGAATGAAAAATGTTGCAAACCTGCCGAGGACAAGTCCATGCATCTTGTCAAGCCGGAAATTTTAGCTTCAAATGTCTCCTTTAGCTCATCCAGTGTTGTAGACTCCATGATATTCTGTGATTCCAGTCTGCAAAAGTGCATATGTTATTTGAATAAAATGTTGATATGGTCCTTTAATAACATATTTTTCCACTTGACCAAAAAAAAAGACATGTCTTGATCTGACTTTGTGTTGGATGACCAATTTGCTGTTCCAACTAAAACAATGTAAAACAGCCATCTCTCCACACAGTCGGACAGCCAGGTTATTCTTTGCAAGTACCGTACCTGTACGGTACAATCAAACTGCATAAGTGTGTAAATCTATTCTTGCCCAATCAATTAATGTACTGATCTGGATTTAATTAATGTACTGATCTGGATTTAGTCACGACCGCACTTGGGGCTCAGTATTTGTACGCTAGCAGCACTATATAAGTGTCCTCTCCTCAGATTCAGATTGTGTGGAAAAACCTAAAACTTATTCAAAATTGATTTTATGGTTGATATTTCGTTAGAGAGAGCCTGGGAAAGAATTCCACACTTGGACATCACTATTTTTCCCTCAAAATGGCTTATTAAGCACCAATAAGTGCAAATCTAATGAAAAAAACCAAAAACCAAAAGCAAAATTTGGAGGGAAAAAATATTAAAATTTGACTTCTTCCGAGTTGTCCCATAGGTTCAGGAGGGCTTATGTGACATCCGACTTGTAATATTTTTTCCAGAGCCCGTGAGTGCGAGCATCAGAGGCAGTCAGACTACATTGAAAAGGGACTATGGGCGAGGGCGGGCGTCTGCAAACTCTCACTTAGTAGTGCGTCTTGTTTCCAGCGTCAGTTGCTTAAAAACTGAATACGCCACAAGACAAGTTAAGAGCACAGACTCAGCGGGCCGTTCTTTTTTGTCGTTTGCTGTACATGTATGCATGCAATTCACACAGCAGGTGAAAAACAATGGATCATTTCTCAGGCTGATGCCACTCCGCCCGCGCCATCATGCACATCATGGAAAATTTGGTGCAAAAAAATCATGTTTCATAAACATGCACAGGGCAAATCCTACAAAAAAAATCTCGTGGACATCCATGATCTTGTACCGGCATAATATTGAACAGTTGAAAGTCCCAATTAATGTCAACTTCTAAAAACGCTGGTATATGTAGCCATGGTAGCCTACATGTACCAGCTAGCTAGCCCTCTGTGGACATTTGTACGTGTACGTTAGGCCTCGATCAGCCTCAGAACCTGGACAACTCGTCCTTCAACGAATACCATGAATACGACGGCTAAAACTTAAAAGTAAAACAAAATTCAAAAATATATGTACATGTAGGCCTACATTACCTTGCTTGGCCTACGTACGTACGCAGACACAAATCTTGCTAGTACTTACATGTAGTATTAGTAGATCCACTCAAGTGCAACCGTTTCATGCAAAAAGAGTGATTCTGTTTTATAAACACTGTGCAGGCTGGCTACTGCATGCGTCCCGCAGTTTCATTTCAACTTGCGCGCGTATAGGGCGCCCTCATCAGTTTTTAAAGGAACGTACCACATTTTTAGCCATGGGTTTCGAGATTTTGATACCACAAGATGGGTCATATTTTTCTCGTTACCATTCTGGCTTACTTAGAATAAGTACGCGACAAAAAACTGAAAGAATAACAACAAGTGACATTTTCTGTAATATACTATTTTGTGGGTATTTGTTATTGACATATTTCCAAAAAAGGTTATGTCCATAATAATCCCATGGAGGAAGGAATGATTATCCATACCCTTAATAAAGTCACTGTTAATAATCAATAGAAAAGCCTTTGTTTTTTATCACTGCCTCTAAACGGTTCCTGTATCGGCGTAACAAGGCTTTGCCATGTTTCCACCGGGATTTTTGGCCTGTGCAAAAGTCTCAAGGTCATTGAGGTTGGAAGGCTTTTATAATTCCTTGCCATCACCCGAGTCGTGAGTTCCCTCCATAGATTATCGATCGGGTTAGGATATCCGGGCTTTGGCTCCGCCACTCCAGAACGTCCAACATGGTTGTCCTCGAACCATTTCGTGACTGCCGTGGCAGCATGGGATTCCTACCTCCATATGGTGGCAATATATGTTTGGGATCGTTGTCCTGCTTAATATTAGGTCCAATGTTGACCAATTAGCTGGAGTTTCTCTGCGGACTGCTTGATGTTTTCATGATCCCGACCACTTTGACGAGATTCCCAGTCCCATTTGCCGAGAAGAATCCCCTCAGCATGATGCTACCATACCACCTCCATGCTTGGCGATTGGGACCGTGTTCTTTGGATTCTACGCTTCCCCTTTCTTTCGTCAGACATAAGCTCCATTTTTGTCTCGTCTGACCACAGAATCGATGACCAGAAGCTTGGATCGTTGTCCATGGTGTGCTTTAGCGAAGGCCAGACGAGCTTCCCGATGTCTCTGCCTCATCTCAGGAGTGGCGTCTTTCTAGCTAGGTCAGCGGCCATGGAGACCTCCCTGATGCAATGTGCACTGAAGACAGTGTCTGCCTGGGTATTTTGGTCCCAGACTCGCCAATTAAGGCCGAGGAGCCGGAGACCCTTCATGGTGATGCGGGGATTGTTACTGGCTTCTCGGCACACTTCCTGCCAGACGAGTTTACACCTTCGACTTACAATCACGCCCTTTAAAGTTTCTCTCTGTGTGGAACTCCTTGTACTTCCTAATTATGCTCTGAACGGTGGAAACTGGCACTCTAAAACTGCTTCGAAAGGGCCTTGTAGCCTTTCCCTTCTTTGTGGCCATTGACAAGCAATAGCCATGCGCAAGTCCAGAAACCGAGAATGAAGGCATCTCCCCTCACTTTATAACCTACAAGCAGAGTGCTATTCTATGAATTCTTTGATTTAAATTTAATTGAACAGATATGTTAATGATTCAGATCTTATGCAAACATGTTAGGATAACTATAGACCAGCAAGAAGGAATTACTGCAATGTTGAAAGCGGGTGCATTATCACAAAAAATGGTCTAAATGCTGAGATTTTGCAGCTAACTATCTAAGGATACAGTGAAAGTTATTTCACAATTGTTTTTGGGAGTGAGGGAATGTTAGATTTTTCAAAGGGTATGAATAATTTTGAGCACAACTGTACGTAAGACCAGGCATCTTGCCTTAGACTGTCGTCTTCGGGTCTCTTATTGTAGGTTCTGCAAGCCAAACTACTCACCATGGCTCGCAAACACACCTTTAACAATGGTGTAGATAATAAGGCGTTTGAAAATTGAGGAATTTGCAATCCATCGTTAAACTTTTGGTTCCACACTTTGCAATTTTATTGAAACAGAGAAAAGTAACGGCTTCTAGACAGAAACGTTTCGCTAATTCTTTCGACATTTGCGTAAATAAGTTTATTCTGTATCAACAATATAAAAAGTGGGGGTGGGGAGGTGGGTGGGGGAGGGGGAATTACACCCCCCCCCCCCCCCCCCCCCCCCCCCCCCCCCCCCCCTCCCCCCACACACGCCCACGATATACCTGAAAGGCTTATTTAACGGTGCCATCTCTCAAACGGGTTTTATTCGTTTTTCGTGGAGGAATACTTTACCAGTTCATATACGTTGAAAAAAGTAATTACCTTACCCCCATCAAACTTTGAGATTCAGCCAAGTTCAGGACAATACTTCGCCCCAAAACCACTTGGTGCACAGGACGTGGTTCAGGGCGAAATGGTTTAGGGCAAAATGGTTTTGGGGCGAAATTACTGCAAACCCTTTTTTGACTGTTTTCTCAAAATTTAGACGAAGTACGGAGCTGGTTTTTGCGCAGGTTGGTTTTAATCATGCATATCTTCAATCACACAGGGGGATAAAACTATGTGTAACAGTTTACCAATCATGTATACTATCTTTAATTTCAAAGAGAGAAAAGCTACAAGTATTTCCATCAAAAAGGTGTGGCATACAGTTCTGTACACCTTTAAACGCCAAAGAATATTGAGCCAGTAGGCATTTAAAGATGTATGTACAAGTTTATTAATGCAACCAATGATGATTAGTAGAGGTCCAAGAAATGGTGATGTAACTACTTGTTCTTTGATAGCGTTCGTTGTTTTTCAGCGTGTTCCACAGTTTTCTTATCAATGTACAGTCCTTTGCGGCTGCGTACGCTGTTCATGTATTTCCGGGCCTGGTTTTCACTCTCTGCCTTGTCACCAAAGTGAAGTATTTCTTCCTCGGTAGACGGCTCCCAGAACGGGTCACTAGCTACCACCTGCAATCAGTGCACAAAAAGAGAGTTCAATGTAAAAAAGGACAAGAAATAATTTGGTAAGAAACATAAATGCTATTTGATAGTTTTTATTTGGGCATCTAGTTCAAAGGAGATCTTGTGAAAAAAGTATATGTAATTGTTTTACATGGAATTATTTTCCATCACTTAGAACGTTTCTTTTTGAAGACTTGGATAATGAACTGGGACTTCCTCTGGAAGACTTATTATTATTATTATTTATTCGGCCATCAATCAAAACCAATACAAGCACATGAGAGTAGAATAAAAACATACATGTAAAATCAAGACTTCACAGAATGAACTTGTTGATGACTTGTTGAAGTACTACTGATCAAGATATTTAGTGTCAGAGAGCAACAAATTCTAAGAGTATTGGTTTTAACTTTTTAATGTGTATAGTTATCATACAAATTTGCACAACTGACAGCTAAAGGATTAAACTATAAGGCCTCTAAAATGTTTACCTGCCAGTGACTGAAGAAGAGCTGTGGGCTTGCTAAGCCACTCGTTTTTTTACGCATCTCTTCGGCAAAGCCAAAGCTTTCTGCCACTGGGAGTGCTGCTGTGATGTCAAACACTGCCGAACCTTCACGCATCTCTTCGCTAAGGATGCTGCCGTCACGTCGAGATACTACACTGTAAACACGACCTGAAAACGATATGGCAAATAATTTGTTAATAATTTACATTAATGTACAATCTACCACACTAGGCATTCATAATGCAAAATGTCAACAACATTTCCACCAACATGCTAAGAGGCCGTCCAAAGTTGTCAACATTTTCACAATTATACAGAGTAGTATTTTTCAAGACCCCCTTCCTCCCCCGAAATACTACTAATAATTTTTTTTAACAATGCATGTAAAGTCGTGCGTCCCTTGACCACCCTTCCTTCCTACGCTCTGTAGAATTGTGAAAGGTTTTGACGGCCTCTAAATGAACTTGTGAGATAATGTAATTTACACCCCAACCTGCACCCCAACCTCCCACCCCATTGCCTAAACCCCACACCTGCACTCCAACCCCTGTACCCCATCACCCAAACCCCAACCTCCTGCTCCTCCTCCTGCTCCATCACCTGCACCCCAACCCACATCAGCCTCACCCAACCTTTAACAAAACACTAACTAAAATATTTAACATGTTTGCAGGCAGACAGCCGGACGGACGGACAAGCAAAAAGACAGAAATCGATATTACATAGGCTCGCATTTGCTTCCTAGCTTGCCAAAATTAAATTACATTGTAGTCAATTAATAGAATTGAGCCCAAAGTTCGACATGCAGCAACGATTGGCTGTATCTGAAGTTGGTATAATCTGGTTATGAATCGAGTCTTTTAAACCCAAAATAAGCTGGTATTTTAAAACTGAACTTTATGCTAAATCGACAGCTCAACTTGCTTTGTTTTGTCGGTCTGTAGTTGTAAGGTAGTTTGAGGTAGTTATCAGAACAAAAATAAAAGTTTTCAAAAAACTTGTAATTGTTGCAACTTCGGGACAAAAAGTTGTTTACGCAGTTGTTTTAACAAATAAAACCTGAATGTTAGAGGAAAATCGTAGAAATCCCAAGATACTGTGGACTAGCGAACTTGAAGACTTAGTTATATATGCATTATAACATAGGCCTATGTACAACGTCATACGCACCCAGGACATCAGCAGTGGCCTGTATATCACACTTATACATCGCTGCCATGAGTCTCCGAGGCTGGATCTGGAAAGCTATACGGCATCCTTCTTTGACAGTGGATATAATTTGACCAGACAGGGGGCCGTATCCTCTAACCACATCTTGAGGTAAAGGACCTAAGATATCCGGAGAGCCAACAGGTGGAGAACTACAGACAGAGTTGGATGATTGTAAGAGTAATGATTGAGATGGATTTGGTGCATCAGATGTTGGTATTTGTGTTTCTGGTACTGTGGAATCAATTTGAAGGCTTGTGAGAACGGAAACATTCTTAGAGTCAGAATTCATCTCGTTTGTTGTTTTAACATCAGAATGTTTGGACTGGTCTGCACTTAAGAATATGCCAGTGTCTGTACACGATTTTAATGTCCAGCTCTCCACTGCAAAACACACACCCATCATTGGTTCCTCACAAAGCGGTCCTGCAAACGTTGCGAGTTGAAAGCCACTGACCACACTATTGTCAAACTCTCGGAGCCAGCAGCAGCTGCTGTCTGTGTCGTCGTCCTCCAAGCACTGCCACACTGATGGGCGATCATAGTCCTTGATCCGATTTAAAAGAACATTGGGACCACATCGTTTGGGGCCAAATGCCCAGATACGATCCACGACACCGCGCCACCTTTTCCCAGAATTTGCAAAAGCTGCTTCGAGCTCTGTCCTGAAATCATGCAAACGGGACAATGTCTCGGCAGTCAGTCTGCTACTAGCATGTGGTTGCTCATTAGTTCTCCTAGAAAGCCATGCCGCTGCCATCTGGTCTAAGATCTTAATCAGTTCTGTGTTTTCTTCCAAGACATTGGTCACTTGTTCCGGTAATGGAAGAGCTCTTAGCCTTAAACTGCTTAGTTTGTTTGACGTTTTGATATACAAGGAACCATCCTTAGATATCTCGCTTTCAAATTCACTGATGTTGGTTCTTGTTCGTAGGATCTGAAACAAAAAAAACATATTCATGAGGACCACATTAGCTTTCTTGCATATCATGTTTAGTTAATTCATTTTTGCAACACTGGTAGCTTTCTTAAGTAATTATATTTGAAAGTCTGAATTTAGTTGAATTTTTGTTTTAATCTCATGGGCATAGGGAAACAACCCAAGAGAAACAAAACATACTTGCCTGGTTAATGTCGTCAATAACTTCATTGACCATGTCTACCTTGGGAGGAACAATGATGGTTTCACGAAATGGAACAATTGGCTCTGAAACGTTAATTTCAATCTTGGCAAATCTGAAAAGCATAAAACGTAATCCACAAGATGTCTGGGTAAATCAATACAATTCTCATTTGATACGAGCATGGAATGCAAATTTAGATATTATAAGTACATGTACATCACAAACATTTATGGGTGTGTAACATTTGTTGCATCATACATGTCAAAAGCAGTTTGTAAAATGAGATTGCTGCCGAGACATGCTTCTAGTGAAGCACAGAGAGGAAACCTTGGTGCAAAACAAAGTATGAAAGAAGTTGGATATGAATACAGCCGATGAGGCAGTGTATCGTGTGTGTAACTTAAGACTAAACGAATGCTAAAGAAAGGTAGAATTAATACCCGTTGGAGAAAATCCAGTGAGAATCATGGGTTTACATCTAAAACTACTTCAACAGATGACGATAAAGACATCTGGCTTCATAGTAAGACCACAGTCACGTGAATGATGAATAAAGTCTAGCTTCATTTTGTTCAAATTACAGAATTTTACTCAGTATTGAGGCGTTAAAAGTACATAGAAGAAAAGTAAATTTTAAAAATTGTAAATTAAAAAATTATTTAGGATATATACAGAAGCGTACTCGGACTAATTGTGTAGTGATTAAATAAGTGCACACATATTTTTTTTACAACTGCCCTCATCATCAGTTGATATTTCTAACAGAAAGTACCATCTTGAACAGAAAGACGTTCATGTATGTGCTGCTTGTTATTACTATACACCAATCCGGTAACTAATGTCTTCTTCCCTGTACATCCGCCATAGCTGGGGGGCTTCCACTGAATGAACTGTATGTTTTTGCTGTTGCTGAAGCTACATTTGTTTACTTCAAACAAGTTGCGCGTCTTTGTAGATTGTGTACGCGAAGGCGGGCGCGTCGCGTGTACACGAAGGAGGCGTGTCGCGTGCACGCGGAGGGGACACTTTGTGCATGTAATGGATGAGCGCTTTTCGTTCTAACAGCAACACAAAACGCACAGCCCATGCACTGGACGCACCCCAGCTATGGCGGATATACAGGGAAGGAGACCTTAGTTACCAGATTGGTCTATACTGCTGTCAAAATTTTCAGTAAGTTTTTTTGGGGGGTGGGGGCGGGCAATTGCGTCTGTTTAACATTGTTGGGACCGACGCAATAATTAATTACTTCAAGTTTTGTTTTTTTTGTCAAAAGGATATAAAAGTGGATCATTGCAAATTATGTAATGGGCCTTTAATGCAAAGCTACTTGCGGTGCAGTTAGTCATTTTATTAAATAATACATGTACGTATTTCCTTTTTTTAAATTTTTCTTAACTGAAATAATTTGTGAAAATACAGGATTGCGCTACAAAGCCAAACTTGCCTTTCCCTGAGGTCATCAAGGCAACGCTCCAGATGTACCTCCCCGGACGCCACGATAACATGTTCTCCGGTTTCCTGCACCAGAACTAGCACACAAGGATCGGCTTGGTTTAACAGCTTCATTCCCGTCACGAGAGCTGGCATGTCAGCTGAAATGATGAAGTTGTGGTTAAAAGATCAGTTACTTAAATGTCGCACCTTGATGCAGACAAAATATATGTACATGTGTATGTTTTAAACATTGATCAGGGTAATTTTCAGTCACGAATGGTATGTTACCAAGTGGCACGAACTTGGCGCGCGCACATTCCTGACGAGCCTGTGCCTTTAAAACTTATTTGCATGTTGTAAACTCTCAAACACTGCCTGCTGAGTACATGATGTGCACGGACATATATTTAAAGCATAATAACCAATCATGTGTAACAGAATTATACTACATACATCCGAGTGCTCACGCATGTCAAAAATTTGACGGATTTGGCACTATGCAAAAAATGTGACACGGCCCTTCAATTATAAACTCACCTGAATGATTTTGCCTTTGAAGAAGATTGGTAGGGTCAGAATGCGAGGCTACTAATTTTACAGTGTGACTTACCTAAATGTTTGGGCTCTACAGCAACTCTGACAATGGGAGCAGCAGCGAAGGTCATTGATGTGAAGGCTGGACAGGCCAGAGTGCTGGACACGGTGGCCGACTTCAGTACAAATTCTTCTAACCCACCAATACCTGCAAACATACACACAAAAACATAGTTTAATTTACAGTGTAACTTACAAATTTCAATCAGAGAACATAGTCTATTGAAGAAACGGTCATCCGCTATGTGAGAAAAAGATTTTTCCTAAAAAAATGCATCGAAAACGGAATGAACACCACTCGAACCTCGTAAATAAGATGTTCTTATGACTTTGAAAGTTACTTTGTTAAGAACCTTGTATTACACTTGTTATGTATATATTTCTATAAAAACACAAATTCAATTGAATAAATCTGGTCAACAGACCTGGGGCCAATTTCATAAAGCATGTTAGCAGAAATTTTTGCTTAATCAAAAATTTGTTTGCTTTATAAAAATGGGTCAATAATCGAAATTGCATGTCAACTTGTGTTTTTCACAAGAATATCTGCTATTCTTGCTAAAAACACAAGTTGAAGTACAATTTTGTTTATTAACCCATTTTTATAAAGCACACAAATTTTTGATTAAGCAAATTTTTCTGCTAACATGCTTTATGAAATTGGCCCCAGATTTATTCAATTTAATTTTTAGTTATCTTACTACCTGGATGAATCAAAATTTACAGCAATTTGAGTGATTCTATGGTTTAAAGAAGACGACATACATGTATTTGTACTGTATATTACCTTTAACCACTCAATCACAAAGCTGGCCGGTGTTGAGTAGCGGGTTTGAATCATTTTAGCAGCGAGTCGTGGGTTCGAGCCCCACCCGAGCAGGATACAAAGTTTTCTCAGTGTCTCGGGGAAGCACTCAGTATACAGTGCTAACCAAAGCAAAACAAACTCTAATTGATATTCATTCTCCTCGACACAAGCCAAATCACATTCCCTCCGTCAGTTGTGGACTGGCTGCTGAAATTATTTGAACTGGCCAATCTGCAACGGCCAGCTTGATGGTAGAGTGGTTAAGACGTCTGCCTAGTATGCAGAAGGTAGTGGGTTCGAGTCCACACGAGCACGCAATGAAGTTTTTCTAATTGATAATCGTTCTCTCCGAAGCAAGCCAAATCACAAAACAATATTCCACAACAAAGATATATCTACTTTTGCATTACCTAGGACATTGCCAGCTGGCACACTGTCCAATGGCTCCAGCTCTCTGCCCATGAGTACAAAGAGGTCACTGACCTCAAATTCCACCAGACTACTGCCAGTGGAATTGCCAGTCACATCATCTTGTGGTAATCCTTCAGCCTGCAAGTAGAGGAATAAGAGGAATTATGGAGTATTCATAAATACCTTAGACGGTTTACGCATCCCTAATGGCTGAGGGCACGTCTTGTGCGGGACTTGTGCGGGACTTGCGATTTTATCGGCTATATGGACGTGTGAGAGACTTGTGATGGACTCGACTACAACATCTTTGTCACCGTACGTCATGCATGAGTAGATGTTTTCAGGGTTGTCACATCATTTAAATAAGAAAACCTGCTCCCTAACATGGCTGTTGGTGTAAAAGGGTTTATATAGGCCACATAGACCCAGTCTTTGACGGCAATGTCATTGACAACAATACACTGTACACTAAGACCCACAGTCTAATAAACCAGTTAACACCGGATTATTTCAAACATTGCTGTACGTAGGCGCGGGTTTATTCTTAGTTGGGGTTCAACCACGCATTTGTCAAGGTCGCTTGTAATGTAAACGCTACCCGAATACAGATTCGGCAATTTAAGTGTCCTTGAGGCAGTGCCCGCCGTTGTTCCGCAACACCTAACAGCTCACACATGCGCTGCAGTTACAACTAGTGGTGACTTTTGCGGTTTCTGAAGGCGAGTTGAAGCTGGATCGAGGTGTAGTGTAAACGCGGCAAATGTTCAGTTTTTTGGTCGCAATAAAAATGCTGGGTCTGTATCCACCTTTGCCGGTTCAAGTGTAAACATGGTGTTAACAGCCTCTGGCGTCCACTGGTTAACCAATTAATGCCAATTAATGGAGGACTAGAAAACGTGTTTGTTACTGTGGTCGACAGCTCAACACGTTGTGTGTTGTCGGAAGACGTATATTCATGCTGCGTTGAGCAGAAAATTTTAGCCCCAGGCACAGAATTCTGCGGTAGGCGGCACCAAGGAATTTTGGCCCAGGTCGCATCAGGGCACTCTTGACGTCTAAACATGCCAAGGAATTTTTTTACGAGGGCTGGTTGACGTTTTTAGATGTATGAGGCCGGCAAGAACAAAAGCTCCCTCACCGCAGGAATTTCCAAGGGAAATGGCCAAAATGGTTTATAACAAAGCTGTACAATGACAGTGCATCAATATAACAATACTTTCCCGCGCGTGGTTAATGAGTTTTTTCAACTAAAAATAAACTTGTCCCTATATACAACAATGTTTGAAATAATCCCGGCGTTAACTGGTTAACAATGTCCGAACTGATGTTTCACATGCAGTAATATTTTATAATTGTTTGTATACAGGTACCTTTGCCAAAGCTTTCATTGGATCATGTTTAGGATTGAGTACATATAGTTTCTGGCCTTTGTGTATCCGTCCGCTGAAGACTCGGGCAAATGCCAAGAAGGTCTCGCATCCCTCGTCCCCCTCCTCGCATCCATCGTCCCCCTTCCCCTCCTCGCAACCCCTTGCATTATTATCAGCTAGTACAGTAGTTTCTACAGGAAAAGCAAATACATCGCACAGGGTTAAATAGTTGAAATAAAAAATGTCTAATGGATGTACCAGCTTGTTCATACATGCGCGTACATATTGTGGGATACCGTGGCCGAGCGGTTTAGGTCATTGACTCGCAATCATAGGTGAAAACTTGGGGTTGCAGGTTCGAACCTCCCCACGGCTACGGTACCAGTGCCCTTGGGCAAGGCACTCAACCACACTTGCTCCATCCTTCGGAAGGGATGTAAAGCCGTTAGTCCAGTGTGTTAGGTAATGGAAACGCACTCTAAAGATCCCAGAGCATTCTTTCGTGAAGAGCAAGGGGGATCATCCCCGGTGTCTCTGGCCATTTCTAATTATAATTCCTAATGGGTTTCCTCATGCTTGCGAGTGACAGTGCAATAAGCACTATTGAGGAATCCTTGGTATGAATACCAGAAAGAAATAATAATAATAATAATAATCACATGTTTGTGACAACAAAAAACCAGTACAAAATTATATTTAAGGACAGTTTACATGTACATCATTATAAAACTTTTAAAAACAGAAAAAAAGCATTACATAAATATAGGATAATGTTGAAAAGCTGCCTTGTAGAAATTCAGCCACATAGATGCAGTAATATTTCAGAAAACCTGAAAAATCCATGCATGGTTTTTGTGCAATTTCTCCCACAAAGGTACCCTTTTACATGAAAAACAATCATGTGGTCTTTGTTACCATTTCTATTAACACTTTGTCGTTTTTTGTTTGTCAACTCGTGACATAAAATTTTGGGTAACTGTAAATGACGTATGGGGGGCTTTAATACTTTTTGTGTGTTGCCATAGGAATGCACGAAGGGGTTGTACAAAAAACGTCATTCTTCGTCCACTTTCAGAACAAAATGGCAGCGCCCATACTACAAGGCAGCACTGCAATTGCACTTCTTTGTGAAGATCGTACCCGCTTATCAGTGGGTCATAATTTTTGTTCATTGAAGGGGAGTACTGTGGCTAAGCGGTTTAGGTGGAAACACCGTAAGGATGTGGGTTCGAAACTGCTCGAGGTACTTGCGCCGTTGAGCGAGGCGCATACCCCAATTGCTCCATCCGTCGGATCGGATGTAAAGCCGTGTTCTCCACTACTGGTTTTGTCTGGGCGCGCCACCCGGACAAAATCATCAGAGGTACAATTTGCGCACGGACAAAAATTTGTCGCCCGGACAAAAAATAATCAATTTTTCCTTCTAAAGTGCCTAAAAAATACAGCCAAGTGATTCCAAAATTAGGTGTAAAGTCACCAAACATGATTCGATCATTTACCACGAATATGTATCCATCGGTGAACCCATCTGTGGTCGATAACTGCAATGGCAGTTGCATGCATTCTTGTTGAACAGCGCCATCATACGGCAAACACTGATTCGCCGCATGAGGGCACTGCTCATCAGCGCGCCTGGACAAAATGTTTAGTAGTGGAGAACACTGTGGTCCAATGTGTTGTGTAATACAATTTACATCCAGGAGCCACCTACCTATGTATCTTGATGTTAGGGGAGTTCCCGATTGCAAAGTGCATTTATGAGATGTTAGGAGACATGGAGTGCGCTTTTTAAAAACTCGTGTGGAAGGCGCACTTTTTCCCCCCACGGCAAAAATCAAAGGTTGGGCTGCATCTTATACACAGAGATAGCCGGTCATGACCGGCAGTCTCTGCACCACCATGCAGTTTCATTTCTGTTAATCAGTTTCATTTCTAAAGTACAGTGAATGCTTCCACTGTTAAAGTGTCATGGCGCCCTCTACAGACTGAGTCAGATAATTGACTGAATCAGTCAACAGAGAGCGCTCTTCCCATACTCACTAGAAGCTGGCTTGTGCAATTACCAGGTACCAAAAATAAATGATGTCATTATTAAAATTGCCCTAGACTATTGGACTGGGACTGCATGTGATGTCTTGCAAGTACTAACCAGTCTATAATAGCCAGTGTGCATGTTCAATTTTGAACAGCTAGCTGGATCCACACAGCTGAATATTGCATGGGGCCTGCATGTCATGATTTTTGCGATAAAGGGAAATAAAATCCAGAATGGTAATGACTAAATCCGGAATGAGGACGGACTGCATCAGCACGGACACACATTCTGTGGTATTTGCTACCAAAATTGGGCTAGGAGTGGGTTGCATATTAGCAGTAATTGCTCGAAAGTTAGGGACGCGCCTTATACATGAGATTTTACAGTACCTATTAATTATATAATATTGGATGGCTTTGATGGTGATATGAGAATATACCGCACGAGTCATGAAAATACAGAACGAGCCGAAGGCGGGTTCGGTATTTTCATGACGAGTGCGGTATATTCTCATATCACCCGAAAAAGACATCCAATATTATTATTGTTATATAAAATAAAGTCTTGTTTATAAAGATTTCCGCGAGATTTGTGTCTGTTTGGTGTTGAAAACGTCAGTTTACAAATGCATGCACTTGTTCTCCCAAACAATCGTGGACGTTTTAGGGAGGTCTAACAAAGAGAACAATATCGTCCGCGATTGGCAAGCGAACGTCCGCGATTCGCTCCTGTACAAAACCAACGAGAGTAAGGAAAAATAGACTATGTCCAAACAAAAGAGGAACAAAAGGACGTCCGCGATTGGAGGTCGATTCACACCTATATGCGCTTTTGTTACTGTTGTACTGTATTTTTTTGTTACTGTACTCTGGCGTGCGTTGCACACGCACACAATCCATTCACTCGATCCATGTCACTCGATCCATGTCGCGCGCGTACGCATGTGTTCGTGGTGCACCCAGTGTGCACGCACATCGAATCTGGGCTCTGTGCTGCACAGTAACAGAAACGCACGGTGTCTGCAAAAGCCTCATTTTATATAATAATTATGAATACCTTTTTGTGTAAATCAGCAAAACCCCAAAAATTCTTCAACAATAAATGTCGCAGTTTGGTCATTTTGTAGAGTATTTTCTTACAAGCATCGTGTGTGTTGTTCAAAAAAAGTTTTTTTTATCGCGCACATTGCATGCATTGCATGCGTGCTGTACGCGCACGCACACAGCCATGTAAAAACTACACTGCATCAAATTTGCTTTAAGGCATGTCTGTTTGTGTGCGTGCGAGTGTTCCATACGTGCTGAAACTGACTAGGGTGCGGCCGTGGGCCATGATAAAAAGTGTTTAAGACTGGCTTTACCATCCGTTTAAGACTGGCCATGTGACGTGCACTCAGCCATAGGGATGTGTAAACTGTCTAAGTTATTTCTGAATAGCTATTATTAAAGATGTGCCTCTATGCCATTCATTTTGTACTATTGGATGCATCTCTGACCTTTTACACTTTCCGTCTGGTCTTGCAACTGCTGGTCTTGTTGAGATGCCAATTTGAGGGCGTGCCTCCTCCTTGCTTCCTCCCGCCTTATCTGTAGGTCCACCTCTGTGAGAGGTCTGGGTAAAACGAGCAAGACTTGATAGTAAGACACTGGGCTTATGCGTGAATGATAGGCCCATTTGCCATTAGCAGACAAAAGTTAAGGCAATCTGCACTACTCAAATTATTAACTAATCATTTTTACAGATTAAATATAAGTTGACACGAAATGTGCAGAAACAGCATTGCCTTTTGTTTTCTACAGGATTTAAGGTGACAGGTATATGCTGGTGTTACTGAACCTAGGGAAACTAAAAGTAAAAAAACAAATTTCTTTAATTGTTGAATTAGCATTTCGTAAATTTACATAATCGCTGGCACCCCAAATTCTTCACTTTTAAAATGAGGTGCCGTATACAAAGTTACATACTATGCTATTATTGATACGTGGTGCACCTTATCGGTTAGCAATCTGCTTGCTTTATGCCATTTTTTCCCAAGGTGAACACGGCATTGATTCTGTACTTCACACCTGCCATGTGCACCACGTAGCAACAAAAATTTAGTCTAGTCAAGTGGATACTAAGTGTGCATGTGAAAGGAAGTACAATGTACGTCGGTACACCAGATGTTAATCGTGCAAAACCCGCAAAAGACTAAGTAAAACAGTTTCTTAAATGTTATGTTCTGGACAGGAAACATATAGGAACTGGCATAATTCAGTCCATCCTGAGATCTCAGGGAATTTCTACTCTGCAAAGCGACGTAACAATACCCTGAGGAAATACACGCAAATCTGTGGAGTGAGCCGGCTGTTGTCTTGAGCCAACTCACGCCCGAGTCATTTTGATGTAATTTAATCAATTCGGTCATGTTATGCGGAAAAGAAACGATTTATATACTTTCCAGAAATTGTATTGGGTTCCGTTCCTTACGACTGTCCCATTCCTACCAAACTTTCAAACGACGATCTTAATGTACTCCGCAGTTTTTCAAATTAATAACAGGGATGCATGCTGACGAATGTAATAGAACGGATTCCCCAGTATGCTTTAAGTAGCAGCCAATCGCCGACGCGGACAACGGCCAGCATTACCGAGTACATGTATCACATGCATGCACGGTGTTTATAATCTACCAGGTAATTGCTGCAATGCACTGCCCACGCGTCCTGATTGGTCCAGCAGAGGCAACAAGATTTCTGTCGCTTGTCCCACCGCGAAATGGGGCCTGTTTCAACAGGGCCACTGGTACGCAGGAGTTAGGGAGTGTGTTAAAGGGGCACTGTTGCAAGAGGATGAATTCAGTCACGCAACTCCCCCCACCCCACCCCACCCCACCCCACCACAAGAGGGTGATATTTCACCAGTTGATGTCAACAAAAGAAATTTCAAAAATTTCATGAAACTGAAAAGTTGCATTTTTTTCTTTTGTTACTCGGTATGTGTACCTTTGTTTGTTTTGGGGAAGTGAAGCATTGTCACATGCGAACATCTTTGAGATATAGACAATGACTGGAGCATCATCACTATACTGGCACTGTTGAAAAGCTGTGAAAGAGAACAAAACGATCATCATTCAGATGAAACTAAAGCCGCCTTCAGCTTAGCCTTGGTTAGGTGTTCATCGATTGTCAAGGGCGTGAGCACACCAGGGGCCAATTTCATGGCGTTGCTAAGCACAAAAATTTGCTTAGCACAGGATTTGTTTCCTTTATAAAATGGATTACAAGCCAAAATTACATGTAAACTTGTGTCCTTCGCAAGAGTAGCAGAATACCTTTCAATACACATCACTTACAATTTTGGAAGGCAACCCATTTTTGCAAAATAAAGCAAATAAATCCTGTGCTAAGCAAATTTTTGTGCTTAGCAGCGCCATGAAATTGGCCCCCGTTGTCCGTGGCGCGCTTCTCCAGCATAAACAGTGACCACGTGGCACAAGTTTATGCAAATTATCTTCAGCGACATGAACGCCTTGTGTCAAGCGCGACGATCACCTTATGTTTTTCTCTATTTTTGCGCAAGATTTCCAGCGCAAAAATAAAGAAAAACATGATCGTCGCGGTTGACACAAGGCGTTCATACCGCTGAAGGTAATTTGCATAAACTTGTGCCACGTGAGGTCGCTGTTTACGCTGGAGAAGCGCGCCACTGCCACGGACAACAGGGGTGTTAGCTAACGCCTTGGATAATCGATGAACGCCTAACCAAGGTTACCCTCAGGTTGACTTGCGATTCTCTTGCCCCCCGATGGAGCACTCAGTATTAAGCAAATAAGTAACACGCGGGTCACAAATCAGATCAAATCGTGTATAACTAAACAAGCGGCCACTCGACAAAATAATCGCAACCATGCTCATGTCACGCATGATCGATGGCGTGATTTTTATGCAAGATGATTGGCTGAAGAGAAACTGGATGTGCGTGTCATGCGCATGCCATACGCGCATCCTGTTTTTTTTCTATAGAACTTGGCTGTGACGATCGGCATCATGTCGCAAAAGTTTAACATGTTCTACTCTTGCGACTGTCTATTTTTATGGGCCCCGCCTGATGCCGATTGTGACAATGTCATCGCAGCCACACACAGGTTTAAAAAAAAAAAGCCAACTATTTTAATGCCGACGGGCGTAGCCCAGGCGCAGCTTAGCCCTAAAAAGCCAGTTGCTGACTGTTCTGTGTCATTGCAAGGTCGACCCGAGGGCTTTAGAGCTATACAAACACATAGGGGTATACAGGTTTACGGGATGTTGTCGTTGACATTAGCAATTTCATCAAGGTTTCTTTGTCAACTTGAAGAAATATTTAGGTCATCGCAAATGATACCAATGGACCTTTAAGACAAATGCAGCATACTTACCGGATTTGAGCTGTTGCGACTGATGTGGCAGTGTGTCAAATCGTCGACCTCCAGAACACATGAGCTTCTCAACTCTCTCTGCACCCATGTTGAGTGGACTGGGCAATTTATGGCAAACCATGGCTGAAGGTGATTAAGGATTCAAGCACAAACTCATTTAAATAAACTTACTATAAATACATGTAATTACAGTGATGCTTATCACTGTTATCACTATGACCATCTTTCTCCTTAAATCGCAGTAAACATTCCAGTCAATGTCGGGATTATTTTTGGCAAAAGGCACCACAAAGTCGACGCACTAATAGATCATATTTTGCAACACTCCAAGGCGGCCGCCACGGAGCGAGCTATGCTACACCGACAGGCCGTCCACACCCGTCACATTTAAGTTCAAGACACGGTGTGTACAAACGAAAAGTTGAAGACAGCGGCAAAGCTGATGTTTTAACTTGTCAACCGCCCCTGTGACTATTTAAAATTGACAACTTAAAAAGTCGTTGTCTTCCACGGTTGATGGGTAAACACGTCCATTGTCCACCATTCATTTGTACACACTGTTTTGAACTCGAACTCGACAGCTGTGGATGGCCTGTCAGTGTAGCAAATCTCGCTCCGCGGTGGCCACCTCGGAGTGTTGCAAAGTATAATTTGTTGGTAAGAAGATTCATACAATGAATGTAGAAATGACTCAAGAGTCAGTATTTGTGGTGCTTGACCTGGGTCCTATTTCATAAAGCTCACTTAGAAACATTCCTAAATAAACATTCTTAACTCATGTTTTTAAAGATAGGAAAAATTTGATTTATTGTTCCTAAATCCACTTAAGAATGTTTTTAACTTTTATGAAAAAGGACCCTGGTCTCAACTTTTGGCCAATCACATTGCCTTTTTAAAAAAATTGTATTTTTTGCCAAATATAATCCTAGCGTCAACTGGTTAATGGCATCTCTAATGATTTTCTCCGCGCAGCCTGGACAAAAAAGCAAGTAGAGAATCCAGCATAACCAGCGCAAAATTTGAAAAACACCGGTCCAAAGGATACAAAGCACAGCTTCAGACAGGGGTAACCACTGGCTGCAGATCGCCTGCACATGCACCTTGGGATCACTGCGTCGAAGGTCACGGGGGGCTATCTTCAGATTCAGCGAGTCAATAATCTTCAGCATTTTTTCCTTATCTCTGTGGACAAAGCAAACGGAACCAAAATATTTTTCTTGGTACACATGTACATGTAAATACAATAAAATATTCTCAAAACTGCATATGGGTCTTTCTATAAATTAAGGGTCCAGCTTTGGTGTCCCCCGTTACATTTTACATCTTGTTTTTGTAAATTCAGGACACATTCTTTAAATACTTTCCATCTTAAAGAGTGTGTACATAAAGAACAATTCATACAAAATGGTTTAAAAGCCATTTTAATGATTTTTGTACGACAAATAACACATATCAGGTGTAACGGGGGACACCAAATGTCACACTTTTGGACCCCTAATTTGTAGAAAGACCCATATACCACACGCTTCAAAATACAGCAAACTTAATTCCTAAAAAGGTACACTAATTCCTAAAGGTACATGTATATCTTCTGTCCGAGATTCACAAATGTTAATGTCGGGGCACAATTTGACTTTAAATTTTACTTCATGGGTTCACGAGAAAAGCTTTACCAAAAGTATTGATAGCAATGGCAACAAACACCACAAATTATTTGTTGACCAAAACTATACTTTCTGTAGGAAATTAAAAAACTGAAGTGGTTTTAAAAATAGCATGCACGCTATTTTGTTAGCACTTATGCACCTATCAATTGTTTTCCCCACCCCTCGCCCCTCGCCCCTGCATCTTTAAAGGAGCGTGACCAGAGCACATTTTTGACGCCCCCATTTTCCCCATAGGTGATGAGATTTTGATACCGTACATGTATCATATTTTTCTCATTACCATTCTGAATTTTTACACCCTCAATCCGTATATATATTTTTTTAAGGATATCGTCAAAAATCCATCGAAGTTCAGTAAACTAATTTATCCAGTTACATAAAGCAGTGCAGTGATTACACCAACATTTTTGCTTCTACATCCAAATTGGGGATTGCAAATTTCCTCTTCCCATGGGTATTTTGGGAGGTATTTTTTATATATGTTAGGTTAAAACAAAATCCATTTTCTGGAAAAATCTGGTCATGCTCCTTTAACTAACATTCTTCTTTATACTATAAGTGGTTAAATGTTCCATCCACCCTGTTCCATCTCCAATAGATACTACATGGTCTTGTAGGAGAAAGGAAAATTGCCACACTTTTATTATGTATATTTTCATACTGGTACCTTTTGACGAGTACAGTATCATACAGGGACCACAGGTTCTCAAGAATAAACTGTACAAAGAGCGGTTTCTTTCCTTTAGCCTGCAGGACAAATAAAACAGGGAAAGTATTTGCAAGTTAAAGGCAGTACACATGATTGGTATCTCGAAAAATCAGAAATTTTCACAGATTTACACCCGACTTACACAATATAAACATGACGACGGCAGAAAACTTCCCCTGAAATGGTTTTGTCTTAAGTGCTATAGTCTTTGAGAAATGAGCAAAACAATTATTTTTCGTCTCGCGAGACATAAATTCAATTCGCCCCAAAACCGAAGTTAAGTACAGAGCTGGTTTTTGCTCAGGATGGTTTTAATCATGCATATCTTCAATCAGACAGGGGGATAAAACTAATTGTAACAGTTTACCAATCATGTATACTGTCTTTAAAGCCCCATTAATACAGTGACCCCAATTTTTTCATGAGTTGTCAAGAAAAACCTAGATAAAACATGTAACATGTAAAATGATACCTTTGTGGGAGAAACTACCAACTGAATGTGCTTTTAAAAAAAATTGTCTGCAGACAATTTTTTTCAACACAAAAACCATGCATGGACCTTTAAGGTTTTCTGAAGTATTACTATATATGTATGTGGCTGAAATTTCTACAAGGCAGTTTATCAACATTACTCTTTAGTTATGCAAAGTCGTTGTTCCTGCTTTTAAATTTTTTCAATCATGTAATCCGTCTTTAATTTCAGAGTTGAACATGAAAGAATTACAAGGCAGTTAAGAGCACTGAAGAGAAAGCTGCAGGGCAGTTTAGGGCACTTCCACCGTGTTTACACTGGTCCCGAGCTTGGGATCAAGATTGATCCCCTGATGCGTCAGTGTTAACCGCAATATCCTAAGTGTCGCGTTTACATTCTGTAGTTGATCTCAAGCGCGGTGCCAGAAGTTGCAGTCAAAGGTTATGCTCTATGTGTGTATGTACTGATCAATGTGTGCATGGGTTGTGTATGTACATGTACAGTGTACAAGGCCACTTGAATTTCGCAGGCTTTTTCCCCGCTACAGCTGTGGAGAGGATGCTGTAAAGATTAATTGCTTATCTAACCGCAAACTGATCCCGAGCTCGGGATCGAACACTCCGCCAATGCGAGACCAAAATCTCGGGGTCTGATCCGGGGCCAATTTGGTCCCGAGAGCGTTTACACTCAGTTTGTGATGCGGGGCCGATCCCGAGCTCGGTGTTCGACTCCGAGCTCGGGATCAAGTGTAAACAGGGTGTGAGAGGACTACTTAAATTTCTGGATTGTTCGATCAATGCATAGTTCCGACCTGTCAATCAATCGAACCCGCCGACCAATCACAACAGAGCTAGCAGATATCACTGACATAGGTCAAAGTGCACTGTCTCACAACAACATGATCACGCAGGATCACGCGATATGTTCTGCCGGCCCCATACAATTTGTACAGTGTTGTATGCGATGATCCGAGTGAATTTTTGGTTTCAAGCCTGGTCGTTTCGTTGTTCAAAGGTACGAAAGCACGCATATCATGATATGACATCCCTGTATTACTGGCCCTTTACTCAGTGTGTTCTAAGATAACTGTCGACCCTGAAACATGAGTACCTTTGAGTTTTCTCCAATGAATCTGTGCTTTCCGTTGAAAGTCCCATTGCTTTGTGCGTAGTGTGTCGCCATTTTTTACGATAGCGTGTGAGCCATAGCAACAATATCCACAGGGGCGGGGCTAACTAGGCAAACTCGGAACTATGCATTTGGTGCATGCAATTTTATTTTAATTTCCCTGCTTAATGAGAATGCCAGGAATATATACAGTAGACTCTCATTATAGCACTCTTCAAGGGGCCTAACTAATAGGAGCTTCATATCCAGAGAGCAATATAACCAATGCATTCATAATAATTAATGCATTGGTTATAAACAGAATAAAGACCAGGACTTAGAAAAAAGAGGTTTATATCAGGCAGACGCGTGTACTGCCTGCCAAAACATGGGAAAGATTTGGCGCATGCGCAGATCATAACACAGCCAGCTATGATGCACTGTTAATCCCTTACTGCACAGACATTACACGTCATATGCAATCTGCATCAATACCTGGGGCCAATTTGATGGCACCGTATGTCTTAAGCACAAACATTTATTTGCCTTGCAAAAATGGGTTGCCAGCCAAAATCGCATGTGATGTGTATTTAAGTCTTTCCACAGTAAAGTAGGTATTTTGGCAACACAGACAATATTTTTTAAAAAAGACTTTTGTCTGGTCTCAAAATAAAAGAAATAAGTTATACTGTACACTTGTAACCGGGACGGCCTAAAATGTAACACAAGTGTCCGTCCCGGTTACGAGCGTATATTGAAAATTTGTACACAGGGTTTTTAGTAAGGCATGTTGTCACACTATTTGTAACCCTTTTTGGGGCCAAGTTATCTCTTCAGAACAACTGAAACTCATTTATTTTATTTTGAGACCAGACAAAGGTATTTCCTCAAAAATATGGTCTGTGTTGCCAAAATGCCCCTTTTTACTGTGGAAAGACCCATTTACTAATATTTTGCTACTGTTTCTAAAAACAAAATTTGACATACAATTTTGGCTTGCAACTCATTTTACAAATCAAAGAAATTCTGTGCCGACTAAAATTCTGTGCTAAACAGCGCCATGAAATTGGTCCCTGGGCATAAAGCCGAAGTTATTTCCGTACGACACAGGCTTATCCAATAGCAAGCTCTCCCCAGAATCTGGCAGAGTATGGGGTGATATTGGTCCCTAGATGAGTACATGTTTGCATATCAAGCAGGAAACCAACACACCCAGGGCAAATTTGGCAATGGCATGGATAGGCTAATGCAAAACCTGCCTTCTGCATGTTTTACATGAATATCATCTGGTGTACTGACATACATGTGTACATCCATTCACATGCACACTTAGTATCAACTTGACCAGACTAAATTTTTGTTGCTATGTGGTGCACATGGCAGGTGTAAAGCACAGAATCAATACCGTGCTCACCGTGGGAGAGAATGGCATAAAGCAACCAGTCTGTTGATTGCTAGGCAATGGTGTGCACCACCTAGCAACAATAGCACAGTATGTGGTTTTCTAAACTGCACAGGTCTCATTTGAAAGTGAAGAATTTGGGGTTACACGCAACAGGCAAATTTAGGAGTAGTCCTTGCGTGCTCAAAACAGTTTGGAAGTATGAAGCAGCATAGAATTGAATTGTAATTCATCACGGCGACAACCGACTTATTTCACACAGTTGGGTCATGTGACTCTCACTGCAATAAAAAAAAATCAGCCAATAAATTTGAAACTACCGTTGTACCTGAGCTCCTCTCATTATCCGCTTGGTCTTGCTATTGAGGAAGAAATCACCCCACAGCGTCTTACGAAGAATATCCGCTTTCACACCAAGCTTAGATGCATACAGTGCAGCAAAATGGTCAATTCTGGAACAAACAAAAAAAGAAAATTCGTTCCATTTTATTCTCCAATTTTGTTGCTTGCTAGAAAAAATGTTGGAGGTTTATGTAAAGGTGACATGCACCTTGTTTACACTGGTCCCGAGCTCGGGATCAAGATTGATCCCATGAGAAGAAAGCGTCAGTGTTAACCGCAATGATCACCTCACCTCACCTCACCTCACCTCACCTCACCTCACCTCACCTCACCTCACCTCACCTCACCTCACCTCACCTCACCTCACCCCCCCCCCCCCCCCCAACCCAAAACAAAAAACCACCTTCAGTGTGGACACGGCTGAATAATTTTATTTACCCAAAGCCCCAACCATCAATGGCACTTGCAAAGATGACGTTGCCCTGGTCTGGGGAGAAATAAATGCTGGAGTCATCCGTCTCTTCGAGTCCGTCACTCCAATCATACACTGTCTTGTCCTCATTGCACTGCTCGAGGTTTGCTGTGGGCGACAACTCTGAGCCACCTTCTGTACATGTATTTTGTTGCTGAAAAAAAAGGCAGAAAAATTACCAGTTTTGGTGTTTGGACAATTGAAGTGGACAGATAAAACTGGAAATTAGCGTGTAACATTTGTATAATGGCAGGCACCCCCAATTCTTCACAAATGGAGGTGCATTTTAGAAAGTCCACATACTATGCTGTTGATGCTATGTGCTGCACACCATTGCCTAGCAACCAATAGTCTGGTTGCTTTATGCCATTCTCTACCACGGCTAAACCGGTATTGATTCTTTAAACCGATGTTGTATCTAGGCTTGACTATGCAAATGCCCTCTTATATGGTATAAGGGGCGATCTTATGAACCAGCTTCAACGAGTCCAAAACACAGCAGCTAGGATAATTACCAAGACAAATAAACGAGCCCACATTACACCTATCTTAACCCAGCTTCATTGGTTACCCGTTTGTCAGAGGGTAGATTTTAAGATTTTATTGTTGGTATATAAAGCACTTAATGAACAAACGCCAACTTATGTTACTTTCATGATCCAGCAGTACAGACCAACTCGGGCCCTGCGTTTTGCAGATCAGTATACCTCCTGTCCGTTTCAAGAACAAAAACAAAAGGTTTTGGAAAGAGGTCCTTTAGACAGGTGGCTCCTGATCTGTGGAACGCACTGCCTTTGGGTGTGAGGTTGGCAGGATCAGTCAGTGTCTTCAAGAAAGTTTTGAAAACCCATCTTTTTACTAAATGTTTTAACTAGTACATGTTTGTTTTAATGTATTTTTAGTTTTGATGTATGATGTATGTTTTTATCCTAAAGTTTAATGTAAAGCGCCTTAGAGCTTTTTTGGATTCTGGCGCTATATAAGTAATGTATAATAATAATAATAATAATTTATTCTGTATTTTACACCACATAGCAAAAAAGAATTAGTCTGGTCAAGTGGATACTACATTTGTTGTAAGTGCGCATGTGGAAGGAAGTACGTCAGTACACCAGACGCTATTCGTGTCAAACACGCAAAAAGGCCAATTAAAAAGTAAAGGCAAAACTTCCAACGGAAGTGTGCCACTGAGGTTATACATGTGTATACATGTACATACATGTATGTACCGGTATGCGCGGGTTTCTGTATTCAAATGGGGGACGTTCAACAATAGGAACAATAGGGTTCACGATTGCCAAGGACTTCTGCGATTAGGAATCGTGTACAAAACAAATTAGAGCAGTCACCAAAAAAACTAGGTCCAAACTCAAGAGCAACAATAGGACGTCGGCGTTGGGAGGTGGGTACGAGACTATATATACATACATGTAGGTGTATAATACATGTACATGTTTTTATGTACAATGTACATGTAGCTCTATGTATATACTATGTATATGCAGAGCAAAACAATGCCTTTAAAATCTCATTGAATCATTTAAGGCACTTTCTCATTATTGTGAAATCTCTATGAATGGAAAACATTGCATGGTCATGTACCTTCAGCCACAGATTTACATTCCGATCTTTTCACAGATAGGACTGTGTTTGTGTATGTCCGAGTTGTAGGGAAAACCTTATAGCTCATATCGGGATTCGCACCCGAGACCTCTGACTCACTTAGTAGAGCCAAGTGAGTCAGAGGTCTCGGGTGCGAATCCCGATAGTTAAGGCCCAGATTATTTTTATCCAAGTTTGGATGTACAATGTATATGTACTTGTAAGATAAAACTTGTACTACTTGTGAATTCAATGTGAATATGTTAAACCTCCCGGGCGTAAAGTTCTATAGAGCATTGTGCCAAGGTTCAAATCAAAGCAGTAAACAACCAGAATTACCAGGGATCCAATGCTAATGTCCGGTCCTGGATTCCAGGGTTGTAATATTTTAGCAAGAAACACAAGACAAAGGAAGGTACCCCTGGATTTTTACTGGAATTGTTGATACCATAAGAAATGGGTAATGGTTAAAAGGGCACTAGACCTTTATCATGGCGTGGCCATCTTCCCTTTTTCCCTATAGACCGTATTGAATAGCCGCCATTTCGTGGGGCAGTTTATTTGTTCCTTGAGGACATGCATGGTTGCACATATTGTGCTTCCAATGTTGAACGGTGTAAGTAACATAAGGTGCCCCACGAAAAGGCGGCTATTCGATACGGTCTATTCAAATGAACGTAAATAAAATGAAGATAGCAGAAGAAATAGTTCAGTCTCATGTTGAAATTGTTCATTTTGTGCGTCACAATGACACATGCGTAGCGCGATCAAGAAAGCGGACAGTGATTCTCTCAAAACAACAACAGGAGATTGCATGCGCTATCGCACGGTCGCGTAGATGCACTGATCTTGCTCAACACATACTATGGGGAACAAGACAGAGATGGACGCACCGTGATAAAGGTGATAAACATCCGAATAAATCCCTGTCATCTGATTGGTACATTATCGGTCACATGTCGAATTAGTCGGTACAATCCACGGTCTGAGCCGTGCACAACGCGCACCGTGGGTTATCCATTGATATGCCGCAGGTTATTCACCGACACGCTGTGGGTTATCCACAGACGGACGCGCTGTGGGTCATCCACTCGAACTACACGTAGAGAGTTGAAGTGGGCACAGTCATCGCAAGCTAGCTTCCTACTCACCAGACACACAATGGCGGGCAATACAATGCTAATTTGTATGTTTATGTGATGGGAGTTTATTGTGGTGTTTTATAAAACAAATAATTAATTTTTAAAATTTCATTCGGTGACAGTTACCAAAAATGTTACTTCACGAGTTGACAAGAAAAACGGATTAAAAGTTTTGATTGCAATAGTAACAAACACCACACAATTTTTTTCCCCGTGTAAAATCGTACCTTTGTGGGAGAAATTGTGAACTGAAAGTGGGTTTTTCAAAAATATTTCTGCAGACAACTTTTTTAGCATTTATTCACACACACAAAAAACCATGCATGGATTTTTCAGGTTTTCTGAAGTATTACTGCATCTATGTGGCTGAAATTTCTACAAGGCAGTTTTCTTGACATAGGCTTTTAATTACGAGCTCGCATTATAAATAATGAGCCTCCACCCTTTGGGATTGTAAGAGCAGCTGCCCTACTCGGGTAAGGTATGGAGCGTGGTGAAATTCGTGGCACGAATTTGTTTGTGGTGTATTGACGAGCCTGCGACTTTAATGTTCTATTCCACTCGGCCTCACCTCGTGGAATTTCTCAGTAAAATAACGTACAGTATACATGTACATGTAATTATGTTGGGAAAATCAAGACAACACCAACTGCCCATTCTAAAAAGAAGTGTCTATTAAAACACTGCAAACGTACGGTATACTAAATGTACATGATATTATGCAGACTGCGCCCCAATTTTCTCGTGGCTGTGTTTGGTGTAAATTTTCTAATCAGAAAAGAAAACACATTTGCGGAATCTCACAGATTTTTAGGGTTTGTTGAGGCTCTTCTTTAAAAATCTTTTGCAATCTTTGATCTGGGATTTTTTGTGCTATTTAACAAACATGCAAATTATATATGTGTTTCCTTCCCTGTTCTGGAATGAGGCCATCCAGTTGGGCACTCAATTCCCAGGGTTATTTAAGCCGTTTTACAAAACTGTGTAATGATTTTCCTGCTTGTTTGGGGTGTGGCTGGGTCCAGTGGTGATACTGGGGCTGTGCATTCATTTACTTGTATTGCACAATTCACAAAAACGTGTATTTTCCAATAGGTTTTGGGGGTTAAATTTAAAGCTGGTCTCTGTTTTCTTATTGGCTTGGGGTCAAGTCAGTTTTTGGTTTTTGACCTGTGACTTGACTCTGGAGAAAATGACTTGTGACTGGACTTGGGAAATAAGATTGATTTACGACTTGAAATAAAAACTAGTCATCAAATCTACAGCCCCAGAGACATACATGTATACTGCATAACCAAAACTGCTAGTGCAGTCTCCCGCTCCAGGGGAAAAAATTGGAAAATGCCTAGCCGCCGCTGAGTGGTTAAAAGTTTTCCAATCATGTAATTTGTCTTTAAATATTCACATGTTTCGAAAAGCCTTAACAACAATGAATGCAGGTAATAGCCCACATCTGTACTTACTGTAGCTAAGACACCCGATGCAAACAGGTTTCCCACCACAGCGTTGACTTGCTCTAATACCTGCTGCAGCCTATGGTGGGCTTCCTGTGGGGTGTACTTGAGCTCAGAGATGAGGCGGTCAATCTTGTTTAGGACTAAGCAGGGTGTAATGTGCTCCAACCAGGCCTGACGTAAGACAACATGGGTCTGAAAAGTGGAAATGAGAAAACGAAAGAAATAACAGGAAGTTTTGAATTTTAACAATTATAATCTTTTCCCACTCTAAATCAAATTTTATGGGCTGTGTGCCAAATATCTAAGATACCTGTACCGGTAGGTGAGCACATTTCGGGAGAAAATTAGCATTTGGCCAAAAAGCCATGGCCTATTGTCACGAAACCGGCGTCAAAATATCTACAGGACACCAGCAGATATGTCAGGAAAATTTGGCACGGTAGAAATTGAGCATTGCGACCATTTAAACGAAAAAGTGAAAGGTGGGGGTTGAGGCCACGCCCCTTCCGCACTAATTAGCCTACTTTTAAGCTAATTAGTCTGATCTAAAACTGCTCTTAAGTTGTATTTTTATTGTTCACAAATGGTAACCTTTCACCACAAACTAGTTTCATTGTCGCTTGTGCCGTCGTATTGCTACGGTATTGGCAAAAAGGGGGGTAAACGTAGCCACGCCCCCTCCTGCAATTTTTGCGCCGCTCTTAAGTTAATTAGTCTGATCTAAAATTACTCTCAAGTTATATTGCCGGAATATACATGCTCCAAGCTACAAAATGACACCAGATTCATCTTTGTTCCTGAATTTTTAATTACCGTAATTTTCGGAATATAAGCCACCCGGTGTATTAGCCACCGGGAACTTTTTTTTGGTAAAATCAACGCATACGCCGCGGCTTATATTCCGAAAATTACGGTAAATGTGATTAAATGTAAAATTTGCCTGATTTGGCATGGCTCCAAGAGCCTCGGTCTGATCTAGCGAAACTTAAGACCGGCCATTCCATGATCAGGGTAGCTGATACTATAATTTAAGACAATCGGCTGTTTTGTTCCTGAAATTTTGAATAAACCCTATCCAGCTCTCAGTTTATTTACCTTGCTTTATGTTGTTGCATCATGACTGTTGTATCGAGAAAGATAAAAGTGTATTTCTTCAGGCTAAAAATCGTGATCAAGTAAAAACAATTTCATGTTTACAAGCCAAGTGTATGCTCATTCATTTGAACGCCATTATACAAATGGCATTTGGGACCAAAGACAGGTGGCCATTATAAGCAGGTGGCCTGTTTATCAAGGTGGCCTTAATAGCAGGTTTCACTGTACATGTATTTACATTTACTGCATCACAGTTTGTTACAATTGACTATTTGGAATTGAACCTCGTTTATAAGAAGTCCTTGGGACTTTGCAGATTACCTTGTTATAACAAGAATCTTGTATTATCAGGAATGAAACCAATGAAGACAGAGACTTCAAACTTCCATGTTATGCATAATGTTGTATTAACAGTGGTCCTATTATCGAGGCTCCACTGTGCGTTGAACCAATGATTGACGGAATATTGGTTAATGGAAAATGGAAAATGCAAAACAGGATCGAGGAGCAATAGACATGTAAATTTGACATGGCCTTTTATTACTGTCTGTTTTTATCTTATTTTTAAAAAAATTAAGTAACCCCTTAAGTCAAGATTCCACATGGCCGCTATTTCTCTGCACACAGTTTTAAGCTCAATCAAAAGAGATAGTGAACATATCAATGGAAAGCCTAAAAAAAGGAAATAAATAATAACCATTCTGAACTTCCCTGTACACATTTCCCATATAACAAACCCAATCAGACAAACAATTGCAAGTGTTATTCTGTTTCTTCTATTTGTACGTACATGTATGTCGATTGTGGGAAATTTGAAGTACCAGTGGTGTATCCAGCATAGGGCAGAGCCGGCGTAGGCACCCCCCTCTCCCCCTCCCCCTGTTTGCAGGCCCAGGGGAGAAAATCACTAAAAACTACTTTTTAGTTGAAATAGTGTGATAAAACATCAGAATATGGCCCACAGGATGCCTCATATTGCAGAAAAATTGCTTAAATGTTTCATAATTTTATAGGGGGAGTATGCTCCCAGATCCCCTTAGCGCTGGCGTGCCTACGACAGCCCAGGTACATTTCGCCCCCCTGTTTAAATCAATTTCTGGATATGCCACTGAGTACAGGGCCAGGGATATGCCGGTTCTGGACGACTAAACAGAAACCTGCGCATGCATGGTGTTGGGAACAATTGTTGGTCAACATCGTACCCAGAACTAGTAAAATAGTGTGTGCAGCCGCATGCAGCACGTGTTAGTCAAACTCTGGGATCGATCTCGTTGGCACTGGCAGCTTGTATGTGCGACACTCCCAGCTCGTGCCTGGACTTGGCATCTCTGCACAACATCCGAGACTTTTGCTAAAGTTTAACAGAATACATTGATTATCCAGGGAACTCCCCAGAACTTTCCAGGGGACTTTCCAAGGGACGTATTTTCTTCTTCACACCCCCGCTCCCCAACATCCGCACCTTCCGCTAACAGGAACACTGCAAGGACGTTCCAGGGGACGTAGTGTCTCTTTACATTGTATTAAACAGAACACGGGATGCAAAGCAATAAACAGGATGCGTAGGCCAAAAGCAATGTTTCTTGTGCTCTGGTTGAGGAAATTTGTAATTGAACAAAAGCAAATTTGTTTTATTTAGATAAGTCACTTTACATCTACTCATTCTGATTTTTTAAGAAAAATTCATTGATCCTGCCAATGATTTAAAGTTAGAACACATCATTGGTAATCTTGAAAATCCGAAATGTTCAGATTTATGCATAACTTACACAATATAAATATGATGACGGTAGTAAACTTCCCCTAAAATGGTTTTGTCTCAAGTGCTATAGTCTTTGAGAAATGAAAAAATTTTCGTCTCCCGAAACGAAAATTCACTTTCCCTTAAAACCATTTCGCCCTGCGCCACTCCGCCCTAAAATACTTTGTGCACAGGCCGTGGTTCAGGGTGAAGTGGTTCGGGGCGAAATGGTTTTGGGACGAAGTGACCGTAAAGCCTTTTTTGACTGTTTTCTCAAAAGTTAGACAAAGTACGGAGCTGATTTTTGCTCAGGTTGGTTTTGATCATGCATATCTTCAATCACACAGGGAGATAAATCCATTTGTAACGGTTTACCAATCATGTGTTCTGCCTTTAAATTACAGGTTCTATGTTGCATATACATGTACATGTAGTAACCAAGACTAGACTTGAGCTCACGTTGACTTGGACACGATCTGAAAGGACTCAGACTCTCTTTGGGCCCCAAGTGTTAAGGACTTTATTCCTTTACAAAAATGATACTCCTCTCCCTACATTACGATATTTGTATGCAAGTCACACAGTACAAGGCCCATAGGCCACTCAAGGAAAGGGCCACCAAAGTCAATTACAAAGAAACCAGCCCTTCACATTGAAACGGGGAATCATTTTGGCATAGTGGTACTTTCCTCGCCTTCCATCTTTGTGGCCCTGGTTCGAATCCCGTCCGGGTCAGTACAGGGTGGATTGGGTTCCGAGTCTGTGCTTGATTCCAAGGGTTTTCCCTAATACAGAATTATGTAGGGGTTTTCTTCTTGCATCTAAATATGAGCATTTCTTCATCGTCTTCTCTTCACAGGTTTCTTCAGGCTTTCGAGCTACAGTGCCTCGGGCAATTTTAAGATAAATACTAAAAATTGGGTTTGGCCAGTCTTGAACATACGTTTAAAAACCTGTGCGTCGAGTTGTTTTTGTTCAATCATGCGCGATACGCGTATTGCAGGCATGTTGTACGCGAACGCACACGAGCGGGTAATTAATTTTTGTCACAGTGCTTTTGGGCGCATGCATGTTTCTGTGTGCAGGTGCGTGTTCCATATGCGTTGGAACTGACTAAAGCGCAGGCGCAGGCCAGGCTAAAAAGTGTTTACGACGGGCCGCTCCCAAGGAAAACAAACTGATGTCGCCCTCTGTTGACTAAATCCGTCTAACATAGTCGGGTACTTTGTTTACGCGCAGTTAGGTGCCCCACTTGGTACCGATCAAAACAAAAAGACATAAAAGAAGGTGAATGCCCGTCGCCCGTCACTTGTGTTTTCGGTTTTTTAAATCCTTTTTTGTTCAACCGGCCAGAAGAGACATCGTCATGAATTTAAAAAGGAAATTTTGGAGGTGGAAGTGAACGTGTAAGTAGTGGGAAAATAAAAAATAAAAAATAACAATTAAAATGTTGAGAAAAAAACGAATAGTGACAGTTTGTGATATAAATTCAGATCTGTGACGACAGAAACACGTGACCCTTTGTTATCCCTTCTTGATGTGCATCCATCGTTCAATAGAATAATATAAGGGTAAAACTAATTCCGGGTAACAGAAAAATGGGGGCGGGGCTTCGCGGGGGGAGGGAGCCGCCCTAGCAAATGAAAAACCCGTGGAGAACACTGGGGAGGGGTAACTAGTCCACATCGAGACAACCAAGTTGCTTCTATTTGCCCCTTTTATCAGCAAGCGTGATAAAGTGCATTGTTCCAGGGCACAAGTGTCATGACTTGTGGCCTGGATTCAAACCCCCATTCCAGTACATGTATCTGGCACAGGAACTTGAGTTTGGTGTACTAGACCACAAGGCCATAAACACTATTCCGGCACAGTATTTCAAACTGCAAATTACAATCAAGCTCCTATAGACCCATTTTGTTTCTGACAGCTTTTTAAAGTGCCTGATGATTTTGCACATGATAAAACTACACATCTATTGTGCATACGTGTAAACACTAAAAGATCTATATCAATTCACAGTCGAACCTTGTTATAACAAGTACCTTGTATTATCAGGAATGAAAATAATTAGGAACAAAGGATTTGGCCAGTAAAACATTCCTTGTTAAGGGGAGTTCACACTATCGCAGAAAAATCACACTGTTCCATTGGTTTGTACACAAACTGGTTTGCCGCTTGTGCGCGGCCTATCGCGACGCGCAAAACGTTTTGAGCTGGGTCAAAGTTCAAATTTGTTGAACTTTGACCGCGGTGCGCTGACCTTTCCAACGCGCAGCCAATGAGGTATCAGAGAAGCACCAAGTTACCAGAGTGGAATTTTCTAATTTGGAATAATCGGCGATTGGGAGCTCATGCAATGCGGTGAGCGCAGCGCGAAAGTGTGATTTTTCCGCGATAGTGTGTATCCGCCTTTACATGTATAAGCAGAATGTTGTAATAGTACTCCTTGAGGTTTGACTGTATTCAGAGACACTTGGGAAATTAGAGACGCAACAATGAGTTCTTAAAGGGGGATTCAGAGTTTATTTCTCCGCTTTTCATGAGAATAAAAAGGTATTGTATTGATCCTCGGATACTAGAGAGACAAATTTCGAATAAAAAATAGGAAAATTCCACCCAGCTGTTGAAAATTAAGGACAATTGTTCATCGTACGTTTACTTTCCATTTATGCGAACAACGGACGGATTATGTGAATCTTTGTGCGGTGAACAGCGCCCTCTGTAGTTCAGCTCCGACATATTGGCTGTTTTTTTTTAAACCACCGTCTTCGTATGTGGCTCTAGCCTGGTGTATCCCAGCAATATTTAAAAACATCTTGGGCCAATGCTATTTTGAGCATTCACCCCTCTTGAGCATAGTTTATAAACACCAAGAGAATCCACGAAGGTAAACTACACACAAAGGAAGACTTCAAATTCTAAATACCGAGCCTGACCGTAATACTCCGAGCATTTCTAAAATGGCTTACCGGTATGTGGTACAGATTTTGCGGCGTACGTCCACACGTCCAGATGTATCACATGCATAGCTAGCTGCGCCCTGGTTACTGCTATTTGCATATAAATTGCCCACCGACCTAATACTTTTCATTGGGAAAATACTCCAAAATCATAAGTTTACGATGCAGGCAAAGATGGCACTTGCTTAAGGATTAGACTTGTACAAGTCTGCTTACCGAGCAGTACAGTAGATACATGTACATGGTACAGCGCTATATGTCATGGCACTTGCGTGGCGACAAGACTTTTACAAATTTGCTATGCAAAATTACTGAATCAATATGGCCCGCTGGATGGGCAAAAAAGCGGAAAATAAAATATGGATCGCGGAGCGCACAACAAAAAAACGGAAATCCGCTAAAATTCGGAGGTTTCATAATGAAAAACAGAAAACGCTCAAATCCAGACGTGTCGGTAAAATTCCTGAAATCCGGGAAAATCTGGACAAATCTCACCCCTGGGTATGTTGTCTATGGGAACAAAGAAAAACAGCGAGTTGCATAAGCTTTGTCCTAAAGGGTGAAATTTTAAATTTAAAAAAAAGAAAACAATTTCAGAACCTGCCACTTTGTCCAAAGATGAGTTGCACGAATCGAAGTGTGCAATGGGGGTGATCCTGCATTCTTTCAAAAGCTTTTAGGTGTAACATGCGATTTTTGCCCCCATCTCCAGTGATGCGTCAACAATGGAGAATGCCAAGTCGAAAGTGGAATATTCTGAAATTGAGGTGTTTTTTTTTTAATCTCAGAAACCTCTTGGAGAAAGCTGATGCAAGTCCCTCAATAAAATTTGTCAGGCTTTGTTTACATGATCTGAAATTTTAGTTTAACTCCACCTGTAAATGCTAGAGCTACATGTATTTAGGATCAAAAGTGGATCATTTTTGACACGTAATACATTATCAATTGTGCACCAAATACCCCTCTGTTCACCAGTCCTCATGACAGTTGGCTTGCAAAGGGACTGTCCCCTAACGCCCCTATACCTCAACACACTCTTCCCTTTTGTTAACGCACCAAACCCCCCTAAAAACTTACAGGAATTCCTTGAAAATTCCTTGGATGTTTGAGACACAATGGGGGAACAATGGTAGGAGGGAGCAGGGGCGGATCCAGGATTTTTACCAGGGAGGGTTTTTTTCCGGTACGAGTGCCGATGAAGTCGCTCAGCGGGGGAGGAGGGGGCCTTATACACCCACTTCAACCACCCCCCCACCCCCCCAAAGAAATACAATTTTGGTTCCATTTTGGAGGGAGGGTAGCCAGTCATATCGGCTTATTGCGGACAGGCGGACGCACAAAATGCATTGAATTAAAAACAAATTGAGTCCGAGCAGGGGGCGGGTTTGACCCCCAAAAGCACCCCCTCTGGATCAGCACCTAGGGCCTGGGGAGTCTCTCTGCCACATATGGTGCTGCATATGCCAACAAGGGCCAAGCACCCCCATCCAAAAAAAAGTCATGTAAATTGTACTAGAAACATGATTTTTTTATTGCTTTTATCACGCCCAATCAGCGTTGTGCAGCTTAGAACATACTTCCTTTGGATCGCAAAAGATTACGAGAATCGGAAACTTGGTGCAAGTTTCATCCGGGAAATGAAAATAATGATCATTCCAGAAAGTTTGATCATGCGCCAAGGTTGTCAACAGTGTCTAAAGCATGTGCATGCACAAAAGTATAGGAGTTTTAGCTACAACCCCAAAAAAGGAAGAGGGCGTGTTTAAATGCGACCAATCAAACAACTCAGAATGCTACATAGCCTATAACACGGTAGTGAACACAATGCATTGATGTGTGTATAGAACCAATGTTTACTCATGGTGCTCTGCCAAAATGGACACCAGTTTACTAGCAGAATACCAGTATATAGGCCTATACTATTAGCTTTATATTCTTAGTGCTTATGATGCTTTAATATCCAACATGTACATGTACACCAGTTTAGGAGCAGAATACCAGTCAAGCTCTTCAGTCAAATGAGGAAGTGGGCGTGTTTAAATGTGGCCAATCAAACAACTCGGAAGCAATGCTAACTACAGCACTGTACAGGCCTATGGTACATGAGATTGTGTGTAGTTTCTTATAAACTACATGTAGTATATACTTAGTGTTTATGATGCTTTAATATCCAACACGTACACCAGTTTAAGAGCAGAATACCAGTCGAGCTCTTCAGTCAAGCTCCACCCTTGAAGGAGGAAGTGGGTGTGTTTAAATGTGGCCAATCAAACAACTCGGAATGTGGCCAATCAAACAACTCAAAATGTGGCCAATCAAACAACTCGGAATGAATGCCATCTACAGCATGCATGTACATGTGTGTATAGGCATACGGGTACACGAGATGTGTGTACAGTACGTTTAATACATGTATTACTACCAGTGTTTCTTAGTGATATCCAACTTGTACACCAGTCTAAGAGCAGAATACCAGTCAAGCTCTTCATTTCCTTTTTTAACCATGTTAACAGGTTACATATTAATGCATGCTACATGCACAGTGTACGACACTGAGCATGTCCGATTCACAATTATAGTTAACTGTAGTTCGACTAGAGTCCCTCGAACAACGGATAGTATGTGTCGTTCGAGGTAATCTAGTAGACTACAGTTAACTGTAGTCGCTTAATAGAACTTGGTCCATGTAAAATGTATCATGGTGCCCTCTAGTGACTGAATAAGTCAATACTCTCTAAACTGGTTCCAGGACCTCATATATGAATACAAATATGTGACCCGCTCTGCAAAAAGGTATAATAAGTCGCGCAGGCTAGGTCGAGTTTTCGCGACCATAAGAAGAAATCTGCGGCAGATCCACGCTCATTAAAATACAAAAACACAATGAAAATTCCATGCAGAACACACACATTCCAGGCGGTATTTGGGCACGGTCAGGAATTTCCAGACACCACCATTTGTGGTGGAGAAAAATTTCAAAATTTATATTTTGCTATGACTTACTATGCCGTTTGTGGATTCAATAATTCTGGGACAAAAGGCGAACACCGACAACTCTTCCAAACCACGCACTGTAATTCATTTCACTTCGAAAGCGGGAACCATCAGCTTAACTTTAGTCAAGATCAATTGCCATACTCGCTAGCAGCATGCATGACTTGGAGTGCACGAATGAAATGTACACGTCACGCAGTGCAATAAAAAAAAAACGATGAAAAGGTTATAGAAAGCCCAAAAATCTGGACTAAATCCAGGATGATAAGGACCGCATAAGTACAGACGCACAATCTGTGGTATTCGCTGTCAAAAATGTTGATGCAATGCATAGTTCCGAGATTGCCCAGTTAACCCCGCCCCTTAGATATTGTTGATATGTGCTCACAAGCCATCGCAAAAAAATGGCGAGACTACGTATGTACAAAGCAACGGGACTCGGCATGGAAAGCACAGATTCATTGGAGAAAACCCAAAGGTATTTATGTTTTGAGGTCGACAGTTACCGTAGCACACACTGAGCAAAGGGCTAGTAATGCAGGGATGACATATATTTCATAAAAATGCGCTTTCCTACCTTTGAACAGCGAATCGCCCGACATTGAAACCAAAATTCACCCGGTCACTGGCGCATACAACATACAAATTGTATGGGCAGAAAATCGCGTGATTGTTTGTGATGATTGCATCAATTTGACCTATGTGGGCGCCGTCTGCTAGCTCTGTTGTGATTGGTCGCGGGTTCGGCTTGATTGGCAGGTCGGAACTATGCATTGTGCTGCATAATTCTGGTACTTTTTTTTTTTTTTTTTAAAGAAAGCTTGAAAGTTCGGGGAGCTTCTTACATACATGTACATGTAGTCATGTACCTACCTCCCACCGCGGACGTCCCATTGTTCCTCTTTTGTTTGGACTTAGTTTTTTTGGCGACTGCTCTAATTTGTTTTGTACACGGACGTCCTTGGTAATCGTGGCCCCTACTATTCCTATTGTTAAACGTCCCCCATTTGATTACAGAAACCCGCACGTATACACAGACCTGTGCACCTTATATACAGGGTTTTTTTTTTCAAGTATTATGGCCGTCCAAAGTTGTCAACATTTTAAAAGTTCTAAAGAGACAGTGGCGGATCCAACCTCATTAAATTACAGGAATACAATACATTTAAGGGGGCTGTAACCCCGCTTTTCCTTTGTATTCCTGTATTTTAATGAGGCTGGATCCGCAACTGAGAGAGTAGTTTTTGCAGGACAACTTCCTCCCCCCGAAATACTCCTTATCAACATTTTGTTGTCACTACCATGAAATATAAACATTTTACAATGCATGTAAAGTCCTACGCGGTCCTCGACTTACCACCTACCCCACACTCCCCCCTCCCCCCGCCCTCCTTCCCTTCCCCCTTTCCCTTTACGCTTTGTAGAACCATGAAAATTTTGACAACCTTGGGCGGCCCCTTGCTACAATTTACAATGGTTTTGCCTCCGAATTTACCTGTGGACAAACTCCTTCCACAACGTCGACAACTACAAGGGCACCATCACAGAGCCTGGTTGCTGTGGAAACCTCCCCGGAGAAGTCTACATGACCCGGCGAGTCGATCAGATTGATGAGGTAGTCTTCCAACCCTGAAACGCAAAGGGAAAATCAGTCTACCAATGCTACCAAAATAAGATGAAAACTAAAGAAATTGGAAAGTGCTATGGTAATATACACTTCAAAAAAGAAGTATGCAAATTACACTATAACCGAAAGATTAAGGATGCCGAGAGATATGCAACACATTTTATCAGTCAGTAACATGTATGAACACCTCTTGTGGCAAAACTGATGGCACCAGTAAGTTAGAGCCACTGAGGTAGGGTGCGCCACTCTGTGTGAAGTGCCATTCTGAGCTCCTGCATTTGGAAAATGAATGGCCCCAGACATGCCAGAGATCAGCTCATCATCCCAAGCAGACTTAAGTTGAAAACCCAACAATTTCATTTTTTTAAAGAGAACCACAGGATTCTCCCAGAAACAGGAAAAGTCACATTTTGTTGCTATGGGGATCACTTTGTTTAAACAGGTCCACTTGACCTTGGAAAAAAAATTACAAAAGCAAAACAGTCTGGAAAGCAATAAACCCTTTCACGGTTATCGACGCCATCTTGTTCACGGTGCACTTCGAACACGCGTTGCCGTGTGCGTGCGCGGATCGTAGCTAATGCACAGTGACCTAACAATGCATTCGAATACGATCCGCGCACGCACACAGCAACGCGTGTTCGAATTGCCCCCTGAACAACATGGCGTCGATAACCGTGAAAGGGTTTATTCCAAAGTGAATGGTCAATCAGCTGCCTTGTTATCCATAAGTTTCCCGTATTCTTTTAAAGAATTTATATTTTGGTGGGGGGTGGGGGAGGGGAGTAGTATATTTAATTTAATGGCAGTACACTTGATTTGTAATTCCAAAGAGAGAAAGGTCCGAGTTGTTATCAGAAAATAACCGCCCGGATAAAACTATAGAAAATTTATTTCCATTGGATTTGATTTATTTACCGTTTAATTTACCAAGTGAATTTAAAAGCTTAAGCCTACCTCCCTTGTTTGTAGGAGCTCACGACATAATTTGCATAGGGTGACTTGCACGTGACTGGCTGATTTCGCTACCAACTTTGGTAGCGATTATAAAGAAAAACATAAGAATTGCTCGAAAAAGGCAAAGTAAATGAGACACTCGGCGTGTGTAGACTCTACTCAAGTCACCAAATCGCCCAAATTCACGAGGCCTTGTCAAAAGGCTACCAATCACCAAGTGTGTTACATCGGACATACACTGTGTTACAATCTGTGCACGTGCCGTGAAATCCGACACCACCATTCGCTTTCTATATATTGTGTTATAATAAGCTCAATAAATTAAAAAAATTTGACATTTTTGCATGTTGCCTCTTCCACAACGAAATAGCACGAATTTTAACAGTGGCTCAGTCCTGTGCGTACAGGGGCCCTGTTGCAAAAGGATGGGTATTACCTTTGTGATAATATAGAGATATTGCACTTGATTTCATTGTGATTCCTCGTAGTTGTTCATCCTTCCGGCTGTCCATGTATCGAAGCTTCCCGGCCATTCGTGGAGATATTATGCCATTGCTTGCAATCAAAGCGTCAGCCATAGTAGTTTTTCCTGCAATAAATGAAACTATTATATAAAACTAGAAGTATGTCTGTTGATAACAGAGCATATAGCTTTCCGCTTTTCTTTTTTTGTATGTTTGTATGCATGTAAAACTGCATGCTGTATAATACTACATCTACACTTTGTACAATGTAAATGCATACCGTACATGTACATGTACATGCACAGTGACAAGATTCAAAAATTCATAATAAATCAACAAATCATGCATGTCAAACTAATGTAACTTGGTATGTCACATGTTAATGACCAGGTCCATGCACCTGCTAGGTTTCAAGGTCATACGACCAATGGAGGAAGTAAACGACCTTTGCTAATGTATGCTGCACAAACGCGCTTATTTGATGACATCGTGACGCCACAAGATTTTGCTTACAATATGCATTAGAACAAGTCACAACAAACCTAAAACACAAAATTTGACCTTCGTCGGCCTTTTTGTTCTTCAGATATAACCGTTAGAAGAACGCATGTTCAACCGTGTGTAATTTGACACCTTGTGACGTCATCAAACTTTTGAAGGTATGGACATGTTCACTGACCCTCAGTGAACACTTGCACAAATTTTGGGCCAATTAGCCAAAACTTCGCCGCAAACATCTCTTTAAAATACGTTTTGGTTATTTTTAACCTCGCCGCTAGAGGGCGCTCTTTTGTGTGACGACTTAACTTTTGCTATTTTTGTAATGCCCAAGGTGTCCCGAGACTAACAACGTTGACCCAATCTTGGTATCTGCTACCAGTTTTAAATGACAACGCAGCCTCGTTTTCGACCAATAGGAAGCAAGATTCAAGGTCATTGTCTCTGCATGAAATTTAGACATTGGATAGTCATGACCATTGCCGAAAAAAAAATGTTTATATCTGAAACGGATGAATTTTTACAGATTTTTGAATTTTTAAGGCATTAAATTTCAGACACATGTAATCTGACCCCTGGTGACGTCATCAAGATGTAACCTCTTTGGTATAGTACTTTAGTATGGGTTCCTTATTGTGACAAAGTTTGATGATGATCCAAGCTTTGCAAGCGACCCTTCTAGCAGCGAGATAGACGATGTGCTTTGTCTATGGGAAATGGGGTAGTGCAGATGTATGCATATTGTACATGCTTATGTACACTCGTATATACTGCACTGTGTGTATGCTGTGGTATAGGTTGCCAGATTCAAAAATTCATAACAAATCAACAAATGACGTCACACTAATGTAACTTGGTATGTTATATGTTAATGACCAAGTCTACGTCCCTGCTAGGTTTCAAGGTCATACGCCCATTAGAGGATAGTGAACGACCTTGGCTAATGTATGCTGCACAAACGGGCTTATTTGATGACGTCATCGTTACGCCACCAAATTTTGCTGCTAATATGCATTAGACCAAGTCACAACAAACCTAAAACACAAAATTTGACCTCCATCGGCCTTTTCGTTCTCTAGATATAACCGTTAGAAGAACGCATGTTCAACTGAGTGTAATTTGACACCTGGTTACGTCATCAAACTTTTGAAGGTATGGGCGTGTTCACTGACCCTCAGTAAACATATGCACCGATTTTGGGCCAATTTGCAAAAACTTCGCCACAGACATCTCTTCAAAATAGGTTTTGGCCATTTTTCAACTTGCCGCTAGAGGGCGCTCTTTTGTGTCACGACTTAACTTTTGGTATTTTTGGAATGCCCAAGAGGTCTTGAGACTAACACTTTTGACCCGATCTCTGTATCTGCTACCAGTTTTAAATGACAGGGCAGCCTCGTTTTCGACCAATAGGAAGCAAGATTCAAGGTCAATGTCTGTGTACGAAAGTTAGTCCTTGGATAGTCATGAACATTGGCGAAGGAATAAAGTTTGTATCTCAAACGGTTGAATTTTTACAGAAGTTTCAATATTGAAGGCCATATATTTCAAACGCTTGTAATTTGACACCTGATGACGTCATGAATATGAAAACACATTGGTACAGTACTTCACTATGAGGTGATTGTTGTGACCAAGTTTTATGATGATCCGAGCTTTGCAAGTGACCATTTTGCCAGGCCGAAGGACCATGTGCTTTGTCTATGGGGTTTTGACGGAAGAATAAAAAAAGCTAAACTAGAAATGTGTTCGTTGAAAACGAACACATGGCTGTTCCCCTCCTTTTTATAAACATATGTGGTGTTCGGGATGACCTTTGTTAGTGATTGTATATGAATAAATCACGATCGTATGTCAAACGGTTGAGTTTTTATCGATTTTTAAATATTGAATATTATTACATGCCACTTTAATCTGACATGTAGGGAAGGTCAAAGGTGTTGCTATATGTTTGGATACCCCACCCTAGTCGAAGTGTAACACAGTTGACCCCATCGTGATATATTGTACCCCTTTCAAATGGCAAGGCAAAATCTGTTTGACCAATAGGAAACGAGGTCAAAGGTCAAGCCATGTGCGCATCTTAAAGACATTTGTTAGTGATCGTATATGCAGAAGGAATCAAATTTGTAGGTCAAACGGTAGATTTTTTATTGATTTTTGAATATTTAATTACGTAATCATCTTGTCGCTAGAGGGCGCTATTTCCTACGATGACGTCATCACTTATATTTTTGGAAAGCTTAAGGGCCTCTGGTAATAACACCATTGACCCTATCTCAATACCTCCTTTCACTTTCAAACTAAGGGCCACTTCCGGTTTCGACCGGAAGTGAGCAAGGTCAAAGGTCACGGCCATATTTTTTGGATACACCACCCTAGGTCCAAGTGTAATACAGTTGACCACATCCAGATATCTTGTACCACTTTCAAATGGCAAGGCAAAATCTGTTAGACCAATAGGAAACGAGGTCAAAGGTCAAGCCCTGTGCGCATCTTAAAGACATTTGTTAGTGATCGTATATGCCACAGGAATCAAGATCGTAGGTCAAACAGTTGATTTTTTATTGATTTTTGAATATTTAATTACGTAATCATCTTGTCGGTAGAGGGCGCTATTTCGTACGATGACGTCATCACTTATATTTTTGGAAAGCTTAAGGGCCTCTGGTAATAACACCATTGACCCCATCTCAATACCTCCTTTCACTTTCAAACTAAGGGCCACTTCCGGTTTCGACCGGAAGTGAGCAAGGTCAAAGGTCACAAAAATATTTTTTAGATACCCCACCCTAGTCGAAGTGTAACACAAGTGACTTTGTCCAAATATCTTGCACCACTTTCAAATGGCAAGGCAAAATCTGTTAGACCAATAGGAAACGAGGTCAAAGGTCAAGGGGTGTGCGCATCTCAAAGACCTTTGTTAGTCATCGTATATGCCGAAGGAATCAAGATCGTAGGTCAAACGGTTGATTTTTTATTGATTTTTGAATATTTAATTTATTAAACTTCATGCCCCTTTAATCTGACACGTGATGACGTCATCATGACGTCATTAGTACTGTGCACAACTTAACATAGTGACCAATGTCCATGTGAAGTTTGAAGTCAATCATGAATGTGCAAGTGCCCGAAATAGCGTGCGAAAAAAGTGGAAGAAGGAAAAGAAAAAAAAAAATAAAAAAAAAAAAAATCTTAACGAAAACAAAGGCTGTTCCCAACCGTGTTGGAACAGCCAAAAACTAGAGGTATGTCTGTTGATAACAGAGCATATGGCTTTCCGCTTTTCTTTTTTTGTATGTCTGTATGCATGTAAAACTGCATGCTGTATAATAAACCTAAAACACAAAATTTGACCTTCATCGGCCTTTTTGTTCTCTAGATATAGCTGTTAAAAGAATGCATGTTCAACCGAGTGTAATTTGACACCTGGTGACGTCATCAAACTTTTGAAGGTATGGGCATGTTCACTGACCCTCAGCAAACATATTCACCAATTTTGGGCCAATTTCAAAAAACTTCGCCACAGACATCTGTTCAAAACGCGTTTTGGCCATTTTTCAACTTGCCGCTAGAGGGCGCTCTTTCGTGTCACGACTTAACTTTTGGTATTTGTTGAATCTCGGTATCTGCTACCAGTTTTAAATGACAACGCAGCCTCGTTTTCGACCAATAGGAAGCAAGATTCAAGGTCATTGTCTCTGCATGAAATTTAGACATTGGATAGTCATGACCATTGCCGAAACAAAAATGTTTGTATCTCAAACGGTTGAATTTTTACAGATTTTTGAATTTTTAAGGCATTAAATTTCAGACACATGTAATCTGACACCTGGTGACGTCATCAAGATGTAACCTCTTTGGTATAGTACTTTACTATGGGTTCCTCATTGTGACCAAGTTTGATGATGATCCAAGCTTTGCAAGCGACCCTTCTAGCAGCGAGATAGACTATGTGCTTTGTCTATGGGAAATGGGGTAGTGCAGATGTATGCATATTGTACATGCTTTATACTGCACTGTGTGTATGCTGTGGTATAGGTTGCCAGATTCAAAAATTCATAACAAATCAACAAATTACATCACACTAATGTAACTTGGTATGTTATATGTTAATGACCAAGTCTACGTCCCTGCTAGATTTCAAGGTCATACGCCCATTAGAGGAAGTGAACGACCTTGGCTAATGTATGCTGCACAAACGGGCTTATTTGATGACGTCATCGTTACGCCACCAAATTTTGCTGCTAATATGCATTAGACCAAGTCACAACAAACCTAAAACACAAAATTTGACCTCCATCGGCTTTTTCGTTCTCTAGATATAACCGTTAGAAGAACGCATGTTCAACTGAGTGTAATTTGACACCTGGTGACGTCATCAAACTTTTGAAGGTATGGGCGTGTTCACTGACCCTCAGTGAACATATGCACCAATTTTGGGCCAATTTGCAAAAACTTCGCCACAGACATCTCTTCAAAATAGGTTTTGGCCATTTTTCAACTTGCCGCTAGAGGGCGCTCTTTCGTGTCACGACTTAACTTTTGGTATTTTTGGAATGCCCAAGAGGTCTTGAGACTAACACTTTTGACCCGATCTCTGTATCTGCTACCAGTTTTAAATGACAGGGCAGCCTCATTTTCGACCAATAGGAAGCAAGATTCAAGGTCAATGTCTGTGTATGAAATTTAGACCTTGGATAGTCATGACCATTGCCGAAAGAATAAAGTTTGTATCTCAAACGGTTGAATTTGTACAGAAGTTTCAATTTGAAGGCCATATATTTCAAACGCTTGTAATCTGACACCTGATGACGTCATCAAAATGTAAACACATTTGTGCAGTACTTCATTATGAGGTGATTGTTGTGACCAAGTTTGATGATGATCCGAGCTTTGCAAGTGACCATTTTGCCAGGCCGAAAGACCATGCGCTTTGTCTATGAGGTTTTGGGAGAAGAATAAAAAAAGCTAAAAAAAACTAGAAGTATGTCTGTTGATAACAGAGCATATGGCTTTCCGCTTTTCTTTTTTTGTATGTTTGTATGCATGTAAAACTGCATGCTGTATAATACTACATGTACACTTTGTACAATGTAAATACATACGTACATGTACACTTTGTACAATGTAAATACATACGTACATGTACATGTACATGTACAGTGACAAAATTCCAAAATTCATAATAAATCAACAAATCACGCATGTCATATGCCTGTTAATGACCAGGTCCAGTCACCTGCTAGGTTTCAAGGTCATACGACCAATGGAAGAAGTAAACAACCTAGGTTAATGTATACTTGAGGAACTCTTATTTAATTACGTCATCGTGACATCACAATATTTAGCTGATAATACACATTGCACCAAGTCAAACAACCTTGGCTAATGTATGCTGCACAAGCGCGCTTTTTTGATGACGTCATCGTAACGCCACCAAATGTTGCTGACAATATGCATTAGAGCAAGTCACAACAAGCCTAAAACACAAAATGTTACCCCCATCGGTCTTTTCGTTCTCTAGATATAGCCGTTAGAAGAACGCATGTTCAACCGAGTGTAATTTGACACCTGGTGACGTCATCAAACTTTTGAAGGTATGGGCATGTTTACTGACCCTCAGTGAACATATGCACCAATTTTGGGCCAATTTGCAAAAACTTCGCCACAGACATCTCTTAAAAACGCGTTTTGACAATTTTTCAACTTGCCGCTAGAGGGCGCTCTTTTGTGTGACGACCTAACTTTTGGTATTTTTTTGATGCCTAAGGGGTCCTGATACTAACACTTTTGACCCGATCTCGGTATCTGCTACCAGTTTTAAATGACAGGGAAGCCTCGATTTCGACCAATAGGAAGCAAGATTCAAGGTCAATGTCTCTGTATGAAATTTAGACCTTCGATAGTCATGACCATTGCCGAAAGAATAAAGTTTGTATCTCAAACGGTTGAATTTTTACAAATTGTTGAATGTTTAAGTCATTAAATTTCAGACACATGTAATCTGACACCTGGTGACGTCATCAAGATGTAACCTCTTTGGTATAGTACTTTACTATGGGTTCCTTATTGTGACCAAGTTTGATGATGATCCAAGCTTTGCAAGCGACCCTTCTAGCAGCGAGACAGACTGTGTGCTTTGTCTATGGGATATGGGGGAAGTGCAGAGATGTATGCATATTGTACATGCTTATGTACACTCGTATATACTGCACTGTGTGTATGCTGTGGTATAGGTTGCCAGATTCAAAAATTCATAACAAATCAACAAATGACGTCACACTAAGGTAACTTGGTATGTTATATGTTAATGACCAAGTCTACGTCCCTGCTAGGTTTCAAGGTCATACGCCCAATAGAGGAAGTGAACGACCTTGGCTAATGTATGCTGCACAAACGGGCTTATTTGATGACGTCATCGTTACGCCACCAAATTTTGCTGCTAATATGCATTAGACCAAGTCACAACAAACCTAAAACACACAAGTTGACCTCCATCGGCCTTTTCGTTCTCTAGATATAACCGTTATAAGAACGCATGTTCAACTGAGTGTAATTTGACACCTGGTGATGTCATCAAACTTTTGAAGGTATGGGCATGTTCACTGACCCTCAGTCAACATATGCACCAATTTTGGGCCAATTTGCAAAAACTTCGCCACAGACATCTGTTCAAAACGCGTTTTGGCCATTTTTCAACTTGCCGCTAGAGGGCGCTCTTTCGTGTCACGACTTAACTTTTGGTATTGTTTGAATGCCCAAGGGGTCTTGAGACTAACACCGTTGATTCCATCTTGGTATCTGCTACCAGTTTTAAATGACAAGCCAGCCTCGTTTTCGACCAATAGGAAGCAAGATTCAAGGTCAATGTCTGTGTACGAAAGTTAGACCTTGGATAGTCATGAACATTGCCGAAGGAATAAAGTTTGTATCTCAAACGGTTGAATTTTTACAGATGTTTCAATATTGAAGGCCATATATTTCAAACGCTTGTAATCTGACACCTGGTGACGTCATCAAGATGTAAACACATTTGTGCAGTACTTCACTATGAGGTGATTGTTGTGACCAAGTTTGATGATGATCCGAGCTTTGCAAGTGACCATTTTGCCAGGCCGAAAGACCATGCGCTTTGTCTATGGGGTTTTGACGGAAGAATAAAAAAAGCTAAAAAATAAATTAAAAACTAGAGGTATGTCTGTTGATAACAGAGCATATGGCTTTCCGCTTTTCTTTTTTTGTATGTTTGTATGCATGTAAAACTGCATGCTGTATAATAATACATGTACACTTTGTACAATATAAATACATACCGTACATATACATGTACAGTATGCACAGTGACAAGATTCAAAAATTCATAATAAATCAACAAATCATGCATGTCATACTAATGTAACTTGGTATGTCACATGTTAATGACCAGGTCCAGGCACCTGCTAGGTTTCAAGGTCATACGACCAATGGAGGAAGTAAACGACCTTAGCTAATGTATGCTGCACAAACGCGCTTATTTGATGACATCATCGTGACGCCACAAGATTTTGCTGACAATATGCATTAGAACAAGTCACAAGAAACCTAAAACACAAAATTTGACCTCCATCGGCCTTTTCGTTCTCTAGATATAGCCGTTAGAAGAACGCATGTTCAACCAAGTGTAATTTGACACCTGGTGACGTCATCAAACTTTTGAAGGTATGGACATGTTCACTGACCCTCAGTGACCATATGCACCAATTTTGGGCCAATTAGCAAAAACTTTGCCGCAAATATCTCTTCAAATTACGTTTTGGCCATTTTTCAACTCGCCGCTAGAGGGCGCTCTTTTGTGTGACGACTTAACTTTTGGTATTTTTGTAATGCCCAAGGGGTCCCGAGACTAACAACGTTGACCCAATCTCGGTATCTGCTACCAGTTTTAAATGACAACGCAGCCTCGTTTTCGACCAATAGGAAGCAAGATTCAAGGTCATTGTCTCTGCATGAAATTTAGACATTGGATAGTCATGACCATTGCCGAAACAAAAATGTTTGTATCTCAAACGGTTGAATTTTTACAGATATTTGAATTTTTAAGGCATTAAATTTCAGACATGTAATCTGACACCTGGTGACGTCATCAAGATGTAACCTCTTTGGTATAGTACTTTACTATGGGTTTCTTATTGTGACCAAGTGTGATAATGATCCAAGCTTTGCAAGCGGCCCTTCTAGCAGCGAGATAGACTATGTGCTTTGTCTATGGGATATGGGGTAGTGCAGATGTATGCATATTGTACATGCTTATGTACACTCGTATACACTGCACTGTGTGTATGCTGTAGTATAGGTTGCCAGATTCAAAAATTCATAACAAATCAACAAATGACGTCACACTAATGTAACTTGGAATGTTACATGTTAATGACCAGGTCTACGTACCTGCTAGGTTTCAAGGTCATACGACCAATACAGGAAGTGAACGACCTTGGCTAATTTATTATTCTGCACAAACGCGCTTATTTGTTGACGTCATCGTGACGTCACAAGAATTTGCTGAAAATATGCATTCGAACAAGTCACAACAAGCCTAAAACACAAAATTTGACCTCTATCGGCCTTTTCGTTCTCTAGATATAACCGTTAGAAGAACGCATGTTCAACTGAGTGTAATTTGACACCTGGTGACGTCATCAAACTTTTGAAGGTACGGGCATGTTCACTGACCCTGAGTGACCATATGCACCAATTTTGGGCCAATTAGCAAAAACTTCGCCGCAAATATCTCTTCAAAATAAGTTTTAGCCATTTTTCAACTCGCCGCTAGAGGGCGCTCTTTCGTGTGACGACTTAATTTTTGGTATTTTTGTAATGCCCAAGGGGTCCCGAGACTAACAACGTTGACCCAATCTCGGTATCTGCTACCAGTTTTAAATGACAACGCAGCCTCGTTTTCGACCAATAGGAAGCAAGATTCAAGGTCATTGTCTCTGCATGAAATTTAGACATTGGATAGTCATGACCATTGCCGAAACAAAAATGTTTGTATCTCAAACGGTTGAATTTTTACAGATTTTTTAATTTTTAAGGCATTAAATTTCAGACACATGTAATCTGACCCCTGGTGACGTCATCAAGATGTAACCTCTTTGGTATAGTACTTTAGTATGGGTTCCTTATTGTGACCAAGTTTGATGATGATCCAAGCTTTGCAAGCGACCCTTCTTCTAGCAGCGAGATAGACTATGTGCTTTGTCTATGGGAAATGGGGTAGTGCAGATGTATGCATATTGTACATGCTTATGTACACTCGTATATACTGCACTGTGTGTATGCTGTGGTATAGGTTGCTAGATTCAAAAATTCATAACAAATCAACAAATGACGTCACACTAATGTAACTTGGTGTGTTATATGTTAATGACCAAGTCTACGTCCCTGCTAGGTTTCAAGGTCATACGCCCATTAGAGGAAGTGAACGACCTTGGTTAATGTATGCTGCACAAACGGGCTTATTTGATGACGTCATCGTTACGCCACCAAATTTTGCTGCTAATATGCATTAGACCAAGTCACAACAAACCTAAAACACAACATTTGACCTCCATCTGCCTTTTCGTTCTCTAGATATAACCGTTAGAAGAACGCATGTTCAACCGAGTGTAATTTGACACCTGGTGACGTCATCAAACTTTTGAAGGTATGGGCGTGTTCACTGACCCTCAGTGAACATATGCACCAATTTTGGGCCAATTTGCAAAAACTTCGCCACAGACATCTCTTCAAAATAGGTTTTGGCCATTTTTCAACTTGCCGCTAGAGGGCGCTCTTTCGTGTCACGACTTAACTTTTGGTATTTTTGGAATGCCCAAGAGGTCTTGAGACTAACACTTTTGACCCGATCTCTTTATCTGCTACCAGTTTTAAATGACAGGGCAGCCTCGTTTTCGACCAATAGGAAGCAAGATTCAAGGTCAATGTCTGTGTATGAAATTTAGACCTTGGATAGTCATGACCATTGCCGAAAGAATAAAGTTTGTATCTCAAACGGTTGAATTTTTACAGAAGTTTTAATTTGAAGGCCATATATTTCAAACGCTTGTAATCTGACACCTGATGACGTCATCAAAATGTAAACACATTTGTGCAGTACTTCATTATGAGGTGATTGTTGTGACCAAGTTTGATGATGATCCGAGCTTTGCAAGTGACCATTTTGCCAGGCCGAAAGACCATGCGCTTTGTCTATGGGGTTTTGGGAGAAGAATAAAAAAAGCTAAAAAAAAAAAAAAAAAAAAAAAAAAAATCAGAACAGTTTCAAAGGCTTTCCGCAGGAGTGCGGAAAGCCAAAAAAATCAGAACAGTTTCAAAGGCTTTCCGCAGGAGTGCGGAAAGCCAAAAAAAAAAAAAAAATCAGAACAGTTTTAAAGGCTTTCCGCAGGAGTGCGGAAAGCCAAAAAAAAAAAAAAATCAGAACAGTTTCAAAGGCTTTCCGCAGGAGTGCGGAAAGCCAATAAGCTTTTTCGGATACCATGCATTTCTGATACTGTGCAGCACAGAGCACCAATCCAATTTGTCGGTATACTGGGCGCACCAAAGCACAAGTGTACGCGCGCGACATACATCAAGTAAATGCACTGTGCGTGTGTGCTTGGGCGCCACGACTTTCTAAAAGATTAAAAGTTACAATGTAGTTAGAAGTGAAAGAAGAGAAGTATTCATCCGTCAAATGCCCACAAAACCAAAAGCCATCTGCGTAATTGGCAGTTTGGCACAGAGTACTGTAGTTTCTTCTCAGGGCGTTCTTAATTACGTGTGCCTTGCGGCCGGCCGTGGGCAAGAAATGTGACATGATGCGCCATGTGCGATATCCGACTGCTTGAGCTGACGTCTAGGCAAAAACAGTCCCGGTTAAACCGGGCCGGTTTTCTGTCAGGTCTATTTTGTTGGCACTATGGTCTCTATTGCATACTTTTAGAAGGCTAAAAGTGTTTTTTTTTTACGTTTATATTGGGACATTATCATTTTCTAGTAACACTTTTAGCCCCATACCAATTTAACCCCATTCGCTACCTTACATTTTGCTGCACGCGGCAAGATGGCCGCCGTACCGGTACCCCAAACTATAGTTCACCATACAGTCAAAATTAAACATTGAAAAACTTATCATGGAATTACCTGGAATCTTCAGAATATTGTACCGTGGTCCGTTTTACCCGATGATTCTTCTAAACAGAAAAAAACTAGTCCAACGTAATTTTTCTTGACATTTTCGAGCACTCTCGGGACATTTACCACGTGTGTAGAGATAATCAGTCAGGGCCCAGATAGCCCGCCCTCTTGTGGTCATCTCATTGTATGACGTCACTAGCAGTACAATGATCTTTTGTTCGTCTGTAACACGGCTGTTGTCCCGAGTGTGCTCGAAAATGTCAAGAAAAATTACGTTGGACTAATTTTTTCTGTTCAGAAGAATCATCGGGTAAAACGGACCACGGTACAACATTCTGAAGATTCCAGGTAATTCCATGATATGTTTAATTTTGACTGTATTGGTGAACTATAGTTTGGGATACGGCGGCCATCTTGCCGCGTGCAGCAAAATGTAAGATAGCGAATGGGGTTAAATTGGTATTAAAGTGTTACTAGAAAATGATAACGTCCCAATATAAACGTTAAAAAAAACACTTTTAGCCTTCTAAAAGTATCTATTGCAGAACTTTGATGCAATGCTAAAGTAGAGTAAATAAAAATTTTGTTTTGTCAAAGATGGGTGGCCACTCAGTGTCGAGCCTCATTAAAATGCAGGAATTCCATTGTATTCCTGTATTTTAATGAGGCTGGATCCTTCATTGCCACTATTAATAAGCAGACGCCTTTTTATCCAGTGGCCACTATAATTAGACATGTTTGACCGTATTATTAAACATGGCTTTCGAACTCACCATGGTCGACATGTGCCAAGATGCAGATGTTGCGAATATTGTCAGTATTCTGCTGAAGTCGAGCGAGATGCTTAGCCTCTAGTCCACGCATCTTGTGGCTGGAACTTTACAGGACCAGTGTACTGGTACATGTACATGTACGTGGCAAATTTATTTCTGTATTAGAAAGATATACTGTGTGATACATTTTTTTAATTTTAACATAGGGACATGATGGGAAAGAATTTACAAGTTGGAAGTCATAAGCCCTCCTCTTCATATTTTTTTTTCCAAGATTACTATGACCATGTACGGACACCCACATGGGACCCCAAATGTGACAACTCTACAAAATTATAAGTTTTCCTTCGTAAATTCTCGACACTTTTCCCTCCTAATTTTGCAATTCAATCAAAGTAACGGTATTTTTTTCATATACATTGAACACGGATTTGGGAAATTTTTATATTTTGTCATCGATAGCTTATTCAATTCTAAGATATACTTCCCACTGACACTTTCGTCGCAAATGTTGCATTTCTGAGATAAATAAATGATAAAATTACTGCATAAAGTAATGCACAAAATGCGCGCGTGAATGGTTATCTTGTGCACTAACTGAAGGCAATTTTTGAGGAAGAAAACGTGATTTTTCTACAGAAAAGCAACAGTGGGGAGTATATCTTAAAATTACATTATGTGTTGATTCCAGTCCTGAGGTAATTTCCTTAAAATCTTTGTTCAATGTATACGAAAAAAAAAAAAAAGTAACGTTTTTACATGTCATACATGTACGTAGGCATATTAAACATTAATGAAATCCTGGGTGTCCGTGCACAGTAATGAGCGGCAAATCTTAAATCGGACGAGAAATGCAGAAGATACGGAACTTAATGTGTACAACTACATCTTCAGCTGGCAAATAAGGGACCGTGAGGTTGGCAATCATGCAATAGGCAAATTCTGGGAGAAAGATGTAATTTCTTCAACCTGTGTTTATTTGATAAGTAAACTATTGCTGACTTGAGAGATATCGGCGTTTAATTTTTGTGACCCAACCCACTCACCCAACAACAGTATTTTTCTCTGCTGTGACCCGTACTTTGATTGAGGTACTGTACATGTACTTCGATTGTGCAATGCAGTGGTTCTACAGCACCGTATGTAGTGACTTGGAAATATGTGACGTCATCGCGCGCGCACTGGGTACATTAATACTGGTCAGTTTCACAGTGGATTTCTGACGTATGCGAAGTGGCGCATCGTGAGAAATGCGCTGTAAAACATCACAGCATTGTTCAATTCCAACTTTTTTAATAGATACTGAAAATAAAGAATACTTTCTGACGATATTTATTTTTAAAACGATTTTGTAAAATATTTAAATTGGAACACAGCAAGATGTTTGTTTGACGGTGAGATTTCTGGTCCAAAAAGGGTAGTTTGTGTTGCGAAACAGACTTGTGAAACCAGCAAACAGTTTGGGGAGATTGTTGTCTGTGTTTGTGCAAAATTTCAGTGTAAAAAATACAGACGGTTTGCCCAAAAATCACATGCGCATGCGCGAGAGCGGAGAGGTCAACACTAGACTGGTTTCACATCCTCAATTTACTTCCCTTCGTCGTAAGATGAAGGGAAGTAAATATGAGGACAGCGAACCAGTCTAGATTGTGTTGACCTCTCCGCTCTCGTGCATGCGCATATTTGATTTGGTATTTTTTTCATATACATTGAACACGGATTTGGGTAAATTAATATATTGGAATCGATAGCTTATTCAATTCTAAGATATACTTCCCACTGACACTTCCGTCGCAAATGTTGCATTTCTGAGATAAATCAATGATAAAATTACTGCATAAAGTAATGCACAAAATGACGCGGCGAGCGGTCTGTGCGTAAGCGCGACAACAGAGGGCGCTGCGCGCACGCGTGAATGGTTATCTTGTGCACTAACTGAAGGCAATTTTTGAAGAAAAGTGGGAAGTATATCTTAAAATTACATTATGTGTTGATTCCAGGAGGTAATTTCCTTAAAATCTTTGTTCAATGTATACGAAAAAAATACCTTTGATTTTTTGGCAAACCGTCTGTATTTTATCGCACGGAGGGTCTCACGCCCACGATTTCACCGAAACTAGACATCGGATCGATGCGTACTCTTCGGAATATTTGCAAACTGGGGTGAGTGCACCTATATTGAGCAAATATCAGAGCCATGGGACAAATTTCATTTGCGTGAGTTTGCCACAGATTTGGGGTAGATTAGGCGACAGGGCTGAGGTTTTCCGAAGCACTGCTCGCGGGGCTAGATTTGAGGGAAAAACCCAAATTTTTGAGTGAGAAAAATTTAAGATTTTATGACTATTAAGTCATGCCTAGGCCTATTTTATATGAGGAAACACTTCGAAAGTTTTCAGCCTGTCTCATATGTTCTCCACAGAAGGCCTGAAGCCACGATCAACTTCTCAATTCTTTCTGTCAATGTCATTTTTAGGAAAAATAGTGATGTCCGACTTGTAAATTCTTACCAATGCAATGCTTACCGAGACGCATATATATGCACGTACGTACGTGTGTATATATATATATATACGCGCGCGCGTTGTGCAATCAAACGTGGTTGGTCTGATCAAAAACAAACTACAACAAAATTCATTCCAACGGCATTATGTACTACTTGGCACCAGACCAGTAACTACATTTTGCAGAGGGCGCTCTCAGCAAGGAATCGATCTAGACTGGTTTCCTGTCCTCATATTTACTCTCCCTTCGTCGTATTGATCACGTTCATTGATTTACATACATATACTGGATACGCCATCTGGGAGTGTTTGTGTAGAAATGCGCGGCCGAACAATGGCGGCGCGTCGGGAGGGTAAACGCATGTAGCACTGCACGGCCTATTAACATTGCTGTTCTCATTAATTCAAGAACCGTGAAATATTATGTTGTTACCCTACTTCGAAAACGCACGCGCGGACGCGATTCCAGCCAGATGCCGTCTCCAGTTATATATATATAGCTCAATGATCACGTTCACAGACGCCATCTTCGTAAGAAAAAATGCTACTGCGTATTAAACGCCATCAAGTACGCGCACGCACACGCTGTAACATGTTCCAAAAACGCGTGCGTGTTGCTCGAAATTTGTTCGAAATACGGCGCAGCCGATGCGCGTCACAAAAAAATACGCTCAAAATTCTGATGCACGTGCATGGCGATTTGTAGGAAGTGACGCCATTTGAACGTGATCAATTGACAAATCTCACGTTCAAATGACGTCACTTCCTACAAATCGCCACGTGCATCATAATTAATTTTGAGCGTATTTATTTGTGACGCGCATCGATCGGCTGCGCCGTATTTCGAACACATTTCGAGCAACACGCGCGTGTGTTTGGAACATATTCCAGCGTGTGGGTGCACGTACTTTATGGCGTGTAATACGCAGTAGCATTTCTTCCTACGAAGATGGCGTCTGTGAACGTGATCAATTGATCACGTTCAAATGACGTCACTTCCTACAACACGTGTACAAATTGCCACGCGTGCATCAATAGCCTTCTTTTTGGTATTCCTGCCAAAGAAGTTCGAAAATTACAAGTGATACAAAACTCTGCTGCCCGTCTAGGTACCAGGATTAACAAATATGAAAATATCACTCCAGTTAAAGGTACACACCTAGCTGCCTACTGTTTACATGATTTAGTGATGTAGCAGCATTGACAATACTTTTTTGATGGTCGTTGCGAAAAAATTTCATCAAAATATCCCGTAATTTACTAAAGAAGTGCAAAAATAACGAAAACGGTCAAAAGACGGGTTATACGCTTTACCAGCCGTTGCAACTACGCGAGAGCCTCACGACTTTGTCACAAACGATTCGCTCTTCTCCTGCTCAGGATATCTCAAATTTTCTGCTCACGATTTCACTGGACAGCCCGGACGACCGAATAGGAATTTCCGTTTTCTTTTGAGGAGTTGGCATCATGTTTTTTCTTCACGAACGTACGTGCACCGAAGCAACACGCCCTTCCGTGTGTATATGCACTGGGGCTATTTGCCGTGTACTGCGCGGGGCAAATTTCTACACTCCACGGTAGCCTGCCGTAGCACGCGCTCGCTCCCGTTCTCCGGACTCTCGAAACAAACAATTATGTTCGAATTTTCATACTTATGTTTAACTTTGTTTCATACCTGTAATAAATAGTCTCTCTTTTGTGAATTACTTATAAATATTGGGAGGAAATCAGAGTTGAATTTGGTGCAGTTCTGCAGTAACAAACTTTTATACGGCTGGAAATACAACTAACTCACAAGACCACTTGACTTTTCGGAACCAGAATTTGGTTCCGAAAAGTCACGTGACTTTGGATTTTTCAAAAGTGCTCAAAAACGGCTAAATTTGACGGCGTCTTTTCAGGATATATCTAATTTACTCTCGAATGCGCTTCAGAATAATGTATGGGTCTATTTCGAGCCCAAAATAGCCCAACAAAGAAGGTGTGTTCCTTTAATTATGAAAGAGCTGCATTGGCTCCCGGTGCAACAGAGAATCGAATTCAAAATTCTTTAGTTGTTTGACATACAAAATTTTAAACGGTATGGCCCCGGATTATTTGGATGAGCTCCTGCGTGTACGTGATACTGGCCGCTGTTTGAGATCGAATTCTCAGGGAGAATTGTATCTGTTCCAACCTGTTGGCAGTAACAAGTACTACAGTGACAGGGCATTCCAGGTCTGTGCACCGAGACTTTGGAATGCCCTGCCACTGTTAGTACGTGGTGCCGTTTCATATGAAATTTTTAAAGGATCTCTTAAAACACATTTTTTTAGGAAGATATAAAATTGTCAAATTATTTTGTACTTTTTAATGTGCTGTATTTTAATGTGTTTTTACTGTATTTGTAAAGCGCCCTGAGATAATTTTTATGGAGGGCGCTCTATAAGAATTGATTATTATGATTATTATTATTATCATGATTTTGAGCGTATTTTTTGGTGATGCGCATCGATTGCGTCGTATTTCGAACAACACACGCGCGTATTTGGAACATGTTCCAGCGTGTGCGTGCGCGTACTTTATGGCGTTTAATACGCAGTAGCCTTTTTTCCTACGAAGATGGCGTCTGTGAACGTGATCAATAGCGAGAGCAGCGTGGTGCAAATGGACAGGGGACCAGTCTAGGAATCGCTAATTCGCTCGTACCCAGCACCTTACAGGGTACCATCGATATATAATCACTGGATTATGCAATTTAGCAGTTGGCTATAGTGTAATCCGAGCAACATTTAGTGAGCCCGCCATCTTGTGGTTCTTTCATTGTTATTGCGGTGTATTTATATTGTGACGTCATGTAAATACCTTGGAGATACACCGCAGTTTTCCGGGCTACGTCGGATTAGTGTATACGAGAATTGAAGCCATTCACCGGCCGCCATTGTACCCTAGTCTGGTTCCCGGACCAAAAACAATCCGACTGATTGTTCGTTGCATGTGGAATATGTAGAGCGGGAACCAGTCTATTGTACCCCACGAACAATGTTTGGCTTAGACTGCTCCCCAGTCCATTTTTATTTTATTTTTTTATTATTTATTTCTGGTATTCATAATGAGGATTCCTCAATAGTGCTCATTGCACTGTCACTCGCAAGCAATCGCTTGCATTCCACTTAACACATATGGACTCGTGAAGACAGTATGACTAGTCTATGATGGGGTACAATGGCGGACGGTGGCTTAAATTTTAGACGTCGTTGCTTCATCCAGTGATTATATATCGATGGTTGGTATACAGGGCCCAATTTCATGGAACCCGTTAGCACAACAAAATTGTTTAGCACAGAATTTCTTTGCTTTATTTTACAAAACTGGGTTGCCAGCCAAAATCGTATGTGATGTGTATTTACTGATATTTTGCTCTTGTTCCTAAAAATACAATTTGACATAGGCCTACAATTTTGGCTGGTAGGCCTAACCCATTTTACAGAGCAAAGAAATTCTGTGCTCAAACATTTGTTGTGCTAACCGGTTTCATGAAATTGGGCCCTGGTTGATGATTCGCTCGTACTCAGCTCGCCTTATTGTAAGGCTAGGATGAGCAAGGTACCGGGTATGGAGCGAAGTGTTGATGATTCGCTCATTCCCACCGCCCAAACTGGGCGCTGGTACGGGCTGTGTGCCTTCACAGATTTCTGTGACGAAAACACGTGACACACTGATCAGGTCACATATACAGACGCGCGGAGCATTGTGGGTTGCTTGCTTCCAGACGAAAAAATGATAAATATTCAAGTGCGCAAAAATCAAATTTACGAATAAAATTAGTGTATTGTGTGCAATGCCTTGTCTGCAAGAAAAAGACGTGACCTCGTGGTCACGTGTCGTATACAATTTTGGCCAATGAGGTGGTTGGTTGGTTGGTTGGTTGGTTGGTTGGTTTATTAAACTCTACGACACCGCCAAGGGTATGAGAGCATAACGATATTTAAAAATTACAGTTTTGGTTAACAGTTATAACATGGAGCTAAAAATCAATTCTTCAAATATTAATGTTACGACTACATGTATCATGAAACTAAGCTATAAGACTACTGCTCGATGACCAACTAGGAAAACTTACTCATTATGATTTTTATAAACTTGGCAAGATTTGACAATTGTCGAATATTTTGTACATTTAATAACTTGTCTAATTTCAAAGTGCTAGGTCTGAGCCAGTAAGTACGTTTTGACGTCAAAGGTCAGTTGAGAAAAAAGGGCATACTAGAACATAATGAAACTCATCACCTTTGTTTCCGGTTCCGTTTATCACATAATGTGCAGTTCGTGTCTGCATCAGGTGAATATAGCGCTCAGTAGATATTGGTAACTTGTGGTTTCCGGATCGGAATCTTGTTAGAACCGGCACCCTGAGGGGTTTATTAAGTTTAAGGAGATAATTTTTAAAAACAAAATTGGTGTTTGATTGACTTGAAGGTAGTACAGAGACTATTACGTTCAACTTCGCCATGCCAGCTTTGAAAAGCGATGTCTTTAAGGCGCTGCTCAACACAGATTTTCAACATCTTTGTATCAGGAATTTGACTTTCATTCCTAAACAGGGAGTAGCCATGCAGTATACTGTCTAGAATGTGTTTTTTTACACAAGTAATCCACTTAGAGTGAATGACATTGGCTTCATGGAGGTGGTTAGTGCTAGAAGCAATGTGCATCCATAAATTTAGCATCCTTAACTTGACAAAGTGAGATAAGTCAGTCCTACCAAGTTCTCAGTAAGCTATGCAATTAGCAGAGCGAGAATTAATTTAAAGCAAATTTTAAAGAAATCTGTTGTAAATACGTTTAATTTGATCAACAAGTAAAGCCCCAAGTTTCGCTTCCATAAAGCAAAATGGGAAGGACAGTCTGATAAAAAAAGAGAACAATGAATATCTTGTGGTAGATCCAGTTTCATGGCCTTTGCATGCACTGAGACTAAACATAGCTCTTATGGCTTGGTCAGCTTGTCTAGAAATTGCTTTATTAAAAATACCATGGTAATTGAAGGTAACGCCCAGATAGCTGAAGTCACTGGCCACCACTATTGCCAAGAGTAAATCTTGGGTATGTTCCAGTCTTCCCTCTTGGAAAAAAATAACTACCTTTGTTTTACTATAGTATTTACATGTATAGTTTCCATAGCTCACAGTAGTCATGTACCGCATTTAGTGCTTTTTGGATCTCAGAAGGAGACTCTGCCATAACAATTGTATCATCTGCATAGAGTAATATAAACAATTTAAGAAAAACTTCAACATCATTATCACTTAAGTACACATTAAATGGACATACCGGCTTTGTTGGACTATTTTGGGCTCGAAATAGACCCATACATGATTCTGAAAGTCTTTCCGAAATAGACTGAAGAGGACCTGAAAATATGGCCCTTTTTGATCATTTATCAAAAAATCAAGGTCACGTGATTTATCGGAACCAGATTCTAGTTCCGAAAATCACGTGGTCTTGGAGTTAGTTTTATTTCCAGCCGTAGAAACCAGCGCGAAGTGCGAGTTGCTTTTGTCATTCGCGGTTGGTTTATCTTTTTTGTTGGAAAATAATGTTCCACGAACACAATGTCCATACCGTCAACAGCTTGTATAGACATACATGTATGTAATATTATACAAATATTGACTGCAATGAGGGGCATGGTTAAGATTATAGGCCCAAGGTGATCTCGAAGCCATGACTATGCCCCGAGGCGGAAGCCGAGGGGCATAGTCATGGCTTCGAGATCACCGAGGGCCTATAATCTTAACCATGACCCGAATAAACAGCAGTCAATATTTGTTTTATATACCGAATGTGTAGATTGTTGTCATCTGGTTGGTTAAAAGTAACGAGACATCATACAGTCATGACAGTGGTCCTTCGCGTTTCGATTTCGGAAGCTGGTCTACGGCGGAAAAGTTGCATATTTACAGCAAACATTGTAGCATAATCACCTGGCACTTTAGTAGCACATTTCACCTGACACAGTTTTCACTGTAGGCCACTTCTCTTACTTTCTTAAGGACTTCATCATCTACGACAGACGACAAAATTACGTCGAGATTCCGCCATTACCGTCCTGATGAATGTTTACGTGAAGCGCACAGCTGCATAGTTGGTGCACAGCTATAGCTATGCTAACACATGTAATGCGCGCGTCCGGAACCCGCTAAATGACTATGCCCGGGGCATGGTATACAAATATTGACTGCAATGAGGGGCATGGTTAAGATTATAGGCCCAAGGTGATCTCGAAGCCATGACTATGCCCCGAGGCGGAAGCCGAGGGGCATAGTCATGGCTTCGAGATCACCGAGGGCCTATAATCTTAACCATGACCCGAATAAACAGCAGTCAATATTTGTTTTATATACCGAATGTGTAGATTTTTGTCATCTGGTTGGTTAAAAGTAACGATACATCATACAGTCATGACAGTGGTCCTTCGCGTTTCGATTTCGGAAGCTGGTCTACGGCGGAAAAGTTGTATATTTACAGCAAACATTGTAGCATAATCACCTGGCACTTTAGTAGCACATTTCACCTGACACAGTTTTAACTGTAGGCCACTTCTCTTACTTTCTTAAGGACTTCATCATCTACAACAGACGACAAAATGACGTCGAGATTCCGCCATCACCGTCCTGATGAATGTTTACGTGAAGCGCACAGCTGCATAGTTGGTGCACAGCTATAGCTATGCTAACACATGTAATGCGCGCGTCCGGAACCCGCTAAATGACTATGCCCAGCTGCATAGTTGGTGCACAACTAGCTATATGCTAACACATGTAATGCGCGCGTCCGGAACCCGCTAAATGACTATGCCCGGGGCATGGCAAAGACTATTGACCAGTTGGCATACGCGCCGGGTCTAGCCGATTCAATGCCCCCACTTTTAACCAATCAGATGACTGGAATCTACGCATGAGGTATATAACAAAGACTATTGACCGGTGGGCATATACGCGCCGGGTCTAGCCGATTCAATGCCCCCACTTTTAACCAATCAGATGACTGGAATCTACGCATGAGGTATATTAAATGTAATTGCCATTGTCGTGGCGTTTTATCAGCGGTGTTATATTAGTTTCATTAACTTTTTTATTTTTACCCCGACAAAATAGGAATTACATCATATATGGGAGGCTAAATCACGTGACCTAAATTTTCAAAAAACGTTTAAATTTAGTGGTTCTTTTCATAATTTCTTTATTTTATTTCGGAAAGACCTTCAGAATCATGTATGGGTCTATTTCGAGCCCAAAATAGCCCAACAAAGCCGGTGTGTTCTTTTAACCCCAAGCGCCCTGTCTGTACAGGTTTTTATAAGTATTATCACAAAAAGGTCAAATAATTAGGAATTTTGTGCCAATCGGTGGCAGTGATTGAAATAGTGGTCGTGCTCAGGGCTCCAGTGGTTCTGAACCGTAGAGCAAAAAACCGGTGAAAGTGGTAAAATTGGCAGTTGTGCCATGGACCTCACCATGCAATTTCAGAAAAACACGATCATTTTGTTCAAGCCAAATGATAGCACTGTTGCTCAACTGATGATAGCCAGACGTGTTATCATGCACAGTGGCAGTATCGTCGTTGTTCTTATACAGACTGACGTAGATGCTGCTGGTAGAAGGCGTTTTCAAAACTGAGAACATAAACACATAGATGCCACGTATGTCACAAGTGAACGTTCCTGTTGACAAATTAAAGTTTGCGTTTTCATTAAACAAAACTTTCTCAAAGGGCAGACGCTGAGATGATGTCGAGTATCTGGTAACTCTCGACACCGTGAAGGCTACGGGACGTGTGTCGCCTCTTGAACCTACAGGCCCAGGTGGTCCAGGTGGGCCTCTCTCTCCAACAACTCCTGTGGGACCTCCAGGTCCCTGCTTCCCGGGCGTGCCGATTCCCAGTTCCCCTTTCATGCCTTGTTTGCCAGGATTGCCCATTTCACCTACCGGTCCTGTCACTCCTGCGTCTCCCTTCTGCCCGGTTTCACCAGGAAAACCCTTTGGCCCTGACGGTCCAGGCCCCCCTTGATGTCCTGCATTTCCAGGCATACCAGGAATGCCCGGAACGCCGGATGGTGCCGAACAACACGAGTGACACTGCTCTTCCTGCTGCGTCTGAACAGTTCCGTTGGGCATTAGCATGTTCACGCTGAAAACTGTCCACACTACGACTGCCGTGATTGTTATTTTTTGCGCCATCTAAACACAGGAAACAGAGACGAAAGTACATTTTTAAATTTGTTTTAAAAAGTTATCTACCATTTATTTATACAAAAAAAACACATCATAGACTTTTCGGGTTTTCTGTGGCTAAAAAGTCTACAAGGCAGTTTAACAGCATTATTCTTTAGTTATGTGATGCTGTTCTTCCTTTTTTATAAAGTTTTCCAATCATGTAATCCGTCTTTAAACTTATTAATACATGTAGTTGAATGGGGTAATTTCAAAGTAAATGTAAGTACTGTACCTATATTGATAATAAACGATTTACAACACCCCAGGTGACGTGATTGGTCGGATTATCCTCTTCAAACTCAGTGTACGTGACTGCATCACCCACGCGTGCGCATTGGCTCATAGACTGGTTCCCGTCCACATATTTCACACAGGAGAATATAAGGACAGGTAAAGGGCGCTTCATCTTGATCTGTGATTGGTCGTCTTTGCGCGTGCGCATTGTGTGTTTTATATTTTAAAATTGGCGAAGCCATTTGCTTTAGGCAATGTACTTTATTTACATCTGGATATGTTCGACACGCACGGCCGGGTTAAAAATGTCAATGCAAAATATACGCACATACTAAAAATAATAATAATAATAACCCCGTGACCATGGGCAGATTTCTGTCCGTCATGGCCGCCCTTTACTGATCCTTATACTTTCGCAATAAGCGATAGGATCGGGAACCAATCTAATTGGCTCAGTGCAGAAAGTTTGTTCTCGATCTGGATTCGAAATGTTTACGTGTAGAGAGGGCATAGGCAATATTGTTGTGACGTTTCACTTACAAACATTACAGGTCAACTACTGTAATGAATAATGTAGCAGTAGGTGTAAAAGACCTTGTAGCAAAACAACAGGCGTAACGTGCATTCAGCCTTTGTATACTTCACTATGTCGCCCAACTGTCCTACATTTACCAAACAAGTAATAACCCCAAATCCACGAGGCCTTCCCAAAAAGCTATACCTACCCTGACAAGTCAACGATGAACTGTTTGCTTGAAATGTTCTTGACTCAGGAAGCACCCCACACTTCCAAGTTTCCTGTCAGTGTGATATCTCATCTCACCGCTCCTAGATTTTATTCAATCACTGAATATCCTCAGCAGTGACTACGGAAACCTGCCCACTGCTGTGGTCGGTCCATAATCACTGTCAGTGTCACTGACAAGCAGTGCCCGGAAGGTAAAAAGGCCGACCCAGTAAGCCCCGCCCATGTATCACTGTCACTTTCAGCATTTGCGCAAAGTGGATCAGAAGTAGCATCACCAAAATTTACAGTACAATCTTCCAGGGGGAGCGTATGTTTTCTCGATATATGTCTATTGCAAATTTGCATGCGAGCGGAACTTTAGTGTCAGTCGTGAGTGGCCCGTGACCAGTGTCCCGGCGGTGACTACATGAACCACAACACGTAAAATTAGTAAACTTTTTAAAACTATATGGAAGAACGGATCAGTCCCATTGTTTCGGTATCCATGCGCAAACATGCTGCTAATCATTACATTGAAAAGAAAGCAACGATGTGCACCGTCATAATTGAACTGTTGAAAAGACATTTTTACATAAAATGTTGTGGAAAAAACTGCAAACTTAAAGCTACAGTCACATAGGGCTCCCGGCGAGTCACGGCGAGCCACGGCGTGAGAACCGTGACGAACCGTGGTCGATCGGGGCCACGCCGTCTTGACGCCGTCTTGACACCTTGGCACTCCGTGATAAGCCGTGATGAAACGTGGCGCGCCGTGGGCCAAAAAAAATTTTTTAAACATGCTTTAAACTACCGTGACTCGCCGTGAAGCGCCGTGAGGCGCCGTGACACCGTGATGCTGCAATTTTCGTCACGGTGAGCCACGGCGCGGCCATTTTCAGCACCGTGGCTCTCCGTGGGTCACCGGGAACACGCCGGCTTCGATGTGACTGAAGCTTAAAGGGCCCACGGAACGCGCTTCTAAATTTTGGAGGTCTAACTGAAAATGTTAGAAATCGTCCGGGTTGTAAATAAGAAAAAATGCCTGCTACATTACTTTCTGTCATGGGTCAGGTGGCCAAGCTGTGGCGTAGGTTTAAAATCCCAATGGACCTATGACATAATGACGTCACGCAATGTTTACCGCGGTGCATTATGGGTGAAATGTGGGGACGAAATCTCTGCATCGCTAGTTTGCACAATTATTGCAGGGCCATTTTCGCCGCCTTTTGAGGCCCTAAAAGTTTAAAACATAGTTCCGGCGTCCGTCGATCGTTGGCTTAAAACTCACGTAGGCACAACTAAGTTGACACGAACCATTTTAGAAACTTTGTTTTTGACGTTTTTTTGCCAGCGAAGCGGTTAGTAAAGTTCACAAAGGTACGTGCATGCAACAAAGTTAAAGGGCCCCTTATTTAGGAATTTTATCAATGAAATCTATGCTTTAAAACCACTCTACTCAGTTAAAGTCATAAAAATCCTGTTTGGAGCTTGCTTTGGGGGTTAAAACAAAGGTTTTTAGTTTTTATGCTAATGAAATATGCATATTCATGACCAAGGTCACGATATGTCACAAGAGGCAAACACAGGAAAATCATATTCAACTGTGCACAAAAGATTTTGTAATCCATGGCTGTTTGAGTTTGTTTTACATGTTGCCTGCTGTAAGCCATGACAAAACTGGGGGTAGAAACTGCAGCAATTTGCCACAAGTCCAACTTGAAGTCTTATGTTTTTCTTAACTTTTCCCTTCTGTCTTCCTTATGTGATGCACTCAAAACAGCGCCCTCTGTCTGTGATTTATTGCGGTGAAATCTTCAAAGTTAAAAAAAGGCCACCTTTTATTGATTTTACATCCAAACGAACAAAAGTATGTCTTGCTGAACAAGTAATCCGTCATTATGAAGCAAAGATTAGGCACAAAGTTGTTTAGCATGTCACAGGCCCTTTAAGCTATGCATGCAACGCACGCAAACTAGAGATGCAGAGATTTCGTCCCCACCTTTCACCCATAATGCACCGCGGTAAACATTGCGTGCATGACGTTATTACGTTTCAGGTCTATTTTCACCGTGTAAATGGTACTTTTGTGGAAGAAATTGCCAACTGAAGGTGGTTTATCAACATTTTTTCTTTTGTAAATGTGTTGTTTTTGTTCTTAAAAGCTCTCCAGTCGTGTAATCTGTCTTCAATCAAAACTGACTATCTCTCTTCAGCACGTGTTTTGACGCATTTAGTCCTGTTCCAATCCTTGGCTGTATAATGTAGCAATTTCACCATGCCGTAGCTTTGTAGAGGTTATGTTATGCGTGGTGAACATCGATCCTATCGCCACCTTGCGTACCTACACCCCGCCCCCGCCCCCCACCCCCCAGGGGCGGATCCGGAACCCCAATGAATGTGAACTCTCATAAAAAATATAACCAGAGCATAATACAGTAATATTTTACATGCAGAATTATATGATTTATTAATAGAATCCACACAAATACATGTAGAGGAAAACAAATAGTCCTTTACGAAAGATAGTTATTCTGCTCGATGATCCTACAGTGAGGTTTTTGTACATTAAAGGGATAAACCGGCTTTGTTGCGTTATTTTGGGCTCGAAATAGACCGATACATGATTCTGAAAGTCTTTCCGAAATAGACTGAAGAGAACCTAAACAAAACCACAAAATTTGACAGTTTTTGAGCATTTTAAAAAAATTCAAGGTCACGTGATTTATCAGAACCAGATTTCTGGTTTGGATAAATCACGTGTCCTTGGAGTTAGTTTTATTGCCAGCCGCATGGCCGTGTGATAGTTTATTCCTGGAGTTTCATTTCTGCAGTACTGCATCAAATTCAGATCTGATTTTTTTTCAAAATATTTATGAGTATATGACAAAAGAGATTATTTATTGAGGTTATGAAACAAAGTTAAAGATAACTCTGAAAAAAATCGAACGTAAAATTTTGACACAAAGGCCGAAGAACCAAAGGGAGTTCCACCGTGGACAGTCTACCGGACAATGGGAAATTTAGTCCCACGGCTCACACGTTGGAACCGGTACTGTTATAACAGTGCCGTGGAAATACAATTGTATGTTCGTGAAGTCAGCTCTTTTACAGAAAACGGAAAACCCAATCGGTCGTCCAGGCAGTCCAATGAAATCTTCAGCAGAAAATAAGAGATATCCAAGGTAAAAAGCTGCCAAGTGAAGAGTGAATCGTTTCCGACAAAGTCGTGAGCCTCGCGCGATAGTGAACGGCTGGTAAAGCGTATAACTCGACTGTTGACCGTTTTTATTAATTGTAAGCTTTTGTGGTTAATTACGGGACATCACTAAATTACGTAAACAGTAGGCCCGTGTGTACCTTTAAAATTACAATAACACAGGCAAAACACAGCATGAACTGGTATTCCTTTCTATCTCGGTTGCACTGTAAATGCATATGTGCAAATTTGGTTTCTAGTTCTTTTTCTAGTATAAAGATCACGATATACATGTAGTAATAAAACACTTCAACTAAATAACCACATACGCCCTTTCTGTATAGATTATATGGGTACTGTCACAAAAGGTTAAATAATTAGGAACGTTTTGCCAATCGGTGGCAGCGATAAAAAAATAGGGGACGTGCTCAGGGCTCTAGCGGTTCTGCAGCGTAGAGCAAAAAAACGGTGAAAGTGGTGAAATTGGCACTTGGGCCATGAACTGCCCCAGTCAATTTCAAATAAACACGATCATTCTGTTCAAGCCACATTGTATCACTGCTGCTCACCTGACGATACCCAGATGTGTTTTCATGCACAACGACAGTGCTGTGGTTGTTCTTAAACAGATGGACGTATATGTCATTGACGCTGGGTTCTTTCAAAATTGAGAACATAAACACATAAATGCCACGTATGTCACAAGTGAACGTTCCCGTTGACAAATCAAAGTTTGCGTTTGAATTAAACAAAACCTCCTCAAAGGGCAGAGGCTGCAGAGATGATGTCGAGTATACAGTAACTCTCGACACCGAGAAAGCTACGGGACGTGTGTCGCCTCTTGAACCAACAGGTCCAGGTGGTCCAGGGGGACCTCCTTCTCCAACCACTCCTGGGAGACCTCTAGGTCCCTGCTCCCCGGTCGTACCGATTCCCTGTTCCCCTTTTATGCCTTGTTCGCCTGGATAACCCATTTCACCTGCCGGTCCTGCCACTCCTGTGTCTCCCTTTTGCCCGGTTTCACCAGGACACCCTCTTGGGCCTATCGGTCCAGGCATCCCGTGAGGTCCTGGGCTTCCAGGCATACCAGGAATGCCCGGAATGCTTGATGGTGTCGAACAGGAGGATGGACACTGCTCTTCATGCTGCGCCTGGACAATTCCGTTGAGCATCAGCATATTCACGTTGAAAACTGTCCACACTACGACTGCCGTCAATGTTATTTTTTGCGCCATCTAAACACAAGAAACACAAAAAAGAGGGGTGGGGGGGGGGGGGGGGGTGGGGAATTATTACTGATTACTGATAAGACACTTGAAAGAAAAAAAATAGTTATGATTGACGTTGAATTCTTACACCCAGAAAAATTTAATTAATTATATTACATGTTATATACCAGCGAAAGCGACTCAAACATAATGCCTATGTGATAGTGCTTATCGTCTTCGTGCACTTTGGTCTGTTTGTTTTAATGTAAATGGTCTCCCTCTTCAATGAACTTGGCATAATAAAACGCCACTTGTGTACAACACTGAATTATTAAGACGTACAAATAACTATTGTTTACTTTTTGCACTCCCATATTTAATTTTTGTAAACACTATACCGTTTCACCCTTACATTTACCGAAATATTTCAACTGCATTTTGCACAAGTTCCGAGAGAACTCGTTCTTTGTTGTCGGTTACCATGTATCTAATAATAGTGTAGACACTAGACATGTCATGGGTACATGTCATGGGTACAAGTACATTAGGGACCATTATAAATGGTACGCGTACGGGAAACGTATGCAGCTGGGAAAAACTGGATGGTTGTACCAACAGTTTGCGCGGTTATTTTTTCTGCACAGCATAGGTAATGTGACTTTTTACATCAATATAACCATGTACACATCCGCACATTTCTTGAACAGCCACGCAAAATTGTGATATAACAACCCAGATTTTGCAAGCCGCACACGTTTCCCGTATACGCGTACCATTTCTAATGGTCCCTATAGACTATGTAGGTCTCGCGGCAAAGGTCAAATCTGAGCTTCCGGGCACAACACGACTAAAACGCCTATTCCTATAACACGGGCGAGATTTTGTTTTTTGAATATAAATTTTTCTGTCCAATCTTAAGTATACAACCGAGCCGAAAGTGATTCGGGTAACTAAAATGTTTTTTTACAATATAGAATACATGCATAATTATCTCTAAAAACGATAAAAATTTATTAAAATTTCGTGACCTGAATAAATTTCTCTGCTAGCATATTCTTCATCCAATTTGGAATGGATGACCCAAGTGTGAAAATGAATGCTTCGAACTTGTGCACTCTAAAAAAAAGTCTGCAAGCTCTACTTTTGGTAGATGGCGTTTCGCCTATCGCTAGCGAGGTCTGTATGTACATGTACTAGGCCAACGTACGTCGGCTGCTGTGCGTGTTGCATACCTTTTGCTGCATGTAGTTTACGATCTTCAAAGATTGACTTGTCGGCTCAGAAAAGATCGTGAATTTTTACATTTCGATTGCTTATTTTTGATTATATACCCCACTTCATCAATTGGAATGCAAGATTTTATTTAGAGATACGCGTTTTGGGCCGTCTGAGTTTACAAAAACCTGCGTAAACATAATATTCCAAGAATTTCGCTCGCGACGTGCGTTGAAGAGATAGGGTCTTGTGCCCGGAAATAACAGTGGTCTCGCGCGGTCTCGTACGTTCGCGATGTCAACTTACATAGTCTATTGTACATGTACGGGGGTGGGGGGGGGGGGGGGGGGGGGGGGGGGGGGGGGGGGGTGGGGGGGGGGGGGGGGGGGGGGGGGGCGGGGGCGTTTGGTCATTGTGCGAAAATGATCTTTTCAATAGACTACTAAAGTGTGGCGCCAGTTGCCACAGTAATAGGTCTAAATATTTGCTCGTCGGCTAAAACGCCCATTAATATATCGGATTAATGTTTGTCTGCCGCTTTCAGTTGTATAAATAAATGAATAAAAACAAATGACATTATAGGTGACACAACTGCAGTGAAACCTGCTATTAGGGCCACCTTGATAAACAGGCCACCTGTTTATAATGGCCACCCGTCTCTGGTCCGAAATGCCATTTGTATAATGCTTAAGCAACCTCTACAAAGAGGCCACCTGTTTATAGTGGCCAGTTTTTACGGTCCTGAGGGTGGCTACTACATGTCTATAGTGGCCACCCTCGGGACCGTTAAAAACTGGCCACTATAAAGAGGTGGCCTCTTAAGCATTATGCACATGGCATTTTGGACCAAAGGTGGATGGCCACTATATGCAGATGGCCTGTTTATCAAGGTGGCCTTAATAGCAGGTTTCACTGTATATACAAGTTTTACTGTATTTCATCAACAATCATGTGAACGTTCTGGATCGTGCTATATCTGGAGCACAGAAATTCAGACAAGAAATTCGCGAAAAAATTTGGATTTGGATGTGAATTTTGATAAGTCGTAATATTAAGAATGTCAGCGTTTGAAATCCGGCCCGCAAGTGAGTTCTGAGTTTTTCTGGGCATGTGCATGCATGCTGATGTTATTCGTCAACCCCTCTCAATTTCACCTTTTTCATGGCGAGGTGCAGGTATTTTTTTTTCGCTTGTAAATAATGACATAAACAATACTGCAGTGGTATCAAAGGTACGTTACATCTTAGATTTGTTTTCTTTCCTTTTTGGTATAAAGTAAAAACAGCGCCAACATTTTTTTTGCAAAAAAAGTGATGGGCAAAGTACCATTTTCTTTTATGATCACATAAAAATTAATTTTAAACCGATTTGACTTTTAAAGGCACAGGCTCGTCAGCAATGCGCGCCCGCCAAATTCGTGCTCGAAACACGCAGCACCATGCCTTTGCTATGGAGCTGCGTATTGCGTGGCACACATTTGGCGGGCGCGCATTGCTGACGAGCCTGTGCCTTTAAATTATTTCTCATAATCATCAGTATACATACATGTATCTCCGAACATTTATTTTTCTTTTGTACTGTTTTTCTGCCTATATGACGAAAATAAAAATTTCCGAATTCGCCAATCCTTCCTCTTGAATCAGCGCGTTTTCCTCCGGTGAGAAGCATGGAAATAATGAGACACTGACGTCTGTTTTGCACGTTATCTACTCAGTGAAGTGGTCATTGTTGCTGAACGCCGACATGACAAAATATGCAGGTTGAAGTACGTTACCAGACTAATTAAGAATTTTAGTTATCAAAGATTGATTCAAAAACACTTTTACACTCAAGATTAAAAAACAATTCATATTTTGTTTGTGGAATTTCATGACTTTGATTAGTGTTGCCTCTATCCCATTTACATATAGTTCAAACCATGCACACATTTACTGCACAAATAGAAGTCAATTTTGGGGACCTAGTCAATTCTCCAAGTAGGGATTCAATTATTTCAACATTTCAAAATATTGTATCTCTAAATTATAAATTACGAGTTCACCCCCTTCGATTGTCACCCCCATCCTCTTTTTCCCTAGTCACGCAAACTTAACGTAAACATTTACATTCCACCACCTTAGTACTTCTACCTCCCACGGTAATTTTCAGATGGCAACATCGTAAATAAATTCTGTATTAAACCCAGGCCTTCAAATAAAATGTGCCTTCAAATAAGAAATCTCGACTTGAATAATAAAAAAAACCGGCTTAACGCAAATCAAAAATTAAGTACAAGTTTACAGGTTTAACCAGTCCTATTATTCCTGCAGCATATTCACCTTTTTATTTCCTTTCCGAAGTTTCGATATGGGGGCACCAGTTCGCGTACATGCACCTTCACCGCAAAAACACCAATAAAAGTGAAATAAACACATTAAAATAGTATAGGGAGGTTTAGATGCACGTAAAACGCAAACGTGAACGTGAAGTGGCTCGGGCACTTGCCTTATCTTTATGAGGTCTTATAACCTAGGTTGGAATTTTGGTTACGGCAAAAGAGTTCTCTTGCCACAAAAGTCACATTTGTAGATTTTTGTTTCCATCTGTTCTAAAATGTCCTCAAAGCAACGACCAAGGGCTCAAAGCATTTCGCGTTCATCTAAACCTAACAGGCACTACGTGTATTAAACAAGTGGCCTATCTTAAAATATATTCGGGTCTTTTGGCGTTTCCATAGTGATATTTGGACCAAATTCCCCCCCAACCCCCCCAAAAAATATAAAAAAATAAACAAATACAAACTCTCACGGGACATGGTGTGATGTGGTAAAATATTGTTTATGACCATAACCTTCATTTTCTTTGTAATTTTCACCTATAACGTGACAATTAACTGTCTCAAAAATGGTCCACGGTTCGGCTATATAGAAAGCGTTTAAAGTTTCAAACGGAAAGCATCGTGTGGGATAATTAAACTTAAAGAGGAATAACAGGGCTTTCCAATGATATAAAATTCAAGGAAGATTATTTTGCAACAAGAGAGAAGTCGTCAGTCAAACTTGACTTTCCGAACTTTTTTGGAGGAGTTTATATTAAATACATGTACACCACTATACCATCATCACCCAATATAAACAGGAATACCCGAACCATTGCAAGGTGTACAAGCTATGTTTTTAAGTATACTGCATGCACGTGAGGAATTCCACAAAATCAAGACTTTAGTAAAGACTGTTACAAAAATAGTGTAAGCACACCAGTTTTAACACTTGGTTGCATACAGTTGCATTTATACTTCAACTGTAAGCATATTTACAACGGCGTATACTATTTGTGGCGTCTTTATTATTCACCATATAAGGCATTCGCAATATTAGTTGACTATGTGCGTTTTGATGTACTTTGGTTTAATGTTTGCAAATCCAACATTATCTAACTATAATCCACTCACCTTCTGCTTGTGATTAAAACAATTTCTCCGAGATCCAGAATTGTTACAGTGATTCCCACAATTTGTTAGCCAATAGGCCTACTCCCGTTAATATAGGCTATACCTACGTTGTAAATTAACATTGTAGTCACCAACAACATACCGATGAGTTTCGATTGGTCCTTCGTAATACTGTTGGCTCAACCTCGGCTGGTATTGGCTTCTTTGTCGTCGACAGCTGTAGTGCTCAGATGTACGAATGAAAGAGTGTGACAATACACTTCACGCTGCGTTTTATTAACGTTTTTGAACGCATCTATACTTGGTTTTGAACGCAATTATACGACAGTTTTATCCCTCACAGCCAATGAAAAGCCCTGCACACGATTCCATGGAAAGTGATGAAGCTGTCTAAGTACCTAGGGTCCTCGTTGACTTGTGTGCAATTCCAGGTCATAGCGACACATTTCGGCATATGAAGCACGATAGGTGGCAGAGGGTATTTCCCCTCCCCCTACCATTGTTCCCCTATTGTGTCTCAAACATGATGGAATTCCTTTCGGGGGGAGGGGAGGGGGGGGGGGGGGGGTGGGGGTGTTAACAAAAGGGAAGTGTATTGAGGAATAGGGGCGTTAGGGGAAGTCCCTTTGCCACATATCGTGCTGGGTATACATTTCGGACAGGGCTTTACTCAGTACAACCTCATTGCTTGCCCTGGGTAGCGATGAGGACTATATGCAATAGCCTACATGTAGGCCTACCAGACGGTACACAATGTAAGAAAATACCAGCAGGAAGTTTCGTTTATTATGTGATGGCGTAACAGCCGGCTAACTTCACATAGGGGCCCTATGCGTGTATTTCCTCTGCGGATTGTAATGGTGCCCTCACACCATGTAGCGATCACCAGTTGCGTATGGTTGCGAAAAATAATAGTGGTCATAAGTTCCGAACGCAACTCACACGCAACTAATAGGTTTTATAGGTTTGAAGTACGCAACAACCACGCAGGTGATCGCAGACACACGCAGAGTAAGTTCAGAAATTTTGAACATGTTCAATAATTCTCTGCGAATGCCTGCGATCAATTGTTACGCAACAGGGACGCAACAGGTACGCTACGCACGCAACACGATCGCAACAGGTACGCAACTCATAAGTTATGAACGCATGTGATCGCAGGTCCAAATTTGAGGAGCTGGCCAGGTTTTGGTAGCGTACCTGTTGCGATCATGTTGCGTGTGTAGCGTACCACCAACCTACTGTGCGTATTCCCAGCGTATTCCCAACCTATGCCTGCGTACCCAACCTATAAGCCGGGTTCCCTGCACAATTTTCATCCGTCTGACGTACGTAAAATCGACGTACGTCGTCTCCGGTCCGTCAGTTTTCAATGTGAACGTTTTCAATGTGAACCGTCTCAAAGATCAGCTTCATTTACGTACGTCGAGTCGAAATTTCAACGTATCCAAACGTTTCATACGTCAAAGTGACGGTGGTACTACTTGTCCGTCGAGTCCGTTGTACATACAACAGTGCGACTAAAATACATCCACTACAGGATGATTGTGTTTTAAAACATCCTGTGGTAGATGTATTCTTTGTTTTCGAATGTATGGCTGAACTCAGGCGGCTGGATCGCTGAGCTAGCTTTGCTCACGGAAGGAACGGATGAAAATGGCGCGATGCGTGCTTCCCGTGTGTTTTGTTCAGCTCCGCATGCGGTTGGATGCGTCGATAATGTGAACCGCTGGTGAAAACGTACGTAAACGGACAGATTCTGGAACAAATTCAACTCATCCGTTTTGACGTGTGGCGACACGACGGACCGACGGACAACGGATGTAACGTACGTCTGACGGATGAAAATAGTGCAGCGGGAACCCGCCTTTAGTTGCGTGTGAGTTGCGTGTTAGTTGCGTACTACATGCGTGTTGAGAAATGGTATAAATAGTGGGCCTTTTCTAGCCTCGGTGTCAGTTGTTGGTGGACCTCCGAGGTGACCACATGGAGCTACCTCTTCGTCTTGCTGTTATTGGACATCAGTTTAATCTGGTAAATTTAGCACTCCAACACATAGCACCCACATAGTGCACCACCCACAAACACTCTAACTCATGTGGGACGTCAATGTCAAGTTTGGTTGAAGAGATGTCACTATTGACATATATAGATGGCGACTCCTCCTCCACGTTGGCCTTCTCGACTTTTGGAGTAAAGGTTATAATTGGAAAAATAGACCTGGTTTTCAGTAATATCACTGGAAAACCAAGATTCAGTTATTACCCCAACGTCTACCTTATTTAATTCGAACACAGCCTCAGCTTCGTCCAGTTTATTAACAAGTGATTGAGCATTGGTTAAATAAAATACTGGTAGATCCAAAGAAGCTTAGAGGAGCTACTGCGATACTGTTGTAGATTGTCAATATTTCTGATAGAAGGTGAAACCGAACAAGATGGAATGTTTGTCAATGTTCGTGGTCTCCAATCCGTCCGGTCACAATGGGATGTACTGCGTTGTGAAAGTATCACTGGGATCTTCCTGCGAATGTGGGCGCCACCTCGTCGTCCTCTACATATGCGATATATGCCATTCTTTTTTTAGAGTTTCCACAAGTTCATGTGAGATTGAGATGCCATTTCCAATATTCAGTTGCCTTAGTTCGTATCTAAAATATGTTCTGCGACTCAATAATTGGGTATATGAAGCAATGCCACTATTCAAATCCAAATTGATTTTGTTGTGTTCCTGATTCGGTCCTGATGTATCAAACACAGACAATCTGTGTATGATGTCGGAAGTAGTCGGTCCCGGATTCGGGCTGACATCGCCACAAAGTAACAGTTCCAGTTGAAATGTTGACAAACTGTTACTATAATACGGCACAGGGGCCAAAACAAAATCTTCGGTGCGTTTTGTTTGGGACGACTCTTTTTGGACGGGATTAAGCTAGTGTTCAGTCGTTAAACACAGAAAAAGGCAGATCAGGCAGAAGAAAATTTTCAGCATGATGCGTCGCATAGATTGAACGTGAAGTACCTTGGTGGTATAATATGGAATTCTTCCGGCCTGCTGGGGCTGACTGGTGATAGTTCCGTTGCTCGTTAATTACCAACGATCCAAAAACACACATTGGGCGATCAAAACATCAAAATAACCAGGACAAACATCGTGAAGACCATAACATACAACTTGGTAGTAAAACAGTTAGTACGATGACAACTTAAAACGTAGATTAAAAACGATTTTACTTTAAAAATTGGGAGAATTCAATTTTAAAATGGCAGCAGGTAAACAGCGCCCTCTAGAAATTGTATAGTTCTGCACGCAACTCACACGCAACTCGCACGCAGATGATCGCAGGTATTGGGGGGATCATAAGTTCAGTTCGCAACCCACACGCAACCCACACGCAACTCACACGCAACCCATAGGTTGAATAGGTTAGAAATTGACAACATTGTTGATTTGGGTTGCGTTTGGTGCGTATACAAATATTTGTTTACACGCAACTCATAGGTTTCAGCATACGCTATGGTGTGAGGGCACCATAACAGCGCTTAGCAGAGTGGAAATACCCTTAGATCTTAGGATGATATAGGGGTGATAATGAGCTTTCATTTGATGTGCATATTGTAGTGTGTGGGCCAAGCTTGTATAGTAGCCTTTTGTCAAGGCCTCGTGAATTTGGGCGATATAGTGACTCGAGTAGAGTCTACACACGCCGAATCGCAAGACATTAAAGAGGAAGAATCCCCCTTGACGAAAATCCAGCATTAAGGCTTTTTTCGATAGTCCAAACATCCCTCTTGCCGACGTGGATTTTTTTTTTTTTTTAATTGTCGGTTTTAAGTGGATAAATTGCAAGCAAAAGTGCGCTTTTCGAAAATGAGATTTTCGCGATTTCTGAAACGCTCATTAGGTATTCATGATATGCGCGTGACCCCGTGACGCAATCCTGAGAAAGAGAAGTCAACACGATTGTTAGCTCCATACGTTTACACGCAAAAAACTTGGAAAACCGTCTCTGTTAGATGGTCTTTTTTGAAGAATTTTGTTGTTCCAAAAAGCCAGAGATATGCCCAGTAGCTGCGTGGTTGCATGTTTTACCAGACACTATGAAAAAAAAAGAGCAGAAAGATTTTCTTTTCTATTACCAAGAGAGAGAAAAATGAGTCGCTCATTCTATAACTTGTACGGCCGATGTCCAAACACGTGGAAACTACGCCGTACACAGACCGTACACAGACCGCTGTGAATGCCATTCGTTCCGTGACAAAACCACCAGTCGCAATGCACCAGTATTTACTTCAAAAGAGAGCACTGTGAGCCACAATTTCATCGTTTTTTCACAAAACAGGTAATAGTAGATTGCTGTCATATTACATGAAGTGTTTTTTACGTTTGTATTTTGAATTACAAGGACAAAATAGGCATGATAAACATTCACTTAGTGTATTTTCCATTCAATACTGCACAGACCGTTTTGTATGTTTCTCAGGATGACGTCAACACCCTGTTGATAAACAAGCCGAGTGACCTCTAGCGTTTCAGAATTTGGGTGAAGAGGGTCGGAACTGCTTTACGTTTTAAGCAAAAGTCTGTCGATGTTTTGTGAAAAACAAGTTGTGATGGTGTTGTAGACACATACACCTCCATGATAAACAGAAAAACTAAAAAAATGTGGAAGGGGGGATTCTAGCTGTTTAAGGCATAACGTTCGCCCAGGCTTTGTATACTCCGCTCAAATAAGATCCATTCGTTGTACGTGGAATAGCCTATGTGGAGCGGGAACCCGTCTACTCGCGATTGGGTACGTAAACATATGCACGCACGAGTTAGTTTCAATGTCAGTTCAAAAATGAGTCTTTAAAAGTCCTTTTCTGGTCGAAATACTGATGCTACAGCTATTAGCACTATGAAATAGTCGGAAAGGCCAACTTTTCATGTCAGTCATGTCAGTCCGATTTCGAGTTCTGGTATTAGGCCGTGGGCCAATTTCGAAAAGTGAAGCCGTTTTTATTTTCCGTAGGGCACTTAAGACGACTATACCTGATACTAGCATAGGCGGTCGTAGAAAAATGAGGAAGGAGGAATGGCCGATGTTCTTCAAAAATTCTCACAAAAACAGTAATTTTTTAAGTTTGTGAACGTGTCGAAACGAGGATGAGTCTTGTTCCTCTTCCGATATCCATGCAGCGTAATGGGCATGCTCAACGCGTGAGACACCACACCGCGCTCAAAAAGCCGAACAAAATTACGTGCATAACATCCAGACTACATGCACCAAAAGGAGATTACGTACGAAAGCATGGACTGGTGTCCGATCCTATCGCTTATTTCGAATAACTTTGTAGATTCCGAGTTCGTTCTTTAGTATTTTTATTTTTTTAAACATATATTACCTCGCGCAAAAGACAAAAAAAAAAGACACAACACAGAGGAATTTGGGAAACAACTGTGATGACTGCAGACACGAAAACGTGCTTTTCATTCCACTCCTTATAAAGCAAGGGACACAGAGCATAATCATGTATGCAAGGGCTCTGTTGAATGTACAAGCTGTAATTCCACAACGAAAATAACTTTTACATCCTGTAATACATTGTACTAATGCAATCGGACTTCATTTTTTAATAATTAATCTTGCATTTTGTACAAATCTCATTGTACTAGGCACAATTAAAACAAATATAATATAGAATGAAACTTATTGTTTCTTTTTTTACTTTGTTTGTACCAACACTGACCTGCTTTAATATAAGACACTTTAAATACCCAGTAAATGCCCAACACCCTGGCCTCTGGCACGAATTTTTGGATGCTCGGATTTTTGCACCTGCATATTTTAACTGTTTCTACAAGATGCAAGGGGTGGACTGAACAACATCATCTCACACTAGTAAAATTTTTGGCCTTTTTTTGTCTTACCCCCAACTTTCGCTGTTCGTAAGCAGACCTCATGTTCGCAATACAAGCATAAATATTCTTTATTGTAACACATGTAATTTACCATCTTTAAGAGAAAAAATACAGATTATAAAACAATAATTCCAGCATTAAGGAAAAAATTGAAAACATTAGTAGATGATCCCTCAGAAATTGTCGAGTACATGTACATGTAGTATAGGCCTACACTACTGACAATAAGTTAGGGATATTGGTATGTCGTCAACTTTGGATTTCTTTTTTTAAATGATTGTTTTTCACCTATTTCTGTGACAAGGTGTGTCTGTCAATCAGATACAATTATAAAAAGACTAATCATATACAAAATCATTCAAGCAAAATGCACACTCTCAATATAAAACATCAGCATATACACCCCACATTATCCCTAACTCATTGTGAGTAGTATGACATGTTTTTCCCCAACTGCCCCCATCGGTTCCAGTTACAGTAAAATACTAAGCATGATATTATGGGATCTTCCCCACACCTACTTTTAATTTAACACACTCTTCCCTCTTAACCTATTTTTATAAAGCAAATGGAAAGAATTGGGAAGTTTAGTATGGCTTCAGACCTTGTGTGCAAAACATACGAGACAGGCTTAAAAATTGTTTCTTCACAAAATCTTAATTTTTTCCCACTCGAAATTTTGGGTTTTTCCATCAAATCTTCACATTCCAAATGATGCTATGAGTCATTTTAAACAAAAAATTCTGATCAACTTCCCAACTCTTACAGAGCACTCAAATTCTGTGCTAAGCAAATTGTTGTGCTAAACAACAAGAACAACGCTTTGAGTTTGAAATTGGTCCCTGGTTGTTGTTGGTTTTTTTTGGTCCCTGGTTTTTTGTTGTTGAGAAAATGTATAAAAGGATTTTGTGTGCACAAAATCGGAAGCCATGAGGCATGACCACCTACCCAATTCATTCCATGAGCAAGTGGGGTTGACGGTGCGATGTACACGTACGATGTGGTACGTGTATACGGTGATCGTGTTCAAACGAAAACTCTCTTGGAAAACTCCGTCTTCTGGCACAAAATATACATGTAGTTTCCAGTACTACTGGTTATAACGTGTGACAAATCCTATTTCACGTGAAGCGTCAATACTCATGCGTGAGTATATTTACTGATTTGTTCAATTTCAAACGTAAATAAACACACCTATCCGTCATGGTCGTCGATCTTGCACAAACGTACTAATCGACATCTCGTGCGGAACGGCACACATAAATTGCTTCATTCGCCTCACAACTTAACTGTCATGACCGCTGTGATCATCGCCAGACTATACAATTTTAGGCTCATTCAATACAAAAAATACCACAAACTGACGCTGTTCGTCGCTTCTAGCTCATCAACGTGTAAGAGTTGACAAAAAGAACATCCAATAAATCACAAGAGGTATTATTTTCGGTCGGAAAATGTGAATAGAAAGTATATATAGTCGTGCAAACTGCCGTACGGAAGAAACGATTTTGGGGAATCGGCCCACGGCCTATATGGAAGCGAAACGGCGCGATATCAATTCGTGTCACTACTTGGAATCAAGACGTTAACTTACTCTCAAATTTTCACCTTAATTGTTTGTATTTTTTGTTTTCTTGTCATGAATTCTATTTTTGGGAGGTGTTTTATATATGAGTGTTAAGTTAGATCTAGTCTAAGATTAAATTTCCAGAAAATCTAGATACGCTCCTTTAATTTTATGGGGATATAAACCACCCACAGCAACCCGATTTGCCAGGTAGTCTGGTGCTTTACTCGCGAAGGCGCACTGTTTAAAAAAATCTCTGTTCATTTACAGTACATTCACATGTCAATTGGCATTACATAGCGTACTGTTTTTGAACAGTACATTCTACTTTTTCGTTTTCTCTGTTTGCATACAGTAGACTCTACGGTTATTTGGAATTGTAAATTTACAGACGATTCTTCTGTTTTTCAACAGACGACCAAGTGTTCGTTTTGTGCTTGTTTTGTTCTTTAACAAAGCCTTCTGTAAAGAAACGATTCTATGTAACTGAACGAAGCAGTCCAGGTTATTGACGACTGTTTCTTGTTGCCCTTATTTACAGTTCACTTTTTTGTGTTGTAGATGCACCATGCACACTCAATTTCCTAGTGTTTATTTGCATGCCGGGGTGCAGTGGAGTTTCAACAGGGTGTACAGTATACAAAAAATGTAACCCGACCCATTGAAATACAGGAATACAATAAATTCAGGGGAAATTTCCGCCTGAATCTATTGTATTCCCGCACTTTGAGGCAGGTTACATGCTCCCGTATATCTCCACTGCGGGCAGTATTGCACGGCAAATAACACGCAAATTAAACCAAAAAATGTACGAAAAGTTGTATTTTATTGGCACCCTGACCGGACTAAATCGATATCAATGTAAAATAAATATCTCCGCACTAGAAAATGTACACTCAACACCAGGCCTAAATAACAGTTGCCGTGATTGGCCAGATTCTGTTACCCGACACAGTAAACATGTCGCCTGACAAATTTACTCTGTCAGGTGACAGAATCTGGCCAATCACGGCAAGTCTTAGTTATGCCTTGCCTTGGGTGACATCACGAACGCGCTTCGCAGGAATTCATGCGAAGTTAAAGGGCCCCTTATTTAGGATTTGTATCAATGAAATCTATGCTTTAAAACCACTCTACTGAGTTAAAGTCATAACAATCCTATTTGGAGCTTGCTTTGGGGGTTAAAACAAAGGCTTTTAGTTTGTATGCTAATGCAAATATGCATATTCATGACCAAGGTCACTATGTCACAAGAGGCAAACACAGGAAAATCACATTGAACTGTGCACAAAAGATTCCACTTTTTTCTCAATTTTCCTGAAACTTTTGTAATCCATGGCTGTTTGAGTTTGTTTTACATGTTGCCTGCTGTAAGCCATGACAAAACTGGGGGTAGAAACTGCAGCAATTTGCCACAAGTCCAACTTGAAGTCTTATGTTTTTTTCTTAACTTTTCCCTTCTGTCTTCCTTTCGTGATGCACTCCAAAACAGCACCCTCTGTCTGTGATTTATTGCAATGAAATCTTCAAAGTTGAAAAAGGCCACCTTTTATTGATTTTACATCCAAACGAACAATAGTATGTCTTGCTGAACAAGTAATCCGTCATTATGAAGCAAAGCTTAGGCACAAAGTTGTTTAGCATGTCACAGGCCCTTTAAGTTGAGCAGTGGTCGGTGCGGACAAACCGCAGGAGTGTATAACAAATGAAGTTAGTTTTAAAAGTAGTGTAAGATCGCAGTGTGGCCAACATCGGAAGGTAGGAAACTTATTCCTTTTTTGTCCATTTTGTTCAGATTCGAAGGTGTTTTTCTGTCGTAAATGTTCACATTCAAACATCATTCTATATGGAAGAAAAGAAAAAAATATTGTCACCGAGTCATCCTCTATCTAAAAGTAAATGTTTCTAATGTTGACGTATGACAAACAAAACAAAGATTGTATAGACCGAATTCCACGTGTCTTCCTGTCTCAATAGATAATTCAAAGAGAGGTCACGCATGAATTCGTCATGCATACAGTGCAAACAGAGACCTGAAAGTGAAGAAGAAAAATTGATCTTCTGCTCCAGGTCTCTGGCGCTCGCTGTGGACTGACTGACATAGCAGTTTTCATGCGTAAATGACGACCCAGTCTGTGATGATGCTATAGTTAAAAGGTCATAAATACACTGTGACGGTATGCCATGTTTGTGTAACAAGATAGAGATAGCAAACAAACAAACGAAAACAAAAACACAGAACCTTGATATGAGACGAAAGTCCAACCTGTACACTTTAATATCAGACAGAGTCATCACGCCCCCAACAAACGAGAGATGATGATTTGAAGTTTCGGGAGAAAAAGTTACGTTTCTTGATTGTACGCCACGATGGGAAGAAAAGCGACAGTGGCAGGTCTGGTTGGAATCCCCGTCGCTGCGACGGCGGCGTTTCTCCGCCTCAAATACGGCCCGACAGTCTTCGCGGATTTGGGCAGCGTTCTTCGAATAGTGGCACTCCAGAAATCGCTGATAAAATTTGAAGAGAAAAATATCAAAATGGTTGACGTGTTCGAAGAGCACGCCAAAGAAACACCCGAGAAGGTCTTTCTTCTGTACAAGGACGAGTCGTACACTTACGGTGATGTCGATAAGGAAGCCACGAAGTTAGCACACTTCATACAGGGAACCGGGGTAGTCACATGCAAGGAAACGGCGGCCATATTCATGTACAACGAACCAAGCTTTGTCTTGTTTTGGTTGGCATACAACAAGCTGGGTCTCCGAATAGCTTTTCTGAACTACAATCTCAGAGGTGATGCCCTCTTGCATTGTATCAAGGCCTGCGGAGTGAAAGCGATTGCCTGCAGCACAGGTGTGTGTCCTTCGTTTCTTCTCCATTTCGATTTGTCTTTGTTTGTGTCTTTTTTTCAAGGCTCTATTTGCACTTCAGAGAAATATACAAAATCAGGGTTTCCCACCATTTTCAGAAATGAGGGTAGGCCTACAAACTAATAGGTCCTACACCCAAAACACTGAAGGTCTATTTCATGGATGGTTGGAAAATACGTAGTTACCCGTTATTAAAGGAGCGTGACCAGATCATAATTTGTTTTATCTTGTACAATCATTACACCCATACTAAAACAGTTGCATTGGCTTCCTATTTCTGTTCGTATTAAATTTAAGATAATGTTATTGACCTTCAAGGCACTTCATAATCAAGCACCTGAATATATTATTAAAAATGCAAACAAACTCCGGTTATTTATTACGATCAGGAGCTACTCCTCAGTTATGTCCGGTGGGAAATATGTTGAAGACATCCGGTGACAGGGCGTTTTCCCACACTGTGGAATAAGCTGCCACAAAGCATTCGCTGTGCTCAGTCACCTGTATAATTTAAACTGTCTCATTCCCAAACACATAGATGCAAATGTCGCATCGGCTCCATGTAATGGATTGAGTATGCTGATTTGTCCCGCTTTCATGAGTTTGGAGTCAAATATCTGCCTCGGGCGGAAACATTGCCTACTAATTTCCGACCCTGAATCTAACTTAATTTGTTTTTCTCAACTTGATAGATTTCTCTCGTATGGAAAGATGTTACGGTGGACAATACATTTTAAAATGTGCAACTAATGTGCTTTATTTCCAGATCCAGTACTCTTACAAGCCTTAGAAGATGTAATGCCCCAGTTGAAGAATCTAGGTATTAAAGTTTGGGTCCCCAAATCTATCAACCAACAAGTGATACCTGATGGTATGATCCATGTGAACACCTGCAATGAACGCAGTGATCCTATACCGAGAAGTGTACGGGATGCTCAACCTAATGGTGATGATGCGCTGTACATCTTTACCTCTGGAACAACTGGTAAGTTCAAAGATTCATTTATTTTGTTTTTTGCTGGGTCTGAAGTATACGTGTAGCTATAGCGTAAGCATTTTAAGCAGGAAGGTTAACTATAGAATGCCATCCTGTAATTATAACGCCGATAGGTTACACGAAGGCGCTCGCGAATCGCGATGAAACAACATACTGGAAAATCACCACGACGTGCATGTGGACGGACAAAAGGTCATCACTGATCCCGAGACCTAGCCGATCGTAGGGGAGACGGAAGAGCTGCATCAGCAGAAAGTGTTTGCCTTCTTTCTCCCTTTGTGGCTGTGGTAAGCAGTTCTGACATGCCCAAGTCAGTCCACTCTTTCACATCGCCACCCAAATCCTCCTCTGTCGACCTTGTCGTCGGCCTCCTTCCAGGGTACCTTGAGGGATCGTCTTGGAGAGGCTGTTGTGACGAATGACTTTGAGGTGTCCAAACCAGGCCAGCTTCCTTCTCTTAACCGTTGCAAGTAGGGGTTGTTGTAGACCGACAAGGGTGGCGACTTGATTTCGCACGTTACTCATTATAGTTTCGTGTTCCAAATATAGGAGATGCGCAGCAGTTTTCTTATAGGCATTTGTTATCGAATGCCCGGATCTTCTGGCAGTATCGGCGAGGAGCGTCCATGCCTCACAGCCATACAGGAATATTGACACCACTAGCGACTTGTAGAATCTGAACTTTGTATGAAAGCTGATGTCATTGCTTTTCCATACCCTGCTGAGTCTCGCCATTGCAGCAGTGGCTGTTGCGATCCTGATTCTTACTTCTGTAGAGCAGCTGCCATCTTTACACAGGGTCGTTCCAAAGTACTTGAAAGTGTCTACCTCCTCAAATTTCTGTCCGGTCATGTTTATGTCCGTATTGGTGATGTTTGTACTGTTGACCACGACTTTGCTCTTCTCAGTGCTTATGTCCATGCCATAGGCTCCCGCTCTTTCTGTGAGCTTGTTTGCAAGGTCCTGCAGTTCAGAGTTACTGCCGCCCATCAGTTCTATATCGTTTGCGAACCACAGGTTGCAGATGGGCCATGGAGATGGAGGTGTGGTGGTCATGGAGAGTCTCCAGCATGATTCGCTCCAGGAAGATAGACGGGTGAATAAGACGGGTGAGAGTAGGCACCCCTGCCGCACAAAAGGAAACTTTAGCAATATCGCAATGAAGGCATCATCAGTCTGTTGTACTATGTTAGTGTACTGTTGTACTATATGTTAGTGTACTGTCCTTATCAGCATAAATTAGTTCAGAATAGCCATCGATCATTCTGCCCAAAAGTGTAGGCACCCCGAGAAGCACCACCGATCGGTTCAAAAGTAGAATCGAATGGTTCAAACTCAAAGAGCCAAGGAAACTGCATTCGCTTCGTCCACGTCCAAAATAGCCCTAAAAGTGCTAGTAAAACGATTTTTGAAAATGCTGGAATTTACTTTGCTCATTGCAGAAAGAAGTAAACTTTTGCTCGTGGTTTTTCATTGTGCACCACATTAACTTTGAGGACATCTTCCAATTGCGTCAGGCACCTGACATCATGCGCGATTTGGCAGCTCGCACCGATCTGAGGTTTACTTGCCGATGACCGCGATTCAATGACGGCCAAAGCGAATACGAAAATACAGTGGTCTTTTGAATAAAAAGAAAAATACAGTCACGAACGTAAAACTATATAACTAGTACTCTCAATTTAGAAACGTTCTTAGATATAATTTTACAAGCTCTTTAATTAAATTGTATGGTATATTTATGTCATGTAATTTTTGTCCAAAAAGCAGGCCACAACATTAATGTGCACCCATGTATATCCTAGAGTCCCGATCGCAACGGATGTGCTATTCTACTGTACATGTATTCAGCACTGCTGGTCTTAATAATAATAATAATAATAATAATAATAATAATAATTACCGACAATGGTGCATTTGGGAGACATTTTCGGGAAGCGTTTTAATTAGGACCACTCAACTCTGGGTAGAAAGCTCTCTAAAAACACTAATTTTCTCGAAAAAAAGCTTACAAAAGATGGTTTTCGACCTAAACGAAAATGGTTCTCGACCTAAAAAGAATAGTTAAGAACCTAATAAAAATGGTTTTCGACCTAATAAAAATGGTTTTTAACCTTCTTGGAATTAGGGAGACATGGCAATGTCTCCCTAATACCCCGTGTCTCCCTAATACCCCGATAATAACCCTCTCGTGTCTCCCTAATACCCTATATGTGGTTGTATCACTTAATGCTGCAAAGGGGCGACCCGCCGGTAAGACTTTGCCAAACTACCACCGAAATTTCGGCTAAAAGACATCGATTGGACACCAAATTTCTGTAAACTCAGAGGTTCTCTTGATTTTGACTTCCAAAATATTGGGGCTACACCAAATTGTAGCCCTAATAGAGTGGGTCACCCTAATAGGGCTCTCTACACACAAAGTGTCGCCCCATTGGATAAAATAGAGAAATAATATTTATAACAGCGCCTTACGTGAAATACCTCAAAGCGCTTCACAAACCACACCATCACCAAAAAGAAGCTACAAAACCAAGTAAAGTAATAATTTAAAATAAATAGTAATCTACATTTAAATGTAACGACATCGCAAACAAGGCAGGTGACAAGGAAACAATTTTTTCAGGGGATACCACAAGAGGCGGGTTATGGAGAATCCCCTAGACACACAGTATCCTGTCTAAATGGTCCCGCAAGGCCGGCCGTTTCCCTTGCAGGTTAAGGGCCCGGGCCCCGCCGGTATTTGTACAGGTCCGAGTCCAAAGCTTAACTGCAGCAGTACATTCTCTCCACAGGCCTTCCTAAGCCAGTTAAAGTAACACATACTCGCCAGGTCCGCGGTTCATTCGTACTTTCTCCTTTGGAACTGTCTTGGGACGACGTAATGTACACAACGCTACCTCTGTACCACAGCGCCGGTTACGTTGTCGGATTTCTCAACGTCATTCGAGTAGGTAAGACAGTTTAAGAGTAGGTACGCTATGTGCACTCTCAGTGTGGTTTTTGCTGCTGTGATGGATATAGGCCTTGTTTAACGTGGTGTACTGACGATCTTCCTGTATTAACATGTACACTAACTTTTTGTTGCTATGTGGTGCACGCGGCACATAGCAACACCGTACTAGAGAATGGCATAAAGCAACCAGACTGTTGGTTGCTGGGCAATGACGTGCACCACTTAGCAACAATAGCGTAGTATGTGACTTTCTAAACTGCACCTCAATTTGAAAGTGGAGAATTCGGGGCACCGACCATAATGCAAATGTCACTTCACGCAAAAGGTTTTAAACCTAGCGTACATCGACATTGCAACTGGAAGCAACTCAACTGATCAGTTGCTGTCGATGTGTGCGTAGCGCACACATCGATAGCATCTGCTCATCTGTTCATCTGATCATCTGAACTAGCGGCAACTGGGAGCATCCAGCCTATAGCCGTGTCTATATTTCCAGAGCGCGCACATCGACCCGGCAACTCGGTAAAGCCTGGAGTACATTGACCTCACAACTGGAAGCAACTGTTGCTTGCAGTTGCTGTCGATGTTCGCACACGTGATTAGATGCACGCGAGCAACTGACGGCAACTAGTTGCAAGTACGCGTACGTCGACGCAACTGACCACAACTGGGTACAACTAGTTGCCAGAAAGTAGAACATGAACAACTCGCGGCAACTGGGATTTTTCCAGTTGCTAGTAGTTGCAAGTGCGCGTACATCGACCTTTTTAAGCAACTGATCAGTTTCTTCCAGTTGCCGGAAACACCAGTTGCCACTAGTTGCTTCCATGGAGTTGCAATGTCGATGTACGCTAGGCTTTATAGTGCCCTGAATCTGTTCTGTACACGCATGTATTGACTTTTTCCTATGACCCTATACAAACCGTCTGGTTTTCCGAGATTCTCAAGGAAATGCGGTCATATGTACATGTAAATAAAGCGTACTGTCCTTATGGGTCTAATTCTTGCCAGCACTTTTTATGGTATTTTTCCTGTAGTATGTGCCAAGCTACATGTAGGTACTGACCATCAGGGTATAGACTAATCTCTCAATACATGTAATGCTTTATTTTGTACAGGATGCACTATTGTTCTTAGCAACTTCTCTGCTCGGCGATTCTGGGATGATATCCGCAAATACCGGGCCACCGCATTCCAGTATATCGGAGAATTATGCAGGTATCTTCTCGCTCAACCACCGGTAGGATATACTTCAGATATCCGAAACCTTGTTATAAATTTATAAATATAAGCCTATAAAAGTGAACAGTGTCCGGGCCGCGGGATTTACAACCCATGTAAATCATTTTCCAAATGACAGAGCGCATTATGCTGGAAAAGTAACAAAAACCAGACAGACAGAAGGTTTCAAAAATAACTGTCATGCATGACTGCGTGCACAATGCACAATATGGCGACTTAGACCTATGGAGCTGTTCCAACTGGGGAAATAGTTTGAATAATGCAGCCGACAAATTGCCTGAAATTGATGACTTTCACGAAGACCAGAAGAATGCTCTGACATATTTTCTGCTGGTGTACTTACCAACTAGGTACACAAATGTTGTTATTTTTCAAACATCGCCCTATTGCTACGTCAAAACAACCGTTAACCAATGAGCTTACGTCTCGGTTGCTCTTTTTGAAAAATTAGCATGAAGAGTCCCTGCCCATAAAACACGCCGTGTACATATACAGAAAGAACAAGGCTGTGATCGAGCCTAGTGTGGGTAGTTTGGATTCTAGACCAAGATTCCGGTAACCAGCCTATTCACTGTTGGCGACAGACTGTTCGCCGCGGTCGCTGCATGCATGCAACCACGCCGGGCAGGCCGGTTTTTTTCCGCGGCTTGGCCATGTGGGCACGCGTAATACAAATTTCACAGCCTTAGACAAGGCTACGTAATCCCAAATCGAGCCCCTGTTGAAGATTTTATAGAGTTTGTTAATGTTGAGTTCGCTCACAGTTGAGTCAGGCCAACCCTGGTAAATTTAGGCCCCTAGCCAAGCCCCACTCATTTGTGTACCCCACATAATAAAAGCTATCAATCATCGTAATTGTGACACAATGCATGTAAACAACAGCTCTTTCCAACCAATAGCCTGACAGAGAAATATTCCCAATACAGCGCAACCGAACTCTCCTCTTTGAGTCCCTGTGTAATTTTGTGTGCGATGTATGCCTGCTGCTAAAAAAAAAACCAGTCGCTCCAATGTCACTTTGATCAACAGAGACCAGACGACGGCAAATACAGCCAAAAGATCCGCTATGCTATCGGCAACGGACTGAGGCCCGATATATGGGAAGTGTTCCAAACCAGATTCAATATCGGCCATATCGCTGAATTTTACGGAGCCACCGAAGCGCCAGCATTCTTTATGAACACGGACGGTAAAGTGGGAAGCACGGGCAGATATCATGGAGTTTTCAGGGTTAGTGGTTAAACATTTTGTACTGTAGTCAGCAATAGGTACAAAGGAAACACCAATGCCAAGTGGTGATTATTATCTGTCACCATTTAAAAAAAAAAACAACAAATGTGGAGATAATGACCCTTTGCGCACTATTTGATTTACGTGCACTGTTGATGGATACCGGTACAAGCGCTTTAGATATCACAAGTTTGTATTATTGTGCGTTCTGCTGTATAATGTTGTTTGTTTCCAATAAGGGAGTATTTGGCGTCAAATTCGCAAAAACTTGATTGCATGACTTTGTCACCAGTTTTCGCCGCATATTCTAAACTGGAAATATTTGCTGTTTTGGAATTACAGGGTGTTAATTTGTTAATTTCGTGGAGATGGTGAAATATTTTGGAAATTGGCAACCACCATCTATTAGCTAATGATGTCCTCTTTCTTATGACACCACGAAATCCAATTTACGGTCACACATGACTGAGCACGGAGCAGTGTAATCAACCATGTCAGAACTGGTCTTGCACCAGATTCACCACAGCCTAACTCTAACAATTTTCATACCTAAAAAAAAGAAGACCAGTGTGTCCTCAACAAAATTGTTATTCTCAATGATTACAAATTTTGGGTGTCTTTCCCTGTCTCGACCTAACCCCAGTGTCCTTCGACTTTTAAGGAGTGTGCAATGAAATAACAGGCTGAGGATTGCATAATTTGGAGACCCAACAAAAGCCCTGCACTGGGCAGACGTGGTTCATTATGAAAACATCTTTTTGGTGCAAGACCAGTTCTGACATGGTTGATTACACTGCTCCGTGCTCAGTCAGGTGTGACCGTAAATTGGATTTCGTGGTGTCATAAGAAAGAGGACATCATTAGCTAATAGATGGTGGTTGCCAATTTCAAAAATTCATCTCGGTTTCCTTTTTTTTTTAAAACACCCTGTATAGATGCATTTATGGGTATTTACAGTAGTATATGTATCTTCGTTGCATCTATGGCGAACAACGACACAGTTCGACAGCGATAGACCTATGTCGCATGGACGCGTTTAAAAACGTAAACATCGGTAACGTACGTAACAAATGTCTCGACGCAAATGCACTTTTTATACACTGTATAAAACGTTACACTGAGGTAACTTGCGTCAATTTTAATTGAGAATCGCAATTTGGAGCTGGAGGAGATCTGGAATGTAGGAGCTCGTGGGTTTAAAAAAAAGTTATAACCTAATAATACAAGGCATATACAAGGCCAAGTAAACTTCGAAGCATCGGTAGAGATGAGGATGTGGATGACGTATTTTTAAAAAAAAAGAGTTCTCATAGACATCGATTAAATTGTCTTTATAGGCTCTCACGGATATCGTCACTATCGTACAGTGCGATTTGGACATGACCCTACCTCTGCGCTCGCCGGATGGCAGATGTATGCTGACACCCCCAGGTGCGAATGTTCGTACCCACGACTCCTCTCCAAAATCAGTCAGTACAGATTAGGGCAACAGTTTACTAAAATCGATCAATACATATATGACACACCAACCAGAAATGCATCCGTTACTATAATTTATTACGAGTCATACTGCCTTCTAACACGTTAGTTTAAATCGAATAGAGAAAACGTATAGAAAGACTTAAAGGCATAGGCTCTTGGGGCAGCAGGTCCTTGGATCACAGTAATTTTTACTTTTGTTGCTCCTTGCCTATTTTGTGTATTGCAGGAATGGCTAAAATAAATAATAATAATAATAACAATAATGCGCGCACGCCAAATTCGTGCCACGAAATACGCAGCTCCATGCCTTTGCTACACGGAGCTGCGTATTTCGTAGTGCACGAATTTGGCGCGCGCATTGGTGACGAGCCTGTGCCTTTAAATAGATCCCAAATGCTCCCAAGCGAATCTGTCGAAATGCGCAATAATGTTTAAAGGTAGTCTACATGTTTGGTAATTACCCTAAAAAAATGTCTGAATTATTATCTCAAAGCTTACTTGTTATCAAGATGGTAATGGTAGTAATCATCTTGTGAAATTATTTTGTCTGTGAAGTGCCCTCATTCATGAGAAAAATAACAAAACTATTTAGATCTCCAAAGATCGCCTGTGGGCGATTTTTTAAGCCATTCATTTATGCACAAAAAACAAACTTGGATTTTTCAAGTTTTCTAGGGTAGGCCTATCACTGCATTTATGTGGCTGACTCTTATTACAAGGTAGTTTTCTCGACATATAGGCTTTCAATTACCAATGAAAATCACGCTGTTTTTAACAGTTTACCAACCATGCATACTAAACTCTGTTTTGGGTATTTTATGGATTAGTTTGGAAAGTAGGAGTAAGATTTGACGGTTGTATAGCACCATGTGAATTCAATGGAGGGCATTTCTGGAGGTGCTTATTGGTCGTTTCTTTGATTTTGTTTTTCAACTTTACCAAAACGGGGTAGCACATGAGAGGCATGCAAGCTCGGTTAGAAACGCGACCCGTGTACACTTTGTATGACATACGAGTTGTTAGAAAACAACTACGAAGCGAAGTACTAATTAGGCAATTGTATTGCGAGGGCAATGACTTATTTATTATTTGCTTTCAATTTGTTTTAACAGGACAAGCCGGTTTGATGCTAATTCGACTCAGTAGCCCAGACCAGTTTACCGGTTATCGTGGTAAAAAGAGCGACAATGAGAAGAAACTCATTCGCAATGTCAAGAAAAAAGGCGACACGTTCTTCCACACAGGGGATCTGATGATTCACGATAAAGACGGTTATTTGTACTTCGTAGACAGGTTGGGCGATACATTTAGGTAAACAATGGTTTGTAACCTAAATGCTTTTATAAAACCATATTGCTATCTCCGTGCACGCTCTCCCTTTCTCGCCCCTTCAGGCTTAAATGCACGTGGACCTTATTACAAAGAGATGGCCGAATCTCTTCGCTGCCTATGCGTTCTTTATATAAATGTACAAACAACCTTATAGTAGAGTCATTTTCATGGAATCCGTGACCATTTTTAGCATACCTTTTTTTCTTGATGGATTTGATGAAAAGGACCAATTTTAAGAAAAAATAGCTCCCATACACCTCCCAGAAGTGACGGCTAACTTTTTTATAGCACGTTTTCCAAAATGGCCGCCGACGCCATCTTGAAAATCATAAAAAGTGATATCTCTGGAACCAGTTGAGTCATAATAACAAATCAGGTGTATTTTTCTACTAATTCCAGCATCACAAATCTGCTAGAATTGTATTTATGGCGTTTGGGGGGCATCTTGACCTTTAAATCCAAGATGGCCGCCGACGCCATCTTGAAAATCATAAAAAGTGATATCTCCGGAACCAGTTGAGTCATAATAACAAACGAGGTGTCATTTTCTACTAATTCAAGCATCACAAATCTGCTAGAATGGTATTTATAGCGTTTTGGGCCATCTTAACCTCTAAATCCAAGATGGCCGCCGACGCCATCTTGGAAATCAAAAAAGTGATATCTCTGGAACCAGCTGAGTCATAATAACAAATTTTCTACTAATTGAGTCCAGCATTACAAATCTGCTAGAATGGTATTTATGACGTTTGGGGGCCGTTTTGATATAAATCCAAGATGGCTGCCGACGCCACCTTGAAAACATAAAAAAGTGGTATATTTGGAACGATCGAGATGAGTCATGAGAACGAACGAGGTGTTATTTTCTGCTAAAACCGGCTCCACCAATCTGCTAGAATGGTATTTATTACGTTTTGGACCATCTGGACCTCTAAATCCAAAATGGCTGCCGACGCCATCTTGAAAATGTTAAAATGCCAAGTAAACTCCTGAAAACAATAAAGGGAGCAAGGTGTTTTTGCTTCTGCTTCTTCACTCAAATGAATCACCAGCTACTTTTCTAGTTTGCTAAACACTCCCCAAACAATTTTGGTGAGTTTGAAATAATTCATACACCACAAAGGACTGTTAGAGTGTACGTTTTGCCAATACCCTATAAAAGGCCAATTTCCTTCACCAAAGCAAAATGGGAAAGCTTTTGCAGTTGTTGCAGTTTCTGTTACTATTGGTGTTAGTGGATGGGACAAGATGATTTCGAAGTAGCCAAGAGCAGTAATCTATTCGAAAATGGTTCCATTCAGAGGGAGGTTGCAGTGTCCAGACGCGTGGTTGGATGTTTGTGGAGACGCTGTCAGAAGACGGGGATATGCCGGAAGACGAGGTCAAGGACGCAAACGCTGTACCACAGCCAGAAAAGACCGCTATTGAGGGTTCTATGCCTTGGCTAACTAGGCGTCAGCACGTTCCGTCACAAGAACACTTGCGTGTCCGGGCACAAAGGTGCAGTACACCCAGGGAGCAGGGTAGCACTAACGGAAGGTGTGCCAGTTAGCTGGAAGTTTCCCATAGCGGATCCTGCTAAGCACAGCCATAGAATCGGTTGCAAAGATGACAACCTTAAGATCAAGGTGCAGTTTAGTGAGTCTCTGTAGGGCTCGCTGGATTGCCTCAAATTAATTCCATGCGTGTACTGCTAGTGTAAATGTCACGGCAACCACATACTTAAAAAAGTGTAGAATAATTTTGGCAAATCAGGAATCCCCGTCCAGCACGGTTGGTCTCATGGGTGAAGGATCCATCTGTGGCCACAATCAGGGCACCGTCACCATCCACCTCCCAGAAAAGTTGATGGCACAGAACTTGTGCGGCACCCGTGGGCCAGTCTCTGCTTTCCCTGGCCACCTTTGGTTCTTCCCCATGTTCCTTCTGTTGTATCCAAGCGGTATCTCAGTAACTTAGTGCTGACTGATGTTGCAGCAGCTGACCGTGAGCATTTGGCAAGCCTACGTCGTTGGGATGCCTTGGGAGGTCGTGGTCGTAGATTGTAAGTACTTGATGGCACTTGCCTGGTTGCCTCTATAAAATGGTCAATACTCTGGAGTGCCTTAGCTGCGAAAGTCGCTTGTTGCAAGATCTGACGGTCGGCAATTCTTATGCTGGGCACACCTACAACGTATCGCAGTACAGCTAGTGGAGTTAACTTGGTCAAGCTATGATGACACGTAGACCAATGTTCTGCATGAAGTCTTTCAAGTCCGTTCGTCTGGTTTTGACTGACATTGGAGGGGTGTAGTCAGTTAAGCGGGCCTCTCACTGTGCGATTTTTGCCACGAATTTCCAACTATTAGGTACAATTTGGTACGATTGTGTATAGGGTCTATATAGACAGTCTCAGCCTCTCAGGTAATCTCACAAAATCGTTGGAAATTCGTGTCAAACATCGCACAGTGGGAGGCCCGCTCAACTGACAGAACAATACTTCTGAGAAGCATAACCAAGTGGCGCTCCTCGGCTTTCCTTCCAGCTGCAGCCTTCAAGACATTGATCCCTGTGTTGGCTCGGCTACAGATTCTGCTCACATGTTCAGTGAAGTTAACAGGGTTTCACACATTTCTCCGTCGCAACTGGTTCCATTGGTCTCACAGAAAACCTTGATATCTGCTGAAGTGCTGTGGGCTGCCGGGTCTTCTCTAGAAGTTCCTGTGACGAGGAGCCTTTAGCACATGTAATTATGTTATCAGCAAAAGTCCACATTGTGCACTCCGCGCGGTTGAATCGTGCCAGGGGAAGGTTGTTGATATTAAACAGGACTAGTAAAGGGGATCCTTGGGGTACATCTGTATTGATGTCAACCCAGTCGGAACGCTAAGCACCATGTTTCATCATCTCTTGCTTATATGGCCACCATCACCCACCGACCACCGTACACATGTTGCCTAGATCCCAAGGTGCAACATGGTATCAGCAAGAATTGCCCAGATACCAGCTTGGATACAACAGAAGGAACATGGGGAAACCCAAGGGTGTCACAGCATTTGGCAGGGAATGCAGAGACTGGCCCGTGAGTGCCAACTGTTATGGGAATTGGGTGTTGAATGGGCCCCGATTGTGATCACAGATGGATCCTTCACTCATAGGACCCACCGTGCTGGATGGGGATTCTATGGCAAGTTCTACACTTGCTGAGGGATGTGGTTGCCATGACATTTACACCAGCAGTATACGCATGGAATTTGAGGCAATCCAGCAGGCCCTACAGAGACTAAACTGCACCTTGATCCTATAGGTTATCATCTTTGCAACTGATTATATGGCTGTGCTCAGCAGGATTCACTCTGGGCAACTTCTAGCTAACTGGCACACCTTCCGTGAGTAATACCGCCTTAGCGATCAGCTACTTTTGATGTTTTCTGGTAAAATCCAGCCGGACTCTACGCCATGATGGTGTCTCTGGTCGATTTGGCAGATTTGACAGGTCTTCCGGCTCTCATAAGTTGTTCACGGAGCCTGTTCCTTGTTGTGTGGTCACTAATTCGTGTCCCATGCAGTGGCATGTTTTGGGTCCCTTTGCATATTTCTGGCAGTGACAGACCTCTGTGGGAGAGCAGAATCCACCAAATAGCGGTCGTTTCTGGCTGTGGTACATCGTTGGCGTCCTTGACCTCGTCTTCCAGCATATCCCCGTCTCCTGACAGCGTCTCCACAAACATCCAACCACGCTTCTGGACACTGCAACCCTCTGGGCAACCTCCCTCTGAGTGGAACCATTTTCGAATAGATTACTGCTCTTGGCTACTTCAAAATCATCTAGTCCCATCCACTAACACCAATAGAAAACAACTGCAAAAGCTTTCCCATTTTGCTTTGGTGGAGAAAAAAATGTCCGGAAATTGGCCTTTTATAGGGTATTGGCAAAACGTACACTCTAACAGTCCTTTGTGATGTATGAATTATTTCAAACTCACCAAAATTGTTTGGGTAGTGTTCAGCAAACTAGAAAAGTAGCTGGTGATTCATTTGAGTGAAGAAGCAGAAATTTATTAGCAAAAACACCTTGCTCCCTTAATTGTTTTCAGGAGTTTACATGGCATTTTAACATTTTTAAGATGGCGTCGGCAGCCATCTTGGATTTAGAGGTCCAGATGGTCCAAACGTAATAAATACCATTCAAGCAGATTTGTGGTGCCAGTATTAGCAGAAAATAACACCTCGTTCGTTCTCATGACTCATCTCGTTCCAAAGATACCACTTTTTTATGTTTTCAAGATGGCGTCGGCAGCCATCTTGGATTTAGAGTCAAAATGGCCCCCAAACGTCATAAATACCCTTCTAGCAGATTTGTGATGCTGGCATAAGTACAAAATGACACCTCGTTTGTTATTATAACTCAACTGGTTCCAGAGATATCACTTTTTATGATTTTCAAGATGGCGTCGGCGGCCATCTTGGATTTAAAGGTCAAGATGGCCCCCAAACGCCATAAATACCATTCTAGCAGATTTGTAATGCTGGAATTAGTAGAAAATGACACCTGGGGCGGATTGCAATAAAATTGACTTAGCCACTGGTCTAAGACCGGTCTTCTATAGTCGGCTATCCAACTTAGCCAGTCTCGGCTCAGACGCTGGTTTAGCCCATTGCAATAAACCAGTCTAACTGAAGTACGGCTGCCCCAGCCCCAAAACACGCACATCTTGACGGAAAGTGACGCAGCCGGCTATCCTTGCGTGATTTCAAGCCAAACAAACGTCCTCACGAAGCTACTTGATGACGCGTGTGTGGTGCAGTTTTTGCAGAGAAACTGACCGCGAAAGTTATCTAATAGCACTAAAAAGGCTCTAATGCAGTCTAATGGGCACAATGTGCGTTTTGTTCGTCTTTTTTCAATGCAAGATTACGAGATGTAGCGCGGTGTCCACAAATTATAGCCTGCTCGCCGTGGGCTTAAGTTTTAAGACTAGTCTAACTTTAAGACTACGGTATTGCAACCGGTCTATAATTATAGACCGGTCTTAGTGAGGGCCATGTTAGCCGGCTAAGCCTATAGACCGGTCTTAGACCGCATATTGCAATCCGCCCCTGGTTTGTTATTATGACTCAGCTGGTTCTAGAGATATCACTTTTTATGATTTTCAAGATGGCGTCGGCGGCCATTTTCAAAAACGTGCTATAAAAAAGTTAGCCGTCACTTCTGGGAGGTGTATGGGAGCTATTTTTTCTTAAAATTGGTCATTTTCATCAAATCCATCAAGAAAAAAAGGTATGCTAAAAATGGTCACGGATTCCATGAAAATGACTCTACTATTAGGCCTATAGTACATTTTTGTGTGTAAACTTGTTTTGACCGTTGTACTATTAATATGTGACTTTAATATAGATGGAAAGGTGAAAATGTTGCCACCACAGAGGTTGCGCACGTGGTGAACCAGTATCCAGGGGTGCAAGAGTCAAATGTTTACGGCGTACAGGTGCCAGGTATTATTGATTTTCCTTACAAAAAATAAAACGAAATGAAAACATTCCACTCCAATCGAAACAAACATGAACAAGCAAAGGAAGAATAAACGTAAATCGATAAATCTAATACTCGCCGAGAAACCTGCCGTACGTGCTATAGTCAGGTCAGGTGTGGGAGCATGTGCCGCAGCGTCACTTCGCCGCGATCACCCTCTTCTCCCACCCCTCCGGTCTCCTTATAGCGATGGATCGGGCCTGCGCCGGACCCATATCCCCCACCCTTGCAGGTGGTCCCCTAGCTGCGCCAACCACGACGCACGGGGTCGACCAACAGGTCGCCTCCACCCCGGCCCCTTATAGGATCGCCGGATCCGATGGGGAGAAGCGAACCACGTGCCGTAGAGGATCAAGCAGGTGACCTTCCCTACACTGAAAAATCAACTGGGTTATTTTAACCCGGGGATAGGGTGAAAAATGCAACTACCCAAATCTTTTGTCATTTCTACACGAGCTTTTGGTCTAAATTAACCCAAATTTGGGTACAAACTACCAAAATTTGGGTTCATTTACACCAAATAAACGGGTATAAACAACCCAACATTTGGGTAGTTGCATTTTTCACCCTATCCCTGGGTTAAAAGGGTTAGGCGATTTTTCAGTGTATATCCGCGCCCGGTCGAGCATCTCCTGCTTGTGGTACAATAACCGACCAAGGACAACACGACTTGACATATACAGATGACGCCTGATCGCTGTGATATTTTTTCTTCTTCTAATTCTCCAGGTCATGATGGGAAGGCGGGTATGGCAGCCATAGTCTTCAAGAAAGATTATCATCTTTACCCAAAGAGCTTCTACGAACACGTGGTCAAGTCGCTGCCGCTCTACGCATGCCCGAAATTCTTGCGACTGATGAAAGAGATGGACATTACGGGAACATTCAAACACAGGAAAATTGACCTAGCCAGGGAGGGATTCGACCCGAATGTCATAAGCGATCCTCTGTTCTTCATGGACACGGATATGAAAAACTATGTCCCCTTAGATAATAACACACTGAGGAGAGTTGTGATTGGACAGGCAAGGCTCTAAGAGGTATATGTATAGAACACATTGATACGATCTCTCTTTAAGCTTCACCCGCAATCGGCTTTCCAACTCATGTTTTCGATCGTATTACAAATGTAATATGTTTAAATTCCGATGTCTAACAACTGTGTCCAATGGGCAGAGATGATCATGGGAATTGTATGTACGGGTATGTGGGGTGCGGTGATTTAAGCCCAATGATACTTTAAAGATTGAGGTGACAATCCGATAAGTACAAATGGTTGACCATGCCCTGCAGTGTTTGCGTTGACAAATATTTCGTATGTGAAAGATAGGACTAAAATTTGCTGTTGTGGGGAGCGATCTTAAAGGGCCCATGCTAAACAACTTTATGCTTATAGTCTTTCCTAATTCATGATGGATTACTTGTTTAGCAAGACATTACTGTTGTTCGTTTTGATGTAAAATCAATAAAAGGTAGCCTTTTTCAACTTTAAAGATTTCATTGCAGTAAATCACAGAAAGAGGGCGCTGTTCGAAGTGCATCACTTCAGGAAGACACAAGGGAAAAGTAAAGAAAAAAAAACATATTAAGACTTCAAGTTGGACTTGTGGCAAATTGCTGCAGTTTCCATCCCCAGTTTTTTCATGGCTTAAAGCAGACAACATGTAAAACAAACTCAAACAGCCATGGATCACAAATGTTTCAGCAAGTTTGAGAAAAAAAGTCATGAATATGCATATTTACATTAGCATAAAACCTTCAAATATTTGTTTTAACCCCCAAAACAAGCTCCAAATAGGATTTTTATGACTAACTGAGTAGAGTAGTTACATAGCATATATTTCATTGATAACAATCCCAAATCATGGGCCCTTTATAGGTGAAACGAGAACATTAGGGTCTAATGTATAATTTGGAAGATGACATTTTTACGAAATCTACAGCTGGAATAAAGGCATCACACTTCAAGTATTTTTTCTTGTCAACTCATGAAATAAAATACTGGGGTATTTCAAATGATGCGACGGGCCTTTCTTCCTGCATGGTGAGAATATATCCATTGTTACATGATGTTACAGTACACACCGCAGCCATGGTAATTTAACAATTGAGAATAACCAGAAGAGGGTATGGCTGTATCCGATTTAGTGGCTTTGGCTGTGGCTATGGCTGTTGCTATGCTGTTGCTATGGGCGGACAATGAAAGTCCTTAGAAACAGCATAGCAACAGCCGCAGCCACAGCCAAAGCCACTATTTCGGATCCAGCCTATATGCTTACTTTGTATAATAATGTTTTTCCTTTTATCAAAGCTGCTCAGTTCTACTCAAGTTCTCCAGAATACCGTTCTCCTCCATGCACTGAACTCGCCTACAGGTTAATGGAAATAGTATACGTGTAACGAGGTTACTTTTGACACCAAATATTCATGAGAGACTTAAAGTGAAGATTTTACTATTCTAATCTTATGAATTGTGATTCCTCTGATGCAAATAATACTTTGACTGATAATCTGAAGACGAATTATGGAATTTCTGTATTTATTTAAGGTTAAGTCGTTCTACTGCAGTTTTAGGTTTAATGTGTAAAACAAAAAATCGATGTTAAGTTTATTTAAGATTGCCCCTTCGGCTTCAAGCAGTTTCTTTATTACAGTTAGTGGTCTGATTTTGTTAACTCTGGTTCCTGGCTATACCTTCTGCTGGCGTAGCACGACCTTAGCGCGAAGAACCCATTCAACAAATGATGCTACGATAAATATTAGATTAAAAACAAGTCCTGAAGTGTGGTAGATCTTGAATTGGTGCCTTTATACCGACAATATTATTAACGCACAAGTTCACTTGAAGTCTGTTTGCCAGGGTTGTATATAGTCGAGTCTATCACAAGTATATGACAAGTCCAGAGCCGATAAAATCACAAGTCCGTGACAAGTCCTGCACAAGTCCTTAAGTCCAGTAACAACAAGCAGGAGTTTGTTGGAGTTCATTTGAATAGCTTGTGACTCGAAATAAGACCCAGGGACTTGTGGTGGACTTGTGAAGGCTTGTGAGGACTTGTGATGGACTTGTGGTGCAGCGGCGTATAGCTAGGTTTTTTTCACATGGGGCACGTTTCACCTACCGATTCGGGGTCTATATACTTTAAACATTCTTAAAATCCCATTTATTACCTGTGCGAAAAGTGAATTGAACAAAGATTTCATAAAATTATAAATCTTAAATTTTATTTTCGTCTCTGAGATTGACACGGACCATCAAAACAAATTTCAGTGATGCTACATCACTAAATTATGTAAACAGTGTGCCGGTGTATAGATTTAAAAAAATTGATACTAAACATTTATTTTCTTTGTCATAAATTTGTTTTGTGCATACATCAAGATACTGATCGTTAGCTTTCATGCGGCAAGTTCAATGGGCATATAGTATTTTACTTCTATCACAATTACAAGAAAGATGATAAACAAAGATTGTACTAGCCTACTGCTTACCTGTTAAATAATCTTCCATTTCGCCAATCTTTCAGGAAACAGTGCACTGCAGTGTACCCGTCACCTTTATTCTTATCTCTTTTAAAACAAATTTCGGCAGAACAATCGATTTTCAGCCCCAAATGTACGAATAAATGAAGAAAAATGCGTGCACTTGTTAAAAACCTCGTTTGAATGTGTATCAACGCAAACGAACAAGATTGTTGAAAACGCACGCGCGGACGCGATTCCAGCCAGATAGCGTCACCAGTGTATAATAGAGCTCAATGGGTAGTCCGCAAGTGGCACGAATATTTTTGCGCGTGTATTTGCGCTTTCCGGTGACGTCACGCCTTCCATCCACCATTTTGGGTGTCAGTTTTCATGACCCACGTGGCCCGAGTGATAACCGGCAAAAAGAGCAAGAAAAGCACATTGGTTGCACCTACCTCTGTTGCTTAACCTAGCTTTATGTTGTTGCGCCACGGCTGTTGTATCGAGAAAGATAAAAATGCATTTCTTCAGGCTAAAAATCGTGATCAAGTAAAAGCACTTTCGTGTTTACAAGCCGAGTGCATGCTCAATAATTTGAACGTATCGCAACGCGCGCGTGCGGCATCTTTGAATGAAAGTGATGAGTATATTTTACGCGTGTCCATGTGCGTCTAGTGGCGCGGGCGTGTACGCGCGCGACCGTTGACCACCACATTCCCGGATGTAGCCGTTTTCAAAACCACTTGATTCGGCTTCGGACGGACTTTGCGATTTTCTGTCCTAGCCGCGTGTAGGCCTACTATACTTTATTTGTTCAGGTTTTTGTTGGTGGTTTTTATCTACTCTCAACAGACGTTCAAACCAGCTTTTTGTTTAGCCACGTTAAAGGGACATATTGCTTTGGATTGGGCGCTTTTGGGCTACAAAAATTAAATGGACATGATTGGAAAGATTATCAAAACGTAGAATATAAACACATAACATAGTTTTTATAAAATACCTTCCAAAAATACTATCCATGGGAAGAAAAAAGAAAATGCGCAATCTCCAATTTGGATGTGGAAGCAGAAAGGTTGGCCTAATCACTGACTGCTTTATATGGAACCAGATAAATTAGTTTACAAAAATCGGTAGTTTTTTACGATATCCTTGAAAATATAAGGATTGAGAACACGAAATTTCAGAATGGTAATGAGAAAATTATGCCAAACGATATGGTATAAAAATCTCAACACCCATGTGAAAAATCGGGGGTTCAAAAATGTGATCTGGTCACGCTCCTTCTAATTCATAAATTCATAAATACTATAGGCCTATTACTACTAGATTTAAAACTGCCATCTTATCATGCATGACTACAGGCCTATATCATACAGGTTCGGACTGCACAATAATGCAAATTTAGTCTTTGACCCGGATTATAGACAAGCGATAACACGACTCCTCCAAATCCGTGTTGGTGCACGCGGTATATATGGTGAGGGTTGTCCTGCGTGCATATGACGCGATCGTGACGAGTTCAATCATACTGCAACTCGGTCGGAAACCAACTTGGGTCGCGTCAACTCGTCCCCGCGGTTCAACTCGGTCCCAGTTAAATAAACAAAATTGTACTGCCGCCGCGCCACAAGCACACTCCGTCTTCTACACCTCGGCGGTGCATTCGGTGAGCAAACAAAATAAAGACAGATTACAAAACTTTTAAAAAAACATAAAGAACAGCATTACATAAATAAAGAATAATGTAGATAAACTGCCTTGAAGAAATTTCAGCCACATAGATAATAAGAAAACCATGGTTTTTGATGAATGGCCGGTTAAAGCACTTCAGTTAATTAGCAATTTCTCCCACAAATTAAGGTAGGCCTACCATTCATTTTACGCGGGAAAATCATATGGTGTTTGTTAATATAACATTGATATCCGTAGTCAACAATTCTGGTGGGGGTTCGGCCCGGGTTTTCCTCCCCCTTCTAAGGCTGCATTTAAAAAAAATGTAATTAATAATATAGTACTAGTAGGCCTATACATTTAAAAGGCCTTGGTTGCCAAATATATTATTATAAAAAAGGACAAACTGAAAGCTCGCCGGTCACATTTGTTTCCATGCCCTCTTTCCGTGCGCGTCTCTATGGTCAGTACTTTTTGTATGCGAACGAAGAGCGCGGGCCGCGATTATTTTTTCCGTACCACATATTCGCTATGGGGCTTCATCGATTGGTGCATTGTAAATGAATATTCATATTTTCTATATAGCGCCTCCAAGAGTTATTAAATAAAAGGATATAAGAAATAAAATTCAGGAGTTTGTCGAGTCGTTTGGTAGTCTAGTGGTTAAGACGTAGTGCTATCAATCGAGAGATGGCAGGATCGAATCTCCTCAAAGTCGTATTAATTTGTTTTTACTATTAATTGAGGAAAGAGTGTGGTATGGTGTGGGGTTATGTTGAGGTAGTTATCGACAAAACACATCAGTATGCAACATATGCATAGGGGTTAAACCAATCAGAAGCAATGTTCGCTAAACAGTGGTACGGAAAAAAATATCGCGCCCGGGCCGCGAAATTTGTACCGCAAACCGACATGTATACTTTAATGTACATACACAAAACTAGACCGCGTTGGTACTGGTCTAAAGCCAAAATGCACGTACCCGACGTAGTACAGAGTTGAATTAGTAACGAGTTGACTTGGATCCAAGCTGATTCGGACTCTATTAACTCGCCCCGAAGTCGCTGCATACATACGCTGACAAATGCATGACAATCAGTAGTAGACGTCGTATGGCGGCCGCGTGAACAGTAGACTTGGTTCCAAGTCCGAGATCCTGTTTTGTTTTCCGTTTCCGATTTTTGAAATGTATGGACAGGGAACTAGTCTATTTCGGTTCAGTATCTCGGACTTGGGAATCCTGCACGCCAGCTACATTCATATATTCACCAGTTGGATTTACATACAGCGCGGTTTCCGTAGCGACGGCCAATTGGAACGTATACAAATCCGGGTGGTCGGGTCTATAAGCTTCACAGGTAAGATGCGGTTTACCATTTTTGCAGCCTTCTTTTTAATACTGTTTCTGTGGTTTGTTGTCATGAAGAACTAGTGCCATAAGCATGAAATGTTGTAATATTTTGAATGGAAATAAAAATAAAACGTACTCCTGACACTTACTCGTGTCAAAATACACATCAGTTACCTTTTGATAGAATGGAATAGTCGCTTTGTAATCCTCTCAGTGCATGTATTTTAGCGCAACTGCTGTTGCGAACATGGGTGCGATAAACTTGAAAAATTGTGTGCACTTGTTTTCAAGGCAAATGCCGAGACCAAAACGCGAAAAAAAGCAGGTACCGGGGTACATGTATTCATGGTATTTGTCAAAACTGGGGACACGCAACAGCAGAACCTTTCTGATGACAAAATCTACATGTATATTCTTTTGAAGCGGTTTGAGAGTGATCGTTACCGATTTGCCCGGCCGATTTGATAACGTACGTGTGGCCCCGGCGAGCGCCCCGGCGAGCTCCCCGGCGCGGCCGGCCCCGCACCCGGCCCCGCACCCGTGCAAATGACGAAGCGACCGTTTGCCAACTCGATCGTAAACCAAATCGACCGCAAACCGACCGTAGTTACAGTTTTTCTTTGAAAAATTTGGGATTTTTATGTCCAAAAATAGTGCCACTATTGTATTAATGATGTGTCACTATACACTCGTAAATTCTGTCAGTCAATCGGTGGACGTAAAGCAAAGTGATTTGTTGCATGCACTGCGTGGTCGAGTTGGTTCACGATCGAGTTGGGCAAACGGTCGACTTGACCCGAGTCCATAGTATTATACAGCATCCATTTCGTAACAAATTTACCTACTTTCCTGATGAAGGGTTCGACGTCACATAAGCCGTCCTGCATTTAAACCTATGAGACAACTCAATAATCCTTCTGCCCGACTCCCAAGTCAAGTCAAGCTGCCTTCGAGTCTCAAGTCAAGTCGGGCATATTGGTCAAGTTTGCTGGTTAAGTCAAGTAGTCACGACAATAAATTGTCAAACTAATTTCAAATTGAGTCTAAACACTGAAACTCGCATGCTTTTAGCCAAGGTTTCTTTAGTGCTGAAATTCGGTCCCCAAAATAACGTAAAATTCATAAAAGATTAATTTTATTTTTGGCTGAATCAAATAACAAAATCTGACTCAAGTCGAGTCTCAAGTCAAGCCATATCATTTGGAGTTGGAGTCTCGAGACCGCCTGCACAAAATAAGGCAAATTTTAGCAATCATGTTCAAGATCAACATTCAATTTTAATTGGGGCTCTTTTAAACAGCATGAGCAAATATGCTTGCAACACCGTTGTAATTCATATAGTTGGTTTTATACTGCTGTATTCCTTTTAAAACAAAAAATGCTCTACATGAAACATTTTATAATGTATTGCTTAAAATGTCTCCTGAAGAGATTAATTGTAGGTTTAAAAATTTGTCACAATTTGTATATACCCAGCACGATTTGGGGCCTATATGACTCAACACCTCTTTTGTTAATGCACCAAGCACACCTAAAAACTAAAAGGAATTCAGACACAATGGGGGGACAATGGGAGGACAATGGGAGGGAGGAGGGGAGAGGGGGGAGAGGGTACCCTCGGCCCCATATCATGCTGCATATGAATTTGTAGGCACAAAATGGGTATTAAAAAACGCCCTCATTTTTGCAGAGCTCTTGTAAATCTACCTAGTACAAGAAAAAGGAAATCAAACAAAGGTCACGGCAAATTGAACAAAACCTACGAGACAATGCAATTGTACCTGTATTGTTATCTTAGCAAAAAATGTTAGAAGTACCTCAGTGAAACAGAGTGAAATATATGTTTTTAAATCTGGCTAATTAACCTAGGAAGGACTGGGGGCCTCTTCAGAGGCCCCAGAGACATAAAGCCTTGGGAAAAAAATATTGGACCACCTATGTCTTGAATTATTCAAAAAAATCCCTCAGCAACCAGGCTTATGTTTATGATATTTGGTCTTAGACAATAGTCATTAGCTCAGGAGGCTTACAAGGCATCAAATATGTACGACATGCCTTAACAAATTCTTACATACATGTACTTATTTTTGTTGTCAGGTTGTAGGTGGTCCAATAATGTTTTCCCAAGGCTGTGTGTTGGAGCTAGGATGTTGCAAAGTACTCAAATTGTGCTCTAATCACCGTAGGAAAATATCATGCTGTCCATATCATGCTGAACTCCTCTTTGGGTTTTGTGCCAGTTCCTTGGTACCCCTGTTCCTTTCAAGCTTGTACTTGTGAATAGTCCCTGAGAATCTGCAACTCATCACAAAGGCATTGCCAAGGCTTCCTGCAGTGAGTTCAAGCTGAGCTCTCGAAGAAGTCCTGCCTCAGTTGGACTCTGTGCACAATTACAAGTAAAAAGGTTATTGGTATTACCATACTTTGCCTTTCCTGACATATACATGTGTCACAAGAGCTAATTAACAGATGCAGTTTTTGGATGCATGTTTCTGAATTAAGAGCACCTGACCAAAATAAAAATAGAAAATCAAGACAATATACAAAAAATTAAGCTTATTTAAAAAGCACCCCCCACACGCCCCTCCACCGCCCCCAAAAAGTGAATCTACGTAAATCTACCTGCTTGTGCTTACTAATTAGGGTAATATTTCCTCTTAGGTGAGGGTTTGGTCACATTTGTTCATGCACCCAGGGTGGGGATTTTGACAAAAGTCAATCAGATTGTCTGTGCAAAACGTGCATGATTTTGCATCGCACACCCGTACCCCTGGGTGAGATTTTGTCACCTAGATTTTGCCCCAGGAGTGGGATTTTGTCACTTGAAAAGTGACAATCCCCTTCTCTGAGGTGGGGTGGGGTAGAGCGGAGAAGTGGTTGGGGAAACCATTCATACATGTGCATAGGGCCTATATCATGACATGTAGGCTATATGTTTTGCCCTTTCCCAACTATGGAATTATTAACGGTGTACAAGTATACTAAATGTTTTCCCCCAAGATACTATCGGGAAAACTTCATAGCGTACGTGCTCGGATCAGGTGGGATTTGAACCCACGACATCCAGTTAACAAAGCAGATGCCTGCTTCTAGCTCACTAGCATCTGAGCATGCTTGCTCAAGTTTGACTTTTTGGCAAGATTACCCGAAAGAATGGAGAACTCTGGCTTCAGTCTTCAGACAATGTCAGACCTCAGGCCTATTACTTATTTTATTAGGACAACAAATAAGAGATTAGCTTTAACAAAATCTGTTTCTTGATAAAATCGTTAATTTTTCTCATTCCTAAATTTGTTTTTTTCAAAGAAAAATTCTTTCTGCTCAACTTCTCCATTCTTACTGCATGTAAGTCATATGTGAACATTAACGTACCGTGAAACCGGGTAGAGGCTGCCCGTCCCGCGCCGCAGCCGGCCCCGGCCCACGACCGCCTGGCACAGGCAGCGCTAGGCCGGCTAAGCCAGCCAGGCATGTGCGGGCACTGTCCGCGTATGGTTATCTTACCTGTTGAAGATTCGATTCACATGTCATGTGCCCCCAGATGCTTTCACCATCTCAACCATATGCGAATGTCAGTAAATTCTCAACCGATATGTCAGAATTTTGTAGATAATTTACAACAGGTTTGTAAACAATCCGACACGACCATGTACCAGCAGACGACACGACTCGCAAAAATACATCCTCTACAAGATTTTTAATGAATATGCACAACACAGAGGGCTTCCAGCGATTTCAACCAATCAAATCGTTACGTCCAGTTTTGGACTTAATTCCCATAGACCGTGTACAACAGGCGTGCAGGATTCCCAAGTCCGAGATACTGAACCGAAATAGACTAGTTCCCTGTCCATACATTTCAAAAATCGGAAACGGAAAACAAAACAGGATCTCGGACTTGGAACCAAGTCTACGTGAACAGGTGAACGAACACGACGAAATCCTGAAACGGTTGCAGATCTTCTTGGGATACAGAACAAACGCGTCATAAAGATAATTTTTCATACCCGATATACACCAGGTGGGTAACGTTTAAAACGATCTCTACGACTGTATAACTAAAAGTGTGGTACAGAAAACATTGGAGAGGGTTAGCCCCCATTAGCATGACCGCATGCATGGAGCCCATCTGCCATGTCTGCCCATGGACTTAGTTACTTATAGGACATGTAGGACAGTAGGAATACACTACCCCTAGAACTATGGGGGATACAGTATCCCCCATAGGTTATGTTGTTTTTTTCCAATCGCCACCAAACTCCGTCTGATAGTTCTTGAGACACTCACCTTGCGTGTGTCTACGGAATTTCGGTACCATTTGTCCACTAAATTCTCCGAAAATAATTTTGGGAAATGAACGGGAACATGTGTGATGCATCCACATGCATTTTACCGAATGCCTCAATCATGCATGTGGATGCATCGCACATGTTTCCGTTCATTTCCCAACATTATTTTCGGAGAATTTAGTGGACAAATGGTACCGAAATTCTGTAGACACACGCAAGGTGAGTGTCTCAAGAACTATCAGACGGAGTTTGGTGGCGATTGGGGAGCGGATTATTGCGCTAGCTTAAACCGTATCGGTCCGATCTTAAAGTTCAGGCGCCGCCATATTGGAAAAAAACAACATAACCTATGGGGGATACTGTATCCCCCATAGTTCTAGGGGTAGGAATACACGTACTGTAGGAGGAGCATGGAGAAAGAAACAAACCTCCATGGTAGGAGCTAGCCCAATCATGGCCTATTCTTACTTAGACCATAGCTCCATGCTTAGACCCGTGAACAGGGCTTCGAAAAATCTTCAGCCCTGGAGCCGTTTCTACCCAAAATCTGTGGCATACTCAAGCAAATGAAATTTGTCCCTTGGCTCTGATATTTGCTAATAATTATAATAGGTGCACTCACCCCAATGTTCAAATATTCTGAAGAGTACGCATCGATCCGATGTCTAGTTTCGGTGAAATCGTGGGGCAAAATTTAGATACAGATCGTTTGCCCAAAATCAAATATGCGCATGCATACATGCGCATGCATACATGCGCATGCATACATGCGCATGCATACATGCGCATGCATACACCGCACAGTTGCCCGCTTTCGCTGTGAGCAAGTTCGGGCGGGCGACTAGACTTAACCATAGTCGATATGGCCTGGAGCAAGTTCCCGCGGGCTACCCCCGGGGCTTGGTTCCTGGTACAGGCTGCACACGTTCCGTAGGTTGGTTACGCTGTGCATGTGGACTGAACTAGTTGCGCGCACAACCAGTATGACGCGAGCCACAGAGGGCATCTACATAGACCTTATCGCAAATACCGCTTGGGCGAGTTTGCACAAAGGCACAACTGTATTGTGGGAAGGAAAACGGGGCAAAGTCTGCCCCGAAAACCTTCCCACAATACATTGCTGCTTTTGTGAAAACTTACCCAAGCGGTATTTGCGATAAGGTCTATGTATATACAACTGTACATGTACGTACGCGACCGACTGAGAACGAAAAGACAATTTAGAATAAGTCATTTTAAAACACCTCGTCAAGAGCGGCGAAACGCACATGGATTTTTTAATGTTTTTGCAAAACGCAGTGCATTTACGGAGCTGAAAAGTCTTTAGACAGATCTTATTTATGTTTATAATGGATTTGTTCCCAGAATCGCTCAAAAAAATATCATCTTTTAAAAGTTTTATTAGGGCCTTTAACCATGCTTTAACTTACTTAACTTTTTGAAAAAAGTGCAATTTTCTGTCCAATTTCGAAACCATTCCTTCCGTTACGAAATACATACATACGCACGGATCATTTGAATGAGCGAAGTGCCCGGATATGTACAATGTAGTGCGTGCACCACAGCATGTACTACATGCCACTTGTTGTTGGTGTATGCTGTTTTATTTTAAGAAAATTTTTGTGAGTGCTGAGTTGTAAATTCATGCCTAAATTTATTGTTACAAGTACATATACACAATGTACATACATGTGTGTGTTGTTGCCCCACATATGGATTTTATGAGGAACCCTTGAACCTAATGATCAGTTTGGTTTACCTGTTTTATTACCAGTTAGTGGCAATCAACCTTCCAGTAGGTCCTCTACATTTGTACAGTGTTACTATGGAAAATATCTTGACGCGCATAGTGTACTTTGGCAATGCCATAAAATGGATACAGTTGAACACCCAAAAGGTCCTTAAACAAATGATGCACTACATATATTCTGATCTGGTGATCAAAGATTTGGTATTTATTTCGTAATGAACAAAGATTTGAAGAAAATTACCTCCTGGAATCAACAGATCATCCAATTCTAAAGCGGGCCTCCCACTGTGCGATTTTTGCCACAAATTTCCAACGATTAGGTACGATTTGGTGAGATTACCAGAGACGGTCTATAGACTCTATACACAATCGTACCAAATCGTACCTACATGTAATCATGCTAATCGTTGAAAATTCGTGGCAAAAATCGCACAGTGGGAGGCCAGCTTTAGATATACTTCCCACTTGCACTTCTGTCGGAAATATTGCATTTCTGAGACAAATAAGGGATAAAATTACTGTAGAGAGTAATGCACAAAATTACAGCATGGGTGCTCCGTGTGTAAGCGCGACAATAGAGGGCGCTGCATGCAATTTTTGAAAAAGACAATGTGATTTTTCTTTAGAAAAGCAACATTTGCGACAAAACATGCAAAAGTGTATATATGTGGAAAGTATATCTTAGAATTGGATTATCTGTTGATTCCAGCAGGTAATTTCCTTAAAATCTTTGTTCTGACAATGTATACGAAAAACATTAAAGTTTTAAACTGCTCGATTTTCAACAACTTATTTTCTGTTCTCTCCTTTTTAGATATATTTTTGAAAGAACAGTATTTTGTTTGCCACAGCATACAATGAATTCTTCAGTATACCTCATCGCTGCCTTGCTGGCCTGCATCTGTAAGTACAATGCATACGCTTTCCAAAAATTACATCTTATGGTTCACTACATGTAGACTCATCTGAGGATGTCTTGCATTCCAGTACATGAGCCTGCTGAATGAAGTTCAGCAAGTGGGTCATTCCATGAAAACTGGACACAGTGTCCCCCTTACGTCGAGACACTTCTGAAGTTGATTTTTTGTAACTACCGGACTTCAGAGAACGATTACCCCCGGCATACAGAATATATGACCTTGTGAATCGAACACCACCTTTATCTGCAAAAAACTACCCAAAACATAACGAGAACGATTAAACAAACTAGTGCGATCTTCTAAATGCAAGTGTGACATTTTTAAACTTTAGCTCAAAATGGGACAAAATTCGCTCATAATGTAATTTGAATCGATAAAGTCCAGGTTCTACAGCTGAGTGAAATCAGCAACTACCTTTTCCAGAACGAAACTGGTCAAAAAGACTTGAAATGTAATCGCAAGAGTTGAAAAATGCCTTGGAGTCCCCCTTTCGTCATGAAACAATTTTCTTAAATATGTTAAAGACTATGATACCAAGACATGTTTAACCGTTTGTAAATTATTTGAAATATTCTACATTATTTAGAAATTGCACAAACATTTCTTCAAACAATTTTGTTAACTTTTAAAAGGCCATTTTTACAAATGCATAAAAAATTTCACACTTTGGCTCCTGTTTTTATGGAAAGACCCACATGCTGCTTGGGCTTGGGGCTATACACCAATCCGGTAACTAAGATCTCCTCCCTGCATATCCGCCATAGCTGGGGGCGTCCAGTGCATGGGCTGTGCGTTTTGTGTTGCTGTTAGAACGAAAAGCGCTCATCCATTACATGCACGAACGAGCCTTCTTCGCGTATACGCGACGCGTCCGCCTTTGCGTACACGCGAAGCGCCCGCCTTCGCGCGCACACAACCCTACAAAGACGCGCAACTTGTTCGAAGTAAACAAATGCAGCTTCAGCAACAACATAAACATACAGTTCATTTAGTGGAAGCCCCCCAGCTATGGTGGATGTACAGGGAAGAAGACCTTATTACCGGATTGGTGTATACATACATACTTCATGTGAAAAGTACAAAAAAGTCTTCTTGCAACCAATTAAACTCGCCCACAATTTTGAACATTTTTTTGCCATATGACAGATTTGTGTTACAATGTTAGGCCTACAATTAAATCTTTTTTTTTTGAATCTGCAGGCGCTGTGTGCAGTGCACAGATGAAATGCTACGAGTGCTCGTATATAGACCCGAATCCCAAAGATTCCATGTGCTGGAAAGATGTCGCTGCTGACCCACAAGCCAAAGAAGTGGACTGCAAAACATACTGCTATGTGAGTTTAACTCTTCACAGTTGTCTTTTCATGCTAAAGGGGTACATGTAGATTTGGCAATATTTCATATCTTTGTCTCATCTCTAAATAATAATAATAATAATAACTTGTATTGCGCAAATTCCATGTACATGTTCAAATGCGCATTACAATAATTACAGTAATTACATTAAAACATACGTTAAATTAACACACTGGCACAAACCTAGACAAATACAACAAAGCGTGGGCCACTTGCCTATTCACTCACAAGCAGTAAGAAACAAATGTGTTTTGAGCTTTCGTTTGAATTCTGCAAGTGACTGAGTACAGCGAATGCTTTGTGGCAGCTTATTCCACAGTGTGGGAGCTGCTGTTGAAAATGCCCTGTCACCTGATGTCTTCAACATCTTTCCCACCGGATGACATAACTGAGGAGTAGCTCCTGATCGTAATGAATAACCAGAGTTTGTTTGCATTTTTAATAAATCAGAGAGATATTTAGGTGCCTGATTATGAAGTACCTTGAAGGTCAATAACATTATCTTAAAATTAATACGAACAGAAATAGGAAGCCAATGTAAAGAAATGAACTTGTTCCAAAGAGACAACTAAAAACCCCATAAGGCCATATGAGTCTTTCCACGGTAATGGGGGCATTTTGGCAACACAGACCATATCTTCAAAAAAAAAGAAAAAAGTTTCAGTTGTTTTGAAGAGATAACTTGGGCCCAAAAAGGGTTACAAATAGTGTGACAACATGCCTTTCTAAAAACCCTGTGTACAAATTTCCAATATACGCTCGTAACAGGGACGGCCTAAAATGTAACAACTGTCCGTCCCGGTTACGAGCATATTGGAAATATGTACACAGGGTTTTTAGAAAGGCATGTTGTCACACTATTTGTAACCCTTTTTGGGCCTAAGTTATCTCTTCAGAACAACTTATTTGTTGTATTTTGAGACCAGATAAAGGTATTTCCTTAAAAATATGGTCTGTGTTGCCAGAATACCCCCTTTACTGTGGAAAGACCAATATAAATGTAGTGTCACTACATGCCCGTCCAAAACCTGTGAAAATGTCCTATGTAGTGTACTATGTATGTGAAAGACATGTACTTTTGTGACATTTTTGTCTGTCCATATACAAGAGAAAATTGTGGTTTTAGAAAGGTACAGTAGGCATAGTTTTTGTGTTGAATAAAAGGTAAACAAAACAATTTGTCTACATACATTTTTTATAAATAAAAAAAACACCTTGGTTGGCAATTTCTCCCACAAAGGTACATGTACCATTTACACAGGGAAAAATCATGTGGTGTTTGTTCCCATGGCCATTGCTATCATGGCAACACTTTTAGTGTGATTGTTCTTGACAACTCGTGAAGTAAAATTTTGGGTAACTGCAAAAATTGCATAAAAGTGCCACAAGAGAGTGCACTGCATATTTGGTATCCTGACTACGTATACAACCACATGCTTTTAATTTGACCTACATTACAGTGTATGCATTTACAAACTGTATGCCTGTAGCGCCTCAAAAAAAAATTCCAATATACATTTAATTGCAGAGGTACACATGTACTGTACCCCCATTCACACAATTGAAAGCATTCCTGCCAAGCTGCTAGTATTATGAGTCACAATGGCAAAACCACACACATCTACATGATGGTGCACCCCACCCATGGGTCAATAAATTTGTTTGCATCCAGTGTATTAAGTCAACCATCACTCTGCTCCACTTCCATATTGTATGGTAGCATTGTCCACACACTCTACATGTATATAGGACCTTTCATTATCACATGTACATGTATAAAATGGACCATATGGCAAACTGGCATTTATTGTATCATGGAGGTACAGATCAGTTTTATTGTCTTTTTTGTATAAATTTTAATTTTTGTGTTGAAAAGGTAATATTCTAGAAACCTGCATAGGTGGCTAAAGGGTTCCGCAATGTGAATGTTATGCAGTTAAGTTTTGCCCAGGGACACTGTACATAATGGTGTATACGGTAGCAATCTACACTGTACATGTACAGTGTAGGCTGGGGGGGGAGGGGGGGTGTGGGTGTTCGGACGCACCCCCCTGCTAGCATCATGGAGTTCCGTTTTGCATCATTGAGCTCCGTTTTGCAATTTTTATTTATTTTTTGGGTCATGATACCTGCAAGTGACAGATCTCTGCTGTTGTCGAACACGAAGGCCTGAAACATGCCAAATTTAAGGTGGGGTGAAAAGGGGCAGTCAGTCGGGATTGAGAATCAGAAAGAGCCGTGTTATTTTATATGCACGTATGCATTGTACATGTGTTGTAGTGACGTTGTAGACCCTCCGATGCAGCACCGTCATGACTGTAGACCTTTAAACATGCAGTGTCATGCAGTACTATAGAATCTGTAGACCAATTAATTTTTTAAATAATTTATTGTTAAATGTTTTTTACATCTCAACGTAGTCATCAACATTCCAATCTGGTGGCCCCAACGATGACGCAAACTACTGGTTCATCAAGCGTGGTTGTTCTGACAATGATAAGAAGGAGTGCTCAGACTCGGACAACTGTAAGAACGATGCCTGGGGAGCCTGCAAGAGGTGCTGCAGCGATGACAAATGCAACGTCTACGCGCCTAGTGGCTCCAGCATAATTCGAGCGAGCATTGTGATGGTGCTGCTGGTTGCCCCATTGGCTAAATGGTTGTATTAAGAGGTTTTTAAAACTTTTCTGCATCTGCAGTTGAGCGATCTCCTGTTAGTCATGTTTTATTTCCCTGATCCCTATTTTTGTTCCTTTTTAATATTTTTCCCTACTGTTGTTTATGCACTAGACGTACTGTATTTGTGAGGCTCACACATGTATATTATTATACATGTAGCAGGGGCCAATTTCATGGAGCTGTTTAGCAGCTGATTTTGTGCTAATGGAGGCTCAGGCTTCATGGAGACTGTAAACCTATAAGCACTGCTAAAGGTTAACTAGCTTCAGAGGCAAAATTGGAAACACTAGTGACACAACAGTGCCCGTTTCCAAGCACACGCATGCTTAACCGTGCCGCAGCTTTGAAATAGCGGTAACGTTAGCGCGACGTTTCTGCTGCAGTAAGCACATGTTTTCACCTAGCGCTTTAAGCAGCACCATGAAATTGGCCCCAGTTATTTTCAACTGTGTAAAGTTTAGCCTAATGGCCTTATTTAGACCTGCAACGAACATACATGTAAACGTTTCACCAACTTATGTATGTTCGTCGATTAAAGGCACAGGCTCATCAGCAATGCGCGCCCGCCAAATTCGTGCTCGAAACACGCAGCTCCATGCCTTTGCTATGGAGCTGCGTATTGCGTGGCACACATTTGGCGGGCGCGCATTGCTGACGAGCCTGTGCCTTTAATGTCACCCTTTGTGTGTTTCCAAAGCTGCACGTATCTACCAGCGAATGTTTAAACCCTGTACCCTGGCAACTGACCTTGCATTTTAGTAGTCGATTTTCTAACTACATGTATGACTGATTGAAATTGACCTCTTTTGTAAAAGTCGGGCAGGAAATTTGTTGCTGGAAGGGCACTACCATTTGTGTATTTACAAGGGTCTTTTGGAGTTTGGAAGAGGCACTTCCATAATTGGAAAATGAAAAAGTCTGATGGACTGCAAAATGGCACCTAGCTTAAGGCCAATACCAGGGGCAACGGATACCAGAGGCCATGGCCTTTGTGGCCTCCACGAATTCCCTGCCATGATTTAGTTCCCTTTGAAGATTTTTTAAAGCAAAAATATGTACATGTATTTTTTTAAAAATAGACAGAACATTCAGAACGAATTCCGTTTACTGGTCGCCAATTAGTCTCCTTATAATGACTTAATAACCACCAAAATGTGTTAATATTTTAGAGGGAAGTGATTTCCTGTTTCTGCCCTGTTCCATAGACTTAACACACAGCGTGTCAGTGGCGTCCAGTGAATGGAATTTATACCATAACGAAACATTCTGTGCAGCACCTGTACCTTTATTAATAGGTGTATTTTGCTGTCAGAATTTCCTGATTTCGTCAGTTGTGTGGTGCCAAAAGTGAGATTCTTTTTTCCGGACGTGCGTGTAAAGTGCTAAAGAAATACACAAAGGTGACCTTCCTTTGAATCAAAGTATTCTATGCAGTTAGCACGTGGAGAGAACATTGATGTAGCTACTTGGCAAATTTAGATTTTCTTCTTCGTAGTACATGTAAATTTTGCTGGGTGGACTTTGAACAGTTTTAAGTGCAGTTAGTTATTACCCATAAGCAAAGACATAACATTTTGTAAGGCCACGGAGTATGTCATTATTTAATTTTGTTGTAAAGTTACTGAAATGGTGTATTTTAACATGGCCAGGTTTAGATTTAGCAGTTCACTGATATTTTTTACACATTTATATTAGCGAGGTGGTGTTGGAATATTTTTGTATAAGTGTACATGTACGTGTTTGCATTTTCTGATTTGGAAATTAAAGGCACAGGCTCGTCAGCAGTGCGCGCCCGCCAAATTCGTGCTCGAAACACGCAGCTCCATGCCTTTGCTATGGAGCTGCGTATTGCGTGGCACACATCTGGCGGGCGCGCATTGCTGGCGAGCCTGTGCCTTTAAATACCACTGTATGTTTCCTCTGAAACACTCGGTATATTAAGTGTCATCGTGTGTAGAGAAAGTGCTTTTCCATTTCAAAAACGTAACTTCTTTTTGAGAAATTTCAATCATGGCTTTGTGTGATTACAAACTATTTACCGATATTGTTTCTTTTGGAAAGGCAAATATTTTTGTAATAAAAAATATCTAAGTGGTTCCGCACGAAAACATCTACATATTACAATGCCGGTGACACTCGGGGAAACTTATAAAATGCCTGTCAATTAATGATAGACTTTGAAACATTAATTTAAATAATTGTGTAAACATACTGCCCATTGTACGTGTGACCTCTACAAGGTTAATTTCGGAACAGTGAAATGTCCACAATAATTTTAACGTCTTCCAAGGATATATTACCTTTAATACATGTAAACATGAAGTGCCTATTTTTTTTAGTGGGATTGTGAAATAGGATTGCAAGAATTTGTAGTTTAAGAAAGTGTGTAATCTTAACTCTATTCAAAATAATGTCTATAGATGTCTTTTCACCTGTGTATTTTTTACTAAAATTGTAATGCTTGAAGTTTAATTTACTTGATCACCTTTCTACTCATCAAGGCTTATTAAATTTGGTAGGAAATTTAATATCTTGTTGGCAGTCTTTCCATAGCAATCACACGTCACTATAGACCGTATCGAATAGCCGCCATTTCGTGGGGCACCTTTTGTTACTTGAAGGGCCCCTTATTTAGGATTTTTTTCAATGAAATCTATGCTTTAAAACCACTCTACTCAGTTAAAGTCATAAAAATCCTATTTGGAGCTTGTTTTGGGGGTTAAAGGAGTGTGACCAGATCACTTTTTTTTTACCCATAACTCCCCGGGACTTACCTTATGGGTCATGAGATTTTTATATCATAACATCCGTTATATTTTTCTGATTACGAAACTGAAACTCCCGCGCTTCTAGGCCGCATATTTCCGAGGATATCGCCGAAAATCCACCGATTATTTGTAAACTAATTTTCCAGTATCAACGTTTATCCACTGAAAGCATACTCGATGGTTTTGTTCAATTTTTTACTGGAAATTGCGAATGTTTTCGGGTTTTTGGGACATGGGAGGTGTGTATGGGAGTTACTTGATAATACATGTATTGGTAAGTTACATCGAAAACTATTTTCCAGAAACTCTGGTCACGCTCCTTTAAAACAAAGGTTTTTAGTTTTTATGCTAATGCAAATATGAATATTCATGACCAAGGTCACGATGTCACAAGAGACAAACACAGGAAAATCACATTCAACTGTGCACGAAAGATTCCACTTTTTTCTCAATTTTCCTGAAACTTTTGTAATCCATGCTGTTTGAGTTTGTTTTACATGTTGCCTGCTGTAAGCCATGACAAAACTGGGGGTAGAAACTGCAGCAATTTGCCACAAGTCCAACTTGAAGTCTTATGTTTTTTCTTAACTTTTCCTTCCGTCTTCCTTATATGATGCACTCAAAACAGCGCCCTCTGTCTGTGATTTATTGCAATGAAATCTTCAAAGTTGAAAAAGGCCACCTTTTATTGATTTTACATCCAAACGAACAATAGCATGTCTTGCTGAACAAGTAATCCGTCATTATGAAGCAAAGCTTAGGCACAAAGTTGTTTAGCATGTCACAGGCCCTTTAAACCGTTTAACCATGGAAGCACAATTTGTGCAACCATGCATGTCCTCAAGGAACAAAGAAACTACCCCACGAAATGGCGGCTATTCGATACGGTCTGCATCTGATCTATAGTTGTAAAATATCATCAATTAAATTGATTTAGATCTAACTTGGCAATTATATAAACTACACCCTGGTCCTGCCCCCGCCGCCCAAAATATAAGAAATTTACAAATAAATGTAGACGGCCTCCAAATTTAGATTTTTCAGGGCAGAGCCACTTTGGCTCAACTTATTTTGGGGCACCAAGGCCAGTTCGCAGGGCACTGAGGCCACTTTGCAAGTACACTATGCAAAGACGATAAAGTCATTGCAGCAACACTGGCCCCAAAAACGGCATATAGGAGGAGCTTCGGGGCCAGTTTGTTTGGGCACGGGGGCAACTGACCTCCGTTGCCTCGGCCCCCGCACCCCCTCCCCCACCTCCATTTTCCTAAAAAAATAAAAATAAAAAACAAACAAAAATTCGATAACTTTTGCAACTGTTGGGGTATCTGCCTCATATAACATCACACTTTTGCCTGCTTAAAGTAGTTCAATATTGCCTGAAATCGCACAACAGAGCATCTAGAATCCAAAAATTTTCGGGGCCATTTATAAGCGGGCCCCGGAACCCACGGTGTTAGGGCTTCGCGCTACGCGTTTGCCATTTTGTCTTCACTATTTCAGGCTTAAACATTTCACCCCGCCCCCTCCCACCTCCCCCTCCCCGCCGCACCCCCGTTTGGAAAATCCTGGATCCGCCCCTGTCCATTGCTAAAAGGCGGGGAAATTGTTTTACTGGTTTTAGTATAGACCCAGTAACCATGGCAACACACACACACACATAGCCAGGGTGACGTTTTCATTTCAGTACTCTATTGCTTTCAGTCGCCCTCTACTCTCGCTGGCCGGCCGGCCCTGCTCATCTTTGTACATGTGTTTGTGTACATGTATAATCGTGTTCGCATGTGGAATGTGTGGACTGGAAACCAATCTACTAAACTAGTCTGTTATAAACTAGTCTGGTACCCTGCCGTGTTGCACGTCTAGTAAGATTGCGTAAAAATTTACCTTTTCGGTAGTCGATCGAGCAAATCAAGATGGTGAGGTTGAAAAACTCGATCTAAAAATCCTTTGCAATCTTTGTAATCAGCCTCTTTAAAAGCATTTGTTTTCATTGGTATCTTTCGTGTAACATTATAATCGTTAATACCGAGAAATTTTGTCAATATTTTTAGTTTTTTTATGACAACCGCGAGGAAATATTTTCTCAGTCATGTTACAAAATGTGCAAGTGCTTCTAGTTTTGTAAACATGTAAACTAGTGCAAAGTCGTACGCAAAACAGCCATGATATACGGTTGTTGATCAATTATTAATCAAGAACAAAAACCAAGAACAAGAAGACAAGATGTCCATGATTGGAAAATAATGAAAATTAATACTTACAACACCGTTTTTGAAGCAAAGATTTCCTCTCACGTAAAATCCCGTCTGCAATTTTTTTGTCCGTATGCAGAACGGTGAGGGCGTTATACGTCACAGCCGGAAAGCTAGCGCAACTTTGATCAAGCGACTGTAATGGAAATATCCATTATTCAAAGGACTCTAGTTGATCCAAGTTGTGCTAGCTTTCCGGCTGTGACTATAGCACCCCCACCGTTCTACATATACGGACAGAGAAAAATCTGAGGAGAAAAAGCTTCGTCGGAAGTCCACGCGAGAGAAAATCTTTGCTTCTAAAACGGTGTTGTAAGTAGGCCTAGGTCCTATTCCTTTTTAATTATCTTCCAATCATGGACATCTAAAACCACTAGAGGACACAACCAGCTGGGAATTATTGTGTGTTATTCCTATTTCGAGGCAAAATGAGAAACAGTCATAAGGGTGTTCACAGACTACTTCAAAGATAGGTAAGAATTTAGTACTCGGACGTCACTAATTTTGCCTTAAAATGATTTATTATACATCAATAAGTGCAAATCTAATGAAGAAACAAAAATTTGGAGGGGGAAAAAATATAAAGGATTTACTAGGAAAAACTTAGAATATTTCTAAGGGCTTATATGTGACGTCCGACTTGTAAATTCTTTCCCAACGAGTGCTTATAAACTACACAGTTTCAGAAGCCGTAACCCGCACTATTGTTACCTTACGTCACCCTAACGCATTAAGGTATCGTACAATGCCTATTTTCCCCGAAAATACAGTGGGAATCCCACCCAAAGTTTACTGTTTGACACTCCTTGCATCGAGTACTATACTGTATGTACCGACGGTATTGCACAGCTTTAAAGGCACAACGATGTGGGTGTGGTAAGGTAAGGGTGTGGTAAGCTAACAATAGTGAGTTATGGCTTCTGAAACACACTCGTTTAAAAACACTTGTTGTCGGAGTTGTTTGCAAAAGGTTTATCTTGTGGCCAAGCTTCGGAGCCTGCAGAGTCTTGGCCACAGTATCGGTGACAAACCAACCTAAAATTTCAAAACTGATGTTTGTGTGGTAGGGGCGCGTGAGGACAAAAACTGTCAAAAAGGCAGCCCGGGTGATCATAGAGAAGTACTACACCCGTCTGACCCTGGACTTCCACACCAACAAGCGAGTGTGTGAAGAAATTGCCATTATCCCAAGCAAGAAGCTGCGCAACAAGATTGCTGGGTATGTATGCACAACTGTATAAGTTCTTGCTATTGGTATGAATTCTGTTCACTGGTCGCCACTGAGATGTTGTGTGCAGGGTCTATGGAACAGGAACAGGGCAGAGAAAGTTTCAGTATTTTGAAGGAATTTTGAAGTTTGTCAATCCTAAATTCACTTCCCTTTAAAATATTAACACTTTTTGGAAAATAAGTGACATTGAACCAGTAAACAGAATTCTTTCCGAAGGCATTGTAAAGTTGCCTTTAATACCTCTGAAAGTATTGAGCAATTTTGAAGGGCACGGAGGCATTTTTCAATGTTATCATGATTGGCTGGCTCTAATCACATGACCTGAAACTGGTTTCTAATTGGTTTAGACATAAAACATGAGCAAACAAATGTTTGCCAATAGCAGCATGTGCAAACATAGTTTGGTGAAGTTTGCTGTTTCCTAATGTTTTATGTGCCATCCACACCTGCAAACTTTTCTGAAAAACATGACAAAACTTGTAGTTTGGTAATGTTTTATGTTTGCCAGTGTAGACGAGGCTTCAGTCCCGGCCATTATTATTTTCATTGTATTATGCACTATTTATAGCGCTCTCTGGATATAAAGATCTGATTAGTTCGGTCCCTTCTAGAGCGCTATACTGAGAGTTTACTCTAATTTATCTGGTTACATAAAGCAGTGCAGTGATTACACCAACCTTTTTGCTTCTACATCCAAAATGGGAAATGCAAATTCCCTGTTTTCTTCCCATGGATAGCAATTTGGGGAGGTATTTTATAATTGTTGGGTTAGAACAAATCAAATTTTTAGGAAAAATCTAATCACGCGTCTTTAATATCCTGGTGTTTGTTTCAATTGACAGCTTTGTAACCCACTTAATGAAGCGTATCCAGGCGGGGCCAGTGCGTGGCATCTCCATCAAGCTACAAGAGGAGGAGAGGGAAAGAAGAGACAACTACGTCCCTGACGTGTCTGCCATTGAACAAGATATCATTGAGGTTGATCCAGACACTAAGGAGATGTTGAAAATCCTGGTAGGTGGTTTCACACAAGAAGTGTTTCCTAAGGGTTGAAGATTTCAGTTGGAAAAATGGGGGCGGGGAAGAGGTTTGGCATCATTAGATTTTAAGTATTTATTGCTTTCTGGTGACGTCATGTCACTCCATCCATCCACCATTTTGTTGGTCATTTTTCATGACCCACGTGGCTCGAGTGATTACCGGCCAAAAAAGCAAGAAAAAGCGCATTGGTTGCACTTACCTCTGTTGCTTAACCTTGCTTTATGTTGTTGCGCCATGGCTGTTGTATCGATAAAGATAAAATGTATGTCTTCAGGCTAAAAATCGCGATCAAGTAAAAACAATTTAGTTTTTACAAGCTGACTACATGCTCAATAATTTGAACGTATCGCAACGCGCGCGTGCTGCATTTTCGAATTAAAATACGCTGGTGAGTACATGTATTTCAGAGATGCCAACATCTACGATTTAGGCGTAGTTTGCACAACTGTTTCAGCCCATGGCGATCAGTATTGTGACATAATTCTGTAAAGCATACCTACAAATGTGGGGTTTAAATAGGACTTTGGGTGTAAGTTATAAAATTTCATGTCCAAAGTGGGTGCTCCGTGGAAAACTATGCTTGTTCAAATTGCAATGTTGGCATCTCTGGTATTTGTACGCGTGTTTATGTGCGTCCATTGGCGCGCGCCAGGTGAGACCCAAACATTCCCGGATGTTCTACGTCACGGAAAGCAATTAATAAATTACTGTCTGCCAGCAGAACTGTATGAGAAACAGTTGCGTAGTTTCAATAAACATTGATTACTAATAAAACCTTTACGCTTTAACAATATTCAAAAATTGCACTTTTGTTGTATTTGATGGTTGTCTATGACATTCCTTTCGAAAGCTTTATACCTCAGTCACATTTGCTCTACGGCTAGGATACGGCGGCCGTAGCACCCCCGAAATCGAGAGAGAACTGCGGCGGCAGCACAGGATCTGCGGTGGCCTCAGAGTCGCCCTAGGGCGTATCCCTGTATTTTACAGGCCGTAGGGGATGCCGTGGTCCCCCTGCGGCTGCCTTGCGGCTACCTTGGTATTTGTCAAAAACCTACGGCCGCCGCAGGGACGCCTCAAGGCGACCGTGCGTCACCACTTCAAAGGCCGTACGGCAGCCGCAGGTTTTCTGTCTCCACAAATTTAAAATACGCCATGCGGCTACCCTAACATAATGTGACTGCTACAGTATGTGACTGTGGGAATGCTGCGGCGGCCCTATAATTGCTATTGGCCGTAGATATTTTAGACCCCACATCCGCCGCGGCAAATGTGACTGAGGCATAAAGGCGGCTTGTATTACATGCACTCCACTTCTTGGGCAAACTACTTTATTACACCATCTCCACTAGGTCCAGCCTGTTTAATGCTCGTAATTCAGATCATTTGCTTTCATGGGGAAAAGACATTGCTCAGTGTACAATGTATCTGGTTCTGCCTCTTAGTTTGGGTGCTCCGTGAATATTGATTGTTGCACAAGCGTGGATAGATAAGAGAAAAGTTAGGTTTTCAAGTTGGCCTCAGTGCCCTTTAAAATTACGACAAAATTAGGTCAAAGCTACCTGTTCGCTCATTCCCAGCTCGCCTTACAGGGTGCTGGGACGGGCTAACGTGCCTGCACAGATTTCTGTGACGGAAACCAGCGTTCGCCCTTAACTTTTTTCCCAACTGGCCAACAGGGCCAGTTGTATTAAATCTTCACTGGCCCGTCGGCATTTCAAGTGGCCCGGTTTAATACTGTTAAAATTTCTGGTTCTTTTTAAACACAGTCGACCATTAATGTTTGCAAAAACAACATTTGAGTGAATAAATTAGGAAAATTTGGTAGTCATAAGGTTCTCCTCATTAAAAGTTTGAAAATGTGTGGTACATTTTAGAGCTTTCTGGTGAATTTTAGAGCTATTCTGGAGTCTTGAAAGGCTCTTTTGTTATAAATTCTCAAGGATGCATGTTTTTATGCACACTAACCCCTTCGCGACAGGGAACTGCATTTGCAGTTCTACATGTAAGTGTGAGTGTACATCTTGGGGGCGGTTATAAAGAATTAGACCAGGGCATAGCTGGTCTTTTTAAACCTGTTGGCTTGGGGTCAAGTCAGTTTTGGTTTTTGACATGTGACTTGACCCTGGAGAAAATGACTTGTGACTGGACTTGGGAAATAAGATTGATTTACGACTTGAAATAAAAACTAGTTATCAAGTTTCCAGCCCCAGAGACATACTGCATAACTAAAACTGGAAGTGCAGTCTCTCACTCCAGGGGAATAAATTGGAACCGGCCGTGGAAGTCTAAAGAAAGATCAAAGTTATTTCATCACTCCTTTAAATTTAGTACGGCGTGGGTCTGTTTTATTTCAACTGGACAGCCGCACCATTGGGAAGGCTTTCCAGCTGGCCCGAGACCATTTCAACTGTCATTTGGCCAACGGACCAGTGCTAATTCGAACGCTGGAAACATGTGACGCAAAGGTCATATATACAGGCCCGCGGAGCATTGTGGGTTGCTTGCTGCCAGACGAATAATTAATAAATCGTATGCTAACGCTTATATATCAAAATAAAATTTACGAATAAAATTAGTGAACTTTGTGCAAGACCCACGTTGTCTGCTGGAAAATCGTTTTTACGCCGTCTGTTTACAAGAAAAAGATCACGTGTCGTATACAAATTTTGCCAATGAGGGCGCAAACAGATTAGCTCCTCCCAGCACCCTGGGTATGAGCGAAAGTGACCTGCCCCCTTTCATAATGTTAAGGCTTGCTATACAGTAGAAAGTTTTGGAAAATTTAACTTTATAATTTGGCTATAGAAAAAGTGCTTATGTTACAGAAACTTAATGGCCGCCATTGAATTTTATACCATATTCTGTACTGATAATATGGAACTTTATTTTTTACTTTGTTTCCCAGGACTTTGGCGCCATTCCCAACCTGCAGGTTACGGAACCAGTGGCACCAGGCTTTCGCCCACCACCCCAGCGAATCTAGCAGAACTGCTCTGCCACGCTGTGATACTAAACAATACTGCAAACCCTCTCAGATTCGTAGGGCCAATGACTTTCCATGATCACAGAAAAATTGACGAAATTTGCAGAATGTGACCCTTGCACAACAAAAATGAGTTGAATGTATTTTTCCATGTACTTTCTCAAGCAGCAGATGTTTGCCATTGATCAGCACAACCTGCCAAGGGCAGGATTTCATCCCCTCTGCACTTTAATCGATGTTAGATGCTGTTTTAGATTCATTCACTTGTAATTAATGTTTGCAGTAAAGAAAGAGAACTTGTGGAAACATTTTACCAGATGACATTGTTTTTTGGTGGGATGTTAATAAATGAACACCTTTGTTTCACTAAAACATGTGAAATGTAATGTTCATCACCTCAAATAAGATTTTTTTTTTTTAAGGAAAATCATTGGCCCTAGGTTTGTCGCACTTTCATATGTTTCAACAAGAAACATTGTAATTAATTCATTATGGATGTAAGACACATGAATATGGCTTTCAATAAAGCACCGTCTTAAAGAATCAGTCGTTTGTTGATCTATGTAAATGTTGTTTAGCCTGTAGCACTCGACAATTTTTAAATAAATAGCCTGTCAGATGTCTAGAAACCAAGACAAAGTTTTGGTAGGCATCAAAACATTGAGGCCGTCCATAAAGCACTGTACGCCAACTTTTTAGACTCCCCTCTACGCAGAATCTGGCAAAATTTGTGACGTTGTTCATTTACAGGTGTACACTTTGGCTGATACCCCTCACTCTCCTTATTTTATGAATGGCCTCTTACGGTATTGTAGTCTTTGTGAAAGACGTTGTTTGTTTCGTGTACGTACGCGTGGTCGACATTGCATACTAGTGCGGACAGGGAACTAGTCTATGCGCCAGCTGACTGCTGTTCGTTAGAACGTCTTTGGAATCCTGTCGCATGGTTTGCTCGCAAAATTCCGAGCACATTCCATGTCAACACGGTCACCATGCACATTTTTGTTTGTCGTTACGAAGAACGTGTGGACTTATGATGGCGGAATTTTGCGAGCAAACACGTTCTAAGGAACACCAGTCAGCTGGCGCATAGTTCCCTGTCGACCGCGAACCAAACAACATTTTTCACAAAGACTAATGATAATTGCTGTGTGTATGCATCATCAGTGCATAAATTTGGATACTGGTCAGTTATGTGTGACCTTTGAAGTCCTTCAATATTACTTTTGACTGGTACACGTACTGGGCCAAATTTTGGCTAAACGGTATTTTCTGCTATGAAATCGGGTCCAAAAATATAACTAACAAATTGATTAAATGTGTAACAAATAATTATAATTTATTTTTCAATATTCATACTGATATCACAAAGTATTTACATTATCTGCAGAACAACAGGAATTCAGAAATCGCTTCTGTCAAAATGATGAAACACAGTAAGCTCGTACCCACCGGACGGGCTAATGTGCCTTCACAGATTTCTGTGAACTGAAAGAAACATGTGACGCAGAGGTTACAGCTACAGACGCGCAAAGCATTGTGGGTTGCTTACATATCTTGCGCAAATTTACAAATGGAACAAGTGTACTGTTTGCAAAACCTGCCTTGCCTGCTGAAAAAAAAGTGACCTTGTGTCGTAAAAATGTTTTAATGGAAAGTCTAGTTAACAAACTTCAGTCCTACAATATCAAACTGCAGCTGTGGTGATTCCAGCAGTAACTCACGAGTACTTTGGCTGAGGATTTCACTATTTGCCCAGCCAGCAAGCCAGAATATCCTGTTAGAAATGTCCTTCGAGTGAGACTTCAAATGCCTCATACTGAGTTTGCAATTTGTTTCCTGACTCGTTGTAAAGCATCCCAGTCCAAAGATCGTCTTCTGAAGATGACAACAATAAATGATGACATTCCTACTGCCAGCATCACGCCTTCAAATGTCCAGAAGTTCCTTTCCATAGCCCATTTGGTTTTGGGGCAGCTGTAGGGGCAGAAAATAGAGCATCCACAGTAAAGGGGGCATTTTGCATTTCTCCTTTCTAAAAACCCCGTGTACAAATTTCCAATATACGCTCGTAACCGGGACGGACACTTGTGTTACATTTTAGTGTCCGCCCTGGTTACGAGTGTATATTGGAAATTTGTACACAGGGTTTTTAGAAAGGCATGTTATCGCACTATTCGTAACCCTTTTCGGGTCTAAGTTATCTATTCAGAACAACTTAAATTATTTCTTTTACTTTGAGACCAGACAAAGGTATTTCCTCGAAGATATAGTCCGTGTTGCCAAAATGCCCCCTTTTCTGTGGAAAGACCCAATTGTACATTTGTTTTGGGTAATTCTAGTAATGTCAGATTCTCCTCCGGTACTCCACCTGTATGCAAGTTGTCACTTTTCAAGTGACAAATTAAATACACTTTTACCACAATAGTGCATAGGCAAAGCAAGCTCTTAAAAAAGTGGGGGGTGCTCTACCAGCTGAGTTATAAGGTACAGTGATATACTCCCTCAGGTTTTCCCTATGAACCCTAGTTTTCTCTCAGTGTTGCATGGGGGTGCAACTGGGCAAAGTATAGTGTAATGGCCAGAGGTCAATTTCATGGCGCTTTTTAGCAACCGATTTTGTGCTAACGGAGGCTCCGGCTATTTCATGGAAACCTTAAGCATTGCCAAACGTTTGCTAGCTTCAGAAGCAAAATTTGCTCAACACTAGTGGCGCAACAATGCCCGTTTCCAAGCACGCACATGCTTAAGTATGCCACGGACGTGAAATAAACTTAAAGTTAGCACAAATTTTCTGCCACAGTAAGCACACGTTTTCAGCTAGCCCCAGGACTCAGAAAAGAGCTTTTATTCAGATTTATTAACTCGATACAAACGTGGACAAAGGTCCAGGAATTTGAGGAATCTGGATGCAGTGAAAAACAACCAGGATTCCCACCGCTTAACGTGCAGACGCCGTACCAATTGAGCTATAAAACAAACTCATGGTCTCGAAGCACCATATTGCAGTTGTTCCTCACTGATTGGGATTGGCCATCACGTGAGCTTAACAAGCCCTACCCTTCAATGAGATAACCACCCCTCCCAGAGATCACTTAAGATACGCCCCCTAACCCCTGCCCGGCTTGCCCCAATTGACTCAACTGGAGCTCATTTTATTCAACCAAGCAAAGGCAGTAATGTGCATGTTGACTCTTAAAAGAAGTTCAGCTTTTCCCTTACCTTTTGTATACCCTAGAATTAGATGTCTCACAACGAACAATTTGGCGGAAGCCAGTCTCGCTGCAACAGTAACTTGCATATTTCTGAAATGGAACAAAAAATATTCTTTATTAGGTAATGCACAATATTGGCTTTTGTTGGTTTTTAGACATGTTAGAAATGGTGTTACAGCTGCTACCCGGTACATATACCTGAAATGGTCTAAAAGTGTGGTTTCTTCATATCATGTCTATAGACCTCTCCCAGGACGCCTTCCCTGTACACGTCCACCATAGCTGGGACGCAGCTTTTTCCAGTGCATGGACTGTGCATATTTTGCATTGTTGTTAAATCGAACAGCGCGCACGGCACTCTTCGCACACAAAATTCACACTGAGCCAGCTTTGCGCCCGATTGCCAAGTGCGGCGCTTTGACAAAAAGCGGTATGGAATGAATTTATGCGTGTGCACACGAAATTTTTTACAAGGGCACCTTCATGCAGTACATGTATAACCACGGCAATATATATATACCTTTGCTCACATTTTTGACCGCATAGAAACAGTTTTTCATTGTTTTCTCGGAACAGAGATAAGGTAATGAGCTAACTTCCTCCAACAATTTCCTCCAACAAGCTCCAAAAAAGTCGGGCAGTAGGAGCATAATGTTGGACGTTGTCTGGAGTGGTGTCCACACCATTCAACTTGTGGTCGGCCGTCATCGTCTGACACATGTTGGACCTTGTTGGCCAACAAATGTTGGCGCGTGTAGACGGGCCTTTAAAGTGAATATGTAAGACTTTGCATACCATAGACTGTTCATTGCATGCGTGACAGGGCCCCTGTGTTACGTAGCTTTCTGTCATCCAGCACGGTTGATCAGCAGTGGACGGTGCCTTGGTTTCAGCATCGAGCACTTCTAAGACATTCTCCTGTACTGGGTTATCTTGGGCTGGATTGTTGAGCTGTCCGACCCTGTCTCCTTGTACAACACCTTCTGAAGATAACTCAGCACTAACTGTTCTGGTTGTGGGAAGGATAGATAAATGATAAGACCAAAACACAAATTCTCCGGTTTCTGGTCAGTATAAACATCACGTTGTATTAGACCTTGCTTGCTTGTGTTAATATTTTTGAGATGCACCAAGCCTTGGTCAGAGACGAAGCCAGCCATTTTGGACAAAACCACCAGAGTCAGTAGGGTGATGACGACTGTTGTATGTTTTACGGGTTATTAAACCAGCTGTACCCAGAAATCAAGGTCTTTATTAAAAAGATGCTAGAAGTTGTGGTCAAATGGGATCTAAAGCCTGGCATACATCGACATTGCAACTGGAAGCAACTAGTGGCAACTTATGATGTTTCCGGCAACTGATCAGAAAAAGGTTAATGTACGCGCACTTGCAACTACTGGCAACTGGAAAAGTTCCATTTGCCGAGAGTTGTTCATGTTCTACTTTCTGGCAACTACTAGTAGTTTACTAGTTGTATGTTGCGGTCATTTTTGTCGAAGTACTCGTACTTGCAAATATAGTTGCTGTCAGTTGAACGAGTGCGTCTGAATACGTGAGGTGCACATTAACAGGAACTGATCAGTTGAGTTGTTTTCAGTTGCAAGTTCGATGTACGCTAAGCTTTACCCGAGTTGCTGTGTCGTATTAAGTGCACGTAAACCTGGCTGGATGCTCCCAGTTGCCGCTACATGTAGTTGCACAACTGATTAGTTGCTGTCGATGTGCGTGCTACGCACACATTGACAGCAACTGATCAGTTGAGTTGGTTCCAGTTGCAAGGTTAATGTACGCTAGGCTTTAGTCGTCTTGTTTTATCTTGTTCTCCACTAACTCGCCCCCAAAAGTTTAAATACGGTAAGGAAATATGATTTCGCAATGAGAAGTTTTCCTTTGAAAACACTTAGGATTTTTATGTCATGCTCCATAGACTTAGTGCATGGAGTGTCAACTGACGAGCATGGACTTTTTTTCTGACTTGTTTCTCAAGAAATATATATTTGCATCAAGGATTCCATGTGAGTAAGTACATCCTACATTTGAAATAGCACGGTGCAGAACCAGTTTGGATGCGGAAGCAAATAGCTAGGGCAGTGTATTTATATTAACACCCTGCATTATGTTCCCAATAAATTGGTTTACCAAACATTTTTTGAACGATATTCTTAGAAATAAAAACAGCTTGAAATTTTAGAATGACAAAAGTTTTAGATTATGAGAAAATATGACAAATGATATGGTTTCAAAATCCTAACACCCACGAGGTTGTAATGTAAACATGTGCACTTGGGGTTCAAACAATGTGTTCTGAACACACTCCTTGAAAGTTTAAGCATTTTATTTTCATGATAATATGCATGCCGCTTTTCACTTCGGGCACACAGGGTCAGCTATGTCTCTCACCTCCAACAATTCACAGCAAGAACCAGTAGAAGAGAAAGTATTGCTGGACAAACTTGTCTTTGGCTGGTCTGGGTCTGGAGAGATTTCTGCAATATTGCCTTCATAGTGAAGCTGTAATTACTCTGCAATTCAACAAATGAGTTTTGTCACAGAACTGGCCACTGTGGAATTTTTGCTGGACTCCGTCTCTGAAATAAAAAAATAAACACGGATTTTGGTAAATTTATTATATATTGAAATCGCTTATTTAATTATAAGATATACTTATATCTTGCACTTTTGTCGGAAATGTTGCATTTCTGAGATAAATAATTACTGCATAAAGTAATGCACAAAATTAAGCCGCGAGCAGTCCGTGCATAAGCGCAACAACAGAGGGCGTTGCACGCGCGCATGGATGGTTATCTTGTGCACTAACTGAATGCAATTTTTAAAGAAGATCATGTGATTTTTTTTACAGAAAAGCAACATTTGTGACAAAAGTGTAAGTGTGAAGTATATCTTAGAATTGAATAAGCTATCCCCACCCCTGGAGCAATATTTAGGTGACAAAAAGCCCCACCTTCTGGTGGAAAACATGCACGTTTTGCTATTTATGCACAGAAATTTGTATTTCAATGGGTAAAAATTGCCACCCTGGGGCACAAAAGATGTGACCAAACCCCCACCTAAGAGGGGGGGGGGGGGGGGGCAGCGCAGGGGAAGGGGGAGGGGAAACTGTACGTACACGATGATATCTTGTACGTACATGATAATTATCGTGTACGTACATGATAATTATCGTGTACGTACATGATAATTATCGTGTACGTACATGATAATTATCGTGTACGTACATGATAATTATCGTGTACGTACATGATAATAATTAATATAGTACACGATAAGTACCCCCAAAATATTTTATTCAAGTGGCGTTCATAAAACAGTGGCCCCCGATCGTGCGTTAACAGGCCCCATTTTGCTGGGAAACAAGCGACAGAAATCTTGTCACCTCTCTGTAACATGCGCAGATTGTAAACACCGTGCATGAATGTGACACATACTCGGTAATGCTGGCCGTTGTCCGCGTCGGCGATTGGCTGCTATTTAAAGCATATACAGAGGAATCAGTTCCATTCACGTTGATCAGCATGCATTCCAGTTAAATAATAAGGAACAGAACCCAATACAATTTCTAGAAAGTATAGAAATCGTTTCGCGCGTTTCTTTTCGGCATAATATGAAATTTATTAAATTACATCAAAATGACTCGGGCGTGTGTTGGCTGTACACAACAGCCGCTTTACTTCACAGATTTGCTGGATTTCCTCACAAGGGACAGGGTAACCGTATTGTAACGTCGCTTAGCACAGACAGTGGAAATTCCCTGAAATCTCAGGATGATCGAGTGGCGGTAGGAGTTAATACATGTAGGCTAGTAATACGTTTCTGTAGAATTGCTTGTGAACTAGCATGTAAATCATGCAACATGTCCCGACAATGTCAGAATGTAGCAATGCCAATGTTGCAACTGGTTCAACCTCAACGACAAGTCGCTGTCCTGTGGAGAGTTCAGGATATAAATTGGTGCATAATTCATGCAACACTCAGTCTAAGCTAACATTAATGTCTAATGCCAGTACATGTCCATAAAACCATTTCCTTCCTCCATGATATTGATAAAACCAACGTTTAATATGGTCCGTTTAATATAGTCTGTGAAAAAATCCACGTTGGATTAGCACGCGTAGGCATGTAAATATTGAAATAGACTGGTTCCCTTGTCCTCATATTTACTTCCCATTCGTTGTTCAAGGTTGAGTGGTTTATTTATCTCTGCGACCCCTAGACTGGTTCCCGTCCACATATTCCACACAGGAGAATAGAAGGACAGGTAAAGGCGCTTCATCTTGATCTGTAATTGGTCGTCTTTGCGCGTGCGCATTGTGTTTTTTATATTTAAAAATTGGCCAAGCCCTTTGCTTTAGGCAATGTAGTTTATTTACATAATTGGATATGTTCGACACGCACGGCCAAGTTACAAATGTCAATGCAAAATCTGCGCACTTACTAAAAAAAATAAATAATAATAACCACGTGACGGGCAGAATTCTGCCCGTCATGGGCTGCTTTCGAGCGCTCGTCCCTGGTGCTCCCAGGTGGTGGAAACGTTACGTCACACACATGCTTACACACGCTTTCGGGCGAGCACCATGGAGCACCATGGAGCACCTGGTGCCGCGCTCGAAAGCAGCCCTGGCTGCCCTTTACCGATCCCTATATTTTCGCAATAAGCGAACCAATCTATAGGGATCGGGAACCAATCTATGCGACCCCTAGGGGCCCTTAGGAGAGCCAGTATAAATTACATAGTACGTAATTAGGAAAAACATGTACGAAAGTGTCAGGACCGTTAAAGTGTTATAGCGCCCTCTGTTGACATTGAGTTTTGTATAATTCTGATGATCGCTTGATAATAAACATGTTGTGTTTACATAATTGTGCAGGTAAATTTTAACCTCAATTACCCATCCAATTAATCATAAATCTCAGACTAACTGTAATTAGCTAGTCATTGAGAAGGTTCTCCTTCCGTGCCGCCATGCGTGATTAGTTAAAGTGGGTACCCATAGATCATAAAAGGGATAATTTGTTGGCTAGTTTTATCACGTACCGGTACTGCGGTAGGCCTAATGCACCTATCAATTGTATGACGCACCTTCGGACCCCCGGGAAAGGTGCGTCAATGTCCACAGGAGCGTCATCCTTTTGGGTAACATGACGCACCCTCGGTCACTTTTTGTGACGGACCATTCTTGTGAAATGACGCTTCAAACTACCAAATTTTGACGCACCATCTTTGGAAAACGACGCACCTTGACGGACATATATGACTGACATACATGTATTGGAGACGTCTGTTGGAGCTCTTAATGACGAACGTCTTAAATTATTCTCCCGAATATCAGGTCGCATCTTTCGAAC